>CAOLHI010000238.1:0-600000 GCA_948474755.1 Ctenosaura bakeri | reverse complement strand
ACTATGACCCTGGAGACCAGTGTTTGATTCCCTGTTCAGCCATGGAAACCCACTGGATAACCTTGGGCATATCACACTCTTTCAGCCCCAGAAAACCCTGTGATAGGTTCACTGTAGGGTTGACATAAGTCAGAAATGACTTGAAGGCACACAACAACAACAAAGTGGGATAAAGCTAAAACATTTTTTTCATCACTAACACCTAGAAAGACTGGAACCAAAGTCAAACAATGCACCATGATCTTCCTTCTGGTTCTTCTAGAACATGGATTAGGGAAAGGATAGGCAATTCTGTCTCTTCAGATGTTATTGGACTGTAACTCTCACCATCCCTCAGCATTGGCTATGGTGGGTAGGACTGCTGGGAACTGCAGTCCAACAACTTCTGGAGGATTCCAGGTTAAAAATGAGTGAAAATTTATTTTGGTTCATTTTTTTTGACAAAAACTTATAAAAATGTGAATATGTCTTCAATGGGATAGGAAGAACTTGAAATTACTTTAAAATAAATTGGGGGGAAAGGAAACTGAGAGGCTTACCCATCCAGTCAACAGACTCTTAGAAATCTAACTGAAGTTGAACTTAGCCTCTCCTTAGCAATTCCAATTTATGAAGCAATATCCTATTGGTTTACCTGTCCTACCCCACTTCCATATTTATTAGTTCCCAAATTTCTTTTTTTCATGTATGTTTGTGAGTTCCATGTTTCATTCTGATAAATCTAACATTTTGGTCAGCTCCAACAATATCCCAATGCTGATGCTGGAAAAACTACTGTTTCCAAGTTCATACTTGGAAAAACAATAGATGGATTGCTTTTGGCATTTGATAAAAGCAAAAGAACAAAAAAATTTGCTCTTTTGGGACAGAGCTTCTTTTGATGTTCAAATGTCCCCCTCTGTTGATAGATCCCTCCTGCCATTTCCCCTGCTTGTTCTAACACCCACAAAATCCAAAGCATTCATGCATATTAATGTAATTTGAACAGGTGTACAACTGACTGCTATGTGTTCCAAAATGCAGTCAAATGGTAAGAATATGGAAGAAAGAGAAGCTAAATCTGAATTTCTCCTTTACAGCCCAGCAAACAAAATGATGGAATGAAATGAACTGTACTGAGGAGGTCATCTGGATAAAATTGCCAACACCCTCCTCTGACTAAATGCATTCATTCTGCATTAAGTAAACATTTTCCTTAATTTATAGCATTACCTCCCAGTCCAGTGCCCAAGTTATTGGTTATGCAATTGCCTTTTTCTGGAAAGAGCACTACAACAATGTCTTTGCTTCAGGGGAAAATTCATCTTAGGATGCAGGGGAATGACAGTGAATACAAGACCTATGTTATGGTCATATACCTAGCTGGCTATGTGCATGGTCTACCATTTGCTATGATGGTCTATGGCTCTTAATAGTCTCTGGGTCACAGACCCCTTTGAGAACTGATGAAAGCTATGTACTTCAACCCCAGAAAAATACATGTAAACATACACACAAAAAATTTCAACTGCAATTGCAGACTGACTAGTCTGCAATGAAAAAAAAATCACATTGAACACTTGAGAAAAGTTTTCTTTTTTAACCTTAAAATTAATTGTGATAGAAAGGAAGTCGGAGGGGGATCATTTGTTTGCATCCAATTCTCAGAGCCCTCTGAGTTCATTCATAGACACCTCAGGCGTCCATGGATTCCAGGCAGGTAATCCCTGGTCTCAGTTAAACACAGAGCTTATAAAACTTTTGGGTGATGACTACCATTCCCTGAACATCCTAACCAGCATGGCTACTGGGAAAACGTATTTTTTAAACTACAGCTCTCAGAATCGATATTCAGTATGGGCAATGGTCATGCTGACTGAGGATGACATATGTTTGCCAATTTCAGTTTAAAAAAATAGTGCTGCTGAAGGACTCATAATTCACTTCTGCTCAAACCCCTTGCTTATTCTCTTGCTAGTTAAAAATGTAGGTCCCCATATCCCTGGAAATGGGGAGCCTAACCAATCACACAGTGAGTAGGATGTCATAATGCTATATATGGCTGGCTATCTAATGATATAATAAAACTGTAAGCAAGACCCATGCTTCTTGGGCCAGTATTGGCCTCACGAGCAAATGCTTTAACAACCTTTTTGCTACTGTCCTTGGAAAAATCAGGAACGGTGTCTTTACATGGCCTTCCTACTGATTCCAAAGGTTGTAATGAAAAACTCCTGTAGTATCAACCACACTGAACATTCTTTTGAACACAGCAATGTGATGGAGGAAGCAATACCTGACCACTATCCATGTGAGCCCAAGTATTCTTTGAAAAAATCTGAAACACCACCTTGGCCATTGGAATTGCCAGCAGAAAACTGCTGCTGCATGACTTGCTAGGTTAAATATTACTTATTACTTGCTACTGTGTCACACACTCAATAAGAGCTGCACCTCTGTATTTAAATTAGAGAGTCATCTGAGTTTTGGACAGTGCATATACTATTGTTCTATAGATGTAATAAAAAAGGAAGTTACTTTTATTTAAGGATACCAAAATTTTGGGAATGGGAGTAGCGTGGAATGGGAGAAGGTTCCTGTGCATTTTACAGCTGCAAGATTTGTGGAAATTAAGCAGGTAAAGTTATTTATCTTAAAGCATACATCTTATTTATTAGGTTGAATGTATTTGCTCAGTACCTATCACTTTTGACTGGCCCATGCCAAACTTTCTTGATCAACTGTATGAATTACACTTTTTATATTAGCATCATTGGAAGAACCAGATGGTTTCTACCTCCCCTTCCAGAAAGTTAACAGTGCCCAATTAATTGCTGAAATAATTTGCATACTGAATTTGTGCAAAAAGGTGCCCTCTGACAGATGTGTGTTTTTCAATGACTTGAACTTTATTTTAACAGCTGGAAGCAATTTTCCTATTTTAGCACTTTGAGGAAGAAGGTTTGCCCATATGCAAAATCTGTGCCACTCCCTTGAACCTATTGGCACCCTGGTGGTATAAGCCATTTAGTGGGTTACCTGCTGTGAAACTGCTCCCAAACAAAAGGAGCTGCTCTTTCAGCCAGAATGAAAATGAAATGATTAAAAAGAAGGGGCAAGACATGTTCCAAGCTCCCATTAGCATTCAGATTCTGTAGTTTAAAACAGAGAGAGAGAGAAAAAGCAGACATTCACAGAGACACCAAATAAAGAACAGCATAGTAGGTGATAAAAAATAGTGTGCCAAAGATATTCTCAGTACATTTCAACTTCTCTCCCTTTCTCTTAAAAAAAAAAAAAACCTTTGCAGATTAGTAATTTGGAGACATTTTAAACTGAGCAGTTTGCTCAAGGTGGGTGGGTAGCTGGCTGCAATTTTGTGCATACTATTTAGAGAATATAGGCAGAAAATGTGTTTGGAGTGCATGTGTGTACATATACATGCACACACATTTATATAGAGAGAAGATTGCCTGACAGACATTATTACCACTTTAGCAACTTTAATCCTCATTTGCAAGAACTGACATTCAGCATAGAGCATTATTTACACTTACAGCATGCAGCTCTGGGCACTCATGTGGCTCCTTGTTTTGCAAATCTGTTCATGGGCAAATTAGAAAATAACATCTCTAAAGAGGCAGAGACAAACATCATATATAGGACAGTAATTAATGCCATGTTTAGGGTCTGGATAACAAGAAAAGAAAGACGGAGGCCATTTCTGCACTAGACTGTTACAGTGTTATTATTCTACTTTCCATGGAATCCTGGGGTTTGCAGTTTAGGGAGGGGCCTCCTTAAACTGCGAACGCCAGGATTCCACAGGATGTTGAAAGTGGAAAATAGCACTATAACAGTCTGGTGTGGAAATGCCCCTAGAAAAGTTTAAAAGTTATATCAGCTCTATCCCACAAACAAGTTTTGACCTAGCAACACAACTGATCGTTCACATATTTCTTTCCTCAATGTCCTCCTCACCACTGAGAACAGCTTGTGAATTCACTATTACAGGAGTGGTGAAGGCACTCTTGATTTTACCATTTCTCTTCCCTTGGTTGCTGTGGGTTGAATGGGAGCTCCTCCTGGCTTGGATCAGAAGTCCTGTTTCATTCACTGTAGCTGCAGAAAATGAGCCAGAATAATGTCGTGGTTTGAGTGCTGGAGACAAGGGTTTGACTCCCTGCTCAGCTATGGAAACGCACTGGGCGGTCTTGGGCAAGTCACGCTCTTTCAGCCTCAGATGAAGGCAAAAGCAAACCTGCTCTGAACAAATCTTGCCAAGAAAACTCCATGGCCCTTTCCACACTGTACCTTTTTGCGCGAGGGGGAGGGCGTCTCGCACGAGAAGCCTCTTCCGGGACAACGCCACTTCCCCCCTCGTTCCTTCCGCAGGTGCTTCCTGCTGGTGCGCCCGTCGCGCTAGCACCCCTTCCTTCCTTCCGCAGGGCACCATGGGAGCTGTAGGCTCCGTGGGGGGAAGGAAGCGCGACCCGGCCGCCTCGCGACGCTTCGCACAGCAGCTAAGTGCGCATGGGCGCCGTGAGCATTGTGCGAGCGTGGGTGATTTTCGGCTTCAAGCCGAAAATCAAAAAATATGCTCGGGCGCCGCGTCAGCCTCGTGAGCGCCGCGCAAGTGGGGGTGCGTCGTGCGGTGCGATGCTCCCATTTGCGCTGCGCTCAAGGGGTGCTTGCGTGAGAAAAAATGAATGCGAAAAGGGTCCATGATAGGTTTGCCTTATGGTTTCCCTAAGTCAGAAATAATTTGAAGGCACATAACAATAAAATGCAGGAAGATGGTACAGACAGGACCCTTAACCTGACCATGCTCAGTAACTGCTAGTCTACCTGTTTTTCTGAGAGTTTAGAGACAGCACGTATTCATGCCATTTTCTGCTTGTTGGTCATAGCCATTCCCTCTTTTTTACTGTATTAGTGTGCAATTCAGTCGGAGTTTGTTCATCCCCCATTTTGTGCTTTGCAGTTCTCTCTCTCTCTGTTCTAATGCTTGAAAAGAGCTTCACACTAAGATGTTATACAACCTCTAGTATTTGTAAGTAAACCTACTTTACATGTTTTTACAAAAAAGACTAAGCCTGCCTTTTCTGCTAGAGTCTCTCTCTCTCTGGTGCTAGTGGTATGGAACTGGCTGTTGATCACATTATGTTTGTGAATATAAATTTACTTATTAATCTATGATTAATTTGTTTTTGATGTACGCTACTATCTTTCACATACCCCAACAGTAATATATGTTACTATCTCTCACTTCTTTATAATAAGCTCACCGATGTCCACACTTAACTAGATTGGAGATCCTGCTATTCCAAAACATGTTAAAAATTGTTTACAGTTTGGTTCTAAGAATCAAATGTGTCTATAACATGGAGGAATATTACCATAAAAGAATAAGTGAATTTAAGAAACATGCTTCAGAGAGAATTCTCTCCTCTGTCATTGTAATAGCAAACAAACAACTGTCACTTTGAGAGAAAATCTTCTCTGCTAAACATATTAGACAAGCAACAGTCAACAGTGCATTCCATTTGTGGCTGATCTCCATCCAGTATCTCCTAACTACCACAATGCAATCAGGCAAACCTATCCAAATATCTTCCTAAATCCATCAGCAATCTCCATGTTATATAGCTTTGCATCAATCACCAAGCTTATAGAGGTTGCTGATAAGTTATAGTTCTTGGGTACCTTCAGATTGTTTCCAACTGATGGCAATCCTAAGGTGATTCTATCATGGGGTTTTCTTGGCAAGATTTGTTCAGAGGAGGTTTGTCCTTGCCTTCCTCTGAGGCTGAGAGCATGTGACTTGCCCATGGTCACCTAGTGGGTTTCCATAGCTGAGCAGGGATTCCACACTGCTGGTAAGAGCTGTCTTCAAAACCTCAGTCAGTAATCCTGGATCATACCTCTTGTTATTCCAAGCACTGTATCAACTGTATGTATCTCTGGAAGACAGTCACTTTGAAGAGTACCATACCCATGAGTTACTTTGTTGTAGTGTGTCTTTGAGCCATTTCTTGGCAAGATTTGTTCGTAGGGAATTTGCCTTTGCCTTCCTCTGAGGCTGAGAGAGTGTAACTTGCTCAAGGTCACCCAGTGGGTTTCCATGGCTGAATGGGGAGTCGAACCCTGATCTCCCAGATTCATAGTCCAACATTCACACAACTACATCACCCTGGTGCTGCGTACTTCAGAGAAAAGGGAAACGTTATTCACAGACTTAACACCACATGGCCTCAACCTGGAGAACAAAACGTAACATCAACATCTGCTTTGGTACATTTCATCTTAATTGCCATCTTGGATAAATCTCATTTTTATTTTGAGCAGCTAAAGAAGGCAGAAACCAAAACATTTTACCACAATGTTTAAATAGTTCAGTTAGTTTATCATTCTAATATGTAAGTGTGTATCTCTAAAGCCTCCTTTTTATCATGTTTTGAAAAGGACCATCTCCGTTTTTCTTTCAGGGATCTTTCAAACAAATTGCAATGGGTAGTTTTTTATTTGTTTTTTTGTTTTGTTTTTTGGTATTGTGCAGATTTTCTGGTTCTTATTTGTGGAGTCTTGAGTTATAGGCTAAAACCAGGCTCTCGGACCTTACATACATTTGCATGTATATGTATGCATGTACAGTTGCACAGTAAATTAGAGATGAGACAGAAGGGTGTACCTACTCAGAAAATAATAATATTAGTAATATTATGAAGAAGAGGAGGAAGGGGAGGGAGGTGGTTAAGGCCCTTCCATAGTTTTCTTGCAGCAGCAGCTGATGGCGATTCCAGCAGCGGCTTTGACAGGAAGGGAGTGCAACAACAGCGCTCCCGTCCGCACAGGACCAGCCCCCTGTGGAAGGGAGCGTGACGGACATGCAGCTTTCTTTGCAGCACAGTGAGGTACTTTTCCAGACTGTGCTGGGGCAGGAATCATCGTGCTTCATGCCCTTCTGCAGGACATGTAAGTGCAAGATGGTGGCCTGATTGCAGATCACTGACAGGGAAAACCTGCCAATGATTTTACCTGCGATATCACCGCCTGGGGATGGGAGAGGAGCGGGACCATGATGACATCATACAGTAGCGTCATCGCAGTCCCGCCCGTCCCCATGGCAGGATGGGAGGGTGCTGCAGAAAGGGCCTAAGTCTTTGGTGAACTGCAGACTGAGTAGATAAGCTCACTTGCATCCCAGGTCCTGCTTAAGGACTATTACAGTGAATAAATCAGAAGTAAATGAGAAGAGGATCCTAAGATTGGATCTAGCTCTGATCTGTGACACAAAGAGGGGATGAAAGTGTACCTCTTCTGGGTTCTTTGCTGCTAATTGTAAATGAGTATTGGGAACACCATCACAATTTAAAGTCATATGTGTGCGTGTATTTACACACAAGTGTGTTTGTATGTGCCTTCAAGTCTTCTATCAGCTTATGGCCAACCCATTAAATTAATTGGGTTTTATTAAGCAAGGACTACTCAGAAGTGGTTTTGCCAGTTCATTTCTTTGATATATAGCCTACAGCACCTGGAATTTATTGGTGGTCTCCCATCCAAGTACTAACCAGGGCTGACCCTGCTTAGCTTTCAAGATCAGAAGGGGTCTGGTGCCTTAAGGATATCTAGGCTCTCATATACAAACACTGAAGTGATCAACAAACAGGACTGAAAAGTATAACATAAGCAAAAGCTGTTAGCTAACTCCACATGGCCTCAGAGGATAATACAATCATCCACTAAAGAATGCTGGAAACAGAGTATTCTAAACTTTTACTTTGTATGCAGCTGAGTTTCATCTGTAGCAACTGAAGAAGACAGAAGCTGAACCATTTTTCTTATGTTATATTCTTCAATCCTGTTTGTTAATTGCTTCAATAAATAAAACATATTTTTAATGATTAAATGCATCATTCTGGGATCTGGGACAAACTTGGGAGAAGTGCTGTTGGTTTCCTTTTTAATCATCTCTGGCACACTCAGCCCCAGAAAACCCCATGATTCCCCATAAGTCGGAAAGGACTTGAAGGCACACAAGAACAATACACACACACACAGAAGGCTATACAACAACAGTACAACAAATGATATCTTAAACTGAACACATATGTAGTATCCCAAAAGTTCCATGCATCCCAAACTTGATTGCAAAACTGTTCTGAAATGTGTTGCTGTAGTATTATATGGCAAGCAATCTCAGAAGCAATTATTGATGCCCTAAATAAATAATATCAAATGGGTGGAAATGCAGAATAGAAATTCCACCGTAAAGAATTTGCCCTTTTGTCCCCTCTTGAAAATGTAAATGAAAACCCTTATGACCAAGGTGACAAGGACCTAATACTAATTCCTGGCAACTGCAATTTCTCTCCTCTTCCATTCTTCCTCTCTTTTGAAATTAGTAAGAGCAGTTCCTCTGTTACGATTTCCCTCCCCCACTGGGAGAAACTAGTAATTCACAGGTATTACAAGAGCAAGCAAGCAAGAAATGTCCAGTATTTGAAGAAATAGTTTTTGGGGTGCATAAATACAGTGTAGCTATCTGTTGTGATGAAGAGAAGAAAAGATTACATAATTTCTTCCTTGCTTTTTCCCCTTTTCCTTCTCTTATGCCCAGAATGCTTGGTCTTTAGGATTATGGGGACTGCACATACCCACAGTATCATAAAAACTACTCACAGGTAATGAAGTTAATCAGTCAGTTTAATGCGTAAAGAGCTTGGAAACCTGTCTTTTTTGGACTGGCCATGCTAGCTAGGAGATTGTGGGAACTGTAGTCCCAATAGGAACTTTCCCAAGCTCTGCCCCACAGATTCAAATACTGCTTCAACCAGCAGACCAAATATCCCAATGAGGGAATCTCTTTATGCTGGAATGGGCAATCTTCACTGAGTCCAGTGGGAAGAAGGAGCCCAGACTACTGCTTGGTATTTGTAAAGCCAGGCTGGCATCTTTCCCAAAACAGATGATCCGTCAGAGGGAGAAATGGTGGCTGGACAGGTTCCAAACTGGCATTTTAAATGGAAAGTTGGAGGCCTCTTAGCTAGCATATTCATTCACGAGCGGGTACTCCAGACGGCTGTTTGAAAAGAGGCCTTCCTTGCCAGAAAAGCTACATCCCCAAAGAGGCTAGAGCAGGTGGCTGGCTGGAAAATGCTCCAGTTGAAACAGCTGTGTGCTCTCTCCCCTTAACCAGAGCTTGGAAAAGTTACCTTTTGGGCCCTATCACACTACACAATTAATAGTGCTGTGATTCCACCTTAACTGCCATGGCTTCATCTTGTGGAATCCTAAGGTTTATAGTTTGATGGGGGGCATTTGAACTCTCTGATTGAGAATTCTAATTGCCCCTCCCAAAGTTACAAACTCAGAGGAGAGCAAGGGCAAGCACCTTCTGAACATATTCCGAAAGAAAACCTTGTGATTGGTTTGTCTTAGGGTTTCCAGAAATGATGAAGGGACAGAACAAAAACTGCAAACTCCAGAATTCCATTGGAGGCAATCATGGCTATTAAAGTAGACTCATAATGCTGTAACTGTGTAGTATGAAAAATACTTGTAACTAAAAGCTCCCAAATGCCCCAATGAGCATGACCACTGACTGGGAAATTCTGGGATTCATAGTCCCCCTCAAAAGTAACTTTAAGTACTGCCCACAGACTTACTTATGAATAAAGATGGTTTGCAGCTTACACAGGGATGGGTAACATGTGACAACCCAGCTGCAACTCCCATCAGCCCTAGCTAACATAGCCAGTTCTAAGGGATGTTGGGAGTTGCTGTACCATACTCTGAGGGCCACAAGTTGGCCAGCCCTGAGTTAACAGATAATCTTCAAACATTATTCATCTTCAAAGGAGAATGTATAGACAAAGCTTCCATTTTTCTTTTACAAACAGCCACGACATGAATTTTCCATTGTGAATTCACATATGTGGAAGGGAAAAATGTCTGATCAATGTCCTCCAGTTGTCCTTTTCCCAAATCAAAAATAGCCTCCCAGTTGTATCCCTTTTCTCTCCCAAACTGCAAATGCATGTTTAGCTAGGGATGCCAAACTGAAGACTGGAGAGGGCTCCACTACCTTAAATTGTTGTGCAGAAGAGTGAATTTCAGGTGCTGTTGCTAGTCATGCAACCATGTAGCAAGCAACCCCTGCTGAAGTTCCCTCTTCTCCACAAGAGTTAAAGGCCATTTCTGCACTAGACTGTTATAGTACTATTATTCCACTTTCAACATCCTATGGAATCCTCAAAAGCCTCTCCCTAAACTGCAAGCCCTAGGATTCCATAGGATGTTGAAAATGGAATAATAGCACTATAACAGTCTAGTGTGGAAATGGCCAATGACACAGGAGCCATCTGCAGTTTTCAAGATGGAAACCCTATTTACCCACCTCAGAAACCAGAGATTGGAATAGCTATGTTTTTAGACTACAACTCCTTTAATCACCCAGTCAGCATAACCAGTGAAAAAAACCTAGGTGAAGGTTTCCAGAAGTTATAGTTGTTGTTTTAAAAAACCCAAACAAATGAGTATTTTTCCACGTTTTGAAAAATGAAAGGAAAGGAAATTAATCGCTTCCATTAAAATGAATGGAACGAGGTGGCTGGATTGTTTTGCATATAGTCCTTTAAAGTTCTAGGTCCAGCTGCTCACATCAATGATAGAAGATCCAGAAAGCCAGACCTCTAGGCTAGATGGAGCATCTGACTTCAAGCACAGGAATCCTCAAGTACAAGCTTCTTGTCCTTTTCTCAAAACCTCACCTTCATGAAGTGAGTGGCTATCAAAAAGCAATGACAGAATTCCCCTTTTTATGCTAAACTGACACAGGTAAGCTGAATCCAAAAACATTCCTGTTTTTTGTGCCAGTAGAAAAGCTGTTGATGTTTGCTGGGCTATGGAGTTAAATCCTGCTCAGGCACAACCTTGAATTTTTGTGGTTGCATGGATTTAATAGCCCAGAACTTGGTTCTTGAGGAAAGCAGATAAAGACATTTCTCCCTTGATTGTAGAAGGCATTTTTATAAACCTGTCAGCCCTTATCTTAGGTCATAAATATAACTTTTTACAATTTCCTCCATCACTTCCAAATCCGCTCTGCATTTGTGAGTCTGATAGGCTATTTCATTTGGAAGGTCAATAGTTCCCCTTCTCATCATATTGCTACAGAGTGAGAGAAAATCCTATACAACCAGAGATCATGTCTTGAGCTATATATGAACATTCATATTTTTCTGACAAGTTCCATTTCTGCCTGCCATCTGTGTCCCCATTTCCTCCCTCATTTTTTTTTTAAAAAATGTTACATCAGCAGTTTCATTTTATTACCCTAAGTTAAAAGTCTAGCGAAGGAGAATATTTAGTATGGCAGCAATTTTCATGTGTGGGCTACAGCCATGCCATAGTGTCTTGCAACTTCAGAAGAAAGGATAAACAAACTGAGTCATAACAGAGAAATGAGGCTAATACCAAATCATAAGGATTTGTGGCAAAAATATCTGAACGTATATTAATTTCATAGGCTGTTATTTCAAAAAGAGAACTTCTCGTTCTATGTCTCTGGGGGGAAAAAATTTTTTAGTAAGAGGTTATTTCTACCAGAGGGACATGGAAAAGCCAGTGATGTTTTGTTGTGGTTTCGTTGCATGACTGCTCGTTGCATGGAGGCTCTGAATCTGGCCCCAGTTTTGCTCCTACAAGTCTCTTTCATGCTATACACTTTTAATACTTTGATAAGTTGTTAACTGCCATGAGTGCATACTATGAAATCCTGAAATTTTAGGTTTTGTGAGATTATTTAGAATTTGCTGTTAGAGAGCTCTAGAGCCTCATTAAACTACCAATCCAAGGTGAGACAGTGGCTCTCCTATCCACAATTTTCAACTCCATACAAATAACAAACAACAACTAATGATTTCTAACAATTTTGTCTTTGCTGTTCATTTACTTTATATATATACATTTTAAAAAATACTGTATCTGCAGCAGTCAAGTGGCTGCATTTAACAATAAAATATAATTTATATTTCAATGTAAATATTGTAAAATTTGACAAACAAGTCCTTGAGTCAAATCTCACAGTTCTTTCCACATTGCTGATATTTGTAATATTGCTTAACAATTAATAAATTTCAAAGGGCTTCACAACAAAAAATTGTCTCCCCATTTTAAGATATCGTTCTAATTTCTAATAGGAGTAACATCTTGTTACCTTCCCAATAATCAGTGTCATACATGTAAATGTACAGACTGGTATCCTGTTAGCCAGTTACAATGTTTAAAGCTAGGACGTCATAATTGCTTTGCGTTCTCATTTGTGCCTCCTGTGCCGTGACTATCAATGACTCTGAAACATCAAACATCAAAAAGCCAGTTAGCCTTCTGAAGTGATGAGGTCTGCCAAATGGGGCGCTGCAGGTTGATGTGGCCAGCCCTCTCCTGCCAATGGCTTGGTGGCAGGTGGGGGCTGGCATAGCATAGCAGGGGGTTGGACTTGATGGCCCCTGTGGTCTCTTCCAACTCAATGATTCTGTGTCCTCCTGCAAAACCCTTTTTGGCAGAAACACAGACCTCCATTGCTCTGGATGCTGACTGGCTTCAAAGTGGGCTTCGAGGGTCAGATGGGAGAGTTAAAGCATAGCTGTGACATCATAGCTATGTGTCTGAGGCCATTTCCGCACTAGACTGTTATAGTGCTATTATTCCACGTTCCACATCCTATGGAATCCTGGGGTTTGCAAACCCCAGGATTCCGTAGGATGTGGAAAGTGGAATAATAGCACTATAACAGTCTAGTGCGGAAATGGCCTGAGGCAGGATCTCAGCCATTATTTACAGATACCTGTAACAGTTAAAAACAAGCTTTTGGTCAGCTCTGTTCCCCACAGGAGCAGTCCTTAATTCTGAGCTGACAGACTTTGTGCTGGGCTCTTCTGAGGGAAAAGGTTCTACCAAGCATTATTATGTATTATTATTATTATTAATATTATTATTATTAATAATCTTTATTTATATCCCACTTTTTTCCTGGTAGGGGCTCAAAGCAGCTTACAATAATTAAAAAAAAGTTAAAAATCATGAAACACAAAAGTTGAAACACAAATTAAACTATCAGAAAATAATTAAAGCAAAGTTAAAAACATAATTAAAATACAAACATTGACAAATTAATCACATATTGAATGATTGCTGAAATAAAATTGTCTATGGAAAGAAGGTAGGGAGGGTGCCAGTCTGACTTCTCTGGGAAGGGAGTGCCAGAGCCTGGGAGCAGCCACTGAAAAGGCCCTCTCCTGTGTTCCCACTAGATGCACGTGTGAAGGCAGTGGGACGGGCAGAAAGGCCCTTCTGCAGAGCTCAAAGCCTGGGCTAGTTCGTAAGGGAGAATACTGTCCTTCAAATAACCTGGACCTAAGCCATCTAGGGCTTTAAATGTCATCACCAGCATTTTGAATTGTGCCCAGAAACTGTAACAGATGCTGCTGCTGTGATTGAGGAGCAACTGATTGTGCCTGGGACCGAGCCAGTGACTGGGATAGATGATGCCTCTGAGATCGAGGAGCAACTGACTGTGCCAAGGACTGGGTCAGTGAGTGAGCAAGTCAACCTGCAAACATCCCCTGCACTGGAAGGTCAAACAGAGACAGAGTTGCCCCAGCCAGCTCATGACGGAGAGGGAACCAGCAGTGATGCAGAGGAGTTGTAGCCACTTGCGCCCATCAGCCCTCAATCATGAAGAAGGCTGAAACGAGCTGCTCAGAGGGAGGCTGCATGGATTAGGTTGAGGAAACAATAACAAGCAGTGGCTATTTAAGTCTGCCAGAGTGGCTGCTCTTTGCTTGCAGCAAATTACTAGCTAGCTCTTACAACCTTTGTGTCTCCTGCTCCTTGAAACCCTCCGGACGGATCTCTGCTTCTTGAACCTTTGGACTGGACCTTGACCTGGTTTGGCTTGCGTTTTCCTGGTATTTGGTATATTCGGACTCTCCCTAAAAGTATTCCTGACCTCCCTCCTCCCTTGCTGGCTGTGGCTCGGCAGGGAGAGATTCCTGACAGAAACAGACCAGCATCCAGTAGAGCTGTTGCCAACAGGAAGGTTGTATGATCCCTGTAGCCAGTCCCAGTAATCCAACCAGGATGTGACTAAGGCGTGTGTCACTATGAGCAGATCTGATGTCTCAAGGAATGGGCACAGCTGGCACACAAGCCTTAATTGTGCAAATGCACTCCTGAAACCTGGGCTTCCAGGCTCAGAACTGAATCCAGGATTACCTCCAAGCTGTGAGGTAATCTTCGGAGGGAGTGTAACTCCATCCAACAAAGGCTGAATCCCTATTCCCTGATCTACCTTTTGACTCACGAGGAGCACCTCCATCTTGTCTGGATTAAGTTTCAATTTATTCGCCCTCATCCAGTCCATTACTGATGACAGGCACTGGTTTATAACTAAAACAGCTTCCTTGGTTTGTGGTGGAAATAAAGTTGGGTGTCACTGATGGCACCAAAAGCCAAAACTCCAGACAACCTCTCCCAGCATTTTCCTGTAGATGTTAAATAGCATGGGGGACAAAACTGAACTCTGAGGGACCCCACAGGCCAAAGGACAAGGGGCTGAACTGGAATCCCCCAGCACCAGCTTCTGGGTTCAGCTCTCTAGGAAGGAATGAACTCACTGTAAAACAGTGCCCCCAGGTGCCATCCCTGCAAGGTGACCCAGAAGGATACCATGGCTGATGGTATCAAAAACTACCAAGAGGTCCAGCAGAACCAACAGGAATACACTCCCCTTGTCTAGTTCCTAGTCTCATCCACCAAGGCAACCAAAGCAGTTTCAGTCCCCTAGCCAGGCCTGAAACTAGATTGAAATAGATCTGGATAATCTGTTTCATCCAGAAACCCATGGAGCCGCAGAACCTTCTCCACAAATAGAATGTTAAAGACCTGCTGATAATTATCCAAATGGTGGATAATTGCACGCTCTGTTTGCTATAACTGAAGAGATCAGGGCAATTGATATGCCCCCTGTTGGGATTAAACACAGGTATGATTTTTACAATATATTCCATTTATACCACACTCTCAATAATGGCTAAAATAACAGCATAGGTTACACAGCCATGACAGTTAAAATGGCATTAAAGAACTATAATTATGTAGCTTGAAAAAGACATATTATTACATCTATTTTGCACAGATCTAATAGGTAAGCATATCTGTTGATACAGCTCAGAATTGGGAATAAATAGCGTGAAGTCTGTGTGTATTACTCAACCTAAGTTTCTTAGCCTTCTGCTCACAAACCGCTCAGACTTCAGGCCAGAGTGATGTGTTCTTCACTGGACAGACAGTGGACAGTGAAGGAGAGACAGAGAACAAGGTGTGGAGTGGGGTTGGGGGAATGAGAGAGAGGCAGCGAAAAGGAAGAGAAAATAAACACACTTTTGGCTCTGGCTGCACCCACCTTTGGCTTCTGCTCTGCTTTTCCTTCTGGCATGTGGCCCCATGTGGGGTTGCCAGAGTGAAAAATGGAGAGGCTTCTTTACTTTTAATGGTTGTGTAGAAGCGGCAACACAGTCAGGTAACAAGTACCGCCTGCTGAAATTCTGTGTTCTGCACAATCATTTAAGGTAAAAAGGAGCCCTCTCCAACTTTTACCCTGACAATCCTAGTCCCAAGAAATTACCCTCACGAGATGCAGTATTCTATCAGGGAAAGATATCCCTCACAATTTCCCATTCCTGGTCTTTAGGGCAAACCTGCCCATTCTCATACTCAGATCCCCTTCATTTAGTTTATAGCTAACAGACAACTTGATTTACTCCCAGAAGCTATGTGTGAAAGTTACCCACTCACTGTGTTTAATATCAGGAAATACCAAACAGGGGTTGGGTGTGACAAAAATGTTTCTTTAAACCTTCGGAAGATCTGCCTTAAGGCAAACAGTGTTCCAACTGTGTGTGTTGCCTCCCCACCTGGTGTGCACACATCTTCAACTGTGTGGCCTTTATTGAGAAAAGCCTTCATAAATACCCAGCTGCTAGACTTGATAGGACCATGACATACAGCTAAGGTATGTCCCAGTTTTTGAAGCTATCCATGTCAAATATAGCTGGTAAGTTTTGCACAATAAACTACAATTGTCCAAAGACTCTGGAACAGGGATGTGGATTTTTTTTCCAGCTGGCCTCTGTGACTACATTTTTGAATAGCAGCTGGAACTAGAGGACAAAACTTCGTCTGTTCATTTCTGCAAACCAAGCTGCTGCTAAAGGTACACAAATAGGCTTGACTGTTTGTTATTTATTTGACAATACATTGGAGATATACATGTGTGCATGTAAATTATAATTGATGAAAGTTCAAATAAATAAATAAACCATATTAAAAATATAGGATGCCACTGAACCAAGCTCTTGGCCATGGAATGCTTGCTCTAATGAAGTGTCCTTGTTCCAGGCCTGGAAGTTTATGGCAGTTTATATCAGATTTTAATTTTACTGCAGCAAGAGCAGCTGCCGATTTGGCTCTTGACTGAAATTCTGCATCAGCCATATGTCAAGCCCAGTTCCATGCTGGGATAATCCACTTTGCTGTGCATCTGATCTAGTTATTACTTTTCAATAAAGGTTTGCAAACTGCCAATTTTTTCCTTAGAAATGTCTCAATGTTTTGTTTCCAGACACCAGACACTCTTTACTATGTGGATGATTAGAGCTTCATAGCAACAATTTCTACTTTGCAGTACAATTGTGGGAACAAGTAGCTTAAGAAGCACATTGGCTTCCTTGGGGTGTATAATGGAAAAGAGGAAATTCCAACCATTTTTTTCCCACTGACCTGCTTGTGTAGGGTCCCCCCCACACCATGTGAGGGGAAAATTATATATATGTATGTGTGTGTGTGTGTGTGTGCGTGCGTGCGTGTGTATATTTTAGATAGGTCAGTGGGAATTTATTTATAAATTTTTCTATCCTGCCCTTCTATCATGGGATCTCAGGGGTAGCAAACAGTATTAACCATTTCAAACAGCTGGTTTACACTTCAGTTTTAGATTAGGAAACTGAGAGAAAGATAAAAGGTTGGACCTACTTCCCTGAGTGCAGATTTCCAAAATTGGTTTACAACTCCCTTTCACTTTTGTTTTGTTTTGTATTTTTAAAACCAACAGGAGATCTTTAGCTTAGTTCCCTGTGTCAATTTGAACCCAAGGCTACCATCAGTGGTTTACCCATCCTGATGATTTCCAGAGAGGTCAACATGTTAATCTGTTGCCCTGGAAACAAGAGAGTCTATGGGCACCTTAAAGAGTAGCAAATTTATTATGACATGAGCTTTCAAGTATACCATCTGCTTCATCAAATGCATGAAGTGTTAATTTCAAGTTTACAGATTAATAAAATTGGGTTGGTAGGTGGAAGTCTAGCAGCCTCAAGGAAACACTTCATGTATTCCATAAAGTAGAGCTTAATCTTTAAAAAACCTCCGGCATAATTAATTTCTTAGTGTTCGAGATGTCATAAGACATTTTCTTGCCTTTTCCTTCCTAATCATCAAATTAATGTATCCAAAATATAATGCAGTAAGTGAAATAAAATGTGAATAGGTAGTTTTATCCAAATAGATGTACATTTATCAATAATGGCTGAGATCTGCATGGGAGATGTAGCTACGATGACATAGCTATGATCCATGTTCCAATCTGACCCCCTTAAATCCACCAGGCTTTAAAAGCCAGTCAGCTGTACAAACTGAAGTGGTTCTGCAGTGTTGGCTAGCTGGGCACTGAAGGATGACATCTCCAGCCCTCTCCCATCAGAAAGCTGTGGTGTGCTGAGGAGCTGCAGGGACTCCTGAAGAGTCCTGTTACCATGGTTATCTGGCCCAAGCCCGAGGTCTACAATTTCATATTGGTTATGGTTAATATTTCCACGTGGCACTCCATAAAATGAACTCCACGTGTCTGAAAGGGTCATGGAAAGCCTGTGTAGGCAGACATGGCTTTATGGCCTTAATTATGCAGGCTAGGTCTAGACCAGTAAACAACAATCTGTCGCACAGCCGGTAGTGCCCTCCAGACACAGC
Organism: Ctenosaura bakeri; assembly: GCA_948474755.1. Taxonomy (NCBI): domain Eukaryota; kingdom Metazoa; phylum Chordata; class Lepidosauria; order Squamata; family Iguanidae; genus Ctenosaura; species Ctenosaura bakeri. Next base: position 581,928 of record CAOLHI010000238.1, on the reverse strand, counting down.
CGACCATTAGGCAAATGCAAGGGCTCTCAGCCCTGAACTGCTTGCTTGACAGGATTAGCGCGTCCGTCTATACAATCGCTCAGCGCTCCTCATCTGCATACTGTTCTAACAATTGGCAGTGCTGACCAAACCTCATCAGTTCTGATTTTGACCTTTCGGAGGCTTTGTCTCTATTCAGATCCCTATTGTTCTCCTCAGGAGACAATCTTCCCTATAAAAACCCCAAGTCTGAGCTTCTTGTCGGAACGCATGTGCCTTGCATCCCGAACTACTACCGCTCTGTTTGGCGAGCCTCCCCTCAGCCTCCAAGTGCTGGGAAAACACGAACCCAAGCCTTGAACTCTATTTCTCATCTCTTGGACTGCAGGATCAGGTGGAGTATCACCCCAGAAATCTGCTCAAAACCCCTATCAATTTTCCTCACTTCCTATTTCTATAGTTCTTGTGTGAGTGCGTGAGTGCGTGTGTTAGTGTGTGCTAAATTGACGTAATTGTAATAAAATCTCTTAAATTGAACAACCGTGCCTAGTTCTTGTTGTGGCCTGACCCTGTAAACATAGGGTTAAAGATCTCGTTACGTTACCCTGCCTCTCGAAGGGCTAGCTTGTGCTCTCAGCTAATTCCCCACCTTTGTAATATTTGGAGCGTTTTTAGGTGTCCCTCCCGGGACCTACAGAAATCAAGGTAACAATCCTGTCACAACTGCTCATTACTGCAGAGCTTGTTGGTGGGAGGGGACTGGATGCATCATCCTTCAGCGCCCTGCTTGTCCGCGCTGCAGAACTTCTTTGGCTGGTGCGACTATCTGGCTTTTAAAGTAGGTTTTAATGGGCATTTGTGATTGTGGCAATAGTACCCCAATAAATGTGAACAGCAAAATTTAAGAGGTTGTTAAGTCTGTCTGACAATATCATAAATACTGAACAGCATGCTAGCCAGGGTCTATACATTTAAACAGAAATGCAGTACATTCCATGTTGGTGGCAAAGACCCATGTGGCTACCTATTTCATAGTCCAAGTACAAGCTGCTCATGGGCAGCTTTGCAGTTTCTGCTGTTCCCTTTTTATGCTTATCTATTTTTACACCATCATTTAAATCAGCTCCCACATACAGAGGATTCATTCAAATGTAGGCTGTCCTCTGTCAGTCCTTCAAAGTGTTGAACTCTCCCTAGGACAGGACAGATAGCTACCATCTTCTTAACTATGGGGGTCATACTTGGAAATGATATTTCCTAGTTTTCCTGGTGACAAGACAAGGTGTGATAAACGGTGTGTGGGTGAGGGTTCTGCTTCTGCTCCCAGTAATATGTGGATTGGGGAAACTGATGGTAAAGACCATTACAAATTGTTATAGTCTTTCTAATGTGGTAGTGGTTGGGACTGCAAGGTGATGCTTGCATTCATCTGAAGAAGTGAGAAACCATCTGATCAGCTGGTTGTGCCTATTTATATACCAAAAACTTTGTTAGGGGCCCATCACTGTGTTCTTCTTCCATCCAAACTACTGGAGAAAGGGTCTTTGCAGTATTGCTGCATTGCTGCAGTATTCTGATGTTATTTTGTTGTCAAGCAAAAATCTTCCTAAGGACCTTTAATTTAATTTGATCTGTTTTACCATAGCTAATTTCATTGTTTTTAATACTATTGCCTAGTGATCTTACTTTTTAAAACAGAGGTTGTAAGAGTTACTTTTTATACTTTAATTCCTACAGTCCCCAGACACTAAGAGAACTGCAGTGTAAGGCTCTTTCTGCTCAACGCACCCAACCCACCACGGGGATGGGAGAAGCATGGGACCAGGACAATGCTTATGCACGCCATTGTCCTGGTCCCATCCTTCTCCTGCCCCCAGGTGATGCAAGTGTGCCACAAATCATTGATGGGTTTTCCCCACCAATGACCGGCAATCATGCCACCCTCCCGCCATGCACCCACACCTGCCTTGCTTGCAGAGGTCCTGGAAGTGCAATGGCTGTGCTTTCTGCCCCAGCGCAGCCTGGGATAGTACCTGGCTGTGCTGCAGCTGGAAGAGGCAGGGCCATTGTGCTTCCTAGATCTTGGAGGCAGCCGGTGCAGAGGGGAGCGCTCCATTGTGCTCCCATTCTGGGATTGCTTCTGCCACTATCGTCACTGGACGCTGCCAGGACAAAAGTATGGTGCAGAAAGGCCTAAGAAAACTAAACTTTTCCAAGCTCTAGATTTTAATACTGTGGTGGTGTTGTGCTGTAGCTTCACGTTGACTCTTAGGTATGGTGAGCCTATGATTCATTGGGTTTTCTGGGCAAGATTTATTCAGAGGAGTCTTTAGTGTGACTTGCCCATGGTCAGCAAGAGAATTTCCGTAGCTGAACAACGATTTTAATCATGATCTCCCAGAGTCCTAGTCCAATATTCAAGCCACAATGCCACACTGGTTCTGTTTTTTAAAAATATATATTTTAGTAAATTTTAAATTTGTTGACATTTAGCATATCTTAGTAAATTTTAATTTTGTTCTACCGGTCCCCCATCTTCTAATGCTCTGTTATCTCATGACTTGCTCTTTTGACACTTCCAAATTAATGACAAGTTCCATTAATATGACAGGGCATCAGCTCTTTCATAATTTTTTCCTGCCTAGGGAGGCTCACTTAGAACCACTGGCATGCACACACTGCTTGCAAAGTGAGCTGAGAGGGGAAAAAAGGGTGCTAAGCCAGCTGTGAGACTTTGCAAGCTGAGCATGCACAGTTAGTAACAAGTGAGCCTCCCTAAGTCCTTCATACTCCTACAATACAGTGCATGGGTTCTGTTTTCTTACCAATTCCATATTTTGTCAATGCTCTGGTCTCTAACCTGTCAGATAAGTGGGGGAAGCCTGTATTGTGTTTTGAAACTGCGTTTTGAAACTGTGTAACTGAGGTGGGATTTCATACAAGAATGGGGATTAAAGCTATAAATTACAAACAACAACAAAAACAAACAACAAAATTCTTTCTCTAGTTATACACTTCTCACTCTGGGACTCAGGGGCCAAGAGTAGGAGAATCCTGAGCTATTATTTCTCTAATGACAGTGGAAGATGTCTCCCAGAATATACTGTTTGCAACCCTCCCTGACCACACACTATTGGAGACAAAGTGCTACCCCATTGATTTGTAAGAGAACATCAATAACTGGAGTAATAAAACAACCATAAATATTGATGTTCTGCTTTTTTGCTGCTATATTTATTCTAGACACTGGTGGCAGTGCCTATGCTTTGTATGCAACGAAGTGAGTGAGATCATACATTAATGCAAAGAGTGGAATTACAGCCTCTTTGGTATGAGCAAATAAAGCTGTTATGGGCTCTTATTGCAAACCTTTGTTTTATATCTCAGACCACTAGAGTTTTTGACAGTTATTTCATAAAACCATTTATGAGCATTTCCAAAATACTCCTAATGCGCCTAGAGCAACATGAAGGCCTGCTTTTCTTTCTGTTACCTATTCGAAAGCAATACTGGGACAATTTAGCTACAGCTGGATAGCTCATTAATCATCACACACGTGCACACACAGACTTCTGATGCCTGGAATTGTTTATCTGTCAAAGTGTGCAGTATGTCTGCAACATGCCAATACCCTGCAGTGGAAACCTTGGAACACAAAAAAACCACTTATGGATCTTCCAACAGTAAAATGTGGGGAAAAGACATATATAGTTTCTTGGTATTGTCAGTTAAGGACACAGCAGTCAATTTGGTTATGAAACTGAAAGCTATCATGCTCACAAGCTGACTCTAATAAGCACAGGTGGACAAGCATCACACGTCTTGTTTTTTTAGTAGAGCTCCCATATCCCAGCCCTTTTATAGATCTCTCAAATCCTTGTGCACCTGCCAAAGCCAGAGGACTACTCCCACTTTCCACATAGTCCAATTGGTCAGCTGAACTACAGGGGGGAAATCTTTTTCCCTGGCTTCCAACATCATTTCAGAGATTGGAGCGAATTTCACACTTAGAGATTCCTTTTCCAAGATAGTATTTTTCCCAGTAGGTTTCGTACGCACATATGCATGTGTAGCTTCCAGCCTTCCTGCAAGTACCTTGGGGGCCAAAAGCTTGTGCAAGCTGCCCAAGATCCATCAACCAGAGTTAAATAATACTGAATCTAGGAGTTTGTTTCTGGGCACTACAACTGAACTGAGTTCACAATCCTTTCATATAAACATTTGCTTCTTATTTCAGCAGTATGATTTAGGGTGTTTGGGTTGGGGAATTAATCTTGTTGCTTCTGTTTTCAAATACTTGAGAACCTGAAAATCTTCTCTGAATTGTTAAATGAGATGAGGAATTGCCAGGTTGCAACTATAGAAAAGGTAGAGCATTGTGCAGGACCAATTTGAAGTGCAAACTGGATCCAAGGATTGTTGTCTACATTCTCTGTAAGCAGGTTAAATTGTCAGGGTATTCGAGAGAGCCAGCATGGAGTTGTGGTTTGAGTGTTGCACTAGGACACTGGGAGATCAGGATTCAAATCCTTACTCAGCCACGGGAACTCACTGGATAATCTTGGGCAAGTCCCACTCTCTCAGCCTCAGAGGAAGGCAAAGACAAATCCCTCTGAACAAATCTTGGCAAGAAAACCCTGTGATAGCTTTGCTTTCAGGTTGCTGTAAGTATTAAATGGCTTGAAGACACCATTAAGCACCAACTTCCTGTTCTAACATTTTAAGAAGTGGTACCAAAAAGTATGGTTCTGGATGGAAGCAGAAAAATCCCAACAGCCAAGCAGTAAGGGCAAGATGAACATGACAGGAACAAAGAGTTATTGCAGGAGTAGCTCTTGGTCTGCAGGATCCATTAGTAAGAACCATGATAGGGAAATTTCCAATATTAATCCAAAGCACCAAATTCCATAAGAGTGCAGGGGCACTTTACCAGCTAGACTTCTGATTAAGCATCTTCTCATCACTCCCTGCTTACTTATTCAGCATCATTGAATTTCACTAGTTATTTTGCTGGTAGAATAAAGGAAAAAGGAGCAGCTCCTCAAGTAAACTGTCAATTCATTATAATTAATCTTATCATATATCTTAGTTAAACTTTAACAGACTTAGCTGGCTCATGCCTTGGAGGGCCAGTGTCAGGACAAATGCAGCATGAATTGCAAAGACTGACAATATTGACTTTCCGTCTTTCTTTCTTTCTTTGGGAAGGAAGCGTGATCTGAATGCTTCCCTCTTTACCCAGCCATCTCACTGCAGAAGGAAGCTCAAGTGACATGTGCCTTCCTCAGTGGCGGAGCTTGGAGTGTGCGGAGGTGGGCAGGAGGGGGTGGGGCTATGGCACAAGGGGCATGGCCACTGTGTGTGTGTGTGTGTGTGGCCACTGTGCATGGGCAGGGCGTGCGGAGGCATGGTTATGGGTCAGGGTGCCCCCAAAACATTGCCGCCTAGGGCAAACTGCCCTCCCCACCCCCCGTCCCTATGCGACTGGCCTTCCTTCTGCCGCACAACCAGCCTCCTTTCTGTACTGCACTGGGGAAAGAAGTGCATGATCACTCTTCCAATCCTTCCGCATGTCCGGCAGCGATGGGAGCATTGCATGATTGCAGACACTTAATGGATTTTTTCTGTTAAGCAGATATCCTGCGATCGTGATGGGTGGGGACAGGCTGGCTGCAGGACTGCAACTTCCCTTGACCTAGTCACTATGTTTCCCTTGATGCAGACCAGTGTAATACCTTACATTTTTCCCTGTTGAAATTAATTTTGTTAGTTTTTACCCAGGTCTCTAATCTATTGGGGTCATTTAATGCATAATACTTTAATGATACCACCTGGGCCATACCTAGGTCTCAAGTTTTCGACCAGAAACCTCAGAGACAAAGGCAACCCTGAAGGGGCAACCCTAAGCTTAGGGGCATTTTGACTGTGCTAAGAAAAGCATCTTTGACCCTTTCTTGAGCTATTTGTGCACCTGCACGAACGACTCTGTGAAGAAACCCAACTTTTAATTTGAACAAGGACTGGGAACAAAAATCGATACACAAGAATTGCATTGCAGTGCCCGTGTACTTCTGATGTCCCTTGTGTACTTGGTGGAATCAATGGACCTTTCAAGAAATGTATTCTCATCCTTTAAAGAGTTTAGGAGCTAAATTAAATTAAATCAAGTTAATTCTATTTTTATCCTACAGTTAATAGAAATATTGTCTTTCAATGCAGTGTACATCAAGGAAAACAAAAACAGGCAGAAATAAGACCTGCTGCTAAGACAAATTAAAATGATGCAACGCAAAAGAAAAGGCAGTGGAAAGCTGGAAGAGGTGGATAAATTTGACAATGCCAGAACAAGATGGTGAGTTGCAAATGGGCGTTTATATACAAAATGGGCATTTCAAGCAATTCTGGATGGAAATGACGTAACTAAATCGTGATCCTTGGTCCACTGGATGGTCAGATTTCTTGTTTCTGCCATCCCAGGAACCTTTGTGATAAGAAGGACAGGAAGCTTTTACATCAAGTTAAACAACTGGTCCATCTAGCTTAGTACTCTCTGTACCAACTAGCAGTATTTCTTCAGTATTTTACACTGAAGTTTTTCCAAGGTGTCTGTTGCAGAAAGATAGAGATTGAGACCCACAGACAGGGTTATTCAGCCGGCTGGGCTCGGTGGAATAGCTTCCAAAGACCGAGACTCCCCCCTTCATCAATTCACAATGCTTTATACATTTTTTGCACAGTGTTATCTTTAGTACAGTGTCATCATGTTCGTACATGGCACGAGTTCAAGCTACAGGCTACATACTACAATAGACAATGGACCATTCTGTGGCTGTGCATTCTTTAATGTTGCAAGTAGAACTTCTATTCTATTTTCTTTCATCTTCCCCTTTCCTCCTCAGTGTCCTGATCATGGGATGCATCTGCTTTACCACTGAGCAACAGCACCTTTCTTGCCCTCAAATCGCCTCCTCTACCAAACAAGTGTGACTGTGTTGTTTTTCATGGGAGACAGGGAAGTTACTTAGCAGTGGCCCCCTTTGTTCTAAATCCAATTATCTGCCAGGTGAAATTTTCCTCACTCTGAACTGGAGCCTTTGACACCACCTGTTGGGCTGGATATTTACATTTGATTGTAATTGTGTGCAGATACCATACATTGCATGTAGTCTGGAAGAAAAGGCTATATAGTCCCCCAAACCCCCAAAACAATTAATATCTGCTAGGGCTTGGTTCCATGACCCCCCCCCATGGATAGCAAAACACATGAATACTCAAGTCCCATTATGTACAGTAATGTAGTAATGTAGTAGAATGGCATCTCTAATATAAAATGGCAAAATCAAAGTTTGCTTTTTAGATTTTTTTTTAAAAATTCAAGCCGTGGTTGGTTAAATCTATGGATGTAGATCCCGCAGATACAGAGGACTGATTGTACATGTGATTTTGTTTATGAAGATAACATCAGATATTACACTGATGTGTAGAAATCCTGTGGCCTTGAATGTAAGACCAGCATGCTCCTTGGGTGGTGAGGAATTATGTGTTTCTTTGTGAACCATTAAAGAAAGATCAAGGACACTATAGTACCAACTGGATCAATGTTTCCGTGCCAGAATAAATGGTAGGAAAATAATGCTATAGAATTTGCTGGCTTATCCTGGCTCAATAAGGTGATGTTTGCAGTTACTGGCTTTGTGCACAACAAACATTGTGAGTGATTAGATAAATGATCAAGAATTAATCTCTATGCTTTACTTGTTACTTAGCCATTTCAGCTGTGTATGAGTTGCTAAGCAGCCGAATTAACACTTTGCAGTGAATCAAAGAGAAGAAATATGAAAAGTCTCAAAGCTGCTACAGAAAATACTGTGAAATAAAGTAGGCTCTGTAGGAGCCAGCACACGTACAGTGCCTGAGAAGAAAAATTCAAATGAAATGGGCTCTGCATTTGGAAAACTGACAACTATTCTTATAGTTGCATAGCTGATCCTCAAGAGACAGGTATAAGACTTTGAGCATACTAATTTAATTCCCTTTATCTCTGAGGACTATTGTCTGATGCTGGAATCATCTGCAAAAAAAAGTAGCCACATTAGTGTGCTGTTGCAAAAAAGGTTGGGAAATGTAGTGGATCTTTCAAGCAGAGCAATCAATTGGCGAGGCAGCACCTAGTCCCACAACCCACACGGTCCAGCAGAGAAGCAAAATAAACTTAGTCTTCTTTCTGAAAACATATAAAGCATACTCTCCAATTGTCCCAATTTGGCAGGGACAATCCTGATTAATCCTCTGTCGTCCCACTTCTCTCCTCTTCCTACTTTCCCCAATCATCTGCAGAGTACTTCAGTTGCTGCTGAGTTCAAAGTGCAAAGTAGTGGTAGTTTGCACTCCATTAACTGGGGTGGGTGGGAGGCAGAATCTTGTCCTTCCCAGTAGGTTCAGAGAACAAGAATACTTCCGTAGCATCTCTCAGCTTGTCTATTCATCTTCATTAACAATTTTTGCTATTTTGACCACATGTTGATGTTTCTCGGCCACAGGTGTCCCAACTTTCATCTGTGAAATGTTGAAGAGTATGTAAAAGTAGTTTTATGTACTAAAACTTGTGCACAATCACATATATGGTTAATGGAGGAGAGAGCTAGAAAAGAAAATGATTGCAGGTTGGAGTGATGCAGGAAGAGAGTGGGGGTGGGAAAGTATATGAACAAGGAGTCATCAAGAGTGCAAACTAGCAATTAGTGCAAGGCTTTCCAAATGGTGGTCTGTGACACATTAGTGTATTGCCTGAAGTGTTTAGGTGTGTCACCTACAATCTTGGAAATTTATGTTATTATATATAAATCATATATTTTTAAAAATTTATGAAAGGTTTTCATGAGATATGTTGTGTACCCATACATTTCATTATTACAGTTTATGTATGTGTCTCTATCTCCTAGAATGGAGTTAGTTTCACTTCCAGTTTGCTAGTAAAACTGAATTACTGTGTCACAAAATGATGCATGTCCAAAAATTGTGTCACCAACATGAAAAGATTGGAAAGCTCTGAATGAAACTCTAATGAAAACAATCAAGAGTCCTGTGACCTCCTAAAGACGTAATGCATTTATTATAGCAATCCTCCCTAATCAGGTACATATCCTTCCAGTCCTGGATAGCACGTCATATATGTCTATAGTTTATGAAAGGTCATTCTGTAATATATAGTCTTCCCTTCACATTTGCAGGTTTGACCTTCACAAATTTGACCTTCACACGTGTACCTTTCCCTCCCCCATTCTGCTCCTCCTATTCCCTTGCATTTTGCCAGGCACAGACAAAGAAGGCAAGTGCCCAGACAAAAGGCAAGGAAATGGCAGGTGTGTGTGTGTGAGTGCCTTTTTTTTCTGTCCTCTGGAGCTCCTCCCTCCCATTTCCTTGGCTCTGGCACTGGTGCTGAGAACTCACAATGAAGCAATAGGTAAGGGAATGGGGGCCGGGGGAAGATTCGCAAGAGCCTTCTTTCTCCCCTCTAGAGTTCCTTCCTCCCATTCTCTAGCCTCTGGCCCTGTTGCACAAAAGGCAGGGGAATGGGAGGGTGAGCCCCAGAAAGGAATGAGAGAAGATTGTGGAGGGGAGAGTTATTCACGGTTTTTCCACTTTTGCAAGGGTTCTGCGCCTCAAACTCTCACGAAAGTGGAGAGGCCACTGTATTTGCTTTTTTAATCAACGCACAGGATAGCTGCAAGTACACTCACAAAATTTCTCGCTTCCCCTTTCTCTGCCTATATACATGAGACGACCACAATGATGTTGTTGTTTAAATCTGTGTATCTCAAGTTATCTGATATGGAGGACTGGCATTTATCCCTCCTCCCTGTGTGTCTGGGACTGGTACCATGTCTGTGCCCATTAGCTACAATTTTTTTGCAATTCACCAGAGATCCGCAGCCAAAGACTCAGGGACCAGCACTGTCCCAGGGATCACCACTTTGAGTAGCAACAGTCTAAATAATCCATAGCTTCTCTCTTAATAAGGCTATAGGGTGAAACTTTGATCACATGGCTCAGCTCTGAACCTTAATCTAACTGGCTTCTGTAGATTTCTTTTTTCAGGGCACTAGTCTACATTTTCCAGATGACAGCGGATTCCAAGTGCATAAACCATTTGATTGCAGCACAACACCAAATTGTTTTAGAATAGATTGTTCACATTGTGCAACAGGGGCCAATGGTGTCTGTGGTAATCTCATCTGAAAGTCTAAAGCAATTGAAAAAGAACAATCATGCAATTGTATAATGGGCAGCTAGACAACCTGGTGCTTTCTGAAGTCTTTGGAAAGCATCAGCAAGGCACACGCTGCCATGATTATTGAAAATCAGGCAACTGCTTCCGTTGGCTGGTACTGAGTGAAACTGTACACATGCTTGCGGCTTGGGAGTGCAACAATATTTACACACACACACACACACACACACACACACATATATACTGGTAAAACAAAATCAAAGATGCGACAATGGCTGATCTATTCTGGCCATATCTACAATATTTAGAATATATCCTTGTCCCCTTCCTGAAGATGGTTCATATCAAGTTTATATTATTACTATGGCCTACATTTTTTTGGAAATGACACACTTATCATCCACTTGCTATGCATTTGAACATCGAGAAATTTGATATATCTGTTTTTTTTAAATTATTGAGAGGATTTTTTAAAACTCACATTAAATCTCTTTTATTTTGAATGTTCTTGAGTAGTAGTTGGCATTCCTTAATCAAAGAATAATAATATTAACTGCAGTAATAACATAAACTGCAAAAACATAGGAGCACTAAGACTCAATTCAATATGTATATTGTGATATGAAAAGGAAAAATTGAAATGGTTGATTTTTGTCTGTAAAATTAGGACTTTTTTTTAAAATGATGAATGTTGAGGGGAAGGGGAAAACTGAAATGAGCGCAGTAGCCAGGCTGCAGCATGAGCCTATGTCTCTTCATGTCCGATATGTGTCTCAGAGTATACTGCTTGAGATATTTTTTGTAAAAAATAAACCCTGTTTCCCAGCCTGCAATCACTGTTGGTCTGGTATACCATCCTGTCAAGGAGAAATTCTCCCACTTAATGCAAACAGTAAGAACACAAGAGGAATTTCGCTAGATCAGGCCAACAGCCTATCTGCTCTAGCTTCCTGTTTCCCACAGTGGTCCATGCAAAGCATTCTGGGAACTCCACAAGCAGAATATGAGAAACTTTCCAAAGACTGGTCTGTCTTCTTCAGGATATTTTAAGAGTCTCAGGAGATGGATTTCTGTGTGAAACCTTGTATGCATCACAGTGTTGATAAATAATAGTTATTTTTATGTATTTGTATTCACAGATGTTCAAAGCACTTCATGTATTTTCTCCCACTACAGTACTATATTTACAAAACAATGCTATACGTGTTTATTTCATCAAACGCAGGTTGACTTACTTCCACTTAAATACATATACAATTGCTCCTTTTAAAACATGCTGAACAATTTCTGCAAAAATATGGTCAATGCATACCTTCTAGTGAGGAAAAACACACAAGCAAGAAAATGGTGCAATAGTTTGCTTTTGCCTGAGTCTACTGGGAAGTGCAAGATTCCACCCTTCCTCTCTCCTCCCTGCTGCTGAGTTAACTGAATGCAAATTATTTTCACATTTTGAACTGTTTGTCCAAATTGAAATAAACTGAGGAAAAAGAGAGAAAGTGAGAGGACAGGGAGAGAAACTGGAACACTTTAAAAGCGGCTGAAAAAGTGGAATGGCAGAAGATTAATCAGGAGCATCCGTGCCAAATCAGGACAGTTGGACGGCATGAGTTAGGTTCTCATTTGCTGTACTTCCTGAGTTCATATTGTGTGAATAATTGTCTTGATGGTTTGGGACTTGATATCAAAGTTATGAGAGCCAGTGTGGCATAATGATTTGAGTACTGGACTAGAACACTGGGAAACCAGGGTTCCAATCCCCACTCAGTCATAGAAACCCACTGGTGATGATCTTGGACAAGTCACACTCTCTCAGTCTCAGAAGAAGGTGAGGGAAACTCCCTCTGAACAAATTCTGCCAATAGGTTCACAATAGGTTCACCTTAGTGTCTCCCTAACTTGGAAAAGACTTGAAGGCACACAACAAGAGAAACATTTAAATTAAAGTGTGTTCCATGATAACATTATTGTAGAAATGTAAAAGCACCTTATATGACTGTTACATCTTTGTGTTTCCTTATCTCATCGAGACTTAGGCCAAGTGACACAAAAAATGCATTAAAAATATGGAAATCAGCCACAGATGGGAGTGTGTGTCCAGTTTTGACACACATATTTTGGGTAACAAAATATTAAACTCTTCCCTTTGCACCATTTTTCCTGATCTACTTTCCCTTCCCTAGACTGCTGTTCAGGCCCACTGAAAAAAGAAATGCAGGGACTGGTATGCGCTTCACTTCAGTGCTCTCTGCCAACAGGGTTAATAAGAGCTTCAAGCAGGGGGCACGGTTTCAGCTGGGAAAACAGAGCAGAGGAGAGATTGCTTCTTTTCTGATCAAAACAGATCTACCAAAATTTGCTGTTCTTTCAAATCCAGGGCTTCTGGTCATACCTGTTTTGACCTTTCATAGGACATTTCTCTCTAATTAGATCCAGCTTTTCTGATAGGTCTTTGGCATGTCCGTGAAACATGTCTCACTACCTCTGCGACTATTACAACTACTACCACCAGGAGCAGCTCTAGATGTGGTATGCACAGCAGTGTCTTAGGCTGTTTCCGCACTAGACTGTTAATAGCGCTATGATTCCACTTTCAACATCCTATGGAATCCTGGGATTTGCAGCTTTGGGAGGGGCCGGCTGGCCCCTCCCTAAACTGCAAACCCCAGGATTCCATAGGATGTTGAAAGTGGAATCATAGCGCTATTAACAGTCTAGTGCGGAAACAGCCTAAGCTATGTGGTTACAGGAAAAAGTCACAGAGAGTTACCAGGTGATTGATGTAGGATGTTAGCTTGTGCCAGAATTAAGTGACTTGATTCTCCTACAATCCAGGTTTCTGCTGACACCTGAAGTGTTTTAAATATGATTTTCATAAAGTGCTGCTGTGAACTAACCTCACAGGAATAGCCTTTTCCCCCCTTGATTGTCCTTTAATAATAATTTCAGAACAATTAATGATGCCTGGAGCTGTGGAGAGAGCTAACTTCTTTTGAATGTGCATGTCTAGATTTGTAGGTGGTAGATTCCAAGCCTTTGCAACAGATAGTTTCTCATATAAGCAAGGACAACTAGGTCACTGTTGGTGGGGGGACGGAGGGGAGGGAATTGCTTATGCAGATTGAAGTAATGGATTGAAACAGAAGCAGGTTTTTTTTTAACGGGATATATTGGGATATTTTCCCCATTTCTAGTATTTCAATATTCATTCTTATTCCTGCATGGCAGGGGGTTGGACTCACTGGCCATTGTGGTCTCTTCCAACTCTGTGAGCCTTCCCACACTACACTATTATTCCACTTTCAACATCCTATGGACTGTTGGGGTTTGCAGTTTAGGGAGGGGCTATTAGAATTCTCAGCTAGAGAGCTTTTGGACCTCAGTAAACTACAAACCCCAGAATTCCAAGGATGTTGAAAGTGGAATAATAGCACTATAGTGTGGAAAGTCACTATGATTTTACAATTTACTTTGGAAGGTAGCAAAGGACTCCCCAATTATTTTTACTCACCCACATCTAGTCTTCTGTTCTGTTGAGTTTTATTTGTAAAACTATTTTTCAGAAAAACAGGTGAGTCTATGAAGAGGAATAAGAATGATACAGATTTTTGGTCTCGTGTGGAAACTAAGGATCAGTAGGCTGCAATCCTACATTACATTAAGCTCTGAATCCCACAGAGCATGCATCTGAATGTTTGCATTTACAGGATTACCATAGGTTGGAAAATTACTTTTGGACTACAACTCCCAGAATCCCCAGCCAACATACCTGATGATAAATAGTGTGGCATTACTTTCATTCCCATATTAATGTAGTTTTGGGAACCTTTGTTTAGTATTTTAAAAGCCTTTAAATCAGGAATGGTGTATGTGTGAATGTGGCCCTTCAGGTGTTAGCCTCGAAATCCCATCAGTCCCAGGCAGCATAACTAATAGTTGGTTGAGTAATGGAAGTTATAGTCCAGCAACATCTGGCAGTCACAAATTACTCACCTTTGCTTTACAAGGTACCATGTATAAAAGTGGTCGTGCAGCCTTAATTTTTGAAAAAAAGAGGCAAAAGAAAATCATAGCAGAAAACTTGTGGAATATTCTGTTATCAATTTCATGCCAATTTGTGAACTAGTTATTTTGCCCAACCCCCTGCTTCTCTTTCCAGGATTATAAGGAATATTTGCCCAGGTTCCTTATGGCAAGAAAAGACTATTCTCTGTAGCATAAGAAAGAACTAGCAAAAAGCATGAGTGGTGAATTGGGAATCTGAAACTAAAACTGAGCTGAGTCATGAATCTTCTAGGTGGCCCTAGTCAAATCACTGTCTTATCTCAGGCCTCAAGGGCCCCTTCCTAAACTGCAAACCCCAGGATTCCATAGGATGTTGAAAGTGGAATAATAGCACTATAACAGTCTAGTGTGGAAATGGCCTCATAGTCTCAGCCTCCCATCTATAAAATGAGGATGACAATACTGGCAGCCTCGGTGTAACAACACTGAGACAGTTTCTTTTGTTGAGAAATATCAGCTACAAGGGCAGAAGGGAAGGGAATCCATTTTGTGATGTTGGTGCATGGGAGATGGGATTGAATTCTTTCCCAGCTGTTTGTCTTTAAGGGTTCCGTTTGCTACAGTGGCCCCTTGGGGTTTTGATCCCTTCCTGCCAAAACAGCCTGAGGAGAATGGGTTAACTGCTAGTCTCATATGCTGCAGAATCTCAGGACGCAATACCCTGGCAAAGTGTTTCACAACAAACAAGTAGAAAGAGATGCTAAACTGGTTAGCTGCAGTTTACCTCAAGTACTTTGTATTTTCAAGGCTGTACTTGAAATTGTCTGAGTATTTAGGCAAAGTGATTATATAAATGTACCAGTGGGCGCATGTCATATCCTGAACTCCAAGTGCCCACTGAGCAGCTTAGGAAGTGCCTCTTCTATGCTTCCCTTTCTTCACATATACTGCAGGCGAATTTGCTGGCCAGGCAGTTATTATTTCTGATAGGTTGACAGGTCTCAGGTCACTGGCTGAACTACCAAGGAGTTGCTTCTCTGGGTCTGCAGGCCAGGAGAGAAATGTCAAGACAAACAGCCCTGGAGGAGGAGAAAGTTGGATTGTTGTATATGGAGTGGCCTGGGCCCCCATCTCCATTTATTCTTAGCTGGTACCAGGGCACTCTGGCTTAGCTTCTTATCATATTGTGCTGTAAATAGCACTATATTCCACTTTGACTGCCATGGGAACATCCTATAGAATTGTGGGATTTGCAGTTTAGGGAGGGGCATTCAGAATTCTTAGCTAGAGAACTCTTGGACCTCCATAAACTGCAAACCCTAGAATTTCACAGGATGTTGCTATAGGAGTTAGAATGTAATACTCACTAAAACAGTGTTGTGCGATGAAATCCTTAGTGCAAATATATTTGGATGTGTATTGTGCTTCTGGTATGCTGAGGCACCAAGAAGCCAGGAGCAACTTGATAGACCTAAGGAGAGGGACAATGCACTTGGATCCATTGTGACATCTGGAGTGAGGAAGAGAGTGGAGCATGATTTGCTATAACTTCTGGGCTTTCTTGCACAAACAGCGGCAGAGGTGGCACATGGTCTGGTGGTGGTGGGACCTCTATGAAGGCTGGCAGTGAGCCTTTCCAAAGTCCCAGCACAACATACAACCTGGAAAAACTCATCATATGTTCTACAGTCTATAGATATGCCCACATAGCATGCAAGACCTAGCAGGAATAGGAGCACTGGCTTCAGCTTTGTTGCCTGCCCAGCACCTGAACAACACTTTGGCTTTCCCCCACATTGACTCCAGGTTGCCACATTAACCAATTAGCTTGTGTTTATCCAAATTCTGAGCCCATTTATCCAGATTTCCTTCATAGCCATTTCCTCAGTCAGCTGATGTGGAAACAGTTCTGGCCCACCTTCTGATGCTGGTCCACCTCACCTCTTTGACATCGCAAAGGCCCTCACTCTTGACATCAGTAACCCATCCCATAGTTTCAGGCGTTGGTTTTGAAATCTCTGAGAATGGAATGCTGCTGAGCTGTCAACCCAGTGTGAAGTGAACTGGTATGGAGGAACTTCTTTAAATTACTCGTTCCCACAGGGGAGAACAAGTAATTTAAACAAATTCCTCTGAAAACTGTAGAGTTTTTGACCTTCTTACAGGTAGGAGAAAGTCCCTGAAATCACCATTTTCTGCCCTACCCCACAGCTGTATTGTGGCTGGCAGGTGAGGAATGGGCAGGCAGCTGGGTAAACAGTGAGGAGAGTGGAACCTATCATAGCCGGCAATGGATAAACCTTGATCAGCTATCTCGACTGTGCCTTCTTGGGAGTGTGACCATATAGGGGCTGGTGGGAGAGGGCAGGAAGTAGACATACAAGGAAGATCACTTGTCTACAAGGGTCATAGCTGGTGATGTATGAGCTTCACTTGGCTGTCCACCCCTCACCCTCTCCCAACAGCACAATCCAGGTAATGTCTGGCAGAAGGGCAAGTGAGCAGCCATGTGAGGCTGTGGAGGATGATGCTGTAAGTTGTGTGTTAGCTGTCAGGACCTAGCTGTCGGCAATCTTCTTTGCTCATCACTATTTACCTCAAGTCTATTCAAGGATTTGGAGGGAGAAACAGGAAAGGGGCTTCAGTGGGATTTGCCTCGTTGGAGTTTCTTTACACTTAAAAATCTCCTTTTTTGTTCCTTTTCTCCTAGTTTTCAAATGTTTTTTCCACTTCCACTGGATAAGTGAAGGTAGGAGTTTCCTGAGTGAGGGGATTATAGAGTCTGACTAGATGGCTGACAAACTGCAATAAACCATCTGCAGGTGCTTAACACATTACACAACCTGAAGAGGTGATATATAATGATGTCAGAGGCACAAGTCACACACATGCCTTTACTTTGCCCAAGTTGACCTTTAGTGAGTAATGACTTGGAGTCTCTCAGTTGGGGGTGTGAGCTAACAACACAGAAAGTTTTGAGGTGCTCTGAAAGTTCTGAGTGGAATTTCTGACCTGCGAAACATCAGATAAAGAATACACAGGTGTGCAGGGCCCATTCTTGGTTTGCAAGTGTTCTCAGCACAAGAATGGGTGGTTGGATGGACCTCCTCCTTTGTCTATGCCACTCACTCCACTAGGCTGAGCTGGTGTTGATGACAGCTGCTGCAAAAAATAAGAAGAGCTCTCAAGGCCCCTCCCTAAACTGCAAACCCCAGGATTCCATAGGATGTTGAAAGTGGAATAATCTTGCTATAAGAATGTAGTGCGAAAATGGCCTATAACAGTCGAGTGTGGAAATGGCCATAGTCTAGTGAATGTTAGATGACTGGATCTGGGAAATGATTTTAATTTTTCATGATGCCTCTGCCATAGCATCGTACTGAGGTTTGTGGAAAATTAAAATGGCAGCTCCCACACCCAGCTGTCTATTATTTAATTCTGTACCACTGAAGTGTATTTTTTCCCCAGGGGGCTGGAAGCTGGTCAGTGAAGAAAACTGACAAGGAGAAAATCAAATGTGATACTAGAGAGGAGTTCTGTGGATAGCATAGACAGATAAAAGACAATGAACAGGTCCTAGAGTACATCAGAGGTGAACTCTCACTAGATGTGAAGCTGATTAAACCGAGGCCATTGTACTTTGGATATATCATGAGATGACATGACTCATTGGAAAAGATGATAATGCCTGGCAAAGTGGAAAGCAATGAAAAAAAAAAGGGAAACAGGATTAAGGGTGGATTGATTCCATCAAGGAAGTCACAGTCCTGGGTTTGCAAGATCTGAGCAGGGTGGTTGATTGACTGGAGGTCTTGGAATTCTTCAATTCATGGGGTTGCCATAAGTCAAAGTCAACTTGATGGCAAACAACCATAACAACTGGGGGCAGGCATCAGTGTTGGACCTCACTAGAGCACTAGGTTGTTAACAGGTGCCCAAGGCCTAAACACAAATTGGTAGTCCCAACTGGGGTAGGCTCATTGAATCAATGAGATTTACATAAGTAACTAAATCAAGGGATATACCCTAGTGGGAACTAACAAATGGATTCAGATTGAAGTGTTTCTCAAACTACTGCAGGACTTGGAAAATATACATTTTGGATTACAATTCCCACAATCCCCCAACCAGTATAGCCATTGTCTATGTTGATTTGGGATCTGAAGAGTTTTAGTCTCAAAAAACAAATGCTCTGAAGTAATCCTGAGTCTCCATATGTGCACCAGTTGTGGGTATTAATGCTAACAGTGGTAAGTATTGTTTTCATAGAGTTCTTTCCTTATGCATTCCCTTTTCTGCCCTTATAATGAGTCCTTCTTTTTGTTTTGTTTTTAAGATCTGATGCAAAAAAAATAAAAATAAAATCTGATGCAGGCCAAGAATAGCTATTTAGTTATGAAAAGTTACAGGGATGCATAAACCTTTCATTGACACAGCCGCATCTACTCTCTCTGTAAGATGAGCTGAAAATACATTTGCTTTTTTTTTTTTTGGTGTGGTTTACATAGGGAAATGGCTCCATCCCCCTTTGTTCTGCTTCTTTGGAGTGTTCAGTAGGTTGCTAAGCAAACAGCAGGTGAGCTGCACCTGCAGAGCATCTGGCTCACACCTCAGGTTGGAGAGCTGGCCAAAAAGGAAGTGTTCCTTCTCCTAGCAATGTGTACCCTTAGAAAATAGAATCCCACTAGATAACATTTACAGATAATAGAGTGAGGCACCATGCCCTGCTTTTGTAGCTTTAAAGTGCTTCCCAGGGCTTGAAAAAAATATTACTTTCTTGGACTAGTTCAAGTTGCAGTCCAAACACATAACTTTTCCAGGCTTGGGACTGTTGGCTGCATCAAAAACATTACTCGGGATAGGTGGAAGTATACTAAAGATTGTACTGCAAATGATTTTCAAAAGAGTTAGTCTTTTTCAAGAGCAAAAGATAGCCTTGTGGCACCTTTAATGTATGAAAGCTTATTCTGAAATAAATTGGTGAATTTGAACAGTTCCACAAAACTATCTTTTCCTTTGCTTTTTATTATGATGAATGAGTTACTCAGATGGAGCAAAATCAGAAGTGATATGTTAGTGCTTTACCTTCATTGATACACCTTGAAGGTCTGCTGGTCCTTCTTGGCTTGAACTGATGTGATTTATTTGGAAGAAGGGAGGGGGCACATGCCAAATCTGAAGACTGGATAGTATTTTTGATGCCCTCTTATAAATGGGTCTTATGTCAGGCCATTTCCGCACTACACTCTTATAGCACTATTATTCTACTTTCAACATCCTAGCTGGCCCCTCCCGGAACTGCAAACCCCAGGATTTCATAGGATGTTGAAAGTGGAATAATCGCACTGTAAGAGTGTAGTGTGGAAATGAGTTTAGATTCAAGTCACAGAAATTACTTGAAAAATTGAGTTGCCATTCATTCTAAGTCACAAACCTTCTCACTGAGGAAGGACAAAAGAAAACAGCAATTTGCACAAGATCAGCACTTGTTAATTGATACTAATTCATTAATAATAAATTTCAACAGCAGTAGAGTACATTGTGTCAGAGTGAGGAACGCAGTGTGATCAGGTGAGCTGTGTGCCTGTTTGGTTTGCTGTCCATATGCTTGTTGCTGGTGAGCAACATCTAAATGGCTGCGCTTGTTATGGTTCCTTAAACTGGACTTGGTTTAAACCAGGTTTGGACTGGACAACTCTTGAAATAGAGAACATCTTCAAACAAAGGACATTGTGAAGTACAACACATCATTACTTAATTACACTGTACCCACTCTGTTTATTTTAAACTAAACAGAAATTCTGCTATGTATGTTTGAGGTCTGTGCCTTGCAGAGCAACTCAGTCCTCCAGATTTCCGGCCTGATATGTCTGACCTTACAAGGATGCATATTTTCAGTCATTTTCTGTCAACTGTTTAACATGTGGTTTCAAGTACAAATAGGGAAAAGTATCCTATTGATCACTCCCAACTAGAGTAGCCCCATTGAATAAATGGAATTTACCTATGTGTTGACTCCCCATTAAGCAATTGATTCAGTGAGTCTGCTTTAGTTGGCAATAACCAACAGGATTCAGGACAATATTGTTAAGAATTGTCCTATTTCCTGCTTGTAACTTGGGATCACTAACTTGTATCATTACCAGTATGTCAATATAGTACTAATTGAATTTGATGGGAACTGATTTTGGGAGACTCCCTTCATATTTAGGCCACAAATAACACATGCATTTATAACTTTCAGATCCAAATCAGTGCTGATTCTTTTCTTCTTTGTATTTCTGCCTGAAATTGGAATGAGCTCAATGGTAAAACTGGATTAATAACCCAACAACAGAGCAGGAACCAAGAGTATCTGGCCTGCAGGAGCTCCCCTTGGACTTACAAATGTCTCCTGGGCTTGCCTCTGATCAGTGATAAGGGTCTATTAATTTTAGAAAAGCCTGCATAAAACTGGGCTATAGGTTTCAGGCAGGAAAACTGTTTCATGGAACTAATCAACTAACTCTGACTAGTAGGGAAAAGTGCTAATTGGTGAGAATTATATCTGGCCTTACTCTGTGACCACAACACATACCGAAATGCAGGACTCAACATTCTTCTCAAATTGTAATTTTACCCTGGGTCGAAAAAGAGTTCTTGTCCCAGCAGTAAAACAAATGGTGGCTGGCATCCTGTTAGTGGCTAATATAGGCAGATGTCCAAATTGTGACTGTGTAAGTCTTTGATTTTGGTTGCTGCAGGGACTGGAATTCTCTACCAACCATCTGTAGTGACCCACCTTTTAGCTGCTACAACCCATTCCATCACCAATTTACTGGCTGGTGAAGAGCAGGGGAGTAGCAGAGAAGTATCTAGTTATATTTCTGTAGGTAACTGGATGCATAGCACTAATGTTATCCTCCAGGATCTCTGGAAACAGTTAAGGGGCCCCCTCCCCAGCAGAATGTGGCAAACACGAAAGCCCTTTTCACATGGCATTTGGCCTTCGGAGCATCGCATGATTGCTAGGAGCGCTTCAGATGACGTCCTCGCAATCATGCAACACTGCCAGGGCTGGCAGGCACCGATCGCACACTATTTCATTTTTGGCTTGTAGCTGAAAGTGGTGTGCGATCGCGCATTGCTCCGGGGCCCCACATGCACTTACCTTGCGTGCGGAGGTCCGGAGCCACAGCCCTTGCGCTTCCTCCCCCAGCACCGCCTGGGAAAATACCCGGCTGTGCTGCGGAAGGAAGAGGCAGAGCCCTCGTGTTGCCTGCCAGCTGGCAGGCAGCTCCTGCAGAGCCGAAGCAGTGGGGATGCGAGAGCCTCTCACAAGAGGCTGCTTGCATGATCCCCACGCCCCGGCGCCAAACAAAGGTAAGGTGTGGAAAGGGCCCAAGTCAAAGGAGCTGGGGACTGAAACAGTTGAAGGGCCTACTCCCCAACAGGATATGGCAAACACTAAGAATGTATGTCCTTCCTTTGACGATACCAAAAGAGATAAGGAAAGGCTTTATAGATCACAGCATCTTCATTAAGCACCTGCTGTCAGGAAGTAGCTGCCTATAAATCTCCCAGCAGCTCCCTGGTGTCCTTGTTGCTTGCATTCTATCTTGAGAACTGGCAGTGCTCTTGGCATTTGCATGCTCTTGACCTTGCACTGGCTATGATTGATGATGCTGTGTCTTATCATTGTTGGCTTTGTTTATCTGGATTACTGGCTTGATGTAATGACTCCCGGACCAGCTGATGATCTTGCTCTTGTTCTTCCTTTCATTGTGCTGGATTAACTGTGACTTTGGATTGACTACCCTACTGCTCTTTGCCTTACAACCACCTGACTCCCACTGACTGTAGCACAGAACAGGCAGCTCCATGTAGAATGCACTGCAGTAGTCTAATTGGAAGTTACTAGTGCATGGACTATTACTAAGTTATCCTGGTCCAGGAAAGGCCATAGGTGGTAGACCATCAGGCACTCCAAGCTATAGTATCTACCTGGGTATCCAGTGATGAAGATGGAGCTAAGAGTCTTCCCAAGGCCATTTCTGTACTACACTGTTGTAATGCTATTATTCCACTTTCAACATCCTATTGAGTTCTGGTGTTTGTAGTTTACTGAGGCCAAAGAGCCCTCTGGCTGGGAAAGGCCCCTCTCTAAACCGCAAACCCCAGGATTCCATAGAATATTGAAAGTGAAATAATAGCACTGTAACAGTGTAGTGTGGAAATGGCTCAAGTTACACACTTGCACTTTCAGGTGAGTGTACCTCATTTAAAATGGGTAGTTCACCCAATTTTCAGACCCAAAAATCAGCCAAGAATCTGGTTTTATCAGGATTCAGCTTCAGTTTATGGACCCTAATCCAGCCCATTGCAGCATCCAGGCACTGGTCTGCACCTACACAGCTCCAGCTGACTCCAACAACAAGAAGTACAGCATACTGATGACACCCCCTGAATCCCCTTATGACCTCCTGCCATGGCTTCATATATATAGTGAACAGCATGGGAGATGAAATGGAACTCTGTGGTACCTCACAGCTTAGTGGCCTGGGGGGGAAGAGGCCCTACAGCACCTAAAAGGTGATTTGAGGAAAGGTGTTAGAAGAAAGACATTTCCTCTAAGGTGTTAGCGGAAAGACATTTCATTGTTCCACCTGTGTGGGACTTTACAGTACATTTTCCAATCCGGTCTTTTGGCAGTATTGTGATATTTTCAATCATCTCTACTTCTGGAAGAAGCCTTTTTCCCCCAATCTGCAACAAAAGGAAAAACAAACACAAAGAGGTCACGAGTGCTTAGCTAGGGGCCCAAGCTTGTCTAAAGCTGAGAATAATTTATTTAAGAGCAAAATGAAAGAATTCAGATCAATTTGTATGATCTTTTATTCTATTTTCTTAATTTAAAATATATCCATATATACCAGTTGGAGGGTGAAAACACCCAGGTATCTATTTTAGACACAACATAGCACTTTATTTGTAAACTAGAAACAGCTGTCACATATGCTTCTTGTACAGGAAGAATGGATTAAATATGTGTAAGTGTCTATGTGCAGTGTAACATATTGTCCTCATCCAATAAATGACGTTGCTTTCCCCCTAGTGTATGTAACTGATGCTCAGTGACACTATCACTCTTGCTTATACATCTGTTCTGCCTTTAAAGAGGGAAGAACTTGATCACTCTGGACAGATCTTCCTTTCAGATATACATTTCCTCTAAAGCCATCAAGTCACAAACCTGATGACTTTTCTTTTCTTTTTTGGCCAGGATCTATTGATTACATACCTTTTTGGCAGGGTCTATTGATTATACACTGTCTTCTAATATCTGCAAACTATGTGTAAAACAATAAATAGCTGATAGTGGAATCTTAATTGATTCAGAAAGAAGTCCTATTGCATTTAATGGAACTTACTTTCAGAAAATTGGCTAAGTAATTTATTGTAATTGTTCATTGTGGTGTTGAGCTGAAATCCTGTTGGGGTATTATCCTAGCATGAAACTTTTGCACAAGCTGTTGTGCTTTCATAGTAATTGCATAGATGCAATCGCTAGTATAGCCAATTATTCCACAAGCACACAGTCCTCTCTGGTGGGTGGGGAACCAATCAACCACTATGGGGGGCACAATAGCTAGGCTCAAAGCCATGGCACTCATTGTGCAGTCAATTGCTCAATTGTGAGGTCTGGTATAACTGCAAAGGTATATATTTATACCATGCTGAAAGTGTATTGGATCTTGTCTGAAGCCTTACTTGTTGCATGGGTCATCACATTTTTGTTAGTTGCCATTACTACCTTAAAAAAAAAAAAAAAATGAGGGTTGATGAGAGGATGCTATACAACTTAAAAAATTCCTGCCAAAAACACCTAGAAGAATACTCATAAAAACTAAACTTTGGAAAGTGAATTGAACATGTTTCTCATCAAGTGGTAAAGTGACTTCATTCTCACTTATTACATTACTTATGAAATGTGACTTCATTGTTCTCTTGTTGCCCTTCCCCCTGACAAAAAATGTACCTTCGGGATGTGCATTGCTTGCAATCATCACTTTAGGACTGCAGCTTAAATGCCCTCCTTTTCTATTCTGCTTCTGTTCTTTTCTACTTTATTAATACAGCTGAATATTGTTAGCTGTCACCAGATTGATACAATAGTAAATTGAAGGCTGATGCTGCTGATTACCTGTCAACAAAGTACTTTAAAAGTACTGTATTGGTTCAGTAGTACAGAGCCAGAGTACACAAGCAGTGTGCTTTGCCAGTAGAAATGCCCCTTCTGTCAACAGATCAATCTGCCAGCAGAACTACTCTGATGGCTAAGATCTGCCAGCAGAGGATCAAAAAAGAGGCAGAGAGGGAGGAGTAGGATGTAGAGGAGCAGTACTAGGAAATCAATGCTGCATGTCCTCCAGACTTTCATAGATGAAAATCAGCCCATGTGTGGCCAAGTAACATCAGAGTGTGACCAAAATGGTGAAAAGCTATTAATGAAGAGGAACACACAAACTAGGAGAGGCTGCAGCACAGTCGCATAGGAATGTGGGGGCAAGGAGGGACAATTCACCCTGGGCACCAATGTTTCTGGGGCGTTCCAGCCCGTAGCCATGCCCCCACGTGCCCTGGCCACGCCTTTGCACACCCTGGTCACACCCTGGCCACACCCCCATGTGCGCCGACCATGCCCCATGCATTACAGCCACGCTCCCTGTACAGTGGCCACGCCCTTCATGCCATAACCCTGCCCCCTCCTGCCCCCCTTCACACACTCCAAGCTCCGCCCACTGCTGCAGCAGTTTGCTTTTACCTGAGCCTACTGGGAAGGGCAAGATTCCACCTCTTCCTATCTCTCTACCTCGCAGAGTTCAATGAGTGCAAATTACTTTTGCATGTTGCACTTAGCAGTAATTAAAGTAAGTTGAGGACAAAAAGGGGAAGTGGGAGGTAGAGTGAGAAACTGAGACATTTTAAAAACAACTGCAAAAGTGGGATGGCAGAGGATTAAACAGGGCTCTCCCTGCCAAATTGGAACAGTTGGAGGGACTGCTGCTGTTGTAGCAAAAGGTCTACTGTGAATATTTATTGCTGTTACTGTGCTGGGTGTACATTTTCTTCATGCTTCTTCTACATCTGTTAAGATGTTTTTTAAAAACTGACTCAAAAAAGAGAAGCACAGGGATAATTTTAGGAGGTGCCAACAGCACTACTGTTTGAATGGTGCTGCCATTCTGGTGTTGATATCTCACTATTCCCTGCCATTATGCATACCTGAAATGTGGTTTCCTTCTTCCATCATGTTTCAAAAACAGGCATTTCCTCTTCTTTGGATGAGCGTGGTAGGTGTTAATGGGGAAAATAATGATGCATTTCAGAGACATCACTATTTTAGTTACACTATCGGCTGATTGCAAAATGCAGTTGCTTAAAAGCCCCAAGGGAATTCATGTGGAAGCACTCCTGTTTCAGCTGCTTATCTGGGGGAATGTGTAAAATGCATCTCTTCAGTAGGAGCAGGAGCGTTTATATGATATTTTTCTTTCTTTCTCCTTCATGAGGTGGAGAAAACCAATCTTTAATTAATAAAAGTGGAACTCCAGGAGCTTCCTGGGTTCTTGTAGACAAGCTGTAATTATTTACAAATCTGTCACATACATACAGAGAGCTCCAAAACTTCAAAGAGAGCTCATTACCAGTCTCCAAATTCTCCAAATTACTTTCCCATCCATCTGAATTATACTTATAAGGAGCTTGTAATGAGAATCTAATCTCATCCTTTAGATCGTGAAAAAAGCACATCGGAGATAGGCCGTGACAAAATTATTCAAATCCATTCTGATTATCTTCTGATTGCTTTTCCTAAGCACAGCTCACCCAGAGGCCTAATGAGGGTTTTTTGATTGAAAAATAAACACTCCAATGAATTATAGAAATGACTGATCAAAGATCCGTCTTTTTCTCTGTCCTTCATCCCATATAGTAACCATTAAAATTAATAGCTGCAAAATCAGCTGAAATTTCTAAAACTGAATGGGGTCCTATGTCCTACAGGAATTGACAATTAAAGCATTTAAAGACAGAGTGTTTCAAGGACAACAGGCAGGCAATGTATGAGAGCTGATAAATGTCAGCAAAAAATTTTTCTGTTTCATCTGACGTAGATTTGTTCAGAACAAGAAATTAGGTTTCCCTAATTTCAAACTTTGGCTTATGGTTGGTGTAGCCAGCCCTGCATTCGAAAGACAGATTTCCTTAACCACTGTACAGTTCGACAGAAAATTATAAAATAATAATAAAAAAGAATTACAATAGAACAATAAAATCCAATATAGTATAAAACTGATATACAGACCAAAACTGTATCTGTACAATAAAGTGTCTGTTTATGTCCCTTCTGTTTTATGGAAATCCGCAAGCTTGATCCAAGAGTCACCAAAGTTGGTATGTTTTCTAATGGACACAGAATTGTCCATATTAAACTGTTTGATAATCAGCTATGTTGTACGTACGGCCTATAGGCTTCTGTTGGTCTGTGTCCTTTATGTCAGCTGTCCTTGTTTCATATTTGCATTGTATTATATGGTGTGACATTCAGCTATACTGTATTCCCCATAGGTTTATGCTGTTCTGTGTCCTGTATGTTTTTTGAAATACTATTTAGTGTCATAGCTACCCTTTTAAAAAAATTTCTGTCTGGAATATTCCCGCCCCCGCCCCCCTTTCTGGCTTCCAGTTTACATTCTGTTTATTTTCAGAACTGCTCCCTCCTACTTTGTTTCATGTTGTTAGTGTTTTCTAATGGAGTGGAAATGAAGACTATAGTGAGATTTTGGACTGAATCTAGTACTTTGGGTATCTCCTAAACAAACCTTATAGGTTTCTGTACCCCTCCCCTCCAGAAATGCAAAAATCATTGAAGTAGTTTTGACTAAATTTCATATTTATCCGTGCGCTGGCATCTTGAATATTTTCTTTCAGTTCAGAACTACTTAACAAACTTCAAGGTGTGAGGGGCTGGGAGAGGAATTGCTGGTGTGTCTCCATTTTGCAATGAAGTTGGTATGATATAAATTTTATGGATGTAAGTGTTACCAGTTCAACTTTTGTTTCATTCCAAGTGTTAGTGAAATCAACATCAAGCCAGTAATGCTGGATAGATTTTGTAGTAAAATGTAATGTTTGTTTATATCCCTTCATGGGTGTGTATGTGCAACCCTACGAATTTCATAGGGCTTTCTTAGGCAGTGTAATTCAGATGCAAATTAGAGAGGGAATTTTTTTTGCAATTAGTTATTTGTTTGAGGGTTGGTTTTTTTTTGGCAGTTTTAAACATGCAACTCTCTGGAAATAGGATTTTTTTTTTTTGCATTAAAATGTGTTTTTCATATAGTCTCCCCTCATTTTTGTGCAAAAACCCACATTTTTCATGGTTTCCAAATTGCCACGTATTAAATGGAAGACTACTTTTTTTTTTTTTTTGGAAAAAAGCAATCTTGCCCCAAAGAAGTGGCTATTGCAAAACAGTGTTTTTTGCATGTCAAAGAGTGAAAGGAGAGCATTTTCAAGTTGCAGCACATCGACAGGAGTACATGAAGACACAGTTTGTCCCACTGGGCTATTGCAAAGGCCTGACTTCCTTTAATTTTCTTTTAAAAGACTATGCAGTGGCAATGGGCAACAAGGTTCATGGTTAGTGGCCTTGTTGGCTGAAGGATGCTGGGAACTGCAATAGATATTTTTTTAAATCCAGATTCTGATAGAATTAAAGATCTATGTTTGATGGAATACCTTGCTGCTGAGAAGTCATCTTTGCTTATCAGGGAGGGCATGGCATAAGAAAGGAGAGAGTAGCCACCAGTGTTTATGTATTTCAGAATATTGGCATATTGTACTGTTGTCTTATTGGCCTGTAAAAAAAGAAAACAGTGTGTTTTGTTTGGCAGACATTTATTGGAAGAAGTTATTCTTATAGTAGGGCTATGTAATTTATCTGTATCCATCACATAGCACCCATGAATGCTTAAGAGCAGGAATAATGAAGAAAGCCCTATTATATATCATAAAAATACAGATTGTGGTGCACAAGTATGTGAAGTATATACTCAAATGGTTGCTTTATAGCAAAATCTCTTTGATCTACCAATATAAAACTTTTACAGCAAGGCTCTTTTTATCAGTATCTAAGCCCTCCAGTTCCCCTTGTAGTTTCAAGTTATCTTTTCCTATATGTAATGAACTGGTAGAAATAACCTTTTGTGGAATCTCAGATGTATTGATCCTTTCAACCGCACAATCAAGAGAGATGAAACTAAAATTGCTTTGAAACCATGTGCTCAGTCCCTTGATTCTTCGTTCCTTTTCCTCTGTTTTACTAAATTAGATTTTGTTAATCTTGACATGCTAATAAAAGGGAATGGTATGCTGACAGAATATATGGATATGATAGTCTTCCCCCCTGTGGCCTGGCAATCTTTCCACAAATAAATAATGAATACTTGTTCCATATTTAATGAGAAATATTGAGGAGAAAAGGAAAAGCACAAAGATACCCAGAGCAAAAAGATATCTATTGATTAAGGGAATACCACATTGTTGCAACATATAAGAAATCCTCTCCAGCTTTGTACAGATTTTTTTCTTAAATCCCAAGGCTATAAAATTGAATTCTAGAGGCTTAATCAATGCTTGCAAGTAGTTTGTTACAGCAAGGGCTATTATCAGTATTAAAGTATTTTATAGGGACAACAAAGGGCAACATCATTGTCCCCGTGCATCTACGAGAAATGTTTTTACACATTCAGGAGGGGGATAAGAAGAGTATGCTTTGGCTATACAGTAGCCCCATCACATTTGTGGAGCTCAGAACCCTTGCAAAAGTGGAAAAACATGAATAATACCCCCCTGCAATTCCCCTCCAGAGCTCCCCCTCATTCTGTTCCTTTGCCTCTGGCCCCAGTGTTCTGCGGGAAAGAAAGAAAGACAAAGTAAAGGGTTTACTGCTATTTTCCTCTCAGATGGAGAAGAGCAGAGCTCTGGCATTCTAGCTACTTCCAACAGCCATCTTGAAAAACAAGGGTAAGGTGCAAAGAGAGCATATGACCAGTCACTAACCATCACACAGCAGAAAGTGCAGCCACATGGCAGAGAGGACATGCCTCCAGCAGTGGAGGGGCTTTTCTCAGCCAAAAGAAAAAAAAATCCATTTTAAACACAAGCCTTGCAAGTCTGGGGTGAAGAATGCAAGGGAATGGGAGGATGAAAATAGTGGGGGTGGGAGACAAGCACATCCCTCATGAATAATCAAATTTGTGAAGGTCAATGCATGACTGTGGAGGGAAGACTGTATATGGAGAACAACAGTGTGTTCTTCTCCCTGATTTAAACACGGGTCTTGCACTGTTCTACAGCTTAGCTCCCTTGCTTAAAAGCTGAAAAGCAAAGAGGGAAAAGACTTTTGATTACCTTCCATACAGCCATATGGCTTCTTCCCCAGCCTCCTTGAGATGACTAAAATTGAGTATTTACATTGGGATTGCAAAGGATAAAATGTTTGCATATGGAGTTATACACAACTGTGCTACACAATCCTTGCCACACACAACAGAATGCATAACCGAATGTGTATCTGTAAACATCCATGACATCTCCATGTGAAACTCTATTTTTGCATACTTCAAATGAATGTGGACATTTTGCATTGGATAAAAATGTCTAACTGGTTCCATAGGGAACTGTATGTGTGTGTAAGACACCATCTGGATTATGGCCATTGTGTTACTTTCCCCTGCTTATAGGTGATTGTATAAAACAAGAAAGGATGGTTTAAAAATGTAAAGGGCAACATGTTATTTTAATGTTTCTGTGCACTGGGCTATTACGGTTACCTATTCAAAATGGGGACTGTACTTAAGAAATCAGAAGAAGGCTGAGACTTGGAAAGGCAGCTATGGAGGACTAGATAAGATCCTCACTGCAAATTTACATAATTGAATACCAAGGTCAGAATCATTTATGCCATAGTGTTTCCCATTTGCACATATGGTTATAAAATCTAGACAGTGAAGAGTCAGGAAGAACATCGGTTCATCTGAATTGTGGTGCTGAAGAAGAGTCAAAAAGAAAAGTGAATGGGTCTTAAAGCAAATCAAGCCTGAAACTTCCCTAGAAACCAAAATTATTAAACTGAGGCTATCTAGTTTGAACATTTCATGAGATTACATGGCATATTAGAAAAGATCACAATGCTGAGGAAAGTGGAAGGCAGTTCGAAAAGAGGAATTATAGGGCATTATAGGCAGAATGACTCAGTCAAGGAAATCATGATTGTCCTGAGTTTATAGGAACTGAGTGGGGCTATTAGTGAAGGCTTTCATTCACAAGTTTGCCATAAGATGAAGCTGGTTTTATGGCAAATAATTGGGGAGTATAATATGCAATTACACCAAGTGTTTCAGTGTTCATTCCTCAGCTTACAAGATAAGAGTTAACAAATTCTGGTCAATACATTTAATGACTTCCTGTTGTTGTTGTTGTTGTTGTTATAGTCCTCCTCGTTCTTCTCCTCTCAGTAGCCTGAGACTTGGATACTTTCCTTAAAGAGATTGTCTTGTCCAGCATGGACCTGCCCATGATCTGAGTCTTTTCTGATTTCCTCTCTTGTCTGAAGTTAGGCAGCTGGAGAGTTTCTTGATTGTATTGTCCTGTGTTAGAGGCTGATCCCAGGGAGGTTTGTTACCCCGTTGGAGATCCTGTCCCAGGGGGATATAAAATTAGTATCAAATATATCAGATATGCCAGAGAGGTTACCCGGGTGGGTGCGTAGACAAATAGATCAAGCGACCGGACATAGGTCAAGGCCAGGGAAATCCCCAGTCACGTTTCCCAAGGAGACCTCAGGCAAGGCACGTCCACACCAACAAAAGGGTCCTCAGCCACAAAGTCAACTTGAGGGGATAACCGGGTTTCCCTCATGTCAAGCAACGCTTACTTCTACAAATCCTACAATGGCGAGGTCTATTTACGTGAACCAATCATGCAAACCACCAAGTTATTATTGTGCAGTATTCTCCTTCTATTTTGCCCCTTCTTCTTCCTGGGAAAGAGTCTGCCCCTGAGGTACGTTCAGCCCTATAAGTAGTTCCCCTTTTCAAGGCCCTCTTCTGAGAACTCCCCGCTATGCTAGCAGACTGGCACTCTGTTAGTCGAGTGCTCCCCTCAGCCTCCTCTCTTCTCTGAGCTCCTTCTTTCTCTCTGCTTCCTGGACTGAAGACTTCTGGTCAGGTGCAGTATCACCACCTTTACATCCTCTCTGCTTTATCTTCTATAGTTTTTCACCAATTTCCCTTTTCAATAGGTCTTGTGTGCATGAGTGAGTGACTATGTTTGTGCGTGAGAACATATTTGTTAATAGAATTCATTCATTGATACAATTGGCTGGCTTTTGCTTGGTCTGGCCCCGTAAAAATTGGGTCGAAGGTCTTACTGGGTTACCCTGCCCCTCGTTCTGCCATAGCCAGTGCTCCACTAATACCCGCAGTCTTTGCATTTTTGGAACAAATCAAGTTGTCCCTCAGAGGACCCCCAGAAGTCAGGGTAACAGGTTTGTCTGGTACTGATATTAATGCCCTTTCAGCATCAAGTAATCCTTTCTTAAAATGCTAAATGCTATCTAGTTACGGGGCTGGAATGGGGAAATGTGGCTTTCCAGATGTTGTGGGACTGCAATTCCTGTCATCCCTCACTTTTGGCTATGCTGATGGGAGAGGTGCTGATGGGGGGTGCAATCCTACAGCATTTCTGGAGAGTCATACATTCTCTACCCAATATATGACTTTCATTTGCAAGGGTGATATTCTTATGTTTTTACTGTCATTATTGTCATCAATTTTTTTCTTAATTTGATATATTCTTTTGTTTTGCTTTAGTAAGTTGTCTGACACACCAAGGATATGACAATGAAAAGCAGAATATACTGTAATATACTAAAATAATCACAAGACCTCATCCCTTCTTCTCTTATTCTGCCTGCAGGTGAAGCCCCTGGACATCCCAGGCTGCTCCATAGCATTCCTTCTTAACGTCACGATCTGTTTCTCAGGAGGGCTACAGCGTGCATGGGAGAAGGGTGAGTTTAACAGTGCCACTCTATTCAACTTTGATCTGATCTTACCTGGAACACTGTGTCCATTTTGGGGCACCACTCTTCAATAAGGATATTGACAAGCTGAAGCACAGACAGAGAAGGACAACCAAGATGGTAAACAGTCTGGAAACCTTTGAGTTCAGGGAATTGGGTATGTTTAGCTTGGAGAAAAAAAGAGTGAGAGGTGATACGATACCATCTTTAAGTATGTGAAGGGATTTTATGCGGAGGATGGAATGAGCTAGTTTCTGCTGCTCCAGAAACCAGAACATCAACCAGTGGATTCAAATTATAAGAAAAGAGATTCCACCTAAACATTAGAATTTTATTTTTTTAGTTGTAAGAGCTGTTTGACTTTGGGATAGGATGGTAGATTCTCCTTCTTCGGAGGTTTTTGCATGCAGGTTGGATGTGCATCTTTCTGGAGTGCTTTACTTGTGTGTTTCTGGCTGGCAGAGGGTTGGGCTAGATGGGCCATGTAGTCCCCCCCTCCACATTTCTATCATTCTGTGATGTCATTTCAAAACAGAGGCCCTTTCTGTATGGCATCTGTCATGCAAAAGGGCACCTGGAGTGTCACGTGATTGTGAAGAGAGATCTGCATGATGCACTCACAATCGCGCAACGCTCCAGGGGCCAGTAGGTGCCAATCGTGCACTTTTCATTTTTGGCTGGAAGCCAAAAATGGTGCGCAATTGTGCATTGCTCCAGGGCCCCACCCGCACTTACATGGTGTGTGGAGCTTCCAGAGCCATGCTGGTCGCACTTCCTGCCCCAGCGCAGCCTGGGAAAGTCCCAGGCTGCATTGCAGAAGGAAGAGGCGGGGCTCTCGTGTGAGCAGGCAGCTTGTGCAGAGCTGAAACAGCCGGGACGCGAGAGCCTCTCGCCAGAGGCTGCTCGCGTGATCCCCACAGCCCAGCACTGGAAAAAGGTAAGGTGTGGGGAAAGGGCCAGAGTTTGGGAATAACAAGTTGCAAGCAACATAATTATCTGCAATTAGTTATCTTTTTTGTTTTGTTTTAAAAGCAAGGCTGCAACAAATTCAGAGGGCCAGCATGGTATAATGTTTAGACTTTGGAAGGCCAGGGTTCAGATCTCCACTCAGTCATGGAAACTCACTGGGTGACCTTG
Organism: Ctenosaura bakeri; assembly: GCA_948474755.1. Taxonomy (NCBI): domain Eukaryota; kingdom Metazoa; phylum Chordata; class Lepidosauria; order Squamata; family Iguanidae; genus Ctenosaura; species Ctenosaura bakeri. The sequence continues at coordinate 548,446 of CAOLHI010000238.1, read as the reverse complement.
GGCAAATCATGTTCTTTTAGAGGAAGGCAATGACAAACCTCTACTGAATAAATCTGGCCAAGAAACCCTAGGACTGGGGTTGCCATAAGTTGGAGTTGACTTGAAGGGGCACAGCAGCAACAACAATAACAACAGCGGCAACTCCACATTGCTTTTTACTAACCTGAGAAGTAATGGGCCTTTTCAGTCATTTTAATGGTAATTTGACCAGATTGTTTGAGTGTGATGCTATTCTTTTTTAATTAGTTATTAGAACAATATGCTATTATGTACCTTATTTCTTAAAAGAATAAATGCTGTAACAAGTCACTTGGAACACTGCAACAAGAAACTATTATTGAAGCACTATACTGGGTAACTGAATGAATTGCTTTAAAAAGTACCTTTCTGTACTCAGTTCTGAAAGACCGGCCTGGTGCTGCAGATAAAGCCAGCATATAAAGCAAGTCATATCAGTCCAAACCAGTATGCAGCTTGAGGCTTTCTTTTATTTATTTATTTATTTGTTTGTTTGCCTCTGTTATTCATCTCGTATTGGCACAGTAACTGGCCTTCTTCCCAAGATTACATTCAATACTCTGTCTTAAATGCACAAAGGCTGAAAGAAGATGAAAGAGAACTGAAAGACCAGGATTGAGCTTGAAACAAGTAATTCATTTGGATGACTATAAGGAGTTGTGGGCGGCAGAACTGTGTTATGTTTGTGTGGTTTCCTTCCTTTAGAGGAAATCAAAGTACAGCTGCACTTGAGCCTGGCCATAAAGAAAAGCATTCTGTACCATTCAGGATTGCTAAAGTTAATGATTCTAAACCCTGGTGTGATACCAGTGAGAAAGAGAAGTGAATTTTTTAAATTCACAGTTCCTGAGGTTTGCTGTTTGAAAGCAATTTTAATCTCTTCAATTTTCTTCCAGAGCCAAAAGAAACTGGGTGCTAGTCAGCTTGCACATAATATATTTCCAGCCAGGCTACAGTGAACGGGAAATCATTTCTGTAATCAGTTTTATTCAAATAGACTATGAATAAATTCCCTGCCTTCATTGTCTCATATGATGGGGGAGGCTGATAGCAATAGTTATAATAATATTAAAAAGGCGATAACAATGGGGAAACTGTCAAGACCTTAAATAGAGGTTTTTAAAAAAATCTTGTACTGATTAGACTCAGATTCTGTATGCAGAAATGCATCCTGCACGACTGTATGCAAGACTATGTGGAGCTATTTTGAATCCAGTCTATTTTACACAGCATGACAATCCAGTGTCATGCCATTAAACAGCAAGGGCATTTAATTTCATACCACAGATATTTTATACCTGAAGTTCCATGCTTTTAATGTTCTCTTTGCAAACATTCAGGGTGTTTTGATGCAGGTTTAAAATATGCTGAATGTTCCAGGCACCTAATAACAAGGCAAAGTGGCGGAACCTATGGATGAATGAAAGTGACAGAAGCAATAGCTGTCATGCTGCTTTGCAGAGTACCGGCAGTCCCTTCATATTAGGAACAAATTGACTAGGAGCAAGCTGGGCGCATTTGACACTGAGGGACAAACATGGAGCCCAGGAAGTCCTGCTGTGGGAGTAATGCTTGGGAGTGGACTAGAAGGAAGAAATTTCTGGATGGATGGGCATCTCACTCACCTCCCTGGTGTTCACGCATTCTTTCTTCCATCCATAAATGCTTTTCTGGAGGCAATAGGACAGAAGACCAAACAGCCAGGGATGAGTTCAAGAGGTCATGGTTTTATTAAACTGGACTTGGGAACAGGCGATGACTGAGTGCCGTTTGATTGAAGGCGACAGCGTTGCATAATCAATTGCCTTGGTTCTTCAGAGACATCACAAATCAGTAGGCTGAGCCCTCTCTGGGTGAAGCATCATGTCCAGGTCCCCAATACTTAGCCCAGTAGGGGTCATTAAAAAGTGACAGTGAGAACTGCAGGGTGCAACTGCTATGTACCACAGACAATACCTGATCCTGTGCCTACTCACTGCTTTAAAATGGTAATGGAAGAAGTGGCTTCAAAGTAGATCAGAGGATTTATCCATAAAACTAGGGAATACCACTTCTGATGGGTAGTGGCTATATCTAGATGATAATAAGCCAAGATATGCAGAGGTTTTTGGCCTATGTATGCAGCCCCTTTGTTCCTTCTTGTATAGCAGGCAATAATCAAACCAGGAAATCTATAATTTAACTATGGCTGCTCATTTTCTCTAAAGTGGAGAACTATGTATACTTTCCAGAACAAACCTTGATATTAAGCTAGAGCATGTAAATGTGTCTTTTTGAACGACTGGTCCTAAAATCCTCAGGCAGAATAGGGATTCTGGGAATAGCAGTCCAAAAAGTCACTTTTCTATGCTGTGAATATATGAGCTTCTTTTAAAGCTACTCCCATGGTGTGTGTGTGTGTGTGTGTGTGTGTGTCCTTTGCTTTTTCACTGGCAATCTCTGTACTTCCTAAGATCCATTTAACTGGAGATGCCAGGAACTGAGCCTAGGATCTTCTGTATGCAAATCATAGGTTCCACCACTAGCCTACAGTCCCTCCCATTGTCTGATGACCTTTATTCTCACTTTCCTTCTGAACAACTCCAGTGGAATAGTTGCTGTGGATCATCTAATAGTTCCTGAAGTGGTTCAGCACTTTTACACATCTGTGAATGAGTCCCTTCACCCCGTTTCTTTTTCTGATGTTGATCTTATTAGGGATTGATAACTGGGTTGTTGGTTGGTAGTCAGGAAGGGATAAAAGATGAAGATGGACACATGGTTAGTGAAGGCTAACACTGGGGCTGGCATTTCTTCAGGGAACGAGGATAGCAGATGGCACTAGATGGATAAGTTTGTCCAGTTTCGACTGCTGATTATTAGAAATAAGACGTTTAACTTTTGTACAACAGCAGCCTAAAGCCACATTTCAAGTTTTCTCTCTCACACAAAACATTCTAGTATGTTAATTGACATTTGCTAAAACAGTGGAGTAGTTGTTTTTGAGCTAGGAGATCCTAACTGGCCCAATATATTTCCAGTTTTTCAAGGACATTTCAGGCTGCTGTGCTTCATGGTGGTCTTATGCATGATGCAGCAGCTTTCGTAGTCCCAAGAACTCCCAAGCTGCCAGACATAATCAGACTGTTTATAGGTGTTAATTATTACATTTTCTCCCACCCTTTCTGTTTTATTAGCTAGATCCAGGTGCAAGCAACCCAGCATCATCATACAGAATGGAATGGTTGGTCATGTTGCTTTCCTTGGGCCTCGCATTGCCAGGGGCCATGCATGTATGATGATTACTGCTTTCCTAAAACCACCTATTTGATTATATGCATTATTCATCCTGTTTGGCTTTCATTTGTAATGTGCCCTAAAGTGTGGTCTTCAGGAAGCAAGATCACAATCTGGCTTCTCTGTTTGTAATGAAAGATGCAACAATGACATATGGGGTTTTGTGGGTCTGCTTTGTAGGTACTAATATATATGCATGAATCTTTTAAATGTGCTCATGATTGATTTAGCTTCTTCGCCTTTGCTCTCTCCCTAAATAGATAGAGAGAGAGAGAGAGAGAGAGAGAGAGAGAATGTGTACCGGTATATACAAGTCATTTACTATATATATATAGACAGAGAGACAGAGAGAAAGAGAGAGATTGAGACAGACAGAGATAGACAGAGAATGTCTGTGTCTTTGGGAACTCTATTTGGAAACTATATTATATACACACACATCCATAATTTTGGTTCACTTATGTTTTCTTCTGGCAAGATGAAAAAAAGGGATTAGAAAACATCAGCATCCTATTTACGAATCTTGGCCTTGTCTAAGATATTCTGTTGCTTGAGGTAGAGTAACAAATAGTACCTTCCACACACACATCAAGGAGCATAGTTCCTAAAAACAGCCATAGTTTTGATATTTGAGGCAGAAAAGCCGGCAACTACTTCTCCCATTCCCTGACGGTAAGTTTGCTGGCCCTTCATGACTCCCAGAATCAGCTGTCTGGTCAGGCTGCTCCACTTCTTTGACTAGCAGGACCAGCCCATTCTGTTTGTTCTGCAATTTTCTTTCAGACTTATCTTTCAACATTTCACAGTTGAATATATGGATGCTTATGTATTCATTACACTGTTATAGTGCTTTTATTCCACTTTCAACATCCTGTGGAATTCTGGGGTCTGTAGTTTACTGAGACCGAAGAGCTCTCTGGCTGAGAATTCTAAATGCCCCTCCTTAAACTACAAGCCCCAGGATTCCATAGGATGTTGAAAGTGGAATAATAGCACTATAATGGTCACCATTTCCACACTACACTGTTATAGTACTATTATTCCACTTTCAACATCCTGCGGAATTCTGGGGTCTGTAGTTTACTAAGGCCAAAGAGCTCTCTGGCTGAGAATTCTAAAGGCCCCTCCCTAAATTACAAACTCCAGATTCCATAGGATGTTGAAAGTGGAATAGCACTTTAACAGTGCAGTGTGGAAATAGCCAGTGTAGTGCGGAAAGGCCCTTGGATATTATACTGATATAAAGCACTCCTTTCTTTGCCCTCCCTGAAACAGGCAGCCATTTTCAAGTTCTGTTTTTAACGAACAGCGGTTTGTGGTATTAGTGGACAAACTGTGATTCACTGAAACAAGCCAATCAATCATGGTTTATGAAGCTGGCAAATTTAAATAAACACTTGTTAAAATTAACCACGGTTAATTTTAAAGTCCATAGAACAGAACCATAGAATCATATCATTGGAAGGGGCCCCATAGGCCATCAAGTCTAATTCCCAACTCAATGCAGGAACCCCAGCTAGAGCATCTCCGGCATGGCCAGCCCCCTTTTTAAAAAAATTTTTATTAAAAATTTTCATTCTTACAAGCATATGATAAAAGCATAAGTTCATAAGACATATTAATGTTTACAATATATAAAACATTCTTTTGTATAATGTAAATTAACATCTCACTGTATAGATCATTTTTTTGAAGGCTGTAGATAATTGGTTCCAATGCTGGACTGTTCTTACTGTCAAGAAGTACACAAAGCTTATATGAAATTAGGTTAGCAGATAACTTAACATGGAGACTCTGGCCCTTTTCGCATTGAGGCTTCTAGCGCAAGCGGGGGAGGGCGGGTCGCGCGAGAAGCCTTCTCCGGGAGGCTGCTGTTTCCCCCTCCTTCCTTCTGCAGGTGAAGGAACGAGCGGGGAAGCGGCAGCCTCCCGGAGGCGGCGGCGGCTCGTGCGTCCGCCCCCCTCGTGAAGCAGGAGGCTGCCGCATCCGCCCCCCCGCGAAGCAGGAGGCTCTCGCGTCCGTCCCCCCGCGTGCGCGAAGCAGGAGGCTCTCTCGTCCGTCCCCCCTGCGCGCGAAGCAGGAGGCTCTTGCGTCCGTCACCCCTGTGCGCGCGCGAAGCAGGGGGTGTCACGTCCGTCGCGCTAGCTCCCCGCCCCGCCACTTCCTTCCGCAGGGGCGGAGGGAAGGAAGCGTGACCTGGCCGCCTCCCCGACGCTCCGCACAGGAGGTAAGTGCGTGTGGGCGCCGGGAGCGCTGCGCGAGCGCGGGTGATTTTCGCTTTGAGGCGAAAATCAAAAAACCCGCGCTTGCGCAGCGTCAGCCCCGTGAAAGCGGCGGAAGTGGGAGTGCGTCGTGCAGAGCGACGCTCCCACTCCCGCGAGGCTCAGGGGGCTGTCACGCGACAGAAAGCCCGTGTGAAAAGGGCCTTAGAGGGCAAACTGACGGGAAGATTGCGAAAGACTGGGGTCCTGTAAACTCTTATTTTCTGAACCAGAGAGTAATATAAGCTATCTTGTCTACATAAAAGAAGTAAGAAAAAAAAATGACAAAAAGTAAACATCAAACAAACAAATAAATATAATAAAAGTAAATATTTCTAATGTAAATTAAAAACTAGAGTTAGATTAATTTAGGAGCATAATGATAAGATGTAAGAATACAGTTAATTGACAAGATAAATGGAATGCTGGATCAATATATAAGAGGTAATTGATGACAAATAGAGGGTTAGTGTTATAAAACGAATAATAATATTTATTAGCTCTTGCAAAAAAAAAAAGCTAGGAAGAAGTATTGTAAATATGTGAAATTGTTGTAAGAAGATATTACCACTATATGTTGTATTACTAAAAGATGTACATATTTGTTTTTATTTATTATTTCTTTTTTTTGGAAAATTAATAAAATTATTAAAATTCCAAAAAAAAGTTTCTTCTAATGTTAAATCAAATTTTGCCCTGCTGTAACTTAAAACAATTAGACCAGGTACTGCTGTCTGGGGCAGCATAGAACAAACTTGCACCCTTCTCTCTGTGACAGCCCTTGAGATACTTAAAGAATGCAATCATGTCGCCCCTCAGTCTTCTTTCCACCAGGCTGAACATGCCCACCTCCTATCTTTCCTCATATGTTTTGTTCTACATACCTCTTACTATTCTTGTTGCCCTTTTCTGAACCTGCTCCAGCTTGTCTATATCCTTCTTAAAATGAGGCGCCCGGAGCTGAAGACAGTACTGAAAGCAGCTCAGACTATTTAACCACCAGATTGTGGTTAACTGAAAACAGAAGGAAAAAAAACCCTTCTGATATCCTCTGCTAGAGGAAGAGAGAGGAAAGGGAAGCCATGAGACTGATCTGAGCCATTTCTGCACGAGGCTGTTATAGTGCTATGATTCCACTTTCAACATCCTATGGAATCCTGGGGTTTGCCTGGCCCCTCCCGAAACTGCAAACCCCAGGATTCCATAGGATGTTGAAAGTGGAATCATAGCGCTATAACAGCCTCGTGCGGAAATGGGCCTAGTCTTGTGCAAGTAAAGTCAATTTACAGTTTAGCATTATAGCTCACACATTCAGTTCAGACATAACTTCATGTTTTCTGCTAAGTGTATTGGAGGACCTACACCATGGTTTGAACATTCAAACATTAATATATCTTAATAATTATTATTTTAAATTACTGGTGAGAGAGCTGAATTTAAGCCATGAGTACTGTTCCATTGGGAGAAACAGGACTCATAAAGTACTTTTTCTTCCACTGACGCCTAGTGTAAATTTGAGGACATTTTTTGGGTAATGATATGCTGGCAGGGAGTAGTGTTTGCATTTTGTATTGATGTTTGCATTTCCCCCATTGCCATCTCTCCTGCTCTCTTCACCAGTGTTCTTCACTCCATGATGGGCAGCAAGCAGCAAGCATGAAGAGAGCAAAGATCAGGAAGGAGGGAGGAAGAAGCATAAAGAGGAAGACTGCAGTGTGCTGCTTCATGACGCAGAGGTACATGTGGGAAAGGAAGACTATCCTATAAAGAAAATGGGGGTGGGAAGACTGGACATGCAAGTTTGGTGGACAAAGTGAGAGAAAAAGAAAAATTGGAAGGGAGAGAAGGAGATGAACAGAGAAGTGGAGAGTATGGACAGAAGAAGGAAAAGACAAAAGAAAGTGCTCAGTCAGTAAACTCTTAAAGAAGCAAGAGAGTGTGAACTTAAGAGCGAGGGAGCAAAGAGGGGAACACTGGAGGAAGACAGCAATAAGGATAATAAAATAATCAGTGAAGATGAAGAAGAATTTCAAGAGGACTCTGTTAGAAAATTTTTTTCAGACTTGTTCTTGTGAAGTATTGTTGATGTGTGCAGTAGAGTTTTCAGGCTGTCATTGATGGGGTAAAGAGCGGGATGGATTTGACTTTGCTTATATTTATAAGCCAGAGTTTTTTGTTTCCTTCATCTTACCTGTGTATATGTTTTTTTCAATCTCACTCACTCCTAAAATTCATGCTGCCTTTTTCTTCTGTCCAAAACTCAAAGTAGAGACAAGGTCAAAGAGAAATGAGTAAAATCACTGATGGGATTTCCTGCCTGCATTCTAGTAAGATTTTTTAAAGTAGTAATCTAAAATAAATTTAACAACAAATTAGAGACAATGTAATTAAAATAATTTTCTTTTCAACATAAAGGTGATCAAGATTTTTTTTTTAGCTTTTTAGTAAAAATGTAGGCCATTTCTGCACTACACTGTTATAGTGCTATTATTCCACTTTCAGCATCTTGTGGAATTCTGGGGTTTGTAGTTTACTGAGGCCAAAGAGCTCTCTGACTGAGAATTCTAAATGCCCCTCCCTAAACTGTGAATTGCAGAATTCCACAGGATGTTGACAGTGGAAAAATAGCACTATAATAGTGAACTGGGGAAATGACCTTAATGTCAGGTTTTCATTAACTTTCTTATCTTGGACAAACCATAGTTTTAGAGCTTTTTGTATGTTTTTGTCTTCCATTTCCCCAGCATTCAGCTTCATAAGGAATAGCTCCAACTGTGCGTTGTCAATGGTTTCTCAATTTATACATAATAGAAAGCCACAGTTAGCATAAGCAGTCCTTTGCAATCCAGCTTCAGACTAAGACCTAATACAGGTTGTCAACCTTTTTCAAACTATGGTGTAGTTTAAGAGAAAACAAACAATGGTTTAGCTTTACCTCTGAATGTATCTTAACCTTATTCTTTATACCTGAGCATCCTTTCCACACATTCCTGACATCCTCTCCTGACATCTCTGAAGTGCTAAAAGTTCAGCCAATTTGCCATTACTGGAATTTTAAAAATATGAAACTCTGTTTTCGGAGAAAGGACAGGTAGCAAAGTTGGTTCTATATAACATGTATGCATTTGCATTTCTTTTTGTTAAGTACTGTCTGCAACACACATGTGGTGTGATTCAGCCAGTTGCCTATTCCCCTTGGAATTCCAAATTTCAATATGAATGGATTTTATTGCCTAGCAAAGATATGGTTACTTGTTTCACCTAGCAGGGCTTGCCTAAGTTTAACTTGCCCAAGGCACTGGAGGTTTTTACTGGTTACCATGCAAGAATGTTTCAAATTAAAGAAAAGTAGATCTGCCAGTGGTACAGTTAAAGCAACCAAATAACCACCCAAAGAGTGGCAGGTGAAAGGCAGTGCAAAGAGGCCTGGTATCAGCAGCAGGGCTTGCTTGGGCGTGCTAGGGCCTATTGGGGCTGAAACTCCTGTCTGCAGCTTTCTCTCTTTTTCTGTTCTTCTTTTAAAAAATTATATAGGTTGACCCACCAGGCATGGTATGTGATATGGCTTCTTTTTTAAAAGCAAAGCAAAGCATAGCAAAGCAAAGCAAAGCAAAGCAACTTTTAACAGTATTGTATCCTCTTCTAGAAAGGTGCTTATGGTCAACGAAACATATTTAGTGTAAGAGCAAGAAAGACAGACTCAACTTTATTATTGTAGCTGTAATTCAGCTGTAATTTAAATGAGTTTAAAATGTGACACCGCACATACTGAAATTGTTCCTTAAAAAAAAAAAAAGAGTAGAAGTGATAAACTATTTTTTTTTTTTTTTTTGTGCTAACATGCTAGGAATTTACAGAGGCCCTTTCTGCAGGATGGCAGCATCTTGGCATGGGGATACAAGAGGAGCTGGACCGCGAAGATGCTTCCACATGACATCATTGTGGTCCTGTCCTTCTCGCGTCACCAGCCGGCATGATTGCAGGGTACATCATTGGTGGAAAAAGTCCATCAATGACCCCTAATCATGCAAACCTTCCATTGCTGCTGGCCATGTAGAAGGGCCGGAAGCATAATCTATGTGCTTCCTCCCCAACTGCAGCATGGGAAGAAGGCTGGCTGCAGTCCAGAAGGATGGAACGTGTTCTTTGTGCTCCCTTCCACAGGCAGCTGGTCACATGCAGAGAGGAGCATTGGGAACATGTTCCCATCCCAACAGAAGTGCTGCTGGGATTATGGCAAGATAGTACATGAGAGCATCCTGGCTTTTAAGATGGACTTTAGGGGCATTTGGAGTTGTGGCAATGGTGCCACAATCATATGACTAGGAAATATGTATACGGTCATAAATCTAGCTTATGAGATGGTAACTTCCTGAAAGGATGCCATCCTGACAGGATGCTATTGTTGTTTCTGTTATTAAGAAAGTAAGTTTCTGTGTCTGCATCCCTCCGCCACCAGTAACATTACAAGTACAGTTGGCCCTAGACATTCACTAAGATTAGAGGCACAGGACTCCCACAAAAGTGGAAACATTGAAAATATCTAAGTGTGTGTGTATGTGTATGTGAATGGGGCCGAGGCATGGTGGGGAGAGCCAACAACATAGATCCAAACCAGGTCAGGGAAAGGAGAGGGAAAGGGAATGTGGCCTAGTGGTCTTAGACTTCCTCTCTCTCACCCATCTCCTTTGGGTGTGAGCGAGTCATGAGGAGAGGGTTTAGGCTGCAATCTGTCCTTAGCTGGCCAGGCAATGGCTGGTGAAGGAGGACGAGGACCAGAGGGAGGTTAAGAACTGCATGGCTTGTTCAGAGCCACGAAGAGGGAAGGTTCCCTGTTTAAAAAGCACTTGAGGTGTGGGGCCAGGGGTTGGAGAAACTCACAAGTAATCAAATCTATGAAAGTGAAACTGGCAAATGCGGAGGGGCGACTGTAACATTATTTCTAGCCTGTTACTTCCAGGCTCTTAGAATATAGAAAGAGTTGCAAAGCATGGAGTTGGGTGCAGGTAGAAGATATGTGTTCACTGTGTGCTTCACAATTAAAGTAGGATGTATGGCCATTTAAAAGGTGGTTCCTGCAAGGCAATTAAATCCAGGGTCTGAAACAGGGGTTGACAACTTCCAGGGGCTGGGAGAAACAAAGCCTAAATCCAGTTTCAAGTCTCATTTATAATAGATCTGTTGAATCAACTGTTAAATGATAAATCTTTTGGTAAATTTCACTGATCCACTTGGCCTACTCCACTTGGGATTAAGGCCTAATTTTAAAATTTTGGTAGAGGGAATGAGTAAGGCATAAAATTGGCTAAATTGCTTGATAATCATGTCAGCATTGCCAAGAAAATAAGAGACAGGACTCCTGGCTCTTAATGGTTGTGCAGAAGGAGGAATTTCAGCAGGTTTTACTTGTCATACATGAAGCTCTTGTTGAAATTCCCTCTCCTAGGCAATCATGAAAAGGACTGGAGCTCTGTTCCTTATTACACCTGGCAACCTATAATTATATCCAGTTTCAAGCAATGGAAAATATATCAGCTTCTGTATGCTTTAATTTTACTATATTTAATATAATTTTTTCATCATCATCATAAAATGATGTTATTTCGTTGTGAGAGTTTTTTTCAAAATTATCTCATATTTTACATACTGCCTTCGGCAGAGATTATCACAGGCATTCTTGAAAAGAACTTTATGTGCCAAATTCCCCTCAAGGGAATTCAAAACAGTACCATCTCTTCAACGGTCCACAATCATTCTAGGTTTTCAAGATCGTCCTTTTTGCTAAGCCTCTCTGTCCTAGGTGGCCTGTAATATAAAGATATTTATAAAAATCAGTCTTTGCATCTACTATGTAAACATGGTCTGTGTGCTTTATTCTTTTTTGTTGAGTTTGCATGTGTTAAAGGTAGGAGAGGGTAAACACTGAGGCATGATCATTTGGATTCATTTATTTTGCACGAGGCTGTCTTGCACTTTGTGCTTACTCACATATCCCTTTTAGCAGAAGTGACACCAGGATACTTGACGAGCAAGCAGCCTAGCTAATTTTGGCTCAAGACATCTTTCCCACCTCCACACATCATTTTTGGCACACTGCATCAAATTTATGAGTTCACAGGTGCAATTACTTAATTTCAGTGTTTACTTAAAGGGGGAAATCCCCATATCTGCATTCCAGTGTATATGAGAAAGGCATAAAGATAACTACCAAAGAAGAAAACTGAAAACAAATGCAGCAGCAGTTTTCTTTAAGGAAGCTAAAGAGGCAAAACAAATAAACACTCCTTCATAAAACTATAAGTCTCTCCATATTCCTTATGGCATACTAGAAATTGCTGCACTAATGATTGGTCTGTTGCTCTTGACCTGAATGTTAAGATGTAGCCAGGGAGCAAAAAGTAATTGTAAAAATTTAAGGAACTTCTGCTATTGCCTAGCACAGTGGTGTTCAACTTTTGATTTTCCAGGTGTTTTGGACTTCACATTCCAGAATCCCTGTTCATTGGCTATCCTGGATAGAACTTTTGGGTGGTGAACTCCAAGGCATATGGAGCATCAAAGAACCACTTCTGTAAGCTATCCAACTGAAAGCCTGGAAAGGACTCGGTTCTGATGAAATTTTAGGACATGTAGAAGACATGCCAAAGCAACACCACCAAATGGACATATCTCCATTTCTTAGTCACCTCTAAGTAGTGTTATCAGGGTGAGACTTTGAGGGAGAACCCATACCCCCTTCTCAGGACTCTCACTATGGACTCTCAGCAAGGTAGCTTCTACCATCTAAATTCAACCAACAAAGACCATAAAGTCGAGCAAGTTCATAACTTTCCAAGCTCTGCATTCAGTCTAAGATCAGAGCATGACATAAGCTTGTAAATCTGTTTGTGCTCTGAGAGCTCTGGGAGGATAAGGTCAGGCAACAGCAAAGAGCATTTGCTCATGTGTACTCATCTCCATCTCAGCTCCTAGCTGAAAGATGATGCTGTAGCATAAAGGGTTCAGCCACCCGATGACTTCTCAGAGTAGCCACATCTCTTCCTTATAGCTGTTGCTGCCAACTATTCACTTGACCTGTTCCCATCCACACCATTTACCAGAGGGATAAGCTAAAACGTGTAGAAGCTCTTTCTCCTGGCTTCAGTAACTTCTTACTTATATGGAGAGAGCTGGGTCCTCTTCGCATGGCATTTGCCATGCGAAAGAGGGCCTGGAGAGTCGCGCGATTCCAAGGAGCAATCTGCATGATGCACTCACAATTGTGCGATGCTCCAGGGGCTGGCTTCAAGCCGAAAATGGTGCGTGATCATGCATTGATCCTGGGCCTCGCGCACTTACCTGGTGTGCTGAGCCTCTGGAGCTGGGCTGGTCGTGCTTCCTGCCCCAGTGCAGAAGGTAGAGGCGGGGCTCTTGTGCGAGCAGGCAGCTCATGCAGACTGAAGCAGCAGGGAAGGGAGAGCCTTTCAGCATGCTTGCGCGATCCCCACATCCCAGCGCTGGTAAGGTAAAGTTTAAGGGAAAGGCCAGGACCACCCCTACCATTACCCAAAGTGAGGCAGTCACTTCAGAGGGTAGATGTTTGGAGGGAACAGTAAGATCTTGAAAAGACAGACCTGTGTGTGCCACGTGTCCTATTTGTTTTTCCTAAACTAGTCCAATGTCTTCTGATGCAGTGGATGAGCAATCCCATTTGCAGTGTTTGAGAAAGATGTACTTGGGATGCTAGATGGAGGGTTGTTTCCAACCAGAAGGTGGAAGTACAGCAGAACTGAGGCACCATAACGACTAGGAAGGAATGAGGAAGCGAACTAAGTATATAGACCCCGGAAAGTGTCTGCAAGTTGAAGCAATAAAACAGTAAAGCCTTGGAAATTGTAGGAAGCTACTGCTATAATAGTCGGGCTTCATCAAAACTGGAGAATCTGCACCTTCATCTCCCACCTGGAGATGGCCCACAAAAACTGAAGACACAGAGACACGCCCTGAGATCTGGCAACCCAAGGCTGATGCTGGTCTTGTCCTGACATTCATTGTGTCTTTAAAAAGCTTTGTATGGGGGTAGCAATTTCATTAAATGAATGTGTGCCTGAAGACTTTTTTATGTCTTCATTAATATCCCCAGGTGTCTGCTTTGAGTGTTTTGCTCTTGAATATTTGCAAGCTGATACTTGTTCCAGGATCAAATTTTGAATTTCTCATTGAAATGCAAATATCATCTTTGCTGACTCTATTTGTTTTGGGTACATTTTAATGCAATGCGTAGCCACTATCCTGCAAGCTTGGCAGGCACCTGATTGCTAGCTCTGGCATCAAAACTAATCCTACTTCTAAAGTCAAATGCAAAAGGCAGGAATCTAATTAGAGCTTTGTCGGTAATTTTCCTCCACCTTTATTTGTTGTTATCAAAGGATCCAAACCTGGGACTGCTTAACAGTGTTTGAACCTGACACAATGTATAGTCTTCCAGATATTGTTGGGTTGCAATGTCCATCAGCCTTAGCCAGCCCTCTCAATGGGAGTGACAGTGAGAGCCTCACCAGTTTCTAGAAAGCCAAGGCACTTGCTTTTATGAATATAATTTTATTTCATTAGGTGAGTCAGTGAAGACCTGTGAATTATGGATCTCTATGAATGGAATTCTTAAGTTGGCAGGAGGCATTTGGAGCACTCTACAGTTAGACCTCAGTATCCACAGATTCTGTATCCATGAATTCAACCAACTATGGCTTGAAAATATCCTAAATGTATATATTTGAATTTCTCTATCTCTCCCCCCAAAATATGTATATATATGCATATATATCTCTAAAAAGCAAACATTGATTTTTGCCATTTTATGTAGGGGATGCCATTTTACTATACCATTGTACATAATGGGACTTGAGTATCTCTGAATTTTGGTATCCGTGGGGGTCCTGGAATCAAACCCTAGCAGATACTGAGGGTCCCCTGTATAGATCTAATTGTAGGATGTCTGCTTCACTGAGTCCTTCCAAACAGAAACATATACTTACATTATGCAGGTAAGGATACTTCCTTATTCCTTCTTTCCTCTTCTTCAGTCTCGTTCTTAAAGCTGATTGCAGCCTGAAGCACTAGGCTGGCATGGCACGTCTTCAAGGCAAAGGCGGAAAGCCCCATGTCAACGACAGTCTCACATTGGGTACAGCAGATTTGAACAGTTAAAAAAACAACAAAGACAACAAAAACAACAACAACAAAAACTTAAAATATGTTGCTAACTGCTCTCAAGTCGATTTCTACTTATGGCAACCCTATGGATGGGAGACCTCTAAGTCACCCTATCATCAACTGCCCTGTTCAGATCTTGCAGGGTCAGGGCTCTGAAGGAATAGAGAGCATGCTGATCAAATTTGCAAATGATACCAAATCGAGAGGGATTGCTAATACTCCAGAGGACAGGATCAAAATTCACAAGGACCTTGACAGATTAGATTAGACAGATTAGAGAGCTGGGCCAAAGCTAACAAAATGAGTTTCAACAGAAAGAAATGTAAGGTCCTACACCTAGGCAGAAAAAATGGAACGCACGAATATAGGATGGGGGACACGTGGCTGGATAACAGTACATGTGAAAGGGATCTAGGAGTCTTGGTGGACCACAAGCTGAACATGTGTCAACAGTGTGATGCGGCCCTTGTGGTCTTTTCCAACTCTATGATTCTATGATTCTGTGGCTTCCTTGGTTGAGTTTATCCATATATTATTTTCTAGTGAGTCATTATCTTCTCATGATATAACCAAAGTATAACAGCTTAGGCTTCTAGGAAGAGTTCAGGCTTGATCTGCTCTCTCTGTGCCTATACATATGTAAATATACATCTACAAGCATATGCAGTTTTCAAGCAGATGTTAGTAGTATGCTGGAACCTGACATATGTTCAAAGAAAAAGTTTAAGCCAAATAATGCTTCTGCAGAGTTTTGTAAATTTATACATTATTCCTTGTTTAGCATAGGAGCTTGTTAGGACTTCAGTTGTTCTCACAATTTTGCATTAACCCCCTTCCTCCAAAACACTTCCTAACTTATTCTAGACAAAAAAATCACAATGAGACTTCTAGGGCAAGTGGGCGGGTGGGGGAGTAAAAATTCACCATAAAGGTTTGTATTAAAGTGCTTTGAATCTGGATAGTAAAATGTTAATTCGTACAGAAATCTAAACCTAATTACTTATGAACACGAAGCGTTTATTGCTGTCAGCTTTAATCACTTTTCAGCTTCCAGCTGTTAAAGACCTTCTGGCAAATCTCCAAGCAATTCCTCTGCAGCAGTTCTCCAAGAATTAAATATTGGTCTTGTTCTTGGCTTTCGTATAATCAGCATTTTTATATTTAAGATCTGAATATTTACAAAGGCCTGAACAACAAGGTTGTATCACTTTCATACCTCAACTCGGATGTATTATTTATATCAGACTGAAGATATATATTATGTCTAGGGGCCTTTCTGCACTACTACACAACTACTGCATTATAATTCCATTTTAACTACCATGGCTGCCTCCTATGGAATCCTGGGGTTTGGAGTCTTGGGAGGTACTGGAGCTCTCTGGCTGAGAATTCTAAATATCCTATGATTCCATAGAACAGAACCATTGCAGTTGAAGTGGACTCATAATGCAATAGTTATGTAGTATGGAAAGACCCTTGGTTTGAATAGGATGACAGCAAAAGATAGGGGCTGGCATTCCTTATTACAGTTATGGATTTGTAACCTGGAGTTACTAATCTGTAACTGCTCCATATTCAGTCAGACTACATAAATGCCTTTCCAAGCCCATCTTAACAGCCATCAGCCACATTGGGCAAAGGAAATCTGTTTAGCTGCTGATTGAGGAGTGAGAAGGATAATGTTTCTAGCCCTCTCCCACGAATGAGTGATGTTGTGACCATCAGAGGAAGGACTCAACTGCGGCCCTTTTCGCATGTTACCCGTTTGCGCGGCTGGGGGGGGGCGTCTTGTGCAAGAAGCCTAATCCAAAATGGTGCTTCTTCCCTGCTCCTTCGTCCTGCAGGTCGCTTCCTGGTAGCGCGACCATCGCGCTTGCACCCTGCCCCTTCCTTCCGCAGTGCAGTCTGGGAGCTGTAGGCTGCACTGGGGGAAGGAAGCACGCCTGCCCTGGCTCGCCGACGCACCACACGCAGGTAAATGTGCAAGGGCGCCGCGAGCATTGCACGAGCGTGCAGTATTTTCGGCTTAGAGCCGAAAATAAGAAAATGCGCGGGCACCCCGCTTTAGGCTCCTGAGCGTCGCTTGAGTGGGAGTGCGTCGTACAGACTGATGCTCCCATTCACATGATGCTCAAGGGGCGCTCGCGCAAAAAAAACCTGTGTGCAAAAAGGGCCTGCTATTCCTCATTGCAGCCTCACTTGCTGGTGGGAGGGGGTTGGAAAAATCTTGTTCTTCATGCCTTGATCAGCAGCTGAACACACTTCCTTCATCCAATATGGCTGCTGACTGTTAACGTGGACTTGGTAGGTTGGGCCAGGAGACATTACTGAGTTATCCATATGTAACTAAGTAGCTGATGTAGAATATCAGCAAGAATTTTCCAGCCTTTTTGCGAGTATTCCAGGACAAAATAAAGGGACTGATTTCTTCACCAAGCTTATCAGAACCGCACTAGACTGTTATAAACAAACCATCTTCTAGTTGCATTGTTTCTATGTGCAGAAGTTTAAGTATCTGATCTTTTATAGCTGGCATTGAAGAAATAACTGTCTACAGGAAACTTAATATAATTTTTGCAGCAGCTGAAAGATACTGCATCAATAATTTAGTTGTTCCTGGAAAGAAACTGTCAAGATAATATACTAGTATTTTAATTTTCACTAAACTTCTGTAGAGATGAAGATAATGAAGAGTCTAATTTGGATGAGCGAGTCTTAGCTTCCCCAATTGACTGGTCCCCACACACTCAACAATGTTAGTGATTATAACTGCATTTCAGATTTAGAAACTAACTGACATGATTGTGTTTGGTTGCTTTCCTTTCTGTCCACTTTTCCTTGCACTCTGTTAAATTCCTCAGCTGACCAACTGACCTTAATTCTAGAACTGTAGTGAAATTAAGAGTGGCATGCATCTTGGTGTTTTCAAATTAATCTCTTCACAGATGATAAGCCTATTACATGCTTTCAATTACTTTTCCTTCCTCCCCTACCCCACAAGATCTGAATCCCAAAGATATTCTACGACGGCAGTCTTTCTCAACAAACTTGTAAGTCCCTCTTAAAAATGGTATGGGACAGCAGCGGAGGTGGCAGTAAGCCCCACTAGCCACCCATTTCTGCCTTGTGAAGGAACCCTGATGCCTCAAAGGAATCCATAGTGGGTTGAATACGGTGATCATACTTTTTGTTGTTGTTAAATATGGTTTGGGAGGGCCTAGAGTTATTCACAGTTTTTCCACATTCACAGGGGTTCTGTGCCCCTAATCCTGGTGAATGTGGAGGAATGACTCTACTTCAATAAGGCTTAACTGAACATTACGGTAAGTTTAAAATATGTTTTAGGGGCTTTAACTGTTTTTAATCATGTTTTCTAAAATAACACATAATTCCTTTAAAACTTTTGCACAGTCAGTTTTCCACATTTGCAGGTTTGACTTTCATGATTATTTGTGAGTTCCTCCAACCCTTGCATCTCAGGCACTACTTTTCCAGGGGAACCATCTCTCTCAGTGGCACCAATCAGGCCATGCAGCCCTTTAAAAATCTACTGCTGATCCTCTTCCTCCACCACCAGCTGCTGCCTGGCCAGCTAAGGATAGATCACAGCACGATTTCTCAGCACCACAAATTCTCTCCCTATGCCCCTACACACCCAAGGAAGGAGATGGATGTGAGAGAGGAAGTTTAGGGCCACCAAGCCAACCCATCCCCCATTCCCTCTCCTTTCCCTGACCTGGTTTGGACCCTGGGTTCCTGCTCTCCCCACCATGCCTCGGCCCCCTTCCCACTGATACCCACACACATTTTGATATTTGTAGTTTTCCCACTTTTTGGGAGTCCTGTGCCCCTAACCCTAGTGAATGTGGGGAGCCCCTAACCTGTGCCCCTAACCCTAGTGAATGTGGGGAGCCAAAAATAAGTGCTGCTTTCTTCCCCGGCTTTTTATCATAAAATTCAATCACATCCATGATTGTTCTAACATTATCTCTCATGTGTCTACCCGGGAGAAAGTCTGTTTGGACTTCTTGAATCTTATCCTGCAATATATGCCTCAAACGTTTTGCCAACACTGATGCAAATATTTTATAATCTATATTCAGCAAGGAGATTGGTCTGTAATTGTTAACTTCTCTTTTGTCTTTGCCTTCTTTGGGTATCAATACAATGTCAGAATCTCCCCAAGCTTCCGGTTTACCATATTTCTCTATTTCCTTCAGTGTTGCTTGAAGTGGGTGGATCAATTCTTTTGTAAACCTTTTATAGTATAGCACAGTAAATCCATCCGGTCCTGGTGCCTTATCCACTTTCTGATCCGGTCCTGGTGCCTTATCCGCTTTCTGATCTTTTATGGCCTCTTCTATTTCAGTAAGTGTTATTGGTTTATTTAACTGTTCCTGTCTTTCCGGCGATATTTTAGGAATCTTAACCTTTTGAAGAAATTCAGTTAGGTTTTTCTTATAATTATTGTAAGCAGCCTTGAATTGTATCTTGGGAGAAAGGCAGGATATAAATTCAATAAATAAATCAGCTTAAGCTTGTTCTTGCTTCCCTCTTTATTTGCACATGCTGTAGATATTTCACTGTGTATACCAAAAGTCACACATGAGTAATTGCTGGTTTCATGTGTGGTCTATGTAGCTCAGGAGAGGGAATCATGTGACCCTCTGGAAGTTGACAGATTTGGGGTGACACACTATTAGGGACATGCATATAAATAAGCCACACCAGGTATGTGAGGTCAAAATGTTACTTTTTCCAACAGAAATATTCTGCTGATAGCAGCAGAAGTGGAGTTGCACAGACAATATATTTTTCTGTGCCTATCTTTGCAGGTTGCATTTGGTGCATTATTCGTTGTGGTTGTGCATCCTATACTTTGCCTTAAGCTTGTATATCTTGGGCCATTTCTGCACTAGACAGTTACAGTGCTATTATTCCACTTTCAACATCCTATGCAATCCTTTGAGGCCCCTCCCTAAACTGGAAACCCCAGGATTCCATAGGATGTTGAAAGTGGAATAATAGCACTATAACTGCCTAGTGGAAATGGCCCTATACTTTGCCCTGCGATTATGCATCCTATATGGTGCATTGCAGTTCTGCATCCTATATTTTTCCTTCTGGTTGTGTATCCTATACTTTATATTGTGGTCATGTATCTTACATTTTTCATTGTGGCTGTGCATAACATTTTGTGTTTTGTGCAATGGCACCCAGTCATTGGCATGTATTCTGACAGGCTGCTGTTCTAGATGGGGTTGTGTAATGCTTCACATGCAGATATTTATGCTATGCTGGAGGGATATTGGGTTGCAGCCTATAATTCCCATCACCCCCAACCAGCATATTCAGTAGTGAGGAATACCAGAAGTTGCATTCCAACAACGTCTGCAGGAAGCATATCTTTACCCCCAGCATAGCCTGATGCTATGCATATTCACTCAGAAGTAAGTCCCATTCCATTCAAAAGGGCATATTTGAAATTAAGCATGTGTAGGATTACAGCTTGAGTAAGAGAAGAACTGACAATCTAATGACAATATGTGTTGGTTGGGCTATAGTTAGGGGTAAGTGTGTGTGTTTAGGCCTCCTTTGCTGGTCCAACATCCTAACCACTCTACCAGGCTCTTTCTGGAGATTGCCTTTCAGATGGTGCTTCTTACACAATTTGGTGAAGCAAAAAGATGAACCACAACTGTTTATTGATATATAGCTGTAATGATTAGCATGCACCAAGGCACAGAATGACTGCTCATTTTCTTTTGCCACTCAGCACAGTTTTACTGTTTTCTTGCTGCTTTATGTTTTCATTGGCAGATGGCTGCAATGCTATCCAGCTGTGTCAGCAATGCCAAAGAATAGATCGTGTGTGATAACAATTCCACATTGGGAGATTATGGCTGTAATTTGGGTTTGAGCCTTGGATCTGACAATGTGTGCGTATCTTTCTAGTGGTTGTTTTATTTTGCTGTTGTTTACTTAAGGGATTTTTAAAAAGAGAGATGATATAGAAAGTGCAGCAAAGCAGCCCATCAACAGCTGGGCTTTGTGAAGAAAATCACCAGATCAAAATCCCACAAGAAGTCCTCATAAGAAGTCCTTTCTGCTTTGATAAGAAAAACTTTGGATCTGTCTGTCTCTCAGTTTGAATTGTTCTGCAGCAACACTAGAGCTTGGAAAATTACTTTTTAGAGTAATTAGTTCTTGTTCCAAGGCCACAAAGAGTAATTAGTTGTCATTATAGTTAGAATAAAAGAATCTATCTATTAACATTCCCATTCAAATGTAATTAAATAGTTGGTATTAATTACTTTAAAAAGTTCAAATGCTACAAACTGCTGGCCTGTGGTACAACACATGGAATACTGAGGTCCCAAACATCCTATAATAATGATAAAGTTATGCCGCAAAAGAAGTTATGTTATCCTCTGTTGACATTAGAGGGCTGGATTGTATTTAGGAATACTGGAAACTACAAGAGTGCAGCCTGAAACAGAAAACTAGAAAAAAGGCAGAGGACCTAGTCTGGGCTTTGTAAGTCAGTCGTCCTTAATGTGTGTCTTCAATATATATTGGGATACAATGCCCTCTTCCCCAGCTAGGAGTCCACTGGTCATACTTCTTACCCCAAAATGTGAGTGACTCAGGGGTCCACCTGCCATGTGAGTTACCTCCATGTGACAGTGGGGAATGAATTAGTTCAAGTTAGAAGGCCTGTGAAGGGGATGGTAACCTAATGAGATTTTCCACCGCTGTTTACAGGCATCTCACAGGAAAGAACCAGCCAGAGATCCCAAATAAGCTAAAATGTATTTTATTAAAGAATTCAGTCATACACACAAAAGATCCAAGCACTCACATAGTCACACAAGAGCTGACTGAATGATAAAAGGAGGAAAAATTATGGCAGAAGGTTTTGAGTTATAATTACCAGTCCAGAAGAACAGTGAAGAAATTGTGAAGTGCCTGAGACTTGTGTCTAAGGGCAGTCCAAATAGGAATTCAGAGCAACATAGTGGTGTTCAGCATTTGAGGTTCTTCATTGTACTGCTCAAAACAGAGGGTTTTTATACCCAAAATCTGCCTGGAGGGTATGGGTTTGAATGGCTCTCTGTCTGAGCAAACAGTGGAGATTGCCACATGGACAATGGGATTCAGAAGGAGTTAATGGTCTTAGTGTTAGGTAACAAAGAGTTAATGGCTGTCATCATAGCTCTGTAATTGTGGACAGGTAAGGAAACAATGCAGGAAAACATCCAGGTGTACGGAAGAAGGGCTGAAACAATCAGTGTTTTGGTGAGAACTTCCCTTTGCTATTTTGTGGACCCAGAGAAGTTATAGCTTCAGCTTAAGCCTGTTATCTCTGGAGTTACCTGATAACCTGCCTGACAATGATCTTGGCTATGCCTAGAGGGGATCTTCTGACCTACTCTGTAGCACATGTGTTCAGTCAGTGATTTTCCTCTGCCCAGTTTGACCTTACAGTCATCTCAGAATCCATTTTGTATCAATGACAATTAATATGTTTTGCCAGTTAAATCATGTTTTGAATCGATGGGTGGATGCTGAGGAAACTGACAAGCAATAGTAAAACAATCCAATAGGTTTTGCACCCTGGATAGCTTCTTTTAAGTTCAGACTAAAACTTGGACTGGACTGATCATTCCGCTGACATTGATGTCTCCACTGCTCTATCTTCATTGGAACATCTGTAGTACAGTGCAAGTGAGTGGCTTCAATGTTAGAATGATGTTGGGTCCAGTCCAGTCTTTATTCGAAACCTTAAAGGAGCTATCCAAGGTATGGAACCTATTGTGGAGACAGTGTTCAGCATGGCTATTAGCCTCTAATGCATGGAAAACCTCCTGTTGAGTTCTTATACTCTTAGCAAGAGGCAAAGGCAGGGTGAGATCTATTGGAAGATCTCTGGAATTAAGTGCTTTCAATTTGCAGTTGAACAGCAACAATTTAAAAACCAGGAAGGTCTTTTTGTGTAACATATCTGTGAGCTTCAGTCTGCTTGTTCCTTGACTATAAGACTGGCTTCTTCATGCCACCTCCTCCCGAAAACCTCTTTTGCACCTGCCTCCAAGTACATCCTGACACTAGTGGAAAAAACAAAGTAGATCTTGCAAGCATGAGATCTGCCCATGGCTGCCATTTTATGTGGACAGCAATATAATTTTAAGGATATTTACAGATTACTGAAATAAGGTATGTAAAAATAGCTGGAGTGATCAGGAGTTGTCCTAACACATAATAATTAGAGAAGCAGGGGAAGAGGAAGAAGAGGAGGAAGAAGCAGGTAATTTTAAAACTGACCTTAAGGATTGTATTTAGGAATACTGGAAGCTGCCCTATGTCATGTCAAACCATTGGCCTATTCAGCTCAATGCCAGTGACTGGCCAAGGATTTTCCAGGTTTCAGATATAATTCCTAAGGATCTAAGAGACTGAAGTGAGAGCCACTGGCATACAGAGTTTGTGTTTTGACATTACAGGTTTTGTTCCCAAAAGCTTTTGTTCCTATATATATGTGTGTGTGTGTGTGTGTGTGTGTGTGTATCTCTATCTCTATCTCTATCTATCTAAATATGAATGAAGACTTTTGGCCTACCATTCTGGAATTAGGAAGACAATAGTTTGTTTGCTTCATTGTTGGCTGTTTGGAATTTGCAAAGCTGTGAGGACTGATTGCCTCCTTAGGATTTCTTCATTCCCCTAGCATGCAACTGCCTGGAAATTGCTTACTGGCAATAAAATAAGTGCCATAACAGCCAGCTATGTGGGAAGATGATATGAAAGAGAAAACCTGAGGAGGCTTTTGAAAAATTCTGGCTATTTCACAAAGCCCTGCAGAAATGCTTAAAATGTTGCAATCAGCAAATTGTGTCTTCCAAAGGAGGAAAAGTATGTTTGTAGCCAATGATTTATAGACCCTAGTTTTGCATAGCTTGAATTGTGTACAATTAAAGCCATCTATATGGTACATGTATGCTATTCCCCCACAACATTCCCCCTTCAAGCACCCTTAGGTGGTTGAAATCTCCTCAGAGGAAACACGTTTAACTCTTTCCCTTTCAGCCATTCTCTGTCAGCTTAGAATTCAGACGCCTGCTACTCCCCTTGAGACAAGAAACAGTGGGCCCTCAGTATCTGCTAGGTCCTAGGATTTGGTTCCAGGACTCCCCATGGATATCAAAATTCATGGATGCTTAAGTTCCATTATGTAAAACGGTATAGTAAAATGGTGTCCTTTATATAAAATTTTAGAATTTTTTGGAGGAATATTGTGTTTGGTTGAGTCCATGGATTCAGAATCTGTGGATATGGAGGGCTGACTGTATGTCAGAGCTGGCCTGAAACACATTACCAGCAAATTCTAAAAAAAATGGAAAAGAAAAGAAAGTTGTCTTACGATGTCCATGTGATCATTTACATATCCTCCAAAATGTAACAGATAAAAACTTGAGAAACAAGTGGCCAAGCAATGTCAGAGTGTGCTCAAGATGGCAAAAGATATATGAGGAAGAACACACAGACCAGGGCCATTTCCATCCTTCACTGTTGCAGTGCTATTATTCCATTTTCACTGTTATAGTGCTATTATTCCAGTTTACTGAGGCCCAAGAGCTCTCTGGCTAAGAATTCTAACTGCCCCTTCCTAAACTGCAAACTCCAGGATTCCATAGGATGTTGAAAGTGGAATAACAGCACTACAACAGTGTAGTATGGAAATGGCCTAAAAGAGGCTGCAGCGGTTTGCTGTTGTGTGAACCTACTGGGAAGGGCAAAATTCCACCCTTCCTTTCCTACTTACTGAGCTATCTGAGTGCAAATTATTTTTGCACATTGAACTCAATTTGTAGAAGTAAGCTGAGGACAAGAAGAGAAGATGGAGGACAGAGAGAAACGAGGATATTTTAAAAGCAGCTCAAAAATGGGATAACGGAGGATTCATCAAGACCATTCTTGCCAAATTGATATCGTTGGAGGATATGTATTTGCATGTATACATTGGGGCAGGCAGCTACTCCAGGTTTTTGGGCCACACACAGATACCCTGCCAGATCCACAAGAGCTGCATTTCCCTCTGCATCCTCTAAGAGTATAAAAAGAAATGTTACTTGAAAATATTGTTGCTGAAAAAGCCCCATTCTGCCATGTATTGAATTGTCTCCCCCTTTTAAGGATGGTGACCTATTTGAGACTGAGGAAAAATTTTCTTCCCAACCAAGAAATGATCCAGGAACTCTTTTGTGGAACAAGGCCCTTTTTACTCCAAAACAGGTGAAGAGGGACAAAAGTGTGGCAAAACTGCCCCTAGAGAATGTTGTGGGAGAGCAATGGCAATAAACCTTTTTGGCAATTTTTAAGCCAAATAATTAAGTGTGTTTGTGTGTGCAGTTGAGGGCTGTATTGGCACTCCCCCAGGGCTAGCGTGGCCTGTGGGCTGCACTCCTCCCACCTCGGTATTGGCATTTATTTAGCAATACAGTGGGCCCTCCACATTTGTGAGGGATAGGGATACAGAACCCTTGCAAATGTCAAAAAACCGCAAATAACTCCCCTGATGGGCACTGCCACAGCAGCAGCACCAAGGCAGCCAAGGGAGTGCAGGGAAGAGGTGATCACCCACCCTACATCCTCCTGCCAGCTGCCCAGGGCCTTCTGAAGTGGGGAAAAGGGCAGGAAACGGGTGATTGCTTGGCCTGCACCCTCCTCCTACTACCCAGGGCACACTCAAGTGGGGAGAAAGGGATGGAAATGGGTGATTGCTCGCCCTGCAACCTCCTGAGCTGCCCAGGACCTGCTCCAGCAGGGAGGAAGAGTAGGAAATGGAAGATTGCTCACCCTGCACCATTCTCCTGGTTGCCCAAGGCACACCCACATGGGCCGCCATGGAGGAAGTGCAGAAAATGGGTAATTGCTTGCCCTGCACCCTCCTCCCAGCTGCCCAGGGAGACTCCAGCAGGGAGGAAGCACATGGAATGGCCGATCACCCATCCTGCAACCTCCTGCCCACAGCTGCCAGCGTGGTGTCCTGGCAAGGACAGAGTGCATGGGAGTGAAGATCTTCCCCCTCCCTGTGCCTGGGCAAAAGGCTAGGGACTGGGAGGGGGAGAATGGGGGGGTCAAGCAGGCACCTGTGAATAATCAAATTTGCAAAAGTAAAACTTGCAAATGGGGAGGGCCTATTGTAATTACTAGTTCAAAAAGAAATACAATACATTCCAGCATAGTGGGGGGCGACCATGGCTAGGAGACTTATGTGGCTGCTCAGTCTGCTGTTCAGGTGCTCATGGTTGATGGGCACCTTTAAGGCATCTGATCTCCCTTTTCATGAATCTTTATCTTAAAAACTGACTTATACTGGGTAGTCTTTCAAAAAGAGGACAGTAAAGCAGGGCACATCATCATCACATCTGATAGGGAGATGGGGAAGAATGTGGCATTCAGTACTGACTTAGACCATGATTTTGAGTCACAATCCACAATTGCTTTTATAGGTATGTGCATGTGTGGGTGTCCATCTTAGAAAATGTTTAAGATTAGGTGTAAAATTTGAGTGCTTAACTGCGATTTCGCGACACATGTGCCAAACAGGCACACTCATCTGGAGATATAAATCCTTGACTATTTCATCCTTGTGTATGAGGATGTATAATTATGGCAGTTTTCTCCCTGTTACAGGAGAAAATGAACTTTCCTTCACTATGTTCAAACCTCCTGAAATGTTGCAGAAGAATTGTTCTGTAGAGAAAAACATACAGGTGGAGGTTGCATAACCCGCTCTTGGCCAGAATCCACTAAGTCAGTTATGAATATGTAACCTAGAATGACACCTTCATAACTGGTTTGTATTAACAATCCCTTTGTATTCTCTAGTTTAGGGACTGTCAAAGTTCCCCAATCTCAGCTTACCAGGTAGCAGCAGCTGTAATTCGCAGGGTTCTGTCCCCATGTTCCTTGGGAAACGGCTGACTGATATTCCCACCTCATGGGGGTAATCTCCAGTATGAGAGACAATTATGACAGGGCCCTGCTTCTGACTGTTGCAATGGAAATCACTCACAGGAGGGGGTGGAAATGTCAGCCAGTAGCTTCCCTAGTGACAGGGGAACAGACCTTCATTGATTGCAGCAGCAGCAGCTGCCCAGTAAATTGGGATAATGGGATTGGGCTGGGAGTCACTGGGTAGCTAGGTAATTATGGTGGTCCACACGTTCATAACTACCCAAGGGTTCCATGCTTTTCTCTACAGATTCTTCTTCAACTCTTTGGGACATTCAAATTCCAGAAGAAAACTGTGCAATATTCTCCCTGGTCTATTATTGTTCCAGAGAATAATAATCTGCGATTGAAAAATTATGAATATTCTTTCTACCTCAACGCTCATCAGCAGATTTGGCCTAACTGAGGGCCAACTACATGTGATACCAACAATTGTCAGCTGTGCTTTTCATGTCAGTGGGATAATGAATCCATTCTGAGTTTTAGTCTGAACTTAAAGGACCTATCCAAAATGTTAAATCTATTTGGTGGATAGGGTTTGGCACCTCTGAAGTTCAGACTAAAACTCAGAGCAGATTCTCAATTCTGTTGACAGAGAAGTGATTGGCTGCTACTATATAAACATCAAGTGGGTCTTCTATTTATTGCATGAGGAAGTGCAATTGGGTCTGGGCAGATATAATTTTTATATGCTCACCCGCTTTCCCCAGTTGTCATTTCTTTGTTTCAGAGTGCCAAGCCAAGCCTCCTCTTCCACGATTCCAAATGTGTGCATAAAGGAATATATTCCAGAAAAAACCAGATGAGTCATTATGTACTGATTAGCCAAACAGATCTCTTTCCTTTTGGATTTTTATTTTTAATATGCAAAGGGAAACTAGCACAAGGGTGATTCTAGTAAATAATCCAAATGGGCAAACAAGCTGTCTAAAAGCACTATATTTGCATTTCAAAATAAATGTCTGCTTCCAGTTTGTTCAATGACTTCATATTTAAGTCCAATTTTGTAATATACTCCAGAATTTTACAATTACACAGACTGATTACAGGAGCATATATACATATATAATGAACAACATCAGCCTTCTGGGTTTGCTAACAATTTGCAATCATGGATGTTTTCTATAAACAATTTCTCCTGAGATACTTTATAAGACAATAAAGCAGGTCATAAAATAGCACAGTTTGAAGGAATATCTACAATAAATGGAATAATTACTACAGGGGTGAAACTTGTAAAGAAATTGCCAGAGAAGACAGTATCATGGGAGCGGTACCACCCACCTAGAGAATACATCTAGATCATCCTTCTGCAACCTGGAATCCTCCAAATATATTGGACTACAACTCCCACAATCCTCAAGAACAGTTAAGAATTAGAGCAGTTGTAGTCAAGCACATCTGGAAGGTGCCAGGTTGGGAAAGATAAAGAGGAAAAAGGGGTTGGAGAGGAAAAAGAAATGGGAAGCTAGCAGCACCTTTAAGACTAACTTATTTTTTAATTTAGCATGCACTTTTGTGGATATTGAGCCACTTCTTCAAGTGCAATAGAGAGCCACTTCTTCAAATGCAATAAAGAGTGAGAAAGGCCAGTCTAAATTTTGAGAAGAAATGGTATATGGGCTGCGCTTACCTCTTTGCAGCCTTTTCTCCCATGCATCAAGAACACAATAAGCTAGAACCAGACCTGCAACCCTGCGATTACAGCTTCTGAATATGAGGCCTGTGAAGACTTGGTCCCTTTGCTTTACACTTCTGCTTGGAGGCACGAGCTCAGGCAATGTGACCGCCACAGTGGAGACTTCCTCTTGCTCAGGTTGTGAGAATTGGCTCTGGCCAGGCATACTTACCTGCTTTCATCATTCCTTTCATTGTTTTGTTTGCTATCCCTTGGTAAACAGCAATTTTGGAGTTACATGACTATTCTTGTCTTCTGGGTCTACTTTTGGAAAAAATAAAAGATAGAATCAGTTTTTCCCTTCTGCCTTCTAGCAGTAAATTCACCAGTGGTGGGGGCTGGGTGGCGATTCTCTTGGTGTTACTGTATATAATAAACAGCCCCACTGATGCTAGGCACAGAAAAACTGTGCAAAAAACCTTATGTTTTCTTTTCTGTAAATTTACTCCATATTATCAGCAGCAACAGGCTAGACAAATATAAACACACACCTTGAAAAATACTTAGGGCCTTGTGGTTCTAACCCCATCCTCTGCCCATAAGCAGCATCTATTTATTAAACAAACTCATGGAAAAACTTTGTAAGACACAACCTTTAATTGGAATTTCAGCACACAGACACTGTATGCTGAAAGCATCAAATGTTGGGACCACAAAGGGGGAGAAAGTGTCACAGCTCAATAGCAGAGAGCATTCATTACCTGCAGAAGATCCCAAACTCACTCTCCAGCGTAGGACATCTGGTAGCCGGGGAACTGGCTTGAGAGCTGCTTGCAGTTGCTTTAGGCAGTACAGTACTGGTTTGAAAGGTCTTATGGCTTAACTTTTGGGAAAATAACTTTGTGTGCTCACCTAGCCCTCTGTCTGTCTCTCAGCTTCCCAGTGGCACGTGACTAGCCATAGTTGGAGATATAGGTCAGAATTCTGCTGGTGTTTTATGCATACCTAATTTTCCTTGTGGAAGCTGCTGGACATTTTTGTCTGATGCACAACAGCCACATTCAGTTCTAGGTCATGGAAATAGAGCCACACATGCAGTGCCGTTGTGCAGGAGGATGTATGTTTTGGCTGATGCACATCCATCTGGTTTTGCTGAAACTGGCACATTCAGTTGTGCATCCACTTTCACAACATTGCCATTCAACATAAGGGTTGTGTAGTACAATCAATGACTAGCTCCATGTGTGAAGATGTCACAATGCACCCCGATATAGTACCCTGACCATTGTAATGCCTTATATGGACTTTTTTCCTGTTCCATCAAAGAATTTATGCTACATTATTTGAAATCTTAGAAGAAGTTATAAAGGTTACCTCTTCTTACTGATTCCCTGACATGGAGAAAGGAAAATAGTTCCAGTCTCTCCATACTTATTAACACCACAAGGCAAAGTATATGTCTACTGAGAGGGGGAGAGATCTGTAGTTCAGTGGTAGAACACATCCTTTGCATGTGGTGAGTCCCCCTTTTAATCCCTGGCATCTTCATCTACAGCTAAGGAATATTCCTAATTAAAGAGATCTGCTAATCAGTCTTGACTATGCTGAGCTAGACAGAGCAGTGATCTAACATGGTATAACACAGCTGTATTCCTATAGAGTGAAAGGCCTTTTTATTTTAGGTCTTTTTCAAAGTCTGTTCTTACATGAGTTGTTTTAAGTTAGGTGGATGAATAAGGATCAGTGAAGATCCTCTGCACTAAGGAAGACCCTTGATTGAAATGTGTTGTACAATCCTCATGTTATGAACTTTCAGTTCATACACCATTATTGCTACCTCTTCTGACTTGAATCAGTCATGGTCTTATGGGGTGAGTGAGCACTCTGTGCTATATTGCCATCAGATCAGATTATATAACTTTGACAGCTGTGTCCCCTCCTCCTCCTCCTCCTCTAGCTCCTTCTTTTTTAGTACAAGACCATATATATTGATGCCACTATAATGATAATAACAGCAACAACAATGGCTGCATTCAGTATGGCACTCATGTCTATGTAAGTGGACTTATTCTGTGGCAAATGGAATGAGTAGTTTCATAGTGTACATATTCAGCAAGGGGCTGTCTGGGACATTATGAAATAGACGAGTCAGCAAAATGACTGCTGTTCATTCAGACTGATTTACAAGAGAGGATACTGGGGACACTGGCTGGGAAGTGCCTATGTGCAGCAGTAGAACCAGTGTCCTGATAAGCATCTTCCCAATTCATTAAGAGAGTTCTGTAGTGCATCTGCTACATAGTTAAGCATGCATAAAGGTATGCAACACAGATTGTGATATAGCATCATCGCTAATCATCATCAATCATCATCATCATCATCATCTAGGAGGAATAGCAATATTAATACTGACTTTACCAGTCGGGTTGTTAGAATCATACAATCATAAATCATAGAACTGGAAGAGACTACAAGAGCCATTGAGCCCAACCCCCTGTCATGCAAAAAAACACCATCAAAACATTCCCAATAGATCACCATCCAGCCTGCTTAAAAACTTCCAAAGAAGGAGACCCCACCACACTCCAAGGCAGTGCATTCCACTGTCAGGCTGCCTTTACTATCAGGAAGTTCTTCTTAATGTTTAGATTGAATCTCTTTTCCTGAAGTTCGAAGCCATTGCTCCATGTCCTAATCTCTGGAGCAGCAGGCTTGCTCTATCTCCATATGGCATCCCTTCAAATATTTAAACAAGGTTGTCATGTCACCTCTTAACCTTCTTTTTTCCAGATTAAACATACCCACATCCCTAAGCCACTCCTCATAGGGCATGGTTTCAAGGCCTTCTACCATTTTGGTCATCCTCCTCTGGACATGTTCCAGCTTGTCAATATCCTTCCTGAACTGTGGTGTCCAGAACTAGACACAGTATTCCAGGAAGAAAGTAGAATAAAGTGGTACTATTACTTCCCTTGACCTAGAAACTACACTTCTATTGATGCAGACCAGAATTGCATTGGCTCTTTTAGCTGCTGCACCCCACTGGTAACTCGTGTTCAGCTTGTAGTTTACTAAAACTCCTAGATCTTTTTCACATGTATGGTGGTCATGTCAGGTGTCACCCTTCTTATATCTGTGCATTTCATTTTGTTGTTGTGAGATTTTTTTTAGAACATGTAGTACAGTGCTTTGAACTCTTGAGAGCACTATTAAAATTATACCTATTACCATGGCATAAATTTTCTGGCATTTTCTGACTGTGAACTCTTTTTATTTGCACGTTTAAAAGTCTAATCAAAGATTCATGGGTCTGAAAATCACCCCAAGGCCCTTATCCCACCTTCCCTCTATTTGGTGCTCTCCAGATGTGCTGGACTACAACTCCTACTGTCTTCAGTCAGCCTTGGTCATTCTGGCTGAAAATGCTGGGACACGTCTTAGCACATCTGAAGAACAGGAGATGGGGGGAAGACGCCCTACACACAATCCTCTAGGCATCGGTAGTGTGTATCATCCTTGTTATAATTCTCCCTCAGAACTAAAATTGCAGAGTTTTAACAGAAAAGTACCTACTCAGATCAAGGAATCTTTTAAAAAGCCTTATTCTCCACAACATCATACACATCTGTCTGTCTATCTATCTATCTATCTATCTATTGATCTATCTATCTATCTGCACTGTAATCATCAGATTTTAATAGACCACCCATAACCATCACAGTTCCTTCTGAGTTGTGAAACACCTGATATGATCATAAAGGTACTCGATGGCCCCTGTGGTCTCTTCCAATTCTATGATTCTACCATGCTCTGAACCTGTCTTTTACTGAGTTGATCAGTTGGTCTATTTACCTCAAAACTGTGTGTCTGGACAGGCAGTTGCTTTTCCCCATCCTCTGCAAACTGAGATCCTTTTTTTTTTTTTTGGTCTTTATAATATTTTTATTAAAACAACTGTTATTCACATTACATACTTGTATTGTCATATTTTCAAATTAAAAAAAAAAACCTGAGATCCTTTTAACTGGGCTTATCAGGGATTGCATGCATGACTTTCTACATGTGAAGCATATGTGGGGCCTCTAAACTCTGGTCCAACTATTAATTACAATGAAATTAAATAGCAATCATACCTTTGAAAAAGGAACCTTATGTCTATCTAATTAAGTGTTTGTAACAATGAGTTAATAGCTCAGCATTCCTTAATGTAACCTTTTCAATTTCCTTTCAGTTAATAAGCAGAACTTCAAAAGCTCTCCTGTGAATTCAGAGAGGTGTATGACAGGCTTCCAATAAACGTCTTACTTTATATAATAATTTCAGAAGATGTTCTTTTTTAGACTTAGGCCTGTTTAGATGTTAATGGTTCTTTTCTCTTAGGAGGGTGGCAGGTGATTCTGGATTTCCTTGTGTGGAGAGCTAGCATATTTCCCTGAGACAAAAGAGCTAATATATTTTTTATACATTCCTGATTTAATTCATGACCAGAGAGGTCTACTCACAGCAGTTTGGTGGCACATCCCAACAGCAATGGCCATTTCCACACTGCACTGTTATAGTGCTATTCCACTTTCAACATCCTATGGAATCCTACGGTTTGCAGTTTAGGGAGAGGCATTTAGAATTTCAGCCAGAGAGCTCCTTGGCCTCAGTAAACTACAAACCCCAGAATTCCGCAGGATGTTGAAAGTGGAATAATAGCACTAAATGACAGTGTAGAGTGAAAATGGTCAATGTCTTAAAGCAGCCTCAGAAACTCAGACTATCACTCATTGCTCCCCAATCTGCAAAGGGTATCTCATTCACTGTAACTTTTTTGTTTTGACCAGTTTGGGTGACTTTAATGTGGTCTATTTGATCCCCTCCAAGGAGCACCATTTCATACAAAATAATTTTGAATGGCCTGATGAGGTCCAGGAAAACTTGTGCCAAACAACACTTGCTGTTCTTTAAGGTGCCAGAAGACATACACATTCTCTCTCAATTTTTCTCCCCCTCCCCAGTCTCTGCTCCAACAGGTTCAAACAGTTACCTACTTTGAAGTACATCTGTGTAGCCTTTGTTATGATGTTTCTATCTCAGTATACAAGAAACCACAGCATTTCCATGGGATATCCAAGGGGAAGAAAAACATAAAGAAAGCCAATTATAATGTGACATCTTCATAAATATGAGCTCATACAATCATTTCAAAAGGCCTTTACTTGAGCAGCAAACATCACATGGAAAGTTTCTCTCTTTCTCTGTCTCTCTCTGCCTGCGGCACTTCCAGAGACACCCAAATCTACTTCTTTGGAAGACAATGCAGACTCTAATTGTATACAATAAAATATGTGCAGTGCCTGCGTTAGAATCCAGGGTGAATTTGATCAATTCTTTATCTGTTAATCAATCACTCTCCAAAGCAGTTGTCATCTGAAACCCTGACATATTTGTGTTTCAGGAAACATAATACTGTTCTAATTTATTACTGCTAACCATTTGATGTATTGAGCATTTGATACTTCTGCACCAGCAGTGGTTGACATAAAAGTCTTAACATTTAAGATGAAGGGCTTAAAAAGCATTCAATTGCATGACTGTTAGCTCATGAATAACCTAATGGCTACAAAGGGAGTATTGCATAGGATGTTTTCTCCATTTGCACTGGGGCAAATGTAAATGTTTTTTTGGAAGTTACTTTTCATTAATGCCAAAGCAGACACAAATGGAAGTTGGGTAGTTTTCCAGGTCACTGAATTGTCAATATGTGTGTGGTGGTGGAGATAGACACAGTTGAGACAGCCAAGCTCTCTAGCAACAGGAGGTTTCAATGTCTTCTACATTGACCATAATTTGATAGAATTTATTTTGTGTTTAATGGGCACTAGTGCTATCCAAAGTTTTATCATGAATAAGTGCAATAGTATTTTCAAACAGAATTTAAATGTGATTCTCAGTCTCTGCCAAGTTAAATTAATCTCTGTCTTCTGTACAGGTTGTTGCTGAACTAGGACCTGACTTGGCAAAAGAACGTGAGGGATAAGCAAGCCAAAGTTAAACACTTTTCAATTCAATTGATTTCAAACCAGAAAACCTGACAACTTGTTTTATTCTCATGTTGAAATCAAAAGGGTGTAAATCCATTTAACTTTGGCTTATTTATATGAATGATTTTAAAGAACCTGTTAACCCAGAAGGATTTCTATGTCATCCAGGACAAGGTGTGTCTCTGCCATAAGGCAAGATGGGTCAGCTGCTTCAGGCAACAGATTTTCAGTATCATGAAACAGGAACATATTGTTAGTTATTTTATTTATTACTATTGTATTTCTACTGCCACAGGTGGGGGGAGTTTTCTGTCTCATGTACCAAAATAATTTGTCTCACTTGAATGAGTGGGGAATGCCATTTACTGCTCTGCCTTAGACAGCAAAATATCATAAGCTACGCTTGTCCAAGACATATGCCATTTCCACACAAGACTGTTATAGCGCTATTATTCTTCTTTCAACATCCTATGGAATCCTGGGGTTTGCAGTTTGAGGCCCCTCCCTAAACTGCAAGCCCCAGGATTCCATAGGATGTTGAAAGTAGAATAATAGCACTATAACAATCTTGTGTGGAAATGGCAATAGTCAAGCATTTAAGATTCCTCTTTCTTGTTGTTGTTGTTTTGTGTGCCTTCAAGTCATTTCTGATTTATGGTAACCCTATGGTGACCCTGAGAGCCAGCATGGTGTAGTAGTAGCTGGAGAGCTGGGCTATAACCCTGGAGACCGGGATTCAGTTCCCTGCTTGGCCATGGAAATCTATTGGATGGGTTCTCAGCCCCAGAAAAGCCTGTGATAGAAAGCCTTAGAGTCACCATAACTTGAAAATGACTTGAAGACATGCAACAGCTACAAAGGTGACTCTATCATGAGTTTTCTTGGCAAGATTTATTCAGAGGGGAACTGCCTTTGGCTTCCCCTTAGGAACATAAAAGACTTTCTTATAATAGGTCAGACCATCAGGCTATCTGTTCCAATATTACCAGTTCTGACTGGAAGCAATGGATTTCCAGGGTTTTGGCAGAAACTATTTATCAGTCATTCTAGGAATTCCTGGTTATCTCTAGTAGTTTCCTATCCAAGGCCATTTCCGCACTAGACTGTTATAGCGCTATGATTCCACTTTCAACATCCTATGGAATCCTGGGGTTTGCAGTTTCCAGAGGGGCCAGCTGGCCCCCCCGAAACTGCAAACCCCAGGATTCCATAGGATGTTGAAAGTGGAATCATAGCGCTATAACAGTCTAGTGCGGAAACAGCCTAAGTGTTACCCGGGCCTAATACTGCTTACCTTCAGAAATCAGTGGAGAACAGTGTGTTCAAGGTGGTATGGTGCTTCTCTTTTCCTGCATTGTTTCCCAGCAAAAATGCAAAGATGTTACTCAATTCTACCACCATTATCTTATTTCTGAACAATCTGAATTTGACTGTCTGGAGTGGCACTGGTCCAGAAAATGATTGCTTTTGAAAAAATATCACTGGAGCCAGTTGGATTTCTTTTCTTTCTCTCTGCATTGACAGTGCCCTTCAGTTGACCGTTTTAGGTAATAACCACAGAATGTTTTCTCAACAGAAGACTAGCTACTTTGCTACTGTTGCTTGGTATCAAGCAAAGGAAAGAATGAACGTGTACTGGCAAAAACTCCAGATGAGTCCAGATGAGCTCTTCTTGATGAATGCTAGTATTGTTGGCTTTGAATACCTTTTTAATCACTTTCTGAAAGAAAAGATGAACTTGAGATGTTAATTGTTTCCCACTGAAGCTATTTGGGAGGGTTTTTTTGGCTTTGTGCTTTGGGCTCTTTTTCAGTATCTTGACAGACACACAGTGAAAAACTTGGGATCCTGTTAGCTTTCTTGGGGATATATAATAGAACAATAGAACAAAGTGATAATTATATTTTTCATGAGGCAGTGAGAAGCTCATGAAGTGTTTGGCATGCACATGGAAATACAGATGTAAAGACAATTTATAGCTGAGTAGGTATGAGAATTCCAGCTTCAGTGCCTCTGCTCTGTCCTTGGCAGTCTTTGCTCAGCTTCCTTACTCGCTCCCTGTTAATTTCTTTCTCATTCCATTAACCTCCTTGCCTTTGGTCATTGATGGTTGCTCCCTTCCATAAAGGTCCTCCCTTTTCTTCAACAGCCTCAGGGAAACATGCATGATTACACTCATTTTATCTTTATTATTACCTAGCACGAGAAAATAGACTGAGAAAAAGTGCCTAAGGTGATCCTATCACAATGTTTTCATGGGGCTGAGAGCGTGTGATACGCTCAGGGTCACCCAAGGGGTTTCTATGGCTGAGAGGGAAATTGAAACCTGACTTCCAGGGTTATAGTTCGATATTCAAACCACGCCTGGTTTTAACCGTATTCTATTTTAATTCATGATGGGATTTGCTTTAGATCTTGCACTGGGAAAAATGGATAATAAAACAAGAGAATACAAAATATAGCATTGTATAAACACTCAATCCCACATACTCAACCAGCCTTGTTGT
The DNA here is from genome assembly GCA_948474755.1 of Ctenosaura bakeri. Classification (NCBI taxonomy): domain Eukaryota; kingdom Metazoa; phylum Chordata; class Lepidosauria; order Squamata; family Iguanidae; genus Ctenosaura; species Ctenosaura bakeri. The sequence continues at coordinate 511,527 of CAOLHI010000238.1, read as the reverse complement.
GTATTTCCCTGCTGTATTTTCTAGCTCTAGCGGTCAATTGTTAAATTCCAAAGACAGAATCAATGACAACATAGTATTTCTGATTTGTATGGATGGGTTGTGGAAACTTGATTTAAGGAAGCTGATAAGAAGAAGATCAAGAAACTGAAATGTGGTGCTGGGGGAGTTTTACAAATACCACATACTGGCCAAAAGACAAATGAATGAATGAACAAATGAATGTACCCAGGAGTGAATCAAGCCTGAATTCTCACTAGAAGCCTATACTGAGGCTGTCATATTTTGGACATATCGTGAGAGGATGCGACTCATGGGAAAAAGATGATAATTGTTGGTAAAGTGAAATGCAGTAGGAGAAGAGGAAGACCACATCACAAATTGATTGATTCTATCAAGAAAGTTTTGCAGGACTTAAGCAGATCTGTTCTTGACTAGGGCTCATGGGGATCTCTCATTCATAAGATTGCCAAAAAGGTGAAGCCAAGTTGATGGGCAAATAACAGATATTTATTTATTTATTTATTTATTTATTTATTTATTTATTTATTTATTTAGCAAACAGTGATACTTGGCTGGTTTTCTCCTAAGTGACAGACTGTGGCTTTCCTAGACAATTCCTAGGTTTCTTTTCCCATTCAGTTTTCAAAAAGTATTTTTTCTAGCTAGTCAGATTAAACTGTTCAGGAGGAAAAGCTAGACAGAACAAACTGAAGATAATATATAGGTGGAATATCATACATGGACACACATAGAACATCCTAAACACATGTGGAACATCTCACCAGCTTTCCTGAGCTTGTAAGATTATAAGTAGGTCATACAAGACAGAGGAGGACGATTAGGGGGACAAATTCCTAAGCATCAAGATTTGACCAGGCATGATGACATACCTTTCATACCAAATGCTGTAGTATGAAAGGCAGAATCTGTGTGGAGATCCAGAAGCACTCAAAGAGTTCAAAGTGAACACTGAAATAATAGAGTCAGGACAAGAAAATCACGATGTTTTGATGCCTGAAGCTAAATTCTAGGAATGTGTCAAAACTTTAGCAGATTGAAAAGTCCACAGATGGAACTAGTCAGATTCAAGTACAGTAGGCCCTCCACATTTGCAAGGATAGCAACACAGATCTGTCACGAATGTCAAATAATCGTGAATAGGGTGCCCTCCCTACAGGCTTCTGCCCGGCCGGTGCACACAGCCAGGTGGGGGGGCAGGCAAACATGGAACAGGCAATTGCCCTCCCTGCATCTTCCTGCTGCCTGCCTGGGGCATACCCACCCCCACGGGGGCGGTGGGAATGGCGGGAGGAGCACAGGGAACAGGCAATCACACTCTCTGCACCTTCCTGCCACCTGCGCAAGGTGCACCCACATGAGGCGCACCTGCACAGGGAGCAGTGGCAAGAGGACTACAGGGAATGGGTAATCACCTTCCCTGCATCTTCCTGTCATCAGTGCAAGGCACACCTGCATGGCGGTGGGGGCGGGGGTAGCGGAAGGAGCATAGGTAAGCAAGGATTGCACCCCTTGCACCCTCTGCCCACCTGCACTGGGGGCAGAGAGAATGGGAGGAGCAAGCAGAGTGGGAATGGGGTGGGAGGGGGAGAATGTATTTGCTGAATTAAGATTTAAGTTCTTTATTTGATTCCACCCCATCACAGGCATGTTTGATGAGGACACGGGAGAAACCTTTCTTGGTGGCTGCACTGAGACAGTGGAATTCCCTCCCACAGGAAGTCTGATTGCCTTTCTTTCTCTTTCCACTGACTGCTTTTTTATTTTTATTTGGACAGGCCTTTGGCTGTTAATTAGTAAGAAAGAAAGGTCTTTTAATGGGGTGTGCTATACTTTTATTTTCCTTACTATGGCCATTTTAGTACTAGATTGTTATAGTGCTGTTCTTCCACTTTCAACATCCTGTGGGATTCTGGAATTTATAATCTACTGAGGCCAAAGAGCTCTCTGGCTGAGAATTCTAAATGCCCTTCCCTAAACTGCAAACCCCAGGATTCCATAGGATGAAAGTGGAATAACAACACTATAATAGTGAAGTGCAGAAATGCTTTAAATATGTTTTAAACTGCTTTAAATTAGTAGTTCTAATAGGATTTTAGCTGGACTTTGTTTTAATCTACATAATACTTGCATGTGGAAAGAGAGGATGATGAATGAATGAATGAATGAATGAATGAAATGGCTATTCTGATGTTCTTAGCTATATGGGATAAGACAGGATGCAGGACTAGATTGCATGACAACCTTATTCTTATGAATTCTCATATCTCTCTAAAATGGTCTCCTCTGTGTGTGTTTACCTTCTGAAGGGGTGGAATGGAGGGTGGCTGATAGGTTAGTGGTGGTGAAGTTTCAGTGTTCCAATAATACAAATATTCCTGATAGGGTTTTATTCCCAGCATAATGAAATGCTGAAGCTAAACACTGCAACCTAATGATAGAATTTGGCCAACCAGGGAGCTCAGCCAGGAAAAAGATGGCTGGCACCCTGTCAGGCAGTTATAGTGGTATAATCTCTATTTACAATCTTGTAACTGCTTTGTACTCGTATATGCAATTGTGACACCATTGTTAGGACTGCAAATAACTCTTAAACCCACCTTAAAAGGCAGTCAACCAATCCGAGTGATGGAGTTCTGTGGTGCTGGCAAGCAGTGCACTGCAGGATGATGTGATCACTTTCCTACTGCTTTATTAGCAAGAAGGGGCTGATCATCCCATCCTGCAGCAGCCAATCACCAACATCACAGAACTTTGCTGCTTGGGACAGCTGACTGGCTTTTAAGTTTGGTTTCAGGGGTTGGATGAGGAGATGGAGCGTATCTATGTTTCCAGTGCATGATTTCAGCTGACATTGGCAACTGTAGTTAATACTTTTGGAGAACTGTCTGATTATTTTTGGATAAACTCTAGAGTTTCCCCCACCATTTCAACATTGTACCCTTTCATCCCATTCCATTTTGGATGTACAGGATTGGCAATTCAGTGCAGTCCTTTCTAGTGCACAAAACCACTGGCTTTCGCTTGTAACAAAACACAAACAGGCCCTGAAGTCTACAGGGCAAACAGCCATTGGCTCCAAACCAAGTTTAAGGCCACCTCTCTCCCTCCTCCTGAGTTGTCACATCTCCTTCCACTTTGTGTAAGGGGATAATGGAATTAATTTACTTGGCATGGCGTAGCTGCAGTGCAAATTGCACCCCTGAGTGCCAGTGGGGATGACAGCATTTTGTGGCAACTCATGCCCTCTGGGAAGGCAAGTGGCATCTGCATTATAATTATCTGTGGGAGGCCTGCCAGAGGGGACTTTTAAATTGCTGTCAGTACCTCATCAAAGTTCAGCTGGTGTATCTTGCCCTGGGAATATCCTGAATAGGGTTATCACAATACTGTCTGGGAAAAAGAAAAGGATGTCCCCTCTATGTTATTTTGTACAGAAAAGGGAAATTGCCAGGCGTTCAAACTCTGCAATTATTGAGATTGCCCAAAACCCTCCAGATGGGATGTGAATTTGGTCAAATGGTAGGCTGGGGCTACATTTCTCAATATATTTTCCCGAAAGCTAATCTGCACCAAAGTCAGTGGCATTTGCTTCAGGATAAACATAAAGGTTAGGCTGCTGTCTGTCTGTCTGTTTATTTTGCCACTTTGTGGACAAAGTAACCATATCACAGGGATGAGCCCAAGCTGAAAGTCTGCAGATCTTTCCTTGTCATTACCTCTTAATACAATGTGCTGATGACATGACTTTAAGATGATTCCACTCCTTTTCCCTATTTGCTCTTTATAATATCTGGCCTGATGAAGAGACCTCTTGAAAACTTGCACAGATCCAGGGGTTTTGGTTGGCCTAATAAAGGTATTATCACTTTATGGCTACAGGATCTGAATTGTGTTGTAATTTGCTTCCTCTAGTTTGGCATCTGAGAAGATTGGCACACAGTTGTCTGATAGTGTCCAGTTAAGGTTATCCAAAGAAAATTGGATTCCTGTGGTGAAGAACTTTGCTGCAGCTCCTCACATTCAATGTACAGATGTCAATTAGAATGGCAGCTGAATTTTCTTCAATACTAGTTGATGAGATGGTGTTCTTCAGTGCATTTGAAGTCAGAAAACTAGGCTGGGGCAACACATAGCTCTCTTCATCCATACCTTTCTACCACCTCCATACATCTGCTGCCTGAGGCATTTGCCCCTCTCTGCCTGTTGGAAGGTCTGACTGTGGTACAACTGTCTGCACAAAAGTAATCAAAATTCTAATGTGTGTTTAATCCTTATTCTTTGTCCTAGTTGCTCTTGGTCACTTTCATGCATTGATGACCTAAGTGAATAGTTAATGCTAATGATAATATGTGTACATTAATATGTCAAAGTATAAAACACTTCCTGTGCACCTTAAAGAACCAAAATATCAAATGCTTCCTATGTTTTGCTCTTGCTGGACAGTTTTTAAAGTCAAGTATTGCACCCTCTGACTGTTCTGATTCGGCCAGGACAGTCCCAATTAATCCTCTGTAGTCCCTCTTTTTAAGCAGCTTTCTCATCCTCCCACATTCCACCTGTGTCCTAAAGTTACTTCAGTTGCTGCAAACTGAGTTCAAAGTGCAAAAGTAACTTGCACTCAGTTAACTCAGTAGGAAGGAAGGGAAAGAAGGGGAGAGGAATCTTGCCTTTCCTTATACACTCAGGCAAAAATAAACTGCTGCAGTCTCTCCTGTTTTGCATGTTCTTCCACATGCCATCCTGAGCATACTATATTGCTTAGACACATGCGTCACAGTTTTCATCTGTGAAATGTCAGAGAGTATAAGGTATTCAAAAATGACTGAAGCAGTTTCCAAAACAAACCAGTGTTATCCCAAAACATGGGTGACTCAGAGGTCTACCTGTGATGCCAATATCTCCATGTAACAGAGGGGAATTAATCAGCTCAAAATTAGGAGGCCTGTGAGAGGGGGGTAACTTAACGAGATCTTTCCAGCAATGTTTACAGAGTTATGCAGGAAAGAACCAGCCAGGGATTCAAAAGTAAACTAAAAATGTGTTTTATTGGAAGATTCATGCACATGCAAAAGATCCAAGCACTGTCACATTCACACAAGAGCTAATTGAAGGATAAAGGGAGGAAAGTTGTGGATAGAGGAATCTTAGAGTTTGAGTGATAATTACCTGTCCAGAGAGAAGCAAGGAAAAGCAGCCATGTGGCTTAGGTTGGCACCTAAGGACAGTTCTCGTTCAGAAATCTGGGTGACAGCAAGACATTCAAGAAGGTGAGAGACTGCACCAAATATCTCAAAAGTGCCCCAAAACTAGCTTTTGGGTATAGATGCAAATGACTGTCCCAGCTGAGTGGACAATGGGAGTTGCAACACAGACAATAAGGTACAGACGGTATTAATTTTCTCAGTGTTTAGGTGACAAAGAGGTAATGGCTATCATAATAGCTCTGTATTGTGGAGAAATTTGGGGGACAATGCAGGAAAACATCCAGGTGTGAAAGAACTGGGTTGAAATGTTCACGCTCCAGCTTAAGCCTATTATCTCTGAACTTGCTTAGTAATCTGCCTGACAATGATTTTGGGTACACATAGAGAGGGGTGTTGGTTGACCTGCCTTGCAATCTCATGTTTATAGTCAGTAATTTACCTCTCTCCAGCTTGACCTTCCAGTCACCTCAGGTTCCCTTTTGTATCAATGCCAATTAATGTAATTGCTGATTAAATAATATTTGCCAATTAAACCATATCAATCTTGGGGGGTGCCTGGGGCTGTAACACCTGTGAGCATATAACATGTATGTCTTGAGATATACCTTGTTACCGTACGGTTTCTTTCTATAGATCAGGAAAAGGCAAAGTGCATCCACCTAGATGTTTTTGGATGGCAGCTCCTAGTACTTTTTTTCACAATCAAGTACACTGGCTACAGCTGTATTTCAACAAATCTATAAGGCCACATTTTCCCCAATTCTGCTGTAAATAATTACAAAATAAATACACACAGTAAAATTGTGTAGGCTTCTCTTCAGACAAAAAGGCTCAGAACTGTAAGGAGTGGAGAACACTCCAGGGCCTCTCTGTGAATAATGTTTTCTAGCCTTTATTCACCCTACTCAGAGACATTCAGTAAAAGTGCAATTAAAAAGACCTGTCAAATGGAAACATCTTCAAATCTGCTTGATTGCTTAAAGGAAACACTTTGGAAATATACCAGTGTAGCTTCTTGCTGCTGGCTGAATTCTATGCACATTCACTTTAATTTCTTCTGTGATCTGATACAAACCCATTGGCACATTTCATCAGCTCAACTGGAAATGCAATGTTTCTTTAATAGCTGTTCGTTGAAGAGGACAATAATTTATGCTCACTAGCAGTTTCTGAAATCATTTTTGAAATTGGAAATGACTCCCTTTCAGTTGTCTGCCATTTTCAGAAGAGTTCCCACAGCAAAATCTTTAGTTATTCTTATTAGAAGGAAGAATTGCATTTTTCAAGGCCAAATTTGGGAGTACGGAGCATGGGAGAATCAGGTTAATGTGGAAGTTAATATGCTCCCTACCTGCAGTGTATCCATATCTATGATAGAGGTTCTTCATTTTCCCTATATGCATATATGTGCCTTCAGTTACCTGTCAAACTTATGGTGACCCCATAAATTTCATATGGCTTTCTTAGACAATGAATATTCATCCAGCAATAAAAAAGAAATTACTTGATGGATAGCATTACCAATGGAAATAAGTACAATCCAAATATTTATAGCAGCAAAGCAAAAAAATTAAGCACTGGTCCTCCTGAGTTGTAGGTATATGGGAACTTGCAAGCAAAAATGTCAGGAAAGAAGGAAGGAAGGAAGGTTCTCTGAACTTAAATGATTCCCATGGAATTTAGAGGGCAATACAGTCGTCTGGAGACCTAGTCAAAAAAATAAAAATAAAACATTATGATAAAATGACCTCATGCCCCAGTAGCAACAAATCGAAATACAAATAGCCTTATTATGTTTAAAGCTATTAAATATATGTTATACAATGACTGCTAGTTGGGTTATTTCTAAACAAACAAACAAACAAACAACAACAATACTATTGCTAAGTGGCCACCAATGTGTTATATCTGACCAGGCTGCCTGAATACAGTGTGTATATTTTTGGTTTTTATTTTGTACATCTTCATAAATAAAAGGTCCAGATCTAGAAGCCAGTGGGGGGATTTGTGACCCTCCAGATGTTCATGGGCTGCAGGTGCTGTCATTTATACAAAGATAAACACCACTGTGTTCATTGAGGTGTACTGTTAAGTATGGATGCCGAGAATTGCACCTTCACCTTTATGTAAAGGACAGTTTAAAATATCATTGTCAAGGTAGATCCCACCAGTTCCCCATTCCTACAGGCCATTTGCACACTAGCCTGTTATAGTGTTATTATTCCACTTTCAACATCCCATGGAATCCTGGGGTTTGAGGCCCCTCCCTAAACTGCAAACCCCAGGATTCCATGGGATGTTGAAAGTGGAATAATAACACTATAACAGGCTAGTGTGGAAATGGCCTCAGATTTCTTGAATCTCATCCTGTTTCAAATAATTAAGTGCAGTGGGCTCAGGAAATAGATTATAGGGCTACATTCAAAGATCCTCCAACCCCTCAAAATCACCATTGGCATCTTAAGAAACCAACCTAGGTAGAGTGCATCATTTTTTAAAACTTACTCAGATATAGGATAGCTAAAGGATCCAGAAATAAGTGAGGCTATTATCAATAGCAAACTTTAACAATAATCTTTCTATCAGATGCTGGCATTACTATCTGCAGTTTCAACCGTTTTTTTAAAAAAAGAATAAATTCTAAACTTCACCCTCTGTGACACATTTGGAGCTGCTGCTCTGCACTGTACTTTGGTTCCTACAGTCTTGTGAGAGGAAGCCCTAGCTGGCCATAGCTGTGTGCTTGCAAGAGGTAGCGACCTGTAATGCATTTTATTTCACACAGAATTAAACCTAATTGGAAATGGCATATCTGGGAGGCAAGCATGTGGAGAGTGGCCGCACTTGAGGGGAAAGGGTTAGACAAAACAGATTTGTTCTGAGGTTTCTTCCCTCCTTAGCAGGCTACGAGTGCAGCTAACTTGGCTGTTTCCGGTGGCACCAGATAGAAGGGCCTGGAGGGATCACACAATACTTTATTACATAGATCAGCAGAGAATAAAATGAGAAAGAAACCAGATCATCTCACATTTCCTAGGCTTTATAACTGGATTCATAAGGATTGTTTTCACTGCATTGCATGCAGGGTCATATTTTATTTATTATTATTTTGTTTTATCCCAGGGATGAAAAAATACAGGGGAATTCAAAGAAAATGAATCCAAGGGGTCAGTGAACTAGGACCAAGGCAAATATCCAAAGATGCCAGGTGTTAACACTAGTGTGGAGGTGGGAGAGAGAGAGAGAGAAGACCTGGGGTTTGCCGTTTAGGGAGGGACCTTTGATTACGACTGTGACCTAATGTATAAATCATTCTAGGGCCTGAATTCTTCTGGTCTTCCAGTGAGAGTAGACTCATTGAGTCTGTGAGACAGACGTAAATGTTGGCTCAGGCCATTTCCGCACTAGACTGTGATGGTGCTATTATTCCGCTTTCCACATCCTATGGAATCCTGGGGTTTGCAGTTTAGGGAGGGGTCCCAGGATTAAATAAGATGTTGAACGTGGAAAAATAGCACTATAACAGCCTAGTGCGGAAATAGTCTTACTAAGACATAAATGTTGGCTTACTGTTGATTCAATGGATATACCTTAGCTGGTGTGGGACCCAGCATGGTGCAGTGGTTTGATAAAGGCATTGCCTAAACACCCGGAAAACACCAGATCCCATCTGAGCTTGGAAGCTAAGCAGGGTCAGACATAGTTAGCACTTGGATAGGCGACCACCAAGGGATACTAAGTGCTGAAGGCTGTATTTCAGAGGAAGGCAGTGGCAATTACCCCTGAATGTTCCTTGCCCAAGAAAACCCTGTGAAATTTATGAGGAGGCCACTGGAATGCCACTGGAATGCACGTGTTCATGTATGCACACACACATGCCTGCTTTGCCTGCCAGTGGATTTAGGTTTTGTGGACCAACACAGTTACATTTGTTTTCAAGATGCGGTATGCCAAGAATGGCTCATTCCAATTATTTTCTCCTGCTACACCAGCAGTTCTGTCATGGCACAAAATCTGAGATTGTGTGCTGGAACAGAGCAGAAAAGAGTGGCAGTGAAAAGAAAGTGCACACAGAGAGTTAATGGGAACACCACATCCAGCTTTGGTGAGGCTGCCTCTTCAGTTTGGAGTGGAGGAATGAAGATTTTCCTCCTCTGCCCTCCTTTATTTCCTTGTGATATCAAACCCAATTCCTCAGTTGTCTTCAGATTAGTACAGTACTTAAATCCATTTAATTACCATGATGAATTACACAACTGCCATTGATCTCCTTGTTCTTCCTTGCCCTGAGTACTAATGGGATGTTAATTTTGTCTTTTGAAAGTACGAAGTCTAATGTGGATTTTCTATTTACTGTATGTTAATGACTAGTCAAAAGGAATCCAGGACTGGCAGTACATGACTAATTGGGCAGTTTATTTTACTGTCCTCCTTAGTGTTGCTGATAACACTTTCCCTCCCTTGGCGGAATGCAAATCAAATCCACTTTCAGCGAGGGGGAGAAAAAAGGGCCCGGTGCTATAAAATAAATGGGAGAGGGAGAATATCAAGGTTAAAAACAGGAACAAGAGAGCTGCCTGTTATTGTCAGGTAAGCAGTTCAGTCTCTGTGGAGCCCAAGTGGGTGATGAGTGGCCTTGGAAAGAACAGGAGAGTCTAAAGCGAGGAGGGGGCTGGGAAGAGATTTAATGAGCTACGTGAGCAGCAAAAGAATTACAGTGTAATTAACTCCCAGTAGATCTTATTGATGCCTCATCAGCCGAATAACCTGTAAGCGGGAGATGCTTCCATCTCTTTCTGAATTAAACTTTAATTTGGTGTCAAAGGGCAACGGAAGGCACTGAATTATAAAGCAAAGAAATCAATGAACTGTGTGAAGAGAAGGGTCAACTCCCCCCCCATCTACCCCTTAGCAGGGGTTGCCAAAGGCCAATTTAGAGACAGAGGTATACTTTCATGTTTGCACTTTTCAGCCATTGGACAGAAATCTGGGGTTCTAGAGAGGTCCATCTCTGAGTCTACACATGATTTTACTTTTTATTACATGCTTTATCGCACTTTTCTAAGAAAAATGAAAAAATATAAAAAAGTGCTCAAGGCAATTAACAAACATTGCTAAAAAGGTAAAGAAAATCTAAATTATAATTTATAGTCTATCTGTTTGCTCTGTTTCATAAACACACATGCTTGATCAGAGACTCACCTAAGCTGGTGTGTCATCTAATAGGGACAAAATCCTTTTTAGAGTGGCATGTCAAATTGACAGGCCAAGCCTGCATCTCCTTGCCAGGAAAATGTCAGGTGTGAAATTTTTCCCCACTTTTAAAGGCACAAGCTCTGATCTAGCCTCACTCACAGGCAGCCTAATTAATTACTTATGGTCGCCCTGGATTCTGAAATTCATGCTTCTTGGTCCAGCAAAAGATACATGCAGCCATTCAGTGATGCTCAAATAAACACTGCAACATACTTCTTATCTGTTTTACAGAGAAAGCTATTTTTGGATACAGACTTCTATTTTATTTATATCCCACCTTTCTCCCAATATGGGACTCAAAGCTTCCCACAATTTGAGTTAAAACAAAAATACAGTTAAAACTATAGGGAGTACAAATGCTGGAAAAAATATGATTGAACCAACAATCATATTAAAAACATTACCTTAAATCAGTTTTTTAAAAGACACGATAGAGATAGAAATGCCAATATAACACATCCCAGTTAAGAGATCTTTGGCAACAGACAGGTAACACTCAAACAGAAAGCTCCTCTGCTGCTGGAAAGAGAGCAGAAATGTATAGAGTCCTCCTTCCACATTTGTGGGTCTGACCTTCGCAAATTTGATTATTCGCGTGGTGTGCACATGGCTTCTCCTCCCAATGTCCTCCCTCCAGTCCCTTGCGTTTTGCTGAGTGCGAAGAAGGAAGGCGAGCATCTGGACAAAAAGCAAGGAAATGGGGGAAAGGCATGTACACACCTTCCTTCTCCCCTCCAGAGCTCCCATTCCCATTCCTTTGCCTCTGGCCCTGGCTTTGAGAACTCCTGCCAAGGCAATAGGCAAGGGAATGGGGGGAGTCTTGTATGAGCTTTCCTTCTCCCCTCCGGAACTTTCCCTCTCATTCCCTTGCCTCTGACCCCAGTGCAAAAAAGGCAAGAGAATGGAAGAGGGAATTCAGTTATTTGCAGCTTGTTTGGGGTTCTGCACCCTGAACCTTTGGAAAAGTGGAGGGGCCACTTGTAGTACGCAGACTTTTTGGCTACTTGTATTCAGAAGAGCCATGAGTGGGGGAATATAGCAGCTTCTTGAGGAAGGTCTCCTGCTCACCTTCCACCTTTATCCCTGTAAGTGATGTTTAGCGCAAATAGCATGGGGCAGGGGATAACAGCATGTGTATGTGTGTGAGAAGATGTAACTAGGAAGAAATTGCTGCAGGACCTGATTGGGATCAGGTGGTCTTTCTGAACAGCTTTTGTGAGCCTTCACAAAATAAAAGTGGCCACCTGAAGCATTTTTTGATAACCATAATGTGTAGTTTGGATCTCAGTCTTGGATAGGTGGGTGAGTGGATTCATTGCATAACATTTACAAATGGTGCTTTAAGTATGAATGCAGTTTTTCCAGAGTTTGGGGGAAAAAAACTTTTTGAACCCCAGCTCCCAGTGTCTTGCAGCTAGCCTTATCAGTGACTATGTTTGTTGGGAAATTCTAGGAGTTGTGGTTCTAAAAGAAACATTTTCAGGTTCTGACTTTAATATAAAAGAGGTTGATTGATCTAGTTAGTATCTGCAAAATGTTTTGGAATTTCCCCCCTCCATTTCTGTAGTTGGAGAAGCGTGGTGGGGAAAAGGTAAGAATGGACACACTGTAGTTTTATATGTAGTAGTTTTTATGGGTTAATTAAACCTAAATGATTCATTCTCAGCCTGTGAAAAACAAAACACACACATTATAGTACTCTCTTTGCCTCCTCATTAACACAGACTTGGCGTCTTCTTAGCCCTTTGCCCTGTAGCCAGGAAGACAGACAAGAAGTTGTTTGTTTAGCTGTCAGAAATAGCCTGTGAATTTTCTTCAAGCCTGAGGATCTGAATTTATCCTACCCAAAAGTGATCAAAGAGAAAACTATTGCAGCACCCTTTATCTACAATCCTTTTCTATCCTCATCTTCCACAAGCACAGTCACAGCAAGAAATGTGGAGGGAAATATATTTGGTTGTGGGTGAACCTATGTTCAAAAGACCAAAGGATGTTTCAAAATTCTCTTTAGAATGTTTTGATCAGGCCTGCGGCTTTGGCTCATTTCAGTACCAGATAACGGGTGTCCTTGACTAAGTGGATTATTATATTGCTCGCTGTGGGGACCTGATGTCTCTGTGATTTGGCAAGAGCAGCAACTGAAGAGATCTGAGCACATGCCAGATTGGACAAAGTTCAGCTTGTGCTCACTTGGAGCAAATGAAATGGAGACTGAGCTCCATGCAGGCTTTGAGCGGAAACCATATATTCCATTCAAATGAATGGAATCTATGCAGCAGCAATTTGTTGATAGTGAAATCATAAAGAGTGTTCTCTGGTGGCACTAACCAGCCTTTTAGATATGTAAATGAAAAATATAATCCAATTTGCATTTAAAACATTATATGCATTTTTTGAGCTGTGCATTTCCTAGTAGTTTGAGTATTGGACTAAGGCTCTGGGAGTCTTAGAATCTTCACTCATCCATGAGAACCCATTGAATAAATTTGGGCAAGTTGCACTCTCTCAGTCTTAGAGGAAGGCAATGGTAAATTTCTTCTGAATAAATTTGGCCTAGAAAACCCTAGCACAAGGCCATCTTAAGTCACAGTTGACTTGAAAGTGGATAACCATGAGAAGAACAACTTTGGCCCCACACTGATCTGGTGATCTCTGGATGGAACAATCATGATACTTTTTTTCTCATGATGACATCACAAATATCCATCTATCTACCTCTATGCCTGTGTTTATGCATATGCCCCCCCTCTCTTTAGATAGCCTGTGCAAAAGTGAATCCTTCCTCCCTTGTGCAGTTGGGTTGGCCACCTCTTAGCTCTTTGCAAATGAACTTTTGTTTACCCTGCCCTTTGATTGCTAACTGGCTGTTGCAGAAGGCCTTTTAACTGGGGTGTGCTCTATTTCCTGTTGCCATTATTAGTTTTTCATTGCTTTTCGACTTGTTGTACATTACTGTTTTATTTAACTCTTTTTTTTCCAGTTTGTAATACATTTCGTTTTACCTTATGTTGTAACCCACTTTGGGTGTCATATTGGGAGAAAAGTGGGACATTAAATAAAGAAATAAACCCCACCTTTCTCTTAGTATGGATCTCAAGGCAGTTCACAATGACAGAATCAGAGATCTAGAAGGAAATCCAAGGGCATTTAGTTCAGTGCCTTGCCGATGCAATAATCCACTGCTACACTTGAGAGGTGGGCACCTGTGTCTCTTTTAGAAAGCTCCATTGAAGGAGAGTCCATCACCTTCTCAAGTAACTTCTCTCACTGTCCAAAACAGATTTAAAACACAAATGAAAAGAATCTAGTTAAAACCAATCATAAATGAAAAAAAAAATCAAAATAATTTTAAAAACTATCATATTAAAATCAGCACTGAATGAAAAATAGTTTAAAAGCATTTAAAATAACAGATTAAGAAAAAATAATGCTCCTTAAAAAAATTAGTGCAGCAATTATTTAATGGTCAAAAGCCCATCTAAATAAAATGGTCTTTGATTGCAGCTGGAAGAAGGCAGGACAATTCTCTCTGAGACTGGTACTGTATAGGACTGTCTTGTTCCCCACAAATCTGCCCTCACAGGTTTTCTACACAGAAAATGCTATTTCCTAAGCATTTTCTGCACAGAAAACAAGTTTTTATATTAAAAAATCCATATGTTTTTCTCCTCAGAATTGATTCATCCTCATAATCTGGAGGTATTCAAATATCATGAGAAAACTTGGGAAGCATATTAGTTTTCTCTTGCAGTGGAGAGAAAATTACCATAATTATTCATCCACACATGTGAGGATAAAATATTCAAGATTTTTGATCCTCATTTCCACATTCTGGGGGCCAGAATTTTTATCTTGGGATTTTAGCAGAAGCGAGAAGGCTTAAATTTCTCCTGCACACATGCTGCAGTCTTGATGGAAACTGGAGTGAGGAATGGACGATATTAGTTTTTCTTTTTTTAAAACTGACATCGCTGTACCAACACATTTATAACACATTAATGTGCAGAGTTCTTGTCAAAACAACAAAGTGCCTTGTGGGTTATCAGAGACTGAGAGATTTGTTGTGACATTAATTTGTGCAAACTAGAACACACTTTGTTGCCAAATGACTTTTCTGTATGTAATTCCCCATTCCCCTCTTATTCTCTTAAGCTGAAGAAGGCTATTTTGAGCTGCTGTATCTCAGTAACTTTCAAAAGGCTCACCTGTCTTAATTAGCTCTGGATTTTCCTCGGCAGCCTTTAAAGATATACAGGCAAATGCAATTATTCTAAAAAGGCCATAGACCATCTCAAAGTGAGTTAATATCAGAGGTCTCAGAGGGTATTTTGTATCTGTCTTACAAGGTTATTCCTGCTTGCCTGTTGCTTACATTTATTTGTTTGCTATCTTTTAGCTTTTATCAGAAATGACTTCAGCAGATGTCATGCTGGGAAATGCAATAGAAAACACCACAAAGATGAACAATTAGATTACAGTACTCCCTGGATGATAAGATAAGACAGGGGAAAGGGGATGAGAGAAAAAGTATGTGCTCTGAAAGGCTTTTGCCTTAGCTGTTTCATATTCTTTAATCATTTTTGTCCTTTTCTGCATCTCCAGGCTATGACACTATCGAATGGCATCCATTTGATCTCTTCAGCTGTTGCCAAGAAACCTTCCTGGAGGGCACCCATGACTGTCTCTCCCTCTCTTTGGAGCACAAAGTCCATCCTGTTCTCATCAATGGAGAATGCATCCTCAGTTCTGCAGCAGCCCAGGATATCGAGAGAACATCCAATTATTTTGGGGAGGGAGGGGAATAGAAGAAATCTTCATTCTGTCCACCAAAAAGCCCAACCTGGGAATGCAGCAAAGGAAAACAATCTCTCCATTGTTTTGACCTTTGAAGAGGAACCTTGAACTTCTCTCTCTAATGAGGCACCCTTATGTTTAAATTAAGTCATGTCTGCCACTTGCAGCTTCCTTCACTTCCTGTTTCTCTCATGTGAGCTTCAGTTCCCATTGCTTAGGGAGCATTTATATCTGGCCATTTGCCCTTGTTCTAGGCCCCCTCATCATTCTATGTCTACACCACCATGGAATTTTTTGGGGACTGCCAGGGGCAAATTACCACTGCTTGTCCTTGAAACTTCTGTTTCTGTCTTGTTCATAAATGCCAACGTTATTTCAGAATGACAAGTAGCATTCTCCCCCAAAGGGATGTAGCCCTCAGGTTTTTGCTTTTCTTTGTAAGATCAAAGGCAAAGAAAAATGTCTAAATGCTTTAAGCTTGTAACTGGCTGATTTTCTTGTTTGGTCCCTGATTTGTCACAGGCTGTCTATGATAACTGTGGGTAACTTGTTGAGTTTACTGAGGTCTACATCAGATAAAAGCAGTTCCTTACCTCCTAGGCTGCAGTCAGAGTAAGCAAGTACAGGCATACTTCAGTTTGCAAACCCTCTGACAGAAGAAGCTCTTTTTAAATGTCTGCCTAGCCTCCCTTTTTCTTCTTATTCTCTGGCTGTTTGGAAGTTTTTTAGCACCGTCATTGTAGGGAGATGGTGAAGAGTGCAAGAGAAAAATGTCTGCAGTAAAAAAAAAAGCTGTAAACCTTGAACTGAGAAAAATGGTGCATAGAATCATAGAGTTGGAAGAGACCACAGGGGCCATCCAGTCCAACCTCCTGCTATGCAGGAATATACATCAAAGCATCCCCAACAGATGGCCATCCAGCCTCTGCTTAAAAACCTCCAAAGAAGGAGACTTCATTGCACTCAGAGGCAGCATATTCCACGGCCTGACAGCATTGACCATCAGGAAGTTCTTCCTGAGGTTCAGTGGGAATCTCCTTTCCTGTAGCTTGAATTCATTGCTTCTTGTCCTAGCATTGCAAGGGTACAAAGTATGGTGAGGGAGGGAGTAGGTGGTTAGGAAGAATGCACAGTGTAAGCAGAGTAGTGTTCATGAAACGAGAGGAAGCCATATTGTGAGGGTGCAAGGTGAGGTGAGAAAGGGAGTGGAAGGGAAGGAGAATAAGTTTGCTAACAGCAGCATGTAAGATGCAAGAGAGAGGAGTGTACTGTGAGGGGTGAGGTGAGGTATTCTTGGGAACAAGTTAGTAAAATCTGGGTTAGATAATATTACTGTCAGGTGGATTTGTAACTGGTTGACCAACTGAACTGAATAGTTGCTCACCAATGGCTCCTCTTCATTCCAGACAGAAGTGACTAGTGAGGTGCCATGGGGTTTTGTCCTGGGCCCAGTGCTATTCAACATCTATATCAATGATTTGGATGAGGTGTCATAAAAGTGAGATTCATTACCCAGCAGAAAGTCCAGATTAGCAAAGCAATGTGAGCAAGGAGTTAAGAAAAGGAAACTTTTACTTCTGCAGTAGAAACAGGTCAACACCTTGTGGAGGTCCAAAGTGAGACAAAAACTCATTTTCCTGCACCCACCATATGTACACTAAACAGATGGATTTCCTCATGTAAACATTCCAAAAACAGTTAACACTTGGTTCAAAGCACATCCTCTCTGTCTTGCCTCCATCAACATTTACAAACTGTCCCAATCTGTTTATCATTTTCAGATAGCATGCAGTAATTCAACAGGAGCTTTGCTGTATGCTTACTTCCTAGAGTCTCTTACCTTATACAAGGAATGTAATTAACAGCTGCAAATCAAGGGGGAAACTCTCTTCTTATCTTGGTGTTAAAAAGCACAGGATGGAGCAAAGGCTCCATCTCCATCTGTTTACCCTACATGACCCTCTCATTTCCAGGGAATAGGGATCTCAAGACCTTTGAGCTGAGACCAAAAAAAAGGAATTTCTAGTTTTGAGAGTGGAGATGATATTATTATTATTATTATTATTATTATTATTATTATTATTATTATTATTAGAATAGAAGACATATGTAATAAATGTGCAGATGACACTAAATTGTGGGGGAGGGATAGCTAATACCCTAGATGACATGATCAGAATTCAAAATGACCTTAACAAATGAGAGAGCTGGACCAAAACTAACAGAATGAATTTCAATAGTGAGAAATGTAAGGTAATACACTGGGCAGAAAAAAAAATGAAATGCACAGATATAAGATGGGTAACACCTGACTTGACCACAGTGCATGTGAAAAGGATCTAGGAGTCTTAGTAGGCCACAAGCTGAACATGAGTCAGCAGTGTGATGCGGCAGCTAAAAAAACCAGTGTGTTTCTGGGCTGCGTCAATAGGAATATAGTGTCTTGGTCAAGGGAAGTAATAGTACTATTTTATTCTGCTTTGATCAGATCTCACCTGGAATGCTGTGTCCAGTTCTGGGCACCACAGTTCAGGAAGTATATTGACAAGCTGGAACATGTCCACTGGAGGGTGACTGAAATGATAAAAGGCCTGGAAATTATGCCCTATGAGAAGTGGGAGCTGGGTATATTTAGCCTGGAGAAAAGAAGGTTAAGAGAAGGTTCTCTCAGGTCATTTATAACTGGGTCATTTATAATTGTAAAATAATGATTGTAAAGGTTGAAACAAAGTGGAAGAGAAAAAAAAAAGTGCTGAACTTGTATAATTAGAATAATGATTAGAATATTATGCAAATTGGGTGCATGGATTTGAGGAACTAGAGTATGGCAGCTCTAATCATAGGTCATTTCCACACTAGATTGTTATAGCGCTATTATTCCACTTGCAACATCCTATGGAATCCCGGCCAGCCCCTCCCGAAACTGCAAACCCCAGGATTCCATAGGATGTTGCAAGTGGAATAATAGCACTATAACAGTCTAGTGCGAAAATGGCCATAGTGTCCCAATATAGCTGTCCCTTAGGGAATCAGAAGTGACACTGCATCACTCTCAGTTGCTTTGAGGGTGTGTGTGCAAATTTAAAGTTCTTTTCTCTTTTGCTGTTTCAGGATGTTTCAACAACATTTTAAAGTCTATTTAGGGCCTGAATATATGGATCAAGTTTGTTCCTCCACCCCTGTGGAAAATTGTTATTTTTCAGGTGAAACCTACGGGAACTTAGGTCTGTGGGGGGGGGGTTCAGTGGGAATCTCATGCTGACAGTGTCATGTTGTGATAATATAACAACATGGTGTGGAATATGCTGTCTCAAGAGTATGGTGGAGTCCCCATCTTTGGAAATTTTTAAACAGAGGCTGGATGGCCATCTGTTGGGAGTACTTTGATGTACGTTCCTGCATGGTAGGGGTTGGACTGGATTGCCCCTGTGGTCTCTTCTAACTCTATGATTCTATGACCACCCCTCAAACAGTATATATGTAGCCTGCAGGTTGCATGATACCCATTCCAATGAAGAATATACAGTATATACAAATGCCTTTATTTCACTAATAGTTTCCCACATTGAATGCCTGCCATCATTCCCATGGACTAATTCTTGTAGTCTCTAAAAGCACTGAGCAAGTATTTTGCCTTGCCACTTTCTGCTCCAGTGGCATCCCTTGTGACCACCAGAGTAGTTTGCTCAGTATTGAATCCAACTCAACCTTTGGCTGTCTTCTGGCTTATCATACTTTACTGCTGACTTCTCCACTCTTTGTAAATGGGTGGAAATTCAGATCAATGCCATGCCCCCTGAGCTGGCAGCAATCCAATAGAAGACAGCAGCCAATAAAAGTGAGTTTGTGA
Source organism: Ctenosaura bakeri (assembly GCA_948474755.1). Classification (NCBI taxonomy): domain Eukaryota; kingdom Metazoa; phylum Chordata; class Lepidosauria; order Squamata; family Iguanidae; genus Ctenosaura; species Ctenosaura bakeri. The sequence goes on along the minus strand of CAOLHI010000238.1, from coordinate 492,402 downwards.
TGAGAATAAAAATGGATCTGGTGCCCCTCAGGGATTCTGACCAGCAGAAGTCAGTATTTATGGATTCCCTCCCCTTTGACTGTCTCATCAAAATGCTAGCCTTTCTTTTTTCCTGTGAGATCAAAGTGCCTTTGAGCTCTACATCTAGCTGATGCTCCATCAGCAAAAGAGGAATTATGGGGCATTGTAACTACTCTGGCTGTTCCAGTATGTAGTTTCAGATATTGATATGCTGAGCTATATGCTCTGCATGGCTGACTAGCTCTTATTTGGTAGAGCAAGTGATCTGAATCACACCTTGAGACACTTGAAAGGGGAAGGGCTTGATCTGCACTCTGTTAAGTCATCACTGAACATTGCAATTCTTTCACAAACTGTTCCCAGGTGAGGGGACAGTTGCATAACTCTTACAGCATGAGCAAGAATTTTGTTTCTGTGCTGCTTTAATTAGGTATGTATCATGAATTCTCCAACTATTCTGTTGGTGTGGTTAAATGGCAATTAGGACAGATTCTCCTCTCCCCCCCACCTGCCACTGTCTCCTTGTCACTTCTTTGAGTGGCACATTATTAAACCAGCTATCAACAAATACTCTGAGAAGTGCGTTGGTGTCTTGACAGGTGCACAATTACTCCGGCATGTGGTCCTATTAAATTAAAATGAATCATCAGAAATTCCTTTGGTAGGAAACACATGTGAACCCAGTGAGCCATAAAATGCACTCCACTTATGCACAGTAAATTGATTCAGGTGCATGCACTTAGCAGGCTGTGTGGACAGCCTGGAATGGTCTATTTATATGTTGACATATTGTGACAAAATCAGTATTTTAAGTCCAACAGAAAACATGTATACTTGGTTGTAACACCCTAATCCGGAAATCAGTCAGTAAAGCTTGTTTCCTGCTGAAGATGCCTAAGGGTTAGTACCTGTGGAGTCAGCAATCACATTTTACTTTCTTTTGTACTCTGAAGTAAGTATATGTTGTGGGGAGGCAATACAGGTCAATGTTGCTTTACATGGGAGGGGGGCTTAAACCTTCCCCAGCTGTTTTTTCCACTATGGGTCCTATCATACTATACTGTTATAGCACTATTATTCCATTTTAACTGACATGGCAACATCCTATGGAATTCTGGGATTTGCAGATTAGGAAGGGGCATTTAGAATTCTTTGCCAGAGAACTCTTGGACCTCACTAAACTACAAACCCCCAAATTCCACAGAATATTGCTATGGCAGTTAAAATGGAATAATAGTGTTAGTGCAGTATGATAGAGCCCTAAATTCACCACCCCCAATGTGGGAATTTAAAGAAAGAAAAAACTGTGGCAAGGGAGTTCAATTTAGATCTTTGTGTTCATCTGGAGGCAGGGTGGGGGTTAAGAATAAGAAGATGGGGGATTTTAAGCCTGACATGGGTGTCCATGTACTTGAACAGATTGAGGAGAAAAAACGACGTTGATAGTATACTACCATTGCTTATCATCTTTGTTGTTGCGTACTTTGAAGGCAACTCTTTGGTATTTAAAGTCATATGGTTAAATATGAAAGTTAGAACTATCCAGTATCTGTGATGTCTTTGTATGGGTGTGGACAATGGACAAAGATGAAATGAAGAAAATTAATTCATTTGAAATGTGGTGCTGGAGAAGATTACTATAGTTACCCTGGACTGCTAAAAAGACAAATGAATGGCTCTTGAAGCAAATCAAGCCTTAACTCTCACTAGAAGCAAAGATGATTGAACTGACGCTGTTGTACTTTGGCCATATCATGAAACAAGGTGATTCACTGGTAAAGATGACAATGCTTGGTAAAGTGGAAGGCAGTAGGAAAAGAGGGAAACACACTACACGTAGATTGATTCAATCGAGAAAGCCACAGCCCTGAATCTACAAGACCTGAGCAGCGTAGCTGATGACAGGGTATCTTGGAGGGTTCTCAATATGTCAAAGTTGACTTTAGGAACCAATAACAACATAGACAACCCCATCTTTGGGTTTTCTTGGCAAGATTTGTTCAGAGACCATTTGTACTTACCCTCCTTTGAGAGTAAGAGAGTGTGAGATGGGTTTCCATGGGTGACTGGGAATTTAAACACTAGTCTCACAGTAATACTTGAACCATATGTTGGCTTACTGTTATCATAGTGTGTGTTTAACCCTCACTCTGTAGACTGATTCCAGCACTACCAAGAACACCGAGCAGCACTTCCGTCTCTTTAAGGTTAGCAGATTATTTATGATAACAAAAAATTAGAAGGAATAGTGGGGAAAGATGGAAGGATTACAAGCCTTGACAGTTCCATCCCTGAGATAATTGCATTAATGAGGCACAGCCTTTGTATAATAAAAACCCCATCAGAAACCACTCATGATTGCTATCTGGCTTTGCCCATACCTCTACAGCTCCTGAGTTTGAGAACCCTCTAGCAGAAAGATTCAAACCATGTTGCTTTTGTTGCTGCTGATAAAGATAAAAACAAATATCGTTAAAAAATAAGACACAATTATTAAAAAGTAATTCAACTACCTATGGAATTAAAACATATTCATTAAAAAGGCAAGGAATTTGGCAAGAGCCTTGGCAAGGGTGGTTATGCTGTGGAGAGAGGCTAGGCTGGAAGACATCATGGAAAACTAAGCAGGGACATATGGATACACACAACTGAGGAGAAGATTCTGGTCTGATACTACTGCTGTCAAAGGTAAGATTTCCTGGTGAATTATACATGACCTAATATTAACTTAAGGAGGGGAAAAAAAGGAAAGGAAGAAGTTTCCACCCCACTGTTGAAATCTCAAGGACAGATCTCACCCTTATTTTCCATCTCAAATATTCTGACACACCCTACCCCATCTTTACCTGCTGTGTTTCCCAGTACCTTATGACATTTTTGAACCGTGAAGTAAATGACAATTTTTACTGTACCTTAAGCTTTGTCAATACTGTTGACATCATAGTACATATAATGAACTGGAGTTCCCAGCTTGCCTATGTACATGCATGTTATGTATTTCTCTCTCTCTCTCTCTCTTTCTGTCTCTGTATGCACACATGTATGTGTGTATGAGTGTGTCTAAATATGCACAGCCATGGATAGAAGTACTTTTTGTGATGGCTTTACTATTTCAGTATAGGAATTGGGCTGTTCAGGGAGTGTTCAGTTGCTCCCAGAAACACCTAAAGCCAAGATTTAGAACTTATGTGACAGATGAAATAAGCCTGTTTTTTAATATATATATATATATATATATATATATGGCAGTATCTTTGCTCTGCCCTCCTTCTTCACAGTTGTCAGCTTCCAGTGTTTGCTCTGAATAGAAAGGACCACATAGATCTTCCAGTGAAGCGAGGTCACTCTGATTGACTGACTTCATGAACAAATAAAATTCTTGCTTGGGGTGGTAATGTTAGGAGCCCCACTGGTGTATTGTCTTAAGGTGTGTCCTATGGTGCTTTTGACAAAACAGCTACTTCGTGAGACATGGTTATGCCCTAGGAGGCTGTCTCTTAAAGAACACACCCACCTAATGAAATCAGCTAGGCATGACCAGCACATGATGCTCTGTTGCCAGAGGCAATGGGTAAGATGGAACCTGCTCCCTTGTCTTAGTAGAGAATCTGAAAGGACTGGCAGCTCAGTCTTAATACAGTTGTCTCTATCCGATCTGAGGCAACGTGCTAGTTGAAGAGGACTACAACAAATGTGGTAGCATTCACATCTCTGTTTTCCCTTGGAGGAAGAAGCCAGAGAGTTTATAAGTAACAGACAGAAAAGTTGCCACTATAACCTGCTGTCTAAGGTGGTCACTTCACCCTAAAGTTAGGACCACCCTAATGTTATGGAACATGAGTGGGAAGGTGCTATTGCATTCATTTCTCCTTCGTGGGTTTCCCATAGGCACCTGCTTGGTCATTATGGGAACAGAATGTTTCATTACATTACCTTTTGATCTGATCTCATCAAACATGGTCCTTCTTAGAATTCAAGATGGCATTCAGTCTATTAAGCAGTATTGTGGTGAATATTTTGTAATAGCTCTTTAAAAGAGATATGGATCTGGGCTGGCAAGGAGCTTTGAGGACTATAGACCCAAAATGTGATATAAAAATACAATAAACAGGTAATGCAAGGAGATATCAGTGGGATCAAGCAAGCTGTATATGAGGTAAGCCTGTCTTTTTTCAAGTCCACAGCCATGTCATAGTGGCATGGAGGTCTGGAAGTCCCAAACAACTTTCCGTACTCCCCTCCCTTTGCCAGCTTGCCCTGGCCATTGTTCTCCCTCTGCTCTACTTGCTCAGTTTATTTCCTAGTGGAGGATGTGAAGCTTATTGAATAACTTATTTTTACATACAATACTGCATCTACTTTAGTTATGCTAGCAACTTTCATTATACCAAAGCTGTCCCAACACAAAATTTCAGGTTATGCACCTAGTTTCACTTCTGGTCTTCCCATTAAGAAATCCCTGATAAAGTTATAAGAAAATTACCAAGATTCCTTGAGACACTGTTTTAAATCACTGCAATAAGGCAAAAAATTTCTTAGTCTTCAAGGTGCAATAAGACAATGTTTTTTTTGCTAGCACAGGTAAAGATATAGGCAATTGGTTGCAGGGCAATCCCTTGCATGTTTACTCAGAAGTAAATGCTACTGTGAGCTGTTGGGCTTATTCCCAGGTAAGTATGCCTAGGATTACAAATAGATTACACAGGCAATATATTTTGAAACTCAGATTTTATCTGACTTTCCAGTGTGCTAAATATAACCACTGTGAGTAAGAACTAACTATTGGGCAAATGTGCAGGTTATACTTCTGGTTCAAGACACTGATTGTGTTGACCTCATTCAAGGAGACGTTGTTTTAGAGGTTCCCAGGAAACTTGCCTCACAGGTAAACAGAAGAAACAAAGTAGAACTGCTTAGTCACGTTGAAAATATGTGTATCAAAATAATTTCTTGGGACACTCCCCATCTCCAATTACACCCCATTCAGGCAGGAAAAGTTCTATGCAAATGTATTTGGGAAATTCCAGACTTGGCATACAGGTGGGTACAATCTACTTTGATTTTTGAAATCTGTAGGAAACAAGCAAGATGCTACACTTTTTAATGTATTCAGCAGAGGAGAAAGGAAACTGAGATTGTGGCTGTTCCAAATCATCATACGTTCATCTAAAATTTGAACAGAACCTATACACATATATTTGGATGTATTATATGGAACTCTGCCTTTGACAACTTTTCCATTCATTTGGAGAAAGTCTGTGTACATCACAAACTGTACAGATGAAGAAACACATAAGCCAGGAGTGCGTGTGTGAGAAAGCTATATATTCGGCCATAGCTTAACATGTCCTCTAAAGCTGGGCAGCCTGAATAAGCAGCCACTCAGGCTTGTGTCTCTGAATAAATTCTACATTCTAAATGAAACAAATTCTAACTTTAAACTCTTTTCTTTTAGAAGAGTCCTACTGGTTTCAACTGAGTAGGTCTTTTGAGATGCAGAGCTGAGATCACAAAGAAAGTGGGCTAAGTAATGTTCTGATTTGCTCGTTAATTACTGACATCAGAAATGGAGGATATCTAGACAGGACAAAACTCAATGTCCGTGTAGGGAAAGAGGCAGAATGAGAAACAAATGACATCCTGATCAGATATTTGTTAAAATCTGGAAATATTCTGTCTTTATCGGTATGCCATCTTTTCCTAATGATTTATTGCTTCCTACTGCTTTGAGAGCCTCTTACACTTTACTTCCTAAAAAACACTTCTGGTCAAAAGAATCTGTCCTGTTTTCATCTCTTTCATATAGTTCCTCCATAATTGGAAACATTCAGTATACATTCCAATCCCCAAGAAAGGAGGCATCAAAGATTATACTAGCCATCAGACCATGTGCTAATCCCCCATGCAAGCAAAGTGGTGCTCAAGATTTTAAAACAAAGGCTTTTACCATATATGCAGTGGTGTACCGAGGCTCAACAGTGCCTAGGGCAAGCATTGAAGTTGTGCCCATAGGTGCTGCTGCCCTACCAGCACATTGGGCCAGGAAGGACCCTGGCAGCGGAGTGGCAATGGTGGCAGGTGGTGGCGGGGCAAATGGTGGTGGGTAGGGTGGGGGAGCAACAGGGAAGCAGCAGCGGGTGGGAGCAGTGGGGCAAGAGGGGGTGGGGCGAGTGGTGGGCAGCCAGGCGGGGGGGTCCTCTTTTTTGCATCCCCTGGCACCAGGCATGCACCACAGTTGCCCCACCCTAGATCCACTTCTGCATATATGGAATGAGGAATGCCAGATGTTCAAGGTAGGTTCAGAAAAGGAAGAGGCACTAAAAATCATATTGCAAACATATTTTGGCTAATTGAGTATACAAAAGAGTTTCAGAAGAAAATCATCCTGTCTTGTATAGATTATAGCAAACCATTTGATTGTGTTGATCTTGAAAAACTATGGATCTCTCCAGAAGAAATCAGAATGCTACAATGTCTGATAGGCCTGAGGCTCTTTTAGAGTGTGCAGTTATAGCACTATGATTCCACATTAATTGTCATGGCAACATCCTATAAAACCCTGGCATGTGTGGTTTGGTGAAGCACTGGAACTATCTGGCTAAGAATCTTAAATAATCCCCCCTAAGCTGCAAATCCCAGAATTCTATAGGATATTGCCATTGTAGTAAAAGTTGAATCATACCACTAAAATTATGTAGTTTGAAAAGACCTCTGATGCATAACCTATACTCTAGATAAGAGGCACTATCAGGACACAACACAGAAAAACAGAATGATTTCCATTTGGCAATGGATGTAGGCTACATTTTATCACCCTGTTTAATTTGTACATGGAAGATGTCATACATGATTACACTCTGAGGAAGCATATGTGAACACTGGGAGAAAGAACAGCAACAGTTTTGGACATGCAGATGGCATAATATTAGTAGCAGAAAATCACAAAGACTTGGAATGAATGTTAAGGAAGAAAGTGCAAAAGTAGCATTTCAACTGAATATTAAGAAAACAAAAATATTGATGGAGACAATGAAATGATTAAAGATTTTCTACAGCTTGCTTCAGTCATTAATCAAAATGGAGACTGTAGTCAATAAATTAGAAAAAGATTAAGACCTAGAAAGACAATTATGAAGGAACTTGATAACATTCTCAGGTGTATAGATATATCACTAAATACCAAAGTAGGAATCTTCCATATCATAGCATTTCTGATTTCCATGTGAAAACCGGTCAATGAAAGAAAGCTGACAGAAAGTTAATTTATCCAACGGAAAAATTAGGAGAATTCTGCAGATAACACAGACTGGGAGAAATACAAATAAATGGGTCCAAGAGGAAATCAACCCTGAAATCTCACTAGAAGACAAGATGACTAAACTGATGCTGTTGCACTTTGGATGGCACAACTCACCTGGAAGAGACCATAAAGACAATTGTCAAAGAGGAAGAGCCCTTATAGGTGCACTGAGTCAGTTAAGTAAGCCATGCAAAATCTTAACAGGGCTGTCAATAGTAGGGTGTCCTGCAGAACTTTCATTCATAGGGTCACCATAAGTTGAAACTGACTTGATGGCAAACAACAACATTATTGTGGGCAGAAATAGCAGGAGTTTCTTTTTGGATAACAAATCTCAGAATTGTCCAGCCAACATGGCCAATGGCTGGGGGATTTCAGAGGTAGTAGTCCAAAAAAGTGAAATATTCCATGTCTGAATATGGGTCTCTGACTTCCACTAGGGCTGGAGCCCCAGTAGTGCATTATCATAAAAAAAAATCCCCAAGCATTAAATCTAAACACATGCTTTAAAATGTGTGTACAATGTTATGCATTGTGTGGCTCTGCAAGGAAAGTGTGTGAACTGATTTCAGCTTTGGTACAGAAACCTGTGTCAGTTGTCACACTTGTGTGATCCCCTCAGGGCCTTGACCAGTCCTACATAACTGGAAGAGACCTTGGCTAAGTCTTATGTATTATTTCATCAATCTAATATTTCTTCCCTTGGCTTTTTTGGAGAGTTGTAAGATGTAAATATGGAAGAGCTGATAGCTCTTGGATATACCTGCCAACCAGGGGGAAAGTTGAAAGCTCTTTTTCCTCTGTCTAGATATGGGCGGGGGGCAGGGGAAGACAGCATGTGTGGCTGAAATGCAGCCAAAGAAACAAAAGAGAACTCTAGTTAGTTCCCAGTAGTTTCACAGCTGAATGGAATGCGTAGGCCTTTGTGATCACCGAGACATACTATTTAATTTTGGGAAGACTGACCCTACTGTACATACTGGCATATGCTATGTGTGTTAGAATTTTCTTTTCTTTTTGATTGTTTAATTGTGTTTTAACTTTTGTACTCTGTGGTTTTTAACTATGTCTTTTTACTTGTTGTAAGCTGCTTTGACTCCCAACCTGGGAAAAAAACCTGGAGTATAAATAAAGACAAGAAGGAAGAGGAGGAAGAGGAATGAGGAGGTGGAGACAGAGTGGTAATCATAGTAGTAGAAGCTGTCGTCATTGGCCATTTCCGTATGGGGCGAGGGAATCGCCCCGTGACGCTACTCACCAGACTTTTGGGCTTCCTGGTCTGATCCATGCTGCTCTGGAGCAGCGTGTGGCTGCCGCTCTGCACTCCTCCGAGGATGAAAATGGTGGCTTCCGATTGGTTGAGGGTCTCAACCAACCACTGAAGCTTGCCAGCCTAAAGCCCGCCCCTGGCAGATTGCAGGCTCACATCAATGCGAGCCTGCGAATCTGCATAAAGGAGCAGGCTCGCAGTGGCGTGCTCCGTGCTTTTGAAAGACCTGTTTTTAGCAGTCTTTCAAAAGCATGCTGGATGACAAGACAACTTGGGGTCGTTCCGGAGCGGGCTGGGGTGCGGATCTATGTTAAGTAGGTCTGACTCAGTCCACTCCCAGGTGCAGACGTCCTCCCTGGAGGATGCTCTGCCCCGTTTTAAAAAACCCGTGTGGAACTGGCCATAGTCAACAAAAAGGACTCTTCAGCCCATCGGCCTAATCAAGCCCATAGAGGTTACTTATCTAGCCAACAAGATCTCCAGGCAAATCTTGTCCCCATCATATACCTTTCCCTCTCCCACCAAAACCACTCCCCCTGAGAAGGGCATTCTGGAGGGAACTCACACTATGTCTTACCACTGATTTGTTATTTGCCATCAGCTTGGCTTTGACTTATGGTGATCCTATGAATGAGAGATCTTCATGTGCCCTAGGGATCAATAGCCTTCTCCAGGTCTTGCTAGTGGCTTCTTTTACTGAGTCTACTCACCTGTAAAGTGGTTCTACTATCTTTCACTTTACCAAGCATCATCACCTTTTCTAATGAATCATATTATTTCATGATGTGTCCAAGGTATGGCAGCCTCAGTTTAGTAATCTTGGCTTCCACAGAGTTCAAGATTGCATTCCCTCTTGGACCATTTATTTATTACATCATCTCTAGAACTATCCCCTAGCAGCCCGTTTCAAATGAATTGATTATCTTCCTGTCAACTTCCTTTCACTTTCCACCTTCATTACGTGGGCAGCAAATGCTCTGAAATAATTAAAAATTCCCTATACCTTGCTTAAGTCATTAATCAAAATGGGGACTACAGTCAAGAAATCAGAAGACAACTAGACAATTAAGGCTTGGAAAGGTAACCATGAAGAAAGTAGGTATGATCCTCAGATGTAAGGACATGCCATTAAACACAAAAGTCAGAATCATCCAAGCCATAGTATTTCTGATTTCTATGTGTCATTGTGAAAGCTGGACAGCGAAGAAAGCTGGCAGAAAGAAAAACAACTCATTTGAAACATGGTGCTGGAGAAAAATTCTATAGATACCATGGACTGCTAAAAAACAAATGAATGGATCTTAATGTAAATCAAGCCTGAACTCTCACTAGAAGTGAAGATGATTACTGAAGCTGTTATACTTTGGATATATTATGAGACAACATGGCTCATTGGAAAAGGCGAAAATGCTTGGTAAAGTGAAAAGCAGTAGGAAAAGAGGGTGACCACAGCACAGGTAGATAGATACAATCAAGGAAGCCACAGTCCTTAGTTTGCATGGTCTGAGCTGGGAAGTTGATGATTCTTGGAAATCACTCATTAATAAGATTTCTATAAATCACTTTTGACTTGGTGGTAAATAACAGTGACAACAAATGACAATGCTACTCAAAGTGGTAGACCCTGGGTTAGTGATGGTGCATAAGCCATAGGCTGCTGACTCTCAAAAGAGTTTCCAGGGAAGAAAGAGTTGTAGCAAAGAGACATAAGTATTTTTCTTAGCAGAAAAAAAAATAGTTGGTTCCCTCACTTCAGTATGGAACTGTACAATATTAGCATAGGAAACGAACAGATAGTTATTGAAATTCTTCACATATACTTCCTGCTAAAGAGACCACACCATTTTCTGGGCAGTCTGTTCCACTATCATATAGCTCTCACTATTAGGAAATTTCCCTTCATATTCAGCTAAAATCTGTTTCCTTGCAAGTAATACGCATCAGTTCAGTTTTAATCCTGCCCTCTTGTCATATTCCAGGAATCCAGCTGTGGTCTAGCCTCAGAGGCTGAGGAGCCATTGAGGAACACATCGGACTCAACTCCCATTTCTGAGCTGGCTGGTCCTTACATCCCTAAGCTGTTCATACTGGGGACCTATGAACCTGATACCTCTGTGCCCCTCATAACTTGGTCCTAGTATGACCATAAACCACTCTCTTTCAGGAGTTCCATGGTCCCAGGGGCCAACATGCCTCTGCCAGCAGTGTGCCCAGCAGGAACTTCTGGGAAAACAGTAAAATGCCAGGATGCAGACTGGATTGTTGTACTTTTTAAGGCTCCCCATTGGAAAGGTCACAGCAACATCTGTTCAACCTTTGTTGATGTTGTTGTTGGCCTACCTTTCCCCAGTCTGGGAGTCATGGCAGCTTACAAAAATTAAAACAGATACAACCAAAAGTTTACATCATACAAATATTTTTGCAAAAAAAAATAAAAATATGGATATTGCACCACATTATGAAAGGCACTTTGGCAAGAGGGAGCAAGATGTGCATCCTTGGTGGTCTAAGGGCTTTCACTGTTGGCCTGAACAGTGAGAAAGGCTCCTCTTGTAAAAAATTTTCAGGCTGGTTCTTGAAAGAGAGGTAGGAAATACCTGGACTATGAAAATTTCTGCACAGGACTGTTACAGCACTATGATTCCACTTTCAACATCTATGGAATCTTGGGTTTGCAGTTTAGGGAGGGGCCAGCTGGCCCCTCCCTAAACTGCAAACCTCAGGATTCCATGGGATGTTGAAAGTGGAATCATAGTGCTGTAACAATCTCGTGCGGAAATGGCCTATCTAAAGCATTGAGCAAACAATGTCTAGCTGTTTAGTGCTGGACAGGGAGGAAAGTGTCTGTAGCTATTAGCCAAACAAAAAGCTAAGGGGAAAAAATCATCCTGATTGGATGGCCACAACACTATAACTGAATTATACAATGCTACCAGGAACATTTTTTGTTAACATATTTGTGCCTTTTATTCCAGCATCTGGGTCTACAAAACATTGGTAATAGTTCCATGTGGGACTGAAGAGATTATTCTGACTAGATTTCCCAATTGTCCTCTACAACACAGTGCCAAATAATAGTTTTAACTGTGGTGTCTTGAACTTTTCCTTGAGTACAATTGTTTACTGGCTAAGTGACCCACTGTGACTCAGTGAGAAAACCTACAGAGAACAAGACAATAGAAGCAGATAATGAAGATTCTGTACACTCTAAAATATAATTTATTACATTTCACTACTTGACTGAAGGATTTCTCTATATACATATAGTTATCTTAAACTAATTGTTTATGTAGCCAAAATGTCAAACAATCTCAATAAGTGCAATATTATTTTTTAGTTTTGGAATGGTGGCTATATCTGAGACTTTTCTTCCCTGTGCTGAGAAGACGAAGCTCTTAATTTAGACTTTGTAAATCCATTTCCTGTGAAGTTCAAATACCGTTTTTGCACGGATGGGAATCACACAGACCTTTAGATTGTTAGAATTAACATGACTCATATTAAGCCTATGGCCTACACTCACTAACTATAGTTTCCATTATGGTGACATCATGTTCGCTTGTTTTACCACACTCCCTTTTTTCTTGCATCATTCCATCATGCAGACAATTTTTTCTCTTTTCCCTCTCTCCTCCATTTGACCAAGCATTTGATTACAAACAAGTAATTTGAAAGCATAGCTACTGCTATATGTTTCACAAAGAGGACTAAGCTGTTTCTTTTCTTTGCTAGGCCCTGTGTGTGTAGGTGGACATGTAACTGGTGGTTGTTCAGCTTCTGCCTTGCCAGTTTGATTACTCCATTTGAGAGATCCACTGTTATCTCCTATATCTGCTCATACAGATGTCATTAGAATACAAGTCCAAACAGATCTAGCCAGCATAGTCAATGGTGAGGAATAATGAAAATTGTAGTCCAACAAGATTCAGAGAGCAGAGCAGTTTCAGCCCCTTTCTTCTTGATTTACAAATAATTTCCAACTCACTTTCTGGATAGTATCTTTTATCTGAAGAGGCTATCCCATGAATCAAAGCTTGGGAAATTCCCTTTTTTGGACTACAACTTCCAGAATCCCACAATCAGTATAATCACTGAGGGATTCTATAAGTTATAGTTCGAAATGAAACTTTTCTAAGCCCTACCAGTGATATGGAAACCTGGAAAATTAAGAACCGAAGCCATTGGGGGAGCTTTCACTTTTGTTCCCCTTTCATAAGTTGTCCTCTACATATGTAAAGCATAATAGAGATACAGTTGGCCTTCCACATTTGCTAGGGTTAGGGGTGCAGGACCTTTGCAACAGTGGAAAACTTGCAAACACCAAAATGTGTATGTGTGTGGGAAGGGGGCCAAGGCATAGTGGGGAAAGTGGGCACCCAGTGATCAAACCAGGTCAGGGGAAGGAGAAGGAAAAGAGGTAGGTTGGCTTTGGCCCATGCCGCACGAGGAAATTAAGATGGGCCAATGCATCTTGTCATGGAGGTCGTCTGCACCTTGGAGCGGACTAGGTTTGGATTATTTACCTTTGTTCCACACCTAAGTCTGATTAAACAAGCCCCCAAGTGGTCGTCAAATGCGCTATTTGAAAAACGGAAGAAACTGGTTTTTCAATTTTCCGGATCGCACCAATTCGTACTTTTGCAGTGGTGCAGATGTGTACATTCACACCAGTGTGAACTGGTGATCAGCGAAGGACGGGCTGTGGGTGTGGTCAGCTTCAGCGGTTGGTCTGGCCCAACAAACAACAGGAAGCCACCATTTTCTCATCCTCATAGTGCAGATCTATGAACTCTCACTGCTCTGAATCGGCGTGGAACATACAGAGTAGCCCTGCGGAAGGACATAAGGGAAAGTCCGCCTTGTTTCGAGCTGAGAAGAACTGGTAAGAAATGGCACAAAGCGATTCATCAGCCTCGTGTGGAAAGGGCCATAGTGGCCCTATACTTCCCCTCTCTTGCCCATTTCCTTCCTTAGGTCTGTGTGGGGCCATTGGGAGAAGGTTTGTCTTACTGAGAAATTAGTCTGTGAGTTGCCCTTAGCTAGCCAGGCAGTGGCTGGTGGAGGAGTAAGAGGACCTGACATGGGTTTCTAGGCTGTGGGGCCTGACTGGAGCCACTGAGAGGAAAGGTTCCCCCAGAAAAGAAGCACTTGAGGTTGTAGGGGCAGTAGGAGAAACTTGCAAATAATCAAATCTTAAAGTGAAACCTACAAATATGGAGAGCCAATTGTACATGAAAGGGAGCAAGTCTAGCATACTAAGCCCCAGCTGGTAGTTCCACTGCTGTGGGGATAGCAAATCCCTCCTTGCTTTCATTGCCACTCCTCCTTTGGTTGTTCTGACTTGAACAGGAGTACTTCTTTGCTGAACAGGGAGAACTCCTATTTCAGCTCAGAGCAGCTTTGGGAGATGTAGTGATAAAATCAAGACTATATTAGCCACTGACATGTTAGAGGATCTGCTAGCCATCTTAATCTCCAGTCCTTTCTCATCTTTGTTTTACCTGAAGCAACAAAGTCTGAAGGCCAAAATGCTTGTGATGCTTCATAGAATCATAGGGTGGAAAGGAACACAAGGGCCACGTAATCCAACCTCTGACATGCAGGACACACCATCAAAGTACTCCCAAGAGACAGTCATCCATATTTTAAAGACCTCCAAAGAAGGAGAAGCCACTACCTTCTGAGACAGTCTTTTCCACTGTGGAACAGCTCCTACTCTCATGACATTCTTCCTAATGGTTGGGCAGCATCTCCTTTCTTGCAATTTGAATTCATGGGTTTGTGTTCTGGCCTCCAAAGCAATTGAAAATAAGCTTACAACATGGCATCCCTTCAAATTTTTAAAAATGACTATCACATCACCTCTCAGTCTTCTCTTTATTACCCCAAAATGTAAGTGACTCAGGGGTCAATCGGCAATGCCAGTACGAGTACAGAGGGGAATTAATTAGTTAGCTCAAAATTAGTTAGGTCAAAATTAGGAAGCCTGTGAGAGGGGGTAACTTAATGAGATCTTTCCACCTATGTTTATGGGGTCACACAAGAAAGAACCAGCCAGAGAATCCAAAACATAAGCTAAAATGTGTTTTATTGAAAGATTCATGCACACACACACAAAGATCCAAGCACTCATGCACTCACAGAAGGGCTAATCAAAGGTAAAGAGAAGAAGTTTGTAGATAGAATAATTTTTGGTTTCAGGTGATAATTACCAATCCAGAGAGAAGTGAGGAAAAGTGGCAATATAGCTTTGGTAAGCACCTAGGGACAGTTCTCATTTGGGAATCTAGGTGACAGCATGGCATTCATGAAGATGAGAGACTCTGCTGAACTGCTCAACACTGAGGGTTTGAAGGGTGGGAACTGCTCTCCCGGTTGAGTGGACAATGGGAGTTGCAACACAAAGAATGCAGTCCAGATGGTGTTAATGGTCTTTACGTGACAAAGGGGTAATGGCTGTCATAATAGTTTTGTATTGTGGAGAGGTTGGGAAGACAAAGCAGGGAAACATCCAGGTGTGAGGCACCAGGGTTAAAACAATCACAGCTTGGTGAGAACTTCCCTTTTCTACACAGAAATGTTCAGTGTAAGCCTATTGTCTCTGGAGTTGCCTTGCAATCTGCCTGACAATGACTTTGGCTGCACCTAGAGGGGGTGTGGGCTGTCTTGCCTTGTAATCTCATATTTACAGTCAGTAATTATCCTCTTTCCAGCTTGACCTTCCAGTCATTTCAGGTTCCCTTTCTTATCAATGCCAATTAAAGTAGTTGCCCATTAAATAATATATGCCAATTAAACCATATCAGTCTTGGAGGGTGTGTGTGAGGCCATATCATCTTCACCAAGGTAAACATTCCCTGTTCCCTAAGCCATTTGCCATAGGGCTTGGTTTCCAGACCCATTACCATCTTAGTCACTCTTACCTTAACACATTCCAGCTTGTCAATTCCTTTTTGAAGTGCAGTGCCCAAGACTGGACACAGTACTCCAAGTGAGGTCTGACCAAATTTGACCAAAGCAATTACATCTGTTGATCTGGACACTATATTCCTGTTGATGCAACCCAGAATTTCATTTGCTTTTTTGACGGCCATATCACATTGTTGACTCATGTTAAGCCTGCGGTCTACGAAGAACTCTAGATCCTTTTCATACATACTGTTTTCAAGTTAGGTGCCATCCATCCTACATTTTGTACATTTCATTTTTCCTACGCTTATCTTTACACTTATCATTGCTTTTTTTAGCTACACCCCTCCCCAATTTGGTGTCATCTGCAGATTTATTAAGTATGCCTTCTATTCCATCATCCAAGTCATTAATAAATATGTTGAACGACAATGGGTCCAGGATCAAGTCCCATGGCACCTCACTAGTCACTCCTCTCAAGGATAAAGAGGACTCATTGATGAGTATTCTTTGGATTTGGTCCTTCAACCAGTTACAAATCCATCAAAAAGTCATCACACAACCTCCTGGTTCTGCTGGTGTCCTCCTAATGGAGGATCATTGAGGAAGCACTTTTTTTCTGACTGGGAACAATCCATTAAATATCTTTCCATATATGGCAAAAAGTACTTTTTTGTGGCACAAGGTTTATGTGATAAACACCTAAATGCCCTGCTATAGTATTTTAAGGAATGTGGAAAGCCAAACACCATATCTTCCTTACTTCTAAACAAAGACTGCCCTAATTCCAGTTCCAGACTCTGACAAAGGGCCTTTTCACACTATACATTTGTAGCACTATGATTCCATTTTAAATGCCACGGCTGCATCCTGTGGAATCCTGGAGGGTATTGTTTGGTGAGCCATTAGAGCTCTCTTACTGAGAATTCAAAATCCTGCTCTGTAAACAGTAGACCCCAGGATTCCATACAATATTGTCATGGCAGTTAAAGTAGAATCATAAAATTATAGTTGTGGAATGTGAAAGGTCCTAAGAATAAGAGGAGAATGATTCCTGCCTACGTGCAGCCCTACCTCTCAAATGTTCTTATCAGCCTCACATCACAGAACATTTATACTCTTTTGCTTTATAAATCATTCAGTGCAATTATGATTAGAGATGGGAATGAGCCAGCAGATTCAACTTTTGATCCGAGTTTAAAACACCCCAGGTCTTCAGACCACAGTTTTAGCATGATTTATTTTTTATTTTTTTTTGCACAGCTGCCATCTTGGGAGACTGGAATCAGGATTTGCTTCCATTTCTGCCATGGATCTTCTCCCCCTCTTCACCTTTAGTGCCAAAAACAACCTGGGTTTTTTATTTTTCAGATCTCTAGACCGGGGTTTCTCAACCAGGGTTCCCTGGAACCATAGAGTTCTGGGAGGAGTTGCTAGGGGTTCCATGAGAGATTGTGACAGGGGAAAAATACTTTTTTTAAAAAACTGTAAATATAATTTTTATACAGAGGTTCCTGAGGCCTGAAAAATATTCCAAGGGTTTATCCAGGATAAGAAGTTTGAGAATTGCTGCTCTAGACTATGACATTATTACAATTGTGGTGAACCAATTTGTCTTCATGTGTTGCAACAACACAAATATGTTCATTTCCAAATAGAACCTCATACTCACAAAATGCAGCTTATTCTCCCCAAGCTTTCTCTTGGTTGGAAACATTTTTTCAAAAATCTTCTCCAGATCATATTTTGTCAGCTGGTCAGAGAATTCACCTATAGAAAACATTTAGACATGTGGTTTGGATGCTGATTTTTATCAGAGCAAAATATCTTTGGGTAGACCTCTACATTTCTAAAAACAAATCACCAAACATGATGTCAGAATGTTTATTGTTTCTTTCCTGGGAACATATTCTTGGCATCTGGGTTTGATCTTCTTAGGTGTGTCTAATTGTTCTAAAGCTGCAGCTGCACCATTTTCATTTCCTAGAATATGCAGCCATAGGGTTGGGTGTGTGCGTGTGTATGTATGTATGTGTATGTTTCAATTTAGTGCAATGCTATTTTTTCCCCTTTTCTCACCTTTGAATTTTCTCTGGAGCCCAAAACATTTTTCTGACTAAACTATGAGTTCTGCCAGGGAAAGTTAAACAGTATCCCCTTCAAACCTCAACTGAAACACTGAGTTCTTCCTTTAGATTAGAGCTTTCCAAACTTTTATGTTGGTGACACACTTTTCAGACATGCATCATTTTGCAACACAGTAATTCAGTAAGTAATTCAGTTAAGTGGAGGCGACCACTCCACCTAAGCCTGGCCCACCACAGCAGCCCTTGCTGGGGTCTTCTTTGGCCTGAGGCGGCAGAGGTGGAAGAAGCAGCCCCTCCACCCAGGCCTGGCCCACCATCACCCTTGCTGAGATCTACCTCAGCCCAGGGAGGTGGCACTGAGAGAAGCAGCCCCTCCACCTGAGCCTGGCCTGCTGCTGCCACCACCTTTACCAAGATCTTCCTTGGCCCGGGGCAGCAGCAGTGGGAGAGGCAGCCCCTTCACCCAGGCTGGTCCCACTGCAGTGGTGGGAGAGGCAGTCCCTCTACCCATTACATTCACATAACGCACCTACACACTGCAGCCGACACACTAATGTGTCGCGACACACAGCTTGGAAAGCTCTGCTTTAGATGAACACTGTTCAAGGTTTACCTTATTATTTGAACTCCCAAGTGTCTTCTTATTAGTTAGTCAGATTCGTATCTATCCTATGGGCTCAACATGGAGTACATGGCTCTCCTCTCAACTTTACCACCCTACCTCTCTAGGCAATTCTTTCCAACTGCCAAACTGCTCTTACTGTCAAGTTCTAATATTCAACTGAATATGCAGATGTTCAATCAAATTCTGCCCTCCTGCACCTTAAAACCATTAAACCTGGTCCTACCCTCTGGGGTAGCAGAGAATAAACCCACAACCTCCTCTCTGTGAAACAGCCCTTCCGATATTTAAAGAATGCAAATCATGTCACCCCTCAGTCTTTTCTTCACCAGACTGCACATGTCCAATTCCTTCAAACTTTCTTCATGCTTTGTTCTCCGTACCTCTCAACATCTTTGTTGTCCTTTCCTGAACCTGCTCCAACATGTCTATATCCTTTTGAAAATGAGGCACCCAGAAAACACAGTATTCCAGATGAGTACCATGAAAACTCTATGCTGAGACAATCCAAAACGAAACAAGAGATAGTGCCAGAAGATGATACTCTCAGGTTGGAAGGCACCCAATGGGCTACTGAGCTGAAGACAAGTATGCTGCAGCTAATGATGCAACTGGACTCAGGCCAAAAGAGTGTTCAGCTAACTGCATTTCTCCATCTAGGAGAAATAATCTCCAGGAACAGATTGCATACCATTAAAAATGCTTCAGACTACAGAGACAGAATCTATTCTCATTCTAACTAAAATCTGTCAACAAATATGGAACACAAAAGTAATGACCCACAGATTGGGAACATTCAATATACATTCCAATCCTCAAGAAAGAGGACCTCTAGGAGTTCAGTAATTACAGGACAATTGCATTAATCTGCAATACAAGTAATGTGATGCTCAAGATCCCGTAACAAAGACTTTACCATACACGAGTAAGAAATGTGAGATGTCCAATCTGGGTTCAGGAAAGGAAGAGGTATTAGAGATTATATTGCAAACATACACTGGATAATGAAACTCACCAAAGAATTTCAGAAGAGAAATAGCTTGTGCTTTATATATCAAAACTTTTGATTGCATAGATTATGCAAAACTATAAATTGCTCTTAAAGTAATGGGTGTGCTACAGCATTTGATTGTCTTTGCATAGCCTGACCTCAGGACGAGAAGCAACTGTCAGGACAGAATACAGAGAAACAGAATGGTTTCCAATTGGCAAGAGGGTCAGGCAAGTCTGCCTTTTATTGCTCTATCCGTTTAAATTGTATGTTAAACATATCCTAAGTAAAGCAGGCTTAGACTTGGAGGAAAGAGGTGTGAAAATTGGAGAAAGGAAGATCAATAATTTAAGATATGCAGATGACACCATACACTACTAGCAGAAAATATTAAAGACTTAGAATGACTACTGGAGAAAGTCAAAGAAGAAAGTACAAAGGCAAGTTTATGACTGAACATTAAGAAAACAAAAACAATGATCACAGATGATTTATGAAACTTTAAAAAACACAATGAAGACATTGAAATGTTAAAGCTTTTCCATACATTGGCTCAGCCATTAATCAGAATGGAGACTGCGGTCAAGAAATCAGAAGACTAGGACTTGGAAGGACAGCTATGAAGGAATCAGACAAGATCCTGAAGTCTAAAGATATATCATTGAATGTTAAAGTTAGGACTGCCAGTGCCATTGTATTTCCAGTTTCTACATATGGTTGTGAAAGCTGGACAGTGAAGAAGCTGAAAGAAAGAAAATCAACTTATTGAAATGTGGTGTTCGAGAAGAGTTCTATGAATGCTGTGGACTACTAAAAAACACAAATAAATGGGTCTTAGAGCAAATAAATCAAGCCTGAACTCTTCCCTAGAAGCCAAGATGACTAAACTGAGGCCGTCATACTTTGAACATATCATGAGAAGGCATAACTCACTAGAAAAGACATTAATGCTCGGTAAGATAGAAAGTGATAGGAAAACTGTATTACAGTTGGATATTCTCAATCAAGAAATCCACAGCCCTGGGTCTGCAAAGACATGATAAGGGCTGTTGATGACAGGATGACTTCAGTCTCGCACTAATAGGATGGCCAGAAGTCAAAGCTGGCTTGATTGCGGTTAACAACAACAAAAATATTGTTTTCCTTCTTTGGTGCAGCATCACATTGCAGGGACAAGTTCAACTTATGATCAACAATAATCCCAAGGTCCCTTTCACATGCACTACCAAGTCAAGTATCCCTCATCCTCCAATTGTACATTTTGATTTTGTGGCTTAAATGTAGAATTTTGCATTTGCTTCTTTTGAATTTTATTCTATTAGTTCCAGTCTGTTTTTCTAGTTTATCAAGCTCCTTTTGAATTTTGTTCCCATCTTCCAAGATGTTAGCTACCTCTCCCAGTTTTGTATCATGTGCAAACTTGATAAGGATTCCCTCCAACCCATCATTGACGTGATTGATAAAAACTGTGAAGAGTGACAGCCCCAGGACCATGTGGCACTTGAAACTTCCCTCCAATTTGAAGTGCAGCCATTGATGAACATGGTTTTCCAACCAATTATGGATCCTTCTGACATTGTTTCCATCTCTTCCACATTTAATTAATTTGGTAATCAAAATATCATAGAAACAGAATATAGCTGAAAAAGATCAATCTGTAGGAATCCGATGTGAATTTGTAACAAATGCTCATATACAAGACCTTATTTTTTCTTCTTTTTTTACTTTCCTGCTGAATGTGCTGTCTGTATTGCCCCAACATGTTGATTTATCTGAAAGACAGAATGGAAGGAAACCTCATTCAGCAAGGTGGTTCTTTTGCATGGCAATCTGTTCAACAATCCAGATGCCCAGAGAAGACATAGATGTGTTAACACATGGCCATTTAAAAAGCACTTTCATTCTCCTTTGCTGTTACAGCAACAGTAATAGTGATGGGAAATCAGCCAGTTGTATAGAAATGGAGCCCCAGGCACTCAAGTGAAAATGCCTTGCTCTGAATTGAGCTATTATGGTTTGCGTCAAGATAAAAGATGAAAGATTACATCAGCTTGTCACTCATTAAAATCAAACAGGATGATGACCTCATTGCACTGCTTCTACTTCTGCCAGCTCATACTTGCCCTTGATCCAGAGTTCCTGACTGATTAGCCTTTTGAGGATCAAACCGGCAGCAGCACCGAAACCCCCCATTCCTGGGACATGAATCTTCTGAGGTACAGCAATAACAACAGTTGAAAAGAAAGGATGAGAGGGTGGGGAGAAAGCAAGTTGAATCATTGTTGTAATTCAATCAGTATGAAGTCAGGTTCTGAGCATCTGATGCACATCTAGAGCAGACTGATCACACCTGAAGGAAATGGCTTTGCACTAGGAGACGTGTGCTCACCTTCAGAAGCCCCTCTGGGATAATAATCTGTAGATGAGCTTCAACCTATCATCTGTTTATACATTCAAGTGTAGATCAGAGACAGACAAGAGATGTCATGGATACTACTTTTTAACTGCTGGTCTAGCCCACTATTTACATTGTCATGTTGCTCATGGAGAAATATGTGACTTCCATCCTTTGCAGAAAACTCACAGCATTTTCCATGCTGAGTCCTGAGACAAGGAACAGCCTCTATCAGCATCTAATAAAGATGTATGGTCGTGATGTGCCTACATGGGGTGGGTGGATACATAAGCACAGGAATGGATTATGCATATGCCTTTGACTCCATTCACCACTGGCTTGTAGCTCCTCGAAAATTATGCTGAAGTCAATCTGGTCCAGCCACTGAAACAAGTTCCTTGCCCCTACTTTTTCAGTACTTTTTGGGCTGCATAAAATAAAGGGGGGGGCAGGAAATAAAGAGTACAGTACCCAAAGTGCTGTTTAGCTGGAAGTCTCAAGAGAAAATGCACAGGTCTCTTTGGGACAAAGGTTCAAGACCCACTGAAGGAGAAAGCTTTTTGTCTGGGAAGGAAAGGAAGACTCCATACAAGGCATCCAGGGGAGCTAAAAACACATTTGCTCCAAGTGGTCATACCACAGGTTCACAGAAGACATGTACAACCAATATACTAATTATTTCCAAGTTTCTTTATGTAAAAGGGTGGAATTTGTGTGGCCTTATAAATATTGTTGGACTATAATTTCCAGCATTCCTACCCACTAGCTGTGGTGACCAGGGCTGGTGAGAGCTGCAGTGCAACAGCATCTGTAGAACTGCACAGTCCTTACCCCTGCTAGATGCATTATGCCAAAAGTTGGTTGGGAAAAGTGCTCTCCTTTGGTTATAATGTATAATGTTTGGTTATAAAGTGCTCATCATTGGTTCAGTATCTAGAATTCACTGCTGTAGTATGGAGGTCATTGCCCATGTTACATGCTCTATAATCTAATTATAGCCTCCATATGTTAGTGTTTGACAACTAGCATGGTATAGTGGTTTGGGTGCTGTACTACAACCCTAGAGACTAGAATTCAAGTCCTTGCTGGGCCATGGAAACACACTAGGTGACCTTGGGCAGGTAACACTCTCTCAGCCTTAGAGGAAAACAAGGGCAACCCTTCTCTGAACAAATCTTGCCAAGAAAACCTCATGATAGGTTCACCTTAGGATTACCATAAGTTGGCAGCAACTGGAACACAGCAACAACCCCAACTATTTGGATGTTTATATGGCTATTAGTGTGCTGTAACTGGATGCAGAGTAACACCAACTCTTATTCTTCATCATTTTGGCATTGTTGGGATGGAGGGAGATGCATGAGTGTTAACAGAGTGATTTTCAAAAATGTGTTCCCCTTTCTATTGGGCTGTATGAATAAAATTGGGTCAAACCGTTTTTGGAGCTGGGATTCAAATGTCAAAGAGAAAAGAGTTCACCTAAATCTGTTGTTCCTCTGCTCTGCCCATTTCTCTGGCCTCTTTTTGGGCTTATACTGCACTGGCAGAGAAGACATACAAGTGGGGTTACACTCCTGTAACCAACGAGCTGCACCAGCACAGATCAGATTCTGCCTGCATAACACAAGATGCAGCAGAGTACAGTGAATGCTATTTATGGCAGAAAAACTCAGAACTGCCTTTCTTCATCCTTTAGAAGTAAAAACACAACAAAGCAAACAGTTAATGATTTTCTTTATGTTTATGACATCCCAGTTTTGCTGCCCCACTCAGTCTGATGGCAGCACCGGTCCCAGGGCTGCTAGACCGGATCTGGAACAGGTCTCCTGTAACATTAATCCTTACTAGGGCAAGCTACTGAATAGGGCAAGTTACTGTAAAGTTCTATAAAGCAGGAGAAAGGTATCTGTACTCTCTCATCAAAGCCTTTTTTCATTTGCAAACACAGAAAATACTTGTGATTCTTACTGCTTTTTCCTGGTCCTGTCAACTCACTATAGTACTGCATGATATTCTCTGCACACCTGGAAGCATCTGATAAAGTCTTTAAAAATTCCTAAAAGCAGGGAGCATTCCGACTGCTATGTCATTATAAGGTTTTCTATCTATTTTTGAGGGCACCATCAGACGTCTTCACTATCAGATGCTTTCAGAGGTTTGATGAATATGAAATAGGCATCACAATGGATTTTTCTGCTAATATCTTTCTCTTTAACTCCCATGAAATATACAAAATGGTTTGTTACTTTCCTGAAAGAAAGCATGTGCACACACACACATACTTTCTCATCTTAAATTCACAATGTTTTCGTGTATCACATCTATTTCACAAAACATGCACTGAGACAAAGTAAAAGGCCCTTCTTAAAATTGCAATCGTGTACATGTTTACCTAGGATTAAGATTTTTTGAACACAGCAAAATTTATCTTTATGAAAACATGCATAAGATTGTGTTATTAAATCTTCCAAATACTAGATCTGAACTGAATTTGTTAGCTGTATTAGCTATAGCTTAAGTGTAGTACATAGAGGCTTGGTATGTGATGTGACTGTTCCTGGAATAAGCAGTAATCTTTTAAAATGTTTATATTTTGCTACAGTAAGCTTCCTTATTAAGCAAATCATCATAACAACCCCAAAAATCTAAGTTTAACAATACATGCAATCAAGTTATTAAAAAAGCAACTTAAGGATATTGTTAAGGGTCACACAATGAAACAGGAGTGATGAGTGAGGTACTATTCCTTTAAGACTTACACAAATTCACCTGGCAATGGCTTTGCCATCCTTTTGGCACAATATAAATACATTTATCTTTTCCTGGGCAATGCCGTACTTTCTTATGCTACATGGGGAGGTGGTTTTAGGTGACCTTTGCCTAGATGCTTTAAAATAAATCTGTAAAATTTCAATGAATATCTTTGTGAGTATTTTTAAAATGTTTTATTCGCTTGTAAGTTGCTTCAGGACTCCTTATAATAAATGTAATAAATGCACTTAACAACAACAGGAACAAAAACCTTTGCAGTTTCACATTCTGTTTCCTGCGTGATTGTCAATTCAGCATAATGAAACATGAATTCTTGTAGGTTACTTTCAGGTTATATATGTAACATGATAATTATAATATTTTAATTAGCAGGCAGCAGAATTCATCACACAGTGAGAAGTAACTTTTTAAGATTACAACTCCCATTGTCCAATAGCTAGTATTTTGTTGTGATGGTGGTAGTGTTTCCAGCTCATGGTGAACCTAAGGTAAAACTATCATAGATGTCTAATTTAAGGCATTCCTAAGGCAAACCTATCATGGGGTTTTCTTTGTCAGAATTATTCAGAAAGAGTTTGCCTTTGGCTATTTTCACACTGGACTGTTGTAGCGCTATTATTCCAGTTTCAACATCCTCTGGAATCCTGGGGTTTGCAGTTTTGGGAGGGGCCTGCCTGGGCCCCTTGTTACGCTGATCCCTGGGGGTCCTGTGAGGGACACCTAAATAACCAAACAACAACACAACTTTGGGGAAAATTAGCTGGAGCACTCACAAAAGCTAGCGAGAGGCAGGGTAACTTAGCAGGATCTTGCAACCCAGCATTTATGGAGTCAGGTCAGTCAAGCAGCCAGATGGGTCAAAATAGTAAAAATGATGTTTATTAAGTACAGACAAACACTAAAGACACCACAATCATACAGATAACTAAAGAATCAGAGATTGACTTGGAATAGGGATTTTTCAGAGGGAAATGGGTGATATGACACCTGTCTCGTAGTCCTGGAGAGGTTTGGAGATTGAGTTCGTTGGTATGGAGTCTCAGTACGTGGGACTGAGGGGACGGCTCGCCAAACAAAGCGGCAGCAAGGCGGGATCATAGAAATGTAGAGTTGGAAGAGACCACACGGGCCATCCAGTCCAACCCCCTGCCATGCAGGAACGCCCTCAAAGCACTCCCGACAAATGGCCATCTAGCCTCTTTGGAAGTCTGGAGCGATCCGAGGAAGGTCTTGGAATCAGGGGTTTTTATAGGGTGAATTGTGACTGCAGGCCATACCTTACTCAGTGAGAACAACACATTTTAGGAGCGGGACAAAGCCTTGGAAAGGTAAGGTTTTAGCATGATTGAATTAGAGCCGAATTAACAATAGCGTAGCCAGTATGCAAATGCGGAGTGCTTAGTACAGCTTTGTCAGGTTACCTGCGTGGAGCAGGGAGCATTTGTTAGTATTGCGCATATGCAATGAGGTGTTTGCTGGAGAGGTCCCTGAAGCGACGAACCGGCTCTGTCTGGCCTGCCTGGGTGGAGAATGGAATGTCCAGCAATTATCGGATGTGCCTGTTTACGTGCTTGTCCGGAGGCCTCACAAACATGTGGATCGGGGTGGCAGAGGAAAGCCGAATTGTTTGATATCAAAGTGGTATCGAGTGCTATCTCCTGGTAGACCTGGACCACAGTAACACCCTCCCAAAACTGCAAACCCTAGGATTCCAGAAGGTGTTGAAAGTGGAATAATAGCGTTAAAGCAGTCTGGTGCGAAAACGGCCTTTGCCTCTGTCAGAGGGTGAGAGAGTGTGAATTGCCCACTGTCACCCAGTGGGTTTCAATGGTTGATTGGGGATCTGAGTTTTGGTCTCTAGTCCAACACTCAAACGACTACACCAGAGCTTTCCAGACTTTTCATGTTGGTGACACACTTTTTAGACATGCATTATTTTGTGACACAGTAATTAGTTTTATGGGCAAACTGGAGGCTAAACTAGCCCATTATAAGAGATATGGACCCGTACATAAATTGTAATAATGAAATTACAAGAAACAAAACTCTTAATTAGAAACTTATCCATTTTAGAGGTAATTCAACTGCAATTTAAGTAACTAAAAATGAAAATAACAGCATCAGCACTCTACTCCCGCAGTGATAAAGTGAGAGAATAATCCTGCATGTCATACACCTACAGGTAAGTGGCTTTTCATTGAGTGGCTTGGAATTTCTCTAGACTCCCAACAGCTGCACCCAGTCATCTCTGCAGAATAATCCACCCACTTTCAACAGCAAACTTACATGGTTTTGCACCTTGGTAGGGAGTGGTGATATATTGGGAAATCATATCCCCTTAAGGATTCTGCAGGATTCTGTTTTTCCCCCAATCCATTTTAATTTGGGGTAAGAGGAGCCCAAGGCATTTTGAACAACTCCCACAGCCACACAATTCCCATCCAATGCTGGGCTACATGAACAAATGGACTGACTCAATGTAAGGCAGCACAGATGCTTAGAATTTATTTGGGGAGTGACTGATATGTGGTCTGAATTTCTTTGCTTTTCTTGGGGAATGCGAGAAATAGTAGTATATCTCACAAAAACAATAATATTATTTGCAAGCAGCAGGTGAGCAATAACTAGTCCCATACCAACATTACCCATATACAGGACCTAGCAGAGAATAAAGCTTCATTGTAATATGTATGTATGTATGTGTAGGTTTATTTGCAAATACAAATGCTATATAGCATTTCATGGTGACAGGTGCCATAACATGTGCTTTTCATGGTGACAGGTGCCATAACATGTGCTTTTCAACTGAAGACTTCAAAATGAAGCATGAACAAACTCAGACCAACTGGAAATTAACTGCAGAAAATGGAGAGAGTGTGGCTGAGAACAACAAACAGGAAATGACATGAATACATGCTGTGCCTAATCTGTTAGACAAAAAGGTTGCTGCATCTAACAGTTTTTTGGGGGCATAGCCCCATAGTGTTAATTCTAGTTCTAACTCAAAGTTCTTTTCCTTTTTAAGGAATCAAATATTGTCCTCTTGTGTTTAGCTGTAATAGAAGCTAGGCTCCAGGAATTATTTTTTTGCATTTTAATGACACCAGAGCCTGACTCTACAAACTAGACCAACTTCTCCCACTCATTTTTACCTCAGTCTCTAAAGAATATATAACTTCACAAAGGGAAGGAAGTGGTCTTGCTATTTAGACTGGTCTCTTAGAGACTGATCCTATGTATTTATTACTCAAAAATGGATGGCCTACTAGATGTTTGTAGGGTACTCAAAGTTTTCCCCTAAGAAGGACGTTCCAGGATCAGATGTGTTTCACTAAAATCTTATATAGGCATGGAGAGAAAACCACAATTGTCCACTGTGGAGAAAGGTACAAGTAGAAATTTCAGACTTTTGAAATATAGGAAGACTGAGTGGTAACTTGTTACCACCCTGGCTCTCCCCCTTAGAAGCCCTCTCTATCAAGGAACTTAGGAAACGCAGTATTTGGCTAACCTCCAAAGATCTCTTGAAGAAATTGGGGGAATCCTACCAAGTTAAAGATAGACAGCAACTGGCAGAAGAAGGTTGATGACAGTTTCCAGTACCAACTCCTCCACAGAAAAGGATGGTAGGCACTGTGCTTTTTTCTTTTCTTTTTCCTTTCCTTTCCTTGTTTTTTTTTTTTTGGTCATACTTTCATTTAATGCTGTTATTCAGTGATGCCACAGTTCCACTTCTCAGTCTTCCTATTTTTTTTTTTTTTTGGCTCCATTTGCTCAGCCTCTGATCAGCTGCAGGGCTGAATCTGGGCTTGTTGTGGCTGCTTTTGAGCACTGAAAAAGAAGGAGCAGTCTTATGTTGGGAGCAGAGTTGCTTCATCTTTCCTCAGTGTTCATGAGGAGCTGGAACAGGCAAGAGCACACCCCTGAAGCCAACCACCAACTGAAGAGATAGAGTCACCTGCATCTGGCAGCCTCCTGGCTGTTCTTTCACACTGTAGAAAGCAGACACTTCTTGCAA
Organism: Ctenosaura bakeri; assembly: GCA_948474755.1. Classification (NCBI taxonomy): domain Eukaryota; kingdom Metazoa; phylum Chordata; class Lepidosauria; order Squamata; family Iguanidae; genus Ctenosaura; species Ctenosaura bakeri. The sequence goes on along the minus strand of CAOLHI010000238.1, from coordinate 464,017 downwards.
GTACAACCAGTGAAGACTTGTTCCACGAGAGCAACATAGGATCTTGGCTTCTGCCATAAAAGAAAGCATGCCTACCAGCTCTCAAGGACATGGGGAACCAGCAGGGCAATTTGTATCCTGACAAAGTTGTCTTTCTCCCTGGTTTCATTGCTTTGCCCACAGCCATTTAACCCCACCATCACCCTTGTTGCTACATGGCTGCACCTATGGTATAGTTATGCTAGCCAACAGGATCACAGCCATAGGATCACAGCCATGTGAGATAGCAAGGCAGGTCAACCACACATCCTCCTAGGCAAACACCAAAGTCATTATCAGACTAATTACATGGCTACTCTAGAGACTATAGGTGTATGCTAACCAGCTGGACATCTCAGAGCAGAAAGGGAAATCTCCGCCAAATTGTGATTGTCTTATCCCTGATCCCTGACACCCGGATGTTTCCCTGCTTTGTCGTCCCAGCCTCTCTGCAGTACTGGGCTATTACAACAGCCATCATCCTTTTGTCACCTAAATACTAAAACCATTAACTCTGTCCAGACTTTATTGTTTGTATTGTAACTCTCATTGTGTGCTTGGCTGGGAGAACAATTCACACCCATACCCACAGGATGATTTTTGGGTATGAGAACCTCAGATTTTGAGTAGTGCAGTGCAATCTCTCACCTTCCTATGCCATGCTGTCCATTTGATTCCTGAATGAGAACTGTCTTTAGGTGCCTACCTAAGCCATGTAGCTGCTTTCCTCACTGTTCTCTGGACCAGTAAATATCACCTTAAACCTGAAAGGCCTCTATCCACATTTTCCTTCCTTTACCTTTGGTTAACCCGTGTGTGTGTGTGTGTGTCTTTGCATGCTTGTGTGAATTTTTTTTCAATAAAAACATGTTTTATTTCACATTTGGAATCTGGCTGATTCTTTCCTGCAAGGATCTCATAAGCATAGGTAGTAGATCTCATTAAGTTACTCCCCTCTTGCAGGCTTCCTATTTGTGATCTAATCAATTCCCCATTGTCATATGGAGATATTGGCATCATGGGTGGACCCCTGAGTCACCTATGTTTCGGGGTAACAGCACTCTTGCTTGAAATTCTTCCTTATACCCTGAGTACCAGAGAACAGAGTCCAGGTTCTGATATTAAATGCCAGACTCAGACCTGGCAAATGTAACTCACATATTTTCTTCTGAGTCTGCAATATTCATCTTGCAGTTGCATATATGCACAAAGGTCAACTCACAAAGTGAGATTTGGAGGCTTTCTATTTCTTTTCCTATCCTATAATTTTTTACCATCTTACCTAATGAAAGATTATGGAGAACTTGAAAGTTTATATCACTTATATGCTACTTTACATTTTAATGTTCCTGGCTACTAGCGTGGTATAGTGGAGACCAGAGTTCGAATCCCTGCTCACCCATGGAAACCACTGAGTGGCCTTAGGCAAGCCGCACTCTCTCAGCCTCAAAGAGAAGAAAAGGCAAACCCTCTTTGAACAAATCTTGCCAAGAAAACCCCATAATAGCCTCAGGATTGCCAAAAGTCAGAAACAACTTGAAGGTGCACAACAACACTAATGAAATTGCCCAAATTTAATCTCTGTGTCAAAGAACAATCTTCTGACAATAACCTCATATGTAATATCTGGAATATCCTTTGTCAAGTCCAAGGTGGGCAGGGTGGGCAGAAAAGTAGCTTGGTATTATCTGTTGATAGATCTTTGGGAAATCTGCAGTAGATTAGCAAAAGCCTCTGACTCCCACAACAGTTTAGGAAGAGAAACAACAAAATGATCCACAGAAACTGGGTTGCTGAAATGAAGAGAACATGGGGATATGCAGTTCATTATCAGTAGTAAAACAAATAGCATTCTGATGAAGAAGAAACAAAGTGAATGAAAATGTTATTGATGAAAATAAAGTAACCATTTTTTGCTTATCCCTAAATCTAATGTGAAATGGGGCTTTGAAAAATGTTCACAGAGACTTTGAAAGTTCAGGAAGGCCCTTGTGAAACTGTAATATTTTTGTTCTTCCACAAACTTGTTGAATCTTAAATATACAATATTCTTTGTGTGAAACTATGATGGTCAGTTAGAACTGGAAACAAGACATTGCATGTAGAGTGTATCTTTTCAGTGTTCTGGCCAATCAAATCATTCTCTTTCATTCTTGATTTTAATTTTTACCTCTATAATAGTCAGTCAGTGTCCTCGATCACATGCCATGCTCAGTTTTTACTGGCTTATTTGGAAGTCTTTGGTCCCATTATGTTTTCTCTCCCCACCGATTTTTTTTTTGTATTTCTACTAATGTTTATTTTTTATTTGTTACTATATTTTTATCCAGCTTTTTTTAAAAAAACAACAACAACAACCCCTACTGCTTATAGACATTAACAAATATCACCAGGAAAAAAAAGTCAAATTTGGGATTTGATGGTTTAAATCTGGGATTGCATTTAACTCCACATTTAGGGTTAATTGTATTCTCTGCTATTAGATTCTCACGGCACTCCCACTGATGCTCCTGGAACTGCAAGTGATTAATAGCAAAATAGGTAAAATCTACTTCCCTGTCATACTTTATCTTCCTGTGGTTGTCCATTACTCAGAACTCACCGTTGCTGTAAATTAATTAAAAAGGACACCCAGTCTTCTGGTAGAAAACACACTATCATTAATGTTAATACCTTCTTGGGTGCTCACTTTAACTTCATTCATTTTTAATAAACCTCCATTATTTCCCCATCCATTTCCTTGATTATAAGAGGTACTAAGTATTAAGTTAATTGAACTGCAGTTCTTAATCAACTGACATCTCAGCCCTGTTTCTTCCTGATGGCCAACAGATTCAAGGATGGCTTACATGTAATAACCCATGCATACGAACTAGCTCATAATTACAGTCTCTGCCATTTGAATCCCATTTCGAATACTGAAAGACTGGCCATCCCGAATGGTGTAAGGAGTTAAGGGAAGGCAGGTCAGAATCACCCATGGAATGGAATGTGTTATTTCTCTTCTCTTTTTTCAGGTCACCTGTCTATTATTGTAAAAATAATGATTCATGATATGAATTGCTTTTACAAATCATTGCAACTACAAGACCATCTCTGCGGAACAGGAAGCAAGGAGCATAAACCTTGCCCTCGCAAGAACTGCACAGTTCACATAAAATTCTTGGTTATACATTCTGGTTACCAGCCTGTAACATGTACAACAAGAGTAATAAACTTTTTTAAGTCTGAGAGCCAAATTTGATTTCAATTAAACATTCTAGTATTGGGCGGAGTCAAAGTAAAACATATTACTATATTTTTGCTTAATATTCTTACCATTAGAGGCATTTCACATTTAATATTAGAAAAAGCCCATACAAAACCTGGGAAACCACCAATTAGTGGAGACCAGGGATGTTGCAGCCCTCTGGGGACTCCTGGAAGGCTGGACTGGAACCCCAGAAAGATCAAATTTGGCTCCAAGCAAGAGGTCCCATATCCCTAGTTTAAAACCTTAGAAATACAGTCCTCCCTCCACATTTGCAAGTTTGACCTTTGCAAATTTGATTATTGGCAAGCCACATGCTTGCCTTTTCCCCCTTATCTTCCTTCCATACGTTTGCATTCCCCACCGCAGGCTTGCAAGGCTTGTGCTTAAAATTGACATTGGGTGAGCGAAGCACCCCCTGACTGCTGGAGGCATGTCCTCTCTGTCATATGACTGCACATTAATGTGTAATGGCTGCTGATAGGTGCTCTCTTTGCTCCTGCCCTCCCCTCTAGGAGGAATCTCCTTTCTCGCAATGGCAACTGGGAGTAGCTAGAATACCAGAACTCAGTCCTCCGTTCTTCTTCATCTGAGGGGAAAGTACTGGTAAGCACTTTTCCTTGTCTTTTTATTTTCCCCTGGGAGCATTGTGTGTGGCCAGAAGCAAGGGAATGGGAGAGGAATTGAAGAAGGGGAGTTATTTGCAGTTTTACCACTTTTGTGAGGGTTCTGTGCTCTGAACTCTTACAAATGTGGAAGAACCACTACCGGTAATACTATACTTCTTATTTTGCAGAGAAAGATGTCTCCCTTTTGGACTTCCACAGTCTCTGCAGAGGGTCTGAGCAGAACGACAAGAGAAGGCACTTCTTTTTGGAAATGGACATGCTGTGTTGATGGGTAATGGAAATAGCAATGCTAAAAACAACAAAATACATGGATCCACTATGTAGTGATAGATAAAGATGTTGGGCTTTCCAAGATTTGGGTCAGCCTTCCTGAAATTGGGTCAGCCCCTTGGAGGAGTTAGGAATTGCAGTGTCTATAAGCCATAGTCAGTCAGTCCTACACATCTGGAGAATGTTGGCTCGGGGAAAACTGACCTAGCATTTTCTACAGTTGCCTTGCAACAAAGAGCTGTGCCACTGCCAAGTACCTGTGCAGCAAAGTGAATGTATTTGGTGAGCTGTTGCCAGGACTGAAATCCAGCCAACACATTTCAGTTAGCAGCAAGCTAGGAGGGCATGTCCCAGTTTAACTTTTATCTGGTGGTCAACAAATATTCCCATCTCAGCCTTAGTTGCCTATGAGTAAAATGAAAGTAACAATCCAATTTCACAGAGTAGTTGTAATACAAACCAAAATGTCAGTTTATAAAAATTATAATGAAATTAAAACAGCATATTAAAAGGACACTGAGGAAAATGATATTAGGAAATTTGGCACCAGCAGAGTAACTAAGAAGCTTGACACCAAAGCTTTTCAAGTTCCAAGATCCGTGTTCAGCTGCCAAGATGGTATGTAACACTGGGAACATTTAGTCCATATCTGGATGTTTCCCATTTGGGGGCCTCTGATAACACATTGCAATTCAATGAAAGGCCAAGATGAATGGGAGGAAAGGCCAAATGTAAGAAATCTTTGGTATTCAGACCCCCATGTAGCAGATAAGGCGTCATTCTAAATTCACTTAAGACTTTATCAGTCAGGTTCAAGGTTCTGGTGTCAGCCAAGCACCCATAATCAACAGAAAGTATTTGTTCACATTCCTAAAGTGTGCAGTATTAAGTGCTGAATCAGTTCATATTTCCCTACCTTAGCTCATGCTCTAACACAGAGGGGGGATTTTTATCTTATTCCCAGGAGCTAAGCTGTCCTTACGGCTCATAGACTTCTTTAGAATAGCATTACTAAAAAATATTCCCAACAGGAATCAAACTACCTGAAACCTGAGATGTGTGTTCTTAGTACCATGACCTCTCACAGTGTGGTCTACTGTAAGAAACAATGGCCAAGTGATGAGTTCCAGCACTGACAGCAAGTATGGGCGTGGTGAGTGGAAGGTCTGTGAGAGCTCTCAGCATTGATTCACTTTTAGTGCAATTGCCAGGACCAGCCCTACCATTAGGCGGAAATTAATGAAGTGGCTACCCCAGGCAGCAGACAAATCCAGTTTCTGGTCTTAACCAGTGTATACCTACTGAATCAATGCAATTTACACAAATGTTGACTTGCTATTAAACAATTGATTCAAAGGCTCTACACTGGTTGCAACTTGCAACTGGATTTACCTTAGTTGTGGCAAGCCTCCCAGCTATTCCTCCTGAAATCCCCAAACATTTCCCTTCTGTTAGAGGACAGAACTGTGCAGGCCCTATACCATTTCCTTTGTCTCTTAAACTAGTTAGCCTGCTACCTCAAATGTGCTTTAGCAGCTATTATTTTATTGCCAATGTTGAAGAACAATTCAGTGGCCAAGCGAGTTACCTTCTGGAGGGTTCAACTAGAACCGGGGAAGGACAGGGTTTGAATCCCTGCTCAACCATGAAAGTCATTGAGCAAGCTTGGGGGAGTCACCCTCCTTCAGCCTTAGTAGAATGCAATGGCAAGCCTCCTCTGAATAAATCTGGCCAAGAAAACCCCAGGATAGGGTGATAGTAAGAGCTGATTCTAAGGGCCTTTCTGCACTACACTGTTATAGTGCTATTATTTCACTTTCAGCATCCTATGGAATTCTGAGTTTTATAGTTTACTGAGGCCAAAGAGCTCTCTGGTGAAATTGCAAATTCCAGGATTCCATAGGATGTTGAAAGTGGAATAATAACACTGTTATCAGCATACTGTGGAAAAGCCCTAAGGCACAAAACAACAAAGTACTGATTTCCAACTTTGGTACCATATGTTAACATGATTATGCAACTGCAAAGGGCAGGCATGTAGCTAAGTACATGGGCCTTTTGCTTCTTAAGGTAAAGCCCAGTGACATACTGTTGCAATGTCTGGCTGGGCTATGACAGCAGGTCTTGATTGAGTTAGAAGAAGAAAAAAATGGCCCTCTGGATTTTATTAATTGAAACTCCCTTCAGTCCTAGCTGGTACAGCCAGTGGACAGAGTCACTCTATTCTGGAAGGTGGGGAAAGAAACAATATTTGGGATCTTCACAGTCTCCACCTCTGCCTAGAGCCATGTTGTGCAGAGATGAAAAGAAAAGTGTTGTTTTAGGCAGGATTATCTATTGTTGTACTAAAGATTTTTTTTTTTTTAGAAATTAGTATATTGCGTCCAATTTACAACCATATCCAATAATCCAATTTATATCTATATTCACCATACGATAATATATTTTATAATATATGTAGCACTGTTCTAACCCCTTACATTTTTTGTACTGTATAAAAAAGCCTTGAAATAATTATACCATAATTATTATGCTGAGAAACAATTTGTTTGTTATCTTTCTTCAAAATTTGCTATATCTATGTCATCTAAATGTATGAGACTAACTGAGTAAAGATACATCATTGCTGTCATCTCGTATCTTTTGTCTTTCCTTTCAAAATGACTCCTGAATTCCAGCCTTTGACTTCCAAAGTACCATACCCTTTTAACATGGAGTTTGTTTGTTTGATATCACACTTTTTCTCCCAGTTCTGGGATTCAAGGTGGTTTATCAAAATTAAAAGAGATACTCCTAAAAGTGCACATCATTAAATTATCAGTAGAATTAAAAGTATGCCCATTAATAACAACAACAACAACAACAACAACAACAACAACACCAATATAAACAATGCTGTATTGAATGAGCTTAGTAAAACAAATGAAAGCTGAGATTTCTTACAAGCAGTGTTGAAACAGAGGGGAAAAAATCCCAGCACCTGAATAATAAACCACAAAGCTTGTAATGAAACTGTAAGAGTTGGCAGAGCTATTTATTAATCTACCCATTCAAGCTGTTCCGTTTCTTCCAACTTAAAATGAGTGTCCCTAGAGCTACCTTTAGCCGATGCATTGCAACCATCTTTTACTATGACCACCAACACAGATGTCAGAATTATTCACAACTACAGCAGATGTTAAACAGTAACACCCATATTTCTTTACTTGTAAAGTTATTCATCTGCTTTGATTGGTACTAGCAGAAAGTTAATTTTTTTTTTTTAAGTTTCATGTTGTCAGAGTTTCCAAAGACTTGGGTGGTTCCATATTTCAAAATGTAGGCAGTTGCTCAGAATGACAGTTAATGTCTCTGAATGCAAGCTGGATTTTCTGCACTTCATTTTCATCTCACTTCATTCTTGACAACCAGCTCCAGCCATGTAACTCAGCATACCATATCATGCATCTGACAACAATTTATGGAAGCTTATGACATAATAAATCAGTTAGCCTGTATGGTGCCACAAGACCCTATTGACTTGTTTTCTGCAGCTCTCACACTGATGCTAAACATCGAGAAACTATCATACTGCTTGATCCCTTTATTTAAAACAAGGTAGAAGGAAGTTATTGCTAGACTCCAGCAGCCTAGGAGGAATTAATGAAACATATACCACATTTCCACAATGAAAATGTTCAGGGCCCAGAAGGAAGAGAAACAAGGTTCCTCCATTGCTTTTCTTTACCACTTTGCAGTTGTTCCTTTCCCTGACCTCCAGCTTCAGAAGTATTAGAATGCTTCCAGAAAGGTTTTTCTTGTTGACATGATTCCCCACTAATTGGTCAATGTAATGTTCCAGCAGCCATTGAGTTTTTGGCAATGTAACCAGTGGTGGAGCTTAGCGTGAGTGAGGTAGGGGCAGGGACAGAGGGGTGTGGGCAGGGCTACGGCACTTGTGGGTAGGGCTTCAGCATGCATGGATGGGGCTGCGGCACATGTGGGTGGGGCTACAGCATACATGGGTGGGCAGACAAGGAGTGGTGCTGGCCCCCAAATAGTGCCGCCCAGGGTGCACCACCCCCATTGCCCCCCATCCCTACACCAGTGAATATAACGTTATCATGAAGATCAATCATATGGAAGGACATGACTACTTTTTGCCTTGCAAAGTTGGGAAGGGAGATGTATTTCCCTGGGGTGAAGTTTCTTTGCAGAATGCACTCCCTTTCAACTTGACCTCAAAACTAACTAACTAAAAATAAAAATCCTCTTTTCTTGTTTCCTATATAAAGCCCTCTGAAATAGGTAGCAGGGGTACCCTACTGTTGACATCACAGACTGTGGTTTTGAGCTTAGAGATTTGTCACACACGCACATACACACATATATACATACACATCTTTTCATCTGATGACTTGGCCTACAGATATGTCACCATACCCTACCACCATTATTTATGAAACAACTGGACAACATGATCAAAGTCACATTAACTGGAGAATAAGTTTCAAGGACCGTCGGGAGCTGTGTTCAGGGTCATAAGGACAGAATTGGGTGGGGAAACCCAATGCTGATGGGTTTGTGCTAATCATTTTGCCATTCCAGGCTCTTTGCATTTCCAAGTACAATGAAAGACAAACTGCCCAGATTAGAGAGCAATTACAGACCATCCCTCAATCTTATCCTACAAAGATGTTTCCTATACACCCTACCTGACCAAAAATTAAGAGATCATTATGAGTCCCATCAATGTTTTGTTACTCCAGACTTAAGCAATCAGCACACTTTGTCAATTCCATGGGAAAGTCATTATGGCTTTTTCAATGCACCCCTTCATGGTGTGAAATAGGGCATAAAAACTCTAGCTTTGAACCCATCCATTTATAGTACATTGGACATAGTGTGTTGGACATAGCTTGTTCTATGTGGTGCTCCAGATTGCTGTTCCTCCATGCTACCCTCAGTCTCTGTATGAGCCATTCTGCTGTGACCTCTTCTTCAGGACTGGTAACTATCACATTTTCCACCCAATATGTCTCTATACAACTTTTCTTGCTCCACTTTCTGATAGCCTTGTATGCTATTTAAGAGTGTCTGATTTCTCATGTGTTTGTGAACTCAAATAAAATACTTTGTTAACTTTAACTGGAGTCCTCTCTACAGTTAGCACTGGTATACACAGGTGAAAAGATCCTGTTGTTACCCTCCTCTCACAGGCCTCCTTTGAGCTATAATTCCCCCAAAGTCTAAGGAGAACCTGGCATTGTGGGTGGATCCCAACATCCCCCACCTCCTGGGGCAACAGATCTCTTACAACAAATTGATGGATGTTGAGGGGTGCATCCCCTAGAGGTGGTATGATGTAATGGATTCAGTTTTGGATTAGGATTCTAGAAATCCAGTGTTCAAATCCCTAGTCAGTCTTGGAAACCCATGTGGTGAACCGAAGGAAGTCATGTGCTCCCAGACTCAAAGGAAGGCAATGGCAAAGCCCCTCTGAACAAATCTTATCAAGAAGACCCCATGATAGGTTTGCCTTAGGACCACCAAAGCCAGAAATGACGTGAAGCCACACAACAACAGCATCCCTGCTCCCCCTTTAATGTGTGGAGAGGTCCTGTAATGCAAATAACTTGTGAAGAGATCTATACTGTATGTACAATTTCCTTAGCTATGCTCAAGTTACCATTTAAGATTTCCTCCTCTTTTTAAAACAAGTAACTCCACAGTTAATGGTTTTTGTGGAGTTCAGGCTTTCAGAGTGATCCAGGATGAAGCATAATGACATGTAAATATAACCGATATGTGTTGCAGAAAACCAAACATAAATATAGGCATGTATGAGAAAGCATAAAGTAACATACAACACTGGAATACTGACCTAGATGAAGCTGTGAAATGCTGAAACAGAAAACAAATCATTCTAACAGTCTATCAGCAATAACCAGAAACTAGGTATGAAAGGCAAGGAAAAATGTTCTGTGTTCCTTAGGGGAAAGTGCTTTAAAAAACAAAATAGGAACTCTTTATGTGTATATAAACTATTGAAGCTATCAGGCGAGAAGAATTTTTAATAAATGTAGTCATATTTCTAGCTCTTTAGCATGTTTCAGCAAGGGAGTGCTGAACTCACTTTTAATGAACAATGCCATCTGAGAAATGTCTACTCAGAAGTAAATCTCAGTGAGTTCAACAGGAGTTACTCCTTTATAAGTGGGTAGGATTGGCTGGCTAAGCCAAAACTAGCCCGTTGACATAGCAACTGCTTGGGTGGCATGAGGTTTCTCTGATGAATATTACCCCTTCTTCTTGCCAAAACATCTGGAATTCAAAATCTAATATTCTGACAGCCACATGTTACATAAACAGCTGGGCAGAGAAAACAAAACCACAAGAAAATGGACAAGGCATTATTAGTATTATTTTCATCATTCTCAACACTAGACATTTCAGGTTATACTTCAAAGCAAATATTTTTATTACATTGTATTCAAACTGCTTTGTTACAGAGCAGAATAAGACTTGGCCTGCTTAGCCAAAAAAAAAAAAAAAAAGGAAAACAATATGTCCTAGAACTAAAAGCTAATATAGGATAATACTTTTTTCCCCCTTCCCTGTCCTTGTTACTTGTTCTTGTTACTCTGTTCCTTCTTTCCTTTTCTTTTTCAAGCCAAACCAGGATTCAAATACAACCCTGGGCTTTTTTATTCATCAATCTAGGTTCAGTAGTCCTTGGCATGAGTAGTCCTTCATATAGTAAGGCTTGCATGAATCTCGCGTTGCTGTAATTAAAGCAAAGCACAAAAGGATACCTTTCTGAAATCAAGTATTATAGCTCATCTCAAAAATTAGAAGCTATTGACAGGAATATATAACATAGAGGGAGACAGTATGTCTAAACAACTAAACATTATGAAGAGTTTCATGATGGTTTCAAGCTGGTCAGCAGTAGAATAGATCAGTGTTTCTCAACCTTTTTCTGACCGTGGCCCCCTTCTGAGCTTGTTTCCTACCTGTGACCCCCCTGTCCTATCAGTAGAAAAGTAGCTATTTAAATATTTTACTTGTAAATAGAACATGCTTTATTTATAATTTTTATGATTTATACAAAATACAATTACATAAAAATTTATACTTTAGGTATTTCTCAATCAATGTATCCCTTGTGGTTGATGACCAGCAACAAACTTTTTCATATCCGGTCCTATTGCTGTGAGGGATAACCAAAGATCACCTCTGTTGATTATGTTAAGGGGATTCTACATTAGGCTGAGTAAACAATTCACATGACTGAAACTTGATTCTACCAAATACGAAGTAGGAAACGCCATGAAAAACAATTTTGCTTTATCCCAAAGCTGTGGAAACTTTTTAGATCATCAAATCATAGAAATGTAGAGTTGGAAGAGACTACATGGGACATCCAGTCCAACCCCCTGCCATGCAAGAACACCCTCAAAGCACTCCCGACAGATGGCCATCAAGCCTCTGCTTAAAAACCTCCAAAGAAGGAGACTCCACCACACTCCGAGGCAGCGTATTCCACTGCCGGATAGCCCTGACTGTCAGGAAGTTCTTCCTGAGGTTCAGGTGGAATCTCTTTTCCTGCAGCTTGAATCCATTGCTCCTAGATATTGTACTCTTTCTCCAAAAATTGTGTTTTTCTTGACTGAAAGTTACTTTGGCTGCTATGTTGCTCTGTAACTCTTATGAGCATTTCTTGCAAAGAAACATCAACATCAGCAGCATTCACAGCAAATGGATCAACTACCCAGGCCGCAATATCCATGTCTAGCAGATCATGAAAACAAACTTCCATATCATTATAAAGCTGCTTCAAATGATTCACATACACAATTATTTCATCGTCTTTCAATTTATCATTAACTCCTGTCAAAGAGGGAAACTGCGCTAATTCTTGATGTCCAATATTGGTGGTGTACAGCTTAACTTTTCCAAGGAACCCTGTAATAATCTCCTTGCTTGAAAAAAGGTCACAATTCCTGCCCTGTAGTTGTTTGTTTAACAAATTGAGCTTTTTGAAGACATCACACAGGTAAAATATATCACATTTAGCAGAGGTCATCTTTTCTTCCATTTCCTTACCTCTGAAAAATGTCACAACTGAGTCCCACAAAGCAACAAAACAACAAAAGCAGTTACCTTTGGACAACCAATGGACTTTGTATGCAATAATAAGCATGTGAAGTCTTCATTACTGTCCTTGAAGAGCTGTCGAAACAGGCAGTCTTGAAGTGCATTTGATTTAATGTAATTTACTGCTTTTATTACAATCTGTAGAGACTCATGCAAATGTCCTGCTAGTGTTTTTGAAACCAAGTGTTGTCAGTGAACTGTGCAGTGAATACAGAATACTCCTGGTGCAACACCTTTCAAATATGCAATAAATCCTCTGTATCTACCTGCCAGAGAAGGAGCACTATCAGTAGCACAGGCCAGAATGTTCTCAAGAGGGATATATTTCTCATTGAAGTACCTCTTTACTTCTTCAAAAATTGTTTCACCTTTAGTATCTGTTTTAAACTTTCCAGCAAATAGCATTTTTTCTTTTCAATTTGTTGTTATGCAAATATCTAACATAAGCCATCAGTATTGCTGTGTTATCTGGCAAACACGATTCATCAATTTGCAAAGCAAACTTCTGAACTTTTAACTGCGAGACTAGTTGGTTTTCAACATCTTCTGCCATTTCGTCAATACGCCTCGACATTGATGAATTGTTAGAAGAGATAGATTTGATAATTTCATAAGCATGTTGGTTCATGACGGCTGAAATAACAACAGACACTGCTGGCAAAATCAAGGATTCCCCTATAGTGTGTGGCTTTCCTTCCTTGGCTATCAGTTTAGATATATCATAAGATGTGATTAAACCTTTATCATTTAGAACTGATTTCTGAACAAACATTTTTTTCAATGTAAGTCTCATTTCAAATTTATCTTGCAACCCTTGAAAATATTCCAGTGGTTTATCCTTGTCTTTATGAGATGCTTCCAAATGCTTCTGCAACTTACATGGATGCATACTCTCATTAGAAAGTGTGGTCATACATATCAAATGCATAGGTATTGTGTGGTCTTGTAGTGACGGAATAAATCCGTAGCCAAGATACTCAACTGAGTATTGTTGACACTCCTTTTTTATGGAAGTAGCCATTGGGTATCTAAAAATAAAAAAATGAAGTTCGATACAGATATAGACTAATTTTACATATGTTTGCAACTACAAAATAATAAGATCACTTCTCAGAAATAAAACAGCATTATAACATCTAAACAAAGACAAATGAAAAATTATGTCTGATCCTGATAGATCTTTCTGATGAGAAGCAAATAAACACAGCAATCGCGAAAGGAATGGCAAACACAATGACTAAAAATACCTGAAGATTACATGCAGAACTCTTGCACACAGCAACATACCTCCTTTCACAGTAATACTTGCACAAAAAAAACCCCAGCACCCTACACACTAACACTACTGCAGCCACTCACCTTGCCTGTGACAAATGAGATGAGAACAGCTTAGTGTGCACAGCCGTGGAATGTGGAAGTGGGAGGAAGAAGGAAGTGAAAGCAATGTTGCTGCAGAATGTACGTGGCAATCCACCTACTGGGAAGCATGGTCACTCCTCTGTTCACTCTATTTCTCTGTTTTCTATTTCTTTCACTTCTCTGTTTTCTTTTTACTTTTCTGTTTTCTTTTCTTGGTCACTTCTCTGTTTTCTTCATTTCTCACTACCCTCTGTGGCCCCCTAGTCTCATGCCATGGCTTGTCATGCTCTGCTTCCAGAGCATGGACTCTGACTCTGAAGCAGAGGACACACCAGAGGCTGAAACAGAAGGCATGACAGGGCCTGCTGTACAGAGAGAGGTTACGGTGCCAGAAACAGAACGGAATGGTGCCAGCTCCAACAGAGAGTCCTGCCTCTTCAGATACAGAAGAACGCTTACCTAGACCCAGCTTCACATAGCACAGGCAGCAAAGGGATGCCCAGTGTTGTTCTCTCAGAATTTATAACTGGCAACAATCAATCAAGGCACAGCAGTGCTAGGCTTTGGGTCTATTTAGCTGGTGTCCTTCCCCTCCAGGAGTTGTCAGAGCTTATCTGACCTGCTACCTTGCTGGATGCCTTGACAAATGCTTGGATTGACCTTGGACACTCTCTTGCCCTGAAACCCTGCCAGACTTTGTTTATGTTGGACTTTATTTATGACTCCTTGCTTACTGCCTGGAAGTAAGTAACAAGATGGGAGATATTCAGTTTTGTTTGATTTATCAGCTGTGCCAGGACTGAAATAGGACATGGACCCTCATTTATGAGATTTTCACCTATGGCCCTCTTGGAATATCCTGGGGGCCCCCAGGGGGACATATGGCTCCCAGTTGAGAAACGCTGGAATAGATCACCTCAGAATGTGGTAGACTTTCCTTCACTGGACATTTTTACACAGAGGTTAGATGGGCATTTCTTGCAGGAAGGAGGAGATTTAGTTCCTTCCCTGGCAGAGGATTGGATTAGATAGCCTGTGAAGTTGTTTCCAACTGTCTGATTTAATGATTCCTTGTAAGTCCAGCAGCTTGACTGTCATTTCATGCACCACCCTTCGATCTGGACCACAAATTATGTTCAGGAAGTTCTCTGGTTTCAGAAAGGTATCCTCTGGTGATTTGCTCTAACTGTAGCAGCACAAGCTTCATGCAAACCTTACTATATGAAGGACTACCCATGCTGGAGACTACTGAAGCCAGACTGATGGATAAGCCCAGAGTTGTGTTTCAGTCATGGTGGATAAAGACAGAAGACTACCTTGGACAAGCCATATCTCAGAACCAGCTCCAAATGGGAAGAAATAGCATGCCTGCCCTGTTTCCAGCCTCATTGGATATTGCTAAAACTGTGAGACATTTAACAGATGAAACTCAGCAGTTGACCATATGAATGTGCTCTCCATTGCTGGAACAGGATCGCCTTTGGTCTGGCTTAGTATAGTAATTACTCATATTTCTCAGTTCTTCATTAAAGTACTGTCACCTAGTACTATATAAAGTTTAAAAAATTCCCGCTACTACTGGTTCTACACATTTCCAACTAATGAAATTTGGCAGCAGCTACAGTTCTCTGTGGTGAAAGAAAATGTCAGAACAGCCTACTGTACCATTGAACTTTGGAGACTGGCAAGGTAGAATATCTGCTTTCCTTCTGTAAAAAAGGGCACGCCATAAAGTGTGTGTGTACGTGGTGAGGGGGGGTTGTCCCTGCTATCACATTTTGGTGGTGTGGTCTGTTGCCAATGTTGACACTGCTAGTGTGAGCATAAATGTGATTGAGGGTGTAAAAAAAAAAAAGCCACAGGGCATGTGTGATCAAATCTGGCCCCCATTTGGTATACATTATAGACCAACCTTCTCCAACCTTGCACTTTTGAGATATGTTGGACTATAAACCCCATCATTTTCCTCCAGCATGGAAGATGTCTATATTAGCTGGGGAATGATGGAATTGTAATCTAACACATTTGGAGTGCATCAGGTTGGAAAACGCTATTGTAGATGTCTGAAATTATGCCTCAAATTAAGGTATGAAATATTTAAGGTTATGACTTCACTTGATTGGTTGCAGGGAGTTTTATCTGTTAAATGTCTCACATGCACAACATGATTGGGAACCTTGATTTTCCAGAGTTCCAGATTAGGCATAAATGGTACACAAAGTTAGTAAATGCACATAAGGTCCCTGCACACATCAGACTAAAAGCTAGTGGGGAAGATTGCCACTGTTCTCCCTGTGCATTCAGTTTATTTGTTACAGTTGTCAGATCAGGAGCATCTCAGGCCCTGAGATTTCAGGGTGAAAACCCAAGACCCTCTCTTTGTTATTAAATGTGCTACATTAAGCATCAGCTGCAGTTCCTCAGGGCATATACATTCAAATAATAAATAAATGTGAAAATACTTTTCTGAATAGACATTGAATTTTCTAAAAAATCTACACTGAACAGAAATAAGCCCACTTTTTCAGCTTTAAAAAACAAAAAGCAAAAAACACGTTTGCAAGCAGTACTGTTCAGAACAACTAGGAGCTGTAATCAAACCAAAGAAAATTTTTCCAAACTCTGCTTTGAACAGCAGTCTATAGTAGCTGCTCCAAAGCAGTCTGCAGAAGAAGAGTGTCATGAATACAAAGTAAATTCTGTGTACATGTATGTGTTAAAATTATAGCTTGCTTAATTGTGTTTTTAATATTCTAACTTGCTGTTTGTTTTTTAAAGAAATTATTCTTGTTTTTAATTATGTTGCAGGCTGCCTTAGGTCCTAATTTGGGGGAAAAGGGCAGATCATACATCAAAGAAAGAGAGGACTGCTTGCACATAAATCTTGCACTCTCAACAGGGCAGGGCTTTGTCTCATAGCTGAAATAGCTCCTCCTCACCCACACCCATTGCTTACAGTTATTGACTCATAGAGCTAGACAGGATATGCAGTCCAAGTCTTTGCCCTGAAGCAAGATCCCCCACGTACATCAATCCACACCACACATTAATTTCCTTTCAGATAAACCCACATCACTCAGATTTTATGTGCCTGAGGTGGAAGGCAACAGAGAAGCATACGTCCATGCGAAGATAGACCAGAAATCAAGAAATGGTTTAGGTAAAGTAGGGAGGGTCCAGCCATCCAAATTACTTGGATAACACACCTGCAGTGGAATGTGAGAAACAGGGGAAATGAACCACATTTGCAAATGAGTTTGACCTAGGTAAGCATTGTGCCCCAAAGCCTGGCAAAGAATAAGGCAGCTTCCCTTTGAACTCCACTCTTCTTGATGATTTTGAGGCTCTGCAAGTAATTATTTGCATGTTCAGTGGAGAATCCTCAATGTACATAAAAACAAAGACTAAAACTCCAAATTATGCAGACAGTTTTACCTTGTGGGGAGAGGATTAGAAGGCAAGAAAAAACCTTGTGCAAGTTTTATTCTGTTCTTAACCTTATGGAAGTCTTTCCATTAAAACAAGGATCTAAAAGTATGTTTAGAAACATTTTTCAAAATATTTCTGAAGATTAGTGGTTAAAAACATTTTAGCTTGCAGTGATAAGCTCTTAAACAAGAAGAAAAGAATAATACCTTATTTTCCTTTGTCCTTTCTTCCATCTATTGTTGGCAGAAGGTCTCCAAAATTCAGCTGTTCAAAGGACTCTTGGATATGCCAACTTATTATTTCAGCTGGCTTAATTTAGATAGAGTTTTCTCATTGAAATAGATTTTTTTTTTTCAGGAGAACTGGGTGGCAGAGTTGAAAAAATTCTTTTTTTCTTTGTCCTAGAAAAGGAAAAAATAACCCATGTTCTCAGAATATATTTTTGGCAGGTTTTCTTAAAATAGCTTTCCACAAGCTCGTACCTTCCGGATGTGCAAGACTACAACTCCCGGAATACTCTCAGGCAGTTATGCTTGTTCGGTGATTATGGAAGTTGTAGGCTAAGATATCTATCACAGGGGATTAAACTAAGCTGTTCCACAAGGCAAAAGGACGGGAAGTTAAAAGCTAAAGATTTAGAAAATCTAGATTCAGATGACAACCAACAACTGCCCAAACCCAAACTTCAGCGCTTTTGGACATCTGATGTTAACAACTAAATTTGTTAACAACTAAATAAGTGAAATGATTCAAGAGGTAGGTGATTATATAAGTTCAACAGTATATAACAGTATATACTGTTACATATAACATATAAAAGTATATTCCATAATCACTGTGAAGGGTTTTTGTAATATTCTTGCCCTAGATTGCATGTCAGAAGTCTCTTCCTTCTGTTCCGCTGCACGCATCTTGGTATAGTTTTCAAAGTAATAGCCACGTTATGGCATAAAAAGGAAAATGAGAGTGTTAGAAAGAAGGAATCTAATAACATCTTTGAGACTGGGTATATCCACATTGTGAGAGCCAGTGTGGTGTACTGTTTGAGCATTGGACTACAATCTGGAGACCAGGGTTCAATTCCCTGCTGTGACATGGAAACCTGCTGGGTCATCTTTGGTGCATCATTCTTTCTCAGTCCCAGAAGACCCCTGATAGATTTCCCATAAGGTCACCATAAGTCAGAAATGACTTGAAGGCACACAACAACAACATATTTGTGCTATATAACTATAGCAGTTTGTTACCACTTTAATTGCCATGCCTCTGTCCTATGGAATCCTGGACTTTGTAGTTTGGTGAGATGCATACAATGAGGAGAAGTGAAAGCAATACATTTGCTTACTTTCTTTGTGTTTTCCTTATATAGTCATATCTGAGACACATTATTGTGCTTTTCTCACTTATTTCTGATGTCCAGGTTTCTGGAATGGTAATTCAGACTGTGCCATTCTGTGCCAGGACTGAACTATGCCAATCTGTTCTCATCTGGTACTGGCACAAATCAGTTCAAATGGCTTAATTTATGTCAGGATCTGGGATCACCTGGACCACTTGCATAGCTCTAATCTGCAAGTGGGGAAAACATTTTGGCAGAATTTTTTTGTCAGTTGGAGGACATCAGGGAAAGATTCCTAGAGGCTTGGAAAAGCAGCTTTTTTAAACAAGATTTAGAGGCACCAGATGCTACTGCTACAAGGTAATGTTGGAAAGCTATTTTGCTTCTTAGCCTACAAACCAGGGAAAAGAAGGAACTGGCAAGTGTCTTATGAAGAATATAGAAGCAAAATATTTCACTTTTTATGACAAAGGACTGTTCCTGTTTATATCTACTTTTCATAAGAACAAGGAATCCCAGGACAATGACCAACACATTTAGGGCAGTTCTCAATCCTGTATCAACAGCTCTTTCTGGACTGCAGTTCCCATCATCCCTCTGTATTAGCTAGGCTAACTGGAGAGAACAGTACTCAGAACAATATCAACATTTAGAGAAGCATTGTTTTGGGGGCAATGCTCTTCCCTTCTGGCTCTCAAACTTTGTTGGCAAATGAAAGTTACAAAGGTGTGGAAAGATTGGACCCTTTGGTCAATGGAACTTGCTAACAGACCTCCTTGTAAAGAGAGAAGGGACTCCCTCACCCATACATTCTCTACTCCTTTGTCAAAATGAGTATTGCCATCCCAGTCCTTTAATGTCTTTCAATGCTTTATGTTATATTATATTATTATATTGGCCAAGATCCTACATTGCTGCAGTGTAGAGTAAATGACCACCAGTGGAATTACATTAATTACATTACATTAATCTAATATACTCCCTATACTAGATACCACTCTAGCACAAATGTATATGGGTCATAGTTAACTACATATGACTGACACCTCTTGGCACAATTGGAATGTCACACTGTGAAATGAGCAGTGGCCCACATTACATACATCCTGCTGATGCACATCCGTACATGTTCCAGATGTGGACTTCCGCTGTTGGATACAGACATTGTACAAGATCTAATAAAACACTCTAAACAGGGACAATTTGGGGGGAGGAACTTGTGCAGTGAGGAGATGGCACTTCAAGGTCTCCTGGAAGGCGAATGTGGCCCCCAAGCATTCCATAGTTGCCCAGCCCTGCACTAAAAGGATACAAGGGTGGGCACTCCGTGGCACTCTGAGCAATACTGCAGCCTGAATCTAATGGTTAGTCTCAACTACAGCAGGCCTATTGAATCAGTGAAGTTTACCTATACCAACGTATAGTGGACTATACCAACTCATGAAAAGATTAGCTGTTCCGTCGATGCACATAGCCCTGTCAAGGCTGCAAGTCTTCCAAGATCCTTTGGACCTCTGGCTGGAGGAGGATGTCTCTCACTATTATAAGGGATTGAAGACCTTCCTCTTTGATTTGTCAGATTAAGCGGCTGAGCTGAGCTTGAGGTTGCTGATGTAGGCAGTGACTGGTGGGGTGCTAGCAATTTCATTGAATGTATATTTATAGTATTATGTTTTATTGTCCTTGTTTTTGACTGTATATGTTGATGACCTGTCCTTTGGTGAAAAGGGTGTTACAAATAAACATCACCATCATGCAATGGGCCTACTCTAGTTTGGGACTAACAATAAGATTCAGGTCTCTGTTTCCATAGCAGCAGAAAGGCTGTAGCCACAGGCTTCCCTGAGATGACGTGTAGTTAGAGAATTAAATAACACAAGAAAAGGCTTAGGAATAAAATGTCAAAGTTGCCCTCTGGAGAAATACCATCCAGCTTCATGCTGTGGCACAACCTTGCGCCTGCCAGATGTGCTATTCCCAAACTTACATTATGTTATAATATTATGTGTTATTCCCAAAATCACATTAGGGGAGTTGGCAGCCAATACATCTGGAGGGCACAGTTTAGAGAAGGCTGAATTAAATGGTAGATGATGGAGGAAGACCACCCCTAGGGTAGCCTAGGACTCCTGTGAGACAGAGACATTAGTAACAGCATATTTACATGACAGAGCTTGTCCTTCCGTTTCAGAACTGAAGGTAATCATTCTTCTTGTGGTCATGTCTATCCTTAACAAGATCCATGAATCATTTTTGTGCCCTTTCCTTTATTATCAGAAGTACAACAACAAGAAGAAAAGAAGTCTGGCAATTTATTTAAGTAGCAGTCACTCAGCTTTAGATAAGACACAGCCCTATCTTGACCTTTCCATATTTTCAGCTAAGGAAAACTGGAGTAGGATCAAAGAGGTTTTATGACCAAATTGCTGACATTCTTTAAATAGCGCTGTTCCCCTGTTCACACCAAGGCAGGTTCAAGTTCACTGACATATGAAAGGAAGAAGTCACAAAGTCCCAGCTTTATCATTAGGTCCATTCTTAGTTTTTTGCCTCAGATGATCTCCACCTAAGCTAGGAAGCAAAGACAGATGTCTCTACCCACTGTTCTGTCTATATAAAAGAGATCAAAGGTTGGGCAGCTGCAAAGAAAGAAAGAAAGAAAGAAAGAAAGAAAGAAAGAAAGAAAGAAAGAAAGAAAGAAAGAAGGTGGGGGGAGGAGGAGATGACAGATAACCAGAAATCAAGTTCTATCACAGTGCGGTTACTTAACACACAGGCAAATGTGTGTGCGTGAAAGAATTGCCATTTCAGAAGAACCATCTGAGGCCCATAGGTTTATAGACCAAAACTTGGAACCTAGGGACTGCCCTTGGTGATGTCATTAAGTGTTATGGCTGGGGAGATGGGACAAGGAACAATTAATCTAGTTACTTGCTTCTAGGTGAGAGACAGTGTGAGAGATAGTAGTGGTTGTCAGAAAAGGTTGGACTAAACCCCAAGAAAAATACTTTGTGATGTAAGTGTAAATGTCATGTTGCTTTAATTGCTTTAATTGTTAAGTGCACCTGTGGAAAGGAATGTGACTCAGGCTAGTTTGTGCTGAGTCATGCTGATGAGCACCAGGTGCAGACAATGCAAGGGTTGCCCAGGATTGGCTAGGTGTCTGTATAAAGGTAGCACAATCCCAGTCAACAAGTGCACATGTTGCTGGAAAGAGTAAGCTAGATATGCTGGATTTGTAAATATTGTATATATTTTTGTAACAAAGAATAAAGAGCCTCCACATTGGAAGATTACAAGCTGAGTGGGTGAGTGTTACTGGCTTAGTGCATTTGCTGCTGAAGGTGTTCTCTGCAGCTTGGCATGCTTTGACAGCTGTGTGGAGCTATTTCTGCTTATCTATATAGAGTTTTTCTTGGCTGGCTTTTCTTCTTCAGTGGTCTGCATGTTGGACTATGACTCTGGAGACCAGGGCTCAAATCCTCACTTAGCCATGGAAACCAACTTGGTGACCTTCAGCAAGTCACATTCTCTCAACCTCAGAGGAAGGTAAAGATACCCCCCAGACCAAATCTTGCCAGGAAAACCCATGCTAGAGTCACCTCAGGAAACAACTAGAAGGTACACCACCACCACCACTGCAACCTTGCTTCTAGCCAGAAAGTGGATGCAGAGTGGAAGGTGATCCCTAGCACAACAATGATTGGGAAAGGAGGCAGAAACTAACTAAATAAATACATAATCCCCCTGGAGAGTCCTTGCAAGATGCAGCAACAAATCAATTAAGCCTTAGAGAATGTAGTAAACTGATGCTGTAGCATTAGAGGTATGCAAACAGCCCTTTCCTGTTGCCCAAAACTGAGCCTCCAAAACTGGAGAACTTACAATCTTGTCTTCTGCTTGGAAATGGCCCACAAAAACTGAAGACTCAGGGCCTGGCAACCATATATGGGATACATTTTTCTTGGATTCTACAGGGCTGTTAAAAGGCTATTTCAATGATTATAAACTTTTACAAGGATTTGTATTATAAAACAGGTCAACAACAGATTTCAAAACAATGCACAGATGCATACATACATTCTGTCTCTCTGAGTTCTGTGTACCAAAAGACATCAGTCCAAAAACTGCTTGAAGAATGTCCCACAATGTCTTTTTGCTCCCAAAGTCTTAAGAAATAAGTCTCAAAACATTTTTATCTCCTAGAACCTCCTCTTGTATACTATCAGCTTGTTAGGAGGAAAAGCTAGCATAATCAGCCTGCACTTGTCACTGTTAGCCAGAAACCAGTAGGTTTCTCATCTCAATGGGATGGGACACAGTAAGGTTGCCTACAATGGATGGCAGTTCTCAAGAGTATTAAAGACATATCTACAGGACTGGTTCAAAAGCTGACAATCTAAGCTAATGATCTAATGCACAAAACCAAGTAGAGCCTGGCTTTGAGTCTCCAGTTTTCATGGGCCACCTTTAGGCAGGAAATGAGGGTGCAAAATTTTCCAGTTTTGGTAGGCTCAGCTGAGGTAAGGAGGTCCCAGGTAGGGTTACCTGGTTTTTCAAACAGCAATACAAGACAGACCTTTCTGTTGCCAAGATAGCTTATGACTGGCTGATATATAGGAGGCATGGCTGATATATAGGAGACAGAGTATATAAAACCTGCCTCAAGTCTTACAGGAAGAGAAGGTCTCACAAATATAAGACTTCTGGGTTCCCCTAAGATTTAAAAGAGGCCATCCTCTCACAAGAACTGAAGCAGGCTTTTCACAAACCTGGATCATGTGCTACTCACCTCAGTCAATTGGGCATGCAGAGCTGAGGAGAGGAAGAGAGGGTACCAGCTGCACGCTCAACAAACGGATCCACACAACATTTGGTATGTAATTTGAGGCCATTTGCCTGTATTCCAAATGTTCAGAGGTCAGTCTTTCATGAGTATGGTTGGTGTCTGCTCTTCCTTTTTTCAATAGATAACAAAGGTTTTCTGCAGCTGCTCTGCCTTTAAGATAAAACATATTCAACATAGTTAATATAGTCATGCCCCAGGAGCCCCTTCTGTACCAGAGGGCTCTGGTGATTTGTTCTAGCTCAGCCCTGTCTGCAGGGTTGAAGCTCTGGTACTTTTTTGGTAAGCAGGAATGAGGACATCACCTGCCAACCTCTTAGGCTTCACTGTTCCCTTATAACTCAATTGAAGGCATCACAGCACACAAGGCCAAGGATCTTCTGTCACAGGGCTAGCAAATCTACTCTTCATTTCATAACAGGTCCTCCTCCCACAGCTGTTCTGGGTTATCAGAAGCAGTCCTAGTACCATACACTCCAACATTTCACAGATGAAAACTGAGAGACATGTGGCCAAGCAACATGAGATTATGGTCAAGATGGCAAAAGTTATTAATGAGGAAGAAACACACAAATTTGCTTTTGCCTTATTCTACTGACATGGAAGGCCAAGACTCTACCATCTCCTATCCTTTCCCTTAAATCAATTGAGTAAACTACTTTTGCACTTCTAGCTCAGTTTGCAACAAGCTGAGGAGAAGTGAGGAAATGGGAGGAGGAGAAAGAAATTGAGACATTTTAAAAGCAGCTGAAAATGTGGGATGACAGAGGATTCACAGCAGTTGTCCCTGCCAAATTGGGGCAGTTGGAGGGTATGCAGTGCTGAACCCATCCTTTCAGACGTTCAGCAACAGCAGAGGTTCTGCACAATGTGGAGAAGCTGCAGGATGAACACTGGTAAAATCAAGAGCGAATTCACTTGACATCGGCCACCTCCGTGTTACAGCAAAGGAGAGGGTGGTGGAAAGATTAATTTCCTCAGTAACAATATATTGTTATGGGCAATCCTTGTTATTATGCAGCATGCTTTTGTGTGGTTTGGTCTTGGGCAAAATCTGTTAGAACTTGAAAAAAATGCCTGTTCTTGGCAGTGGTGGAAGCTGCTAGAATGGATTTGTTTATATAAATCAACAAAGCAGTCTGTATTTTTGGACTCTCCTTGGGAGCATGACTATCGGGAGCTGTCATGATGAGTGCTGTCTCTTTAAAATTAACTGCTAAACCACAGCAGATACTGAGATTTCCAAACTGGAATGATCTTCTTAAAAAACAACAACCAATCAGTTAAAAAAATGATGAAAAAATGTATGTATGTAGTAGGGAGGGCATTCCATAACTCAATTGAGATCTAATTGTCAGTGAAGTGGAGAAATAAGGAGATACTATGTAAGATGTGTCTTGAATGAATCTGGAGTTTGTTCTTAGGGGGAAATGGCACATCAAGTGAAGGTTCTATGGAAATCTGATGTTAGACTCCCCAGAAAGGCCTCTTCTGGGACTGGAATGGCCTGGGGGGAGTAAAAAAAATAGCAAATATGCCTCCACATGACCTACAGGGCATTTGGGGCCCTTTTTTTTAAAATTCAAACAAAAAACCCACAGTTGTCCCTTTGGGGAGCATATGCCGTCCATAGATTGTACTTTGCCCACCTCTGTCTTAGACACCTTGGGCTCCTCCAGACAGAACACATGTATTGAAGGGCTGCTGTGATTTTTGCTGTATTACCAAAGGTTTGTTTTTAAATAGTCAACCAAGGTTTCTGCTGTCTTAGACTATTTTCCTGGAATTCCCAGCACCAGCTGCAACTCTCCCCCCCCACTCTTTGAATAGGTTTTTCTTTATTCCAGGACATGTTTGAACAATGTGTTTCCTTCTCTTCTCCTTCTTTCTATTTGTCACCTCATCCCAGTTACACTATATCAGTGAAATTTTTTAGAGTGAATGAGTTTGGCCTTTTCACTGTGTTAAGCAGTCTTTCAAAAGCACACTGAACGACTACTTTGGGTCGTTCCGGAGTGGGCTGAGGTCCGGAACTACACAAAATAGTCTGGACCCAGTCCACTCCCAGGTGCAGTTGTCCTCCCTGGAGGACGCTCTGCACCGTTTTAAAAGCCCTGTGCGGAAAAGGCCAATGTGTGAATGTGTGAATACTTTTGGAAGAACCTTAGGGCACATTGAAGAAATGACTACGAACAGCCCCACCAAAAGAACTGAAGAAATGGACCTGGAGCGAACAACAATTAGTGAAACCCAAGAACCTGTATCACTAGCACTCATGCTTCTAAAAGTTCTTAGGGTCAGAGGAGACATGTGTCCACTCACTCGGAAGAAAAAGATGGGCACAAATTGACAACTAAAGGCTATATTATTGACAATTTAGAATGGATCTCCAGGAAGGAGCAGTGCAGACTCATGTTCTGGGTTTGTCACCCCCAACTCCTGTGTTCTAGGTGAGTCACTGTTACTCTGTATTATGGGGGTCCCGGGAAGGATGGCCAAATAACCAAGCAAAAACACAAGATGGGGAAATTAACTCAAGCACTCTCTTAAGCTAAACGAGAGGCAGGGTAACTTAGCTGTGATCTTGCAACCCTATGTCTACAGTGTCAGGTCAGAAGAGCAGCCAGACAAGTTTAAAAGTAACAAAAATGATAGCTTCATTAAAGGACAAACAACGAATAAGACACCACATGCGCACGACTAACTAGAATAGAAATGGGAGTTTTCAGGGGGAAATGGGTGATACGACACCTTTTCTCGTAGTCCTGGAGAGAAGTGGAGGTTGCAGGGAAGGAAGCTCAGTGCGGTTCACTGAGGGGGTGACTCGATGGACAAATCGACAGCAAGGCGGGATAGCAGTCCTGAGTGTTCCGAGATGGACTCGGAATCAGGGACTTTTTATAGGGTGGATTGTGCCTACAGGCCATGCCATGCTCAGTGAGAACAAAGGAAATTTGGAGCGGGACAAAAGCGTTGGAAAAGGTCAGGTTTTACATGATGAGCTTAGCACTAGACGACAATAGTATAGCCAGTATGCAAATAGCTCAGCATAAAGAAAGTGCTGGCTCTCGACCGAGTGTCTTTGTGTAAAGTCGTGCTTAAGCAAGGTGTGTCTGCAAGAAAATGGTCCCTGAAGCAACGGAGAGGCATTAATCTGCCTGCCTAAATGGAGATTGGAATATCCCACCATTAACGGCCACGCCTGTTTACGTGCTTGTCCGGTAGCCCTTGCAAACACGTGGAGCAGGGTGGCAGAGTGAAGGCCAAATAAGTTTGATATCAAGAGGTATCTAGTGCTATCACCAGGCATGTCAGAACCGTGGTAACATCACCCCCCAACTCTGTGGGTTAGCTGTCCTTCTGGCTGTGTAGCAAGCCGTTTCTGCAGGAAGAGTTTCCCAGTCCACCTCCCCCACCAAATACTGGAACTTTCCAGGCCCTAAGCATTGCTCTTCTTTCCTGATGCTGAGCCCCAAGGGTGACTCCAAAGATCCCCACTTCATCAAAGAGGTGCCTGTAGGTGCTCACTAATGCCTCCCAAATTTAACTTCCCAGCACTATTCAGCCAATTAATCAAACAGGTATTAAAAGTGGCACTCCTATAACAAGTTGTCTCAGTATGTCATGATGAGTCAGTGCAAAGTAGACAACATGGGACCAAAGGGGCAAACTGACCAGCCGAAGCCTGGAGTGACAGCCAGCAAGTGAAGTAATGAAGAGAAGGGAGATAGGTCAGTGTGCATGTGTGCTTCAAGTCACCTGTCAACTTGTAGTGACCCCATGAATCCCACAGGGTTTTCTTAGGCAAAGAATACTCAGAGGTGGTTTCTGAAATATAATCTACTAGCATATATACCCATTGTTGCCCAGGATTTTATTTTCCTCATAGATAATACTTGCTAGAAAGATTTGAGATTCTATGTCTCTAATCACCCAAACTGTCTTGTCCAGTACCTGTAACCTTTCCCCATATTCCCTAATTCAATCTGTATTCAGAGTTATGAACATACAGGAACATTGGGCTCCTGAGGGAATACACTGCCCTTCTCCTTCTTGCTGCTAGGCCTCATCTCCATAGCAACCAGATGAAGGCCCAAGAGCTCTCTGGCTGAGAATTCTAAAGGCCCCTCACTAAACTGCAAACCCCAAAATTCCATAGAATCTTCTTAGGAAATCTTTGCCTGATGCAACCAATCATATGAGGTCTTTTCTGACACAAACACACAAACTTTGACTTTTATATATTAGATAGCACCTGGTATTCATTGGTGGTCTCCCATTCAAATACTAACCACAATTGATGCCATTTAGCTTCTGAGATCAAACAATACATGATGCCTTTATGGTATTTAGGCCCCTGAATAAAATAGCTGCTTGCTGCCCCTGTGTTGTGGTGTATAGTATTGCTACACAACGTCCTTCTCTCTTCCTAACAGAACGGCAAAAGTGCCTCCCTTGGCAACTGTTCCTGCTGGCACTGCCAATCTAAGGGTCTATAGTAGCAACAGACTGTGTCTAGGAGCCCAAATCTTCAATTAGCGCTTAAAGAGACAGGGATGCAATTTGTGATAAGAAGTGGGCACTTCCCAGAAAGTACTTAAGCAGTAGCAAACTTATCTGGGAATCCTGGCCGGGTGGGGGAGCAAAATGTCTGAGGAAGGAGAATAGAAGGAGAAGAGCTACAGAGAGGAGACCTCAGTTCCTAGACCTGGACATACCTGTGGGGCTGACAAGGGGGAGAGAGGGAGCTGGTACAAATTATTGGGTTCCAGCAGTCTGAAAGGGGTCCTGGGATTCCACTATGTTGCACTTTCTCTGTCTTTCTTGGTCCTATTATTAC
Organism: Ctenosaura bakeri; assembly: GCA_948474755.1. NCBI lineage: Eukaryota > Metazoa > Chordata > Lepidosauria > Squamata > Iguanidae > Ctenosaura > Ctenosaura bakeri. The sequence goes on along the minus strand of CAOLHI010000238.1, from coordinate 435,898 downwards.
TTATCTAATTGTTTTTAGCATCTATTGTAAAACTGCTGCATATCAAAGAAAATAATAGTGACATACAAAGGTCTGCCAGTTATTGATCAGTATAGATACTAATCAACCAGGGAATAACTAATTACTATTGAAAACAGAATATAACTATCTTTTCATATAATTTTTAACAAAATATATATTTCATGTTCAGTGCATGCCCAGTTTGGAATAGTGGCTTGCACATTTGTGCTATGAACAAAGCATTTCCAAGTGAAGGTTTTTAGGTGCTCCGCCTTGTTGAGAGAGAGACCATTTTCTTTTTCACCAGTGCTTGAACCTGTTCTTGGCAGCCCTGCTTTCAGAATTCAGCCCTTGGTTATCTTTCAGTACACTTGCCAAAAGTAATGATGCACAGATCACAACACTAGTTGAAAATGTAGGTGTGTGGGTGGTGTGGGTGAATGCTTATACGTGTGATATTGTTGTCAAAATCATTTCCGCCCTTTTAGTTGCTCTCCAATATCAAATTAGGGAAGATGTGGCCCTCCAGATGTTGTTGGAGTGCAGCCTCTATCATCCCACACTATTGTCCATGCTGATTAGGGTCGACAGCAGTTGCAGTCTAGCAAAATCTCGATAAGAGATGTAAATGTTCAATTATTGCACCCTTGCAAGTGAGTGTGAATAATTTCCAGTCTTCTCCACGCTGTAAAAGAAAATGAGTATTTCTGCACAGCTTTCACCAGGTATTTGCATATCCAGAAGTGTTTAGGGAAATTATTCTGTCCTGGTCCATGGTAGTTTGTTTTTTTCTTTGCATGAGAATCATGGAGTTTTCCATAAAATACACTGCCTGAGATCCTGCATGAGAGGCTGCAATACATAACTTTATGATGACATGATATACAACCATGCTAGTAAATTGCAATGATGCACTGTGCGAGAAGTCTCATGGCACAACAGGGTTCTCACAGTGCAGTGGGACACAGTTTGCATCACAACCCCATTATGTTCTGGGACAAGCTGTACTACAGCCACATTTCTTCCTCAGCTTGCATAAGGGGTCCAATGGCATAGTTACTTCTCTCATCCCCTCCTAAGAATATGAATGTTGCACAACAGCACAATTCAGCTTTATGCAGTCCAGAGGTCCACCGCATTACAGATAGACTCAGTCAAGGAAGCTGCAACCCTGAGTCTGTAAGACCTGAGGAGAACTGTTGATGACAGGGTAATTCAGAGATCTCTCATTTATAGGATCACCATAAATTGAAGTTGACTTGATGGCAGTGAACAACAATAAGTTGGTTTACAATGATGCTACTTCCTGACAGGATGCCACCTACTATTTCCAGACAGTCACATATTTTTTTGTGCAAGAGTTCTTATTTTTATGCAAAAACAGCTTTCTTGATGAAAAAAAATTGCACAAAAAATTGCATTGAAAAGACAAAATCTTGCATAAAACACAATCTTGCTCAAAACACTAGCCACACATAGGCTATTTCCGCACTAGGCTGTCATATTGGTATTATCCCACTTTCAACATCCTATGGAATCCTGGGGTTTGCAGTTTAGGGAGGGGTCTCAGTGTGGAAATGGCCACAGTTTCTGGTGCAAGATTGCTGTTTTTGTGTGAGATTATTTTAGTGCCAAAGATCTGTTATAGATAAAAGTTTGCTGTTGTAGATAAACAGTTATACATAAAAAGGGAAATTAGAAACTAAACTGTCGCTTAGATTTTGGGCAAACGTGGACTAGAATGTGATGGTTTCCAATGTACATGCCTTGATCATTTCTTTACATTCTTGCAATATTCAGCAGCATAATGCTATTCTGAGGTCTGTACTGCAAATCATAAAGTGACAAATTTAGCACTGCTTGCATTGTACAAACCACAGCATTTAGGAAACAGCAATCTCACAAAGAGTGATGTTATTCTCTGCCAGGGGGCTATGTCTTTGTGAGGGGACCTAATTCTTCTTGAACAGGATGTAGAAATGAAGCAACAGATTCATCATTTTGTTCCCTACTAGCCCATTACCACTCCTCAAATTCATTCTGTGCATTTAAAATGCCCTTTTCTAATAAGATTTATTGGACTGCACATTGTACCATGGAAAGATAAATGGCATTTTAAAGAGATGAAGATGCTTAGTGCCTGCAATACAAAGAGCTCCTGGGGCTCAGCAACTGTTTTTAGGGTCTGCACACAATATAGTATCCTTGTACCTACAAGGACTTGGAAAAGTTACTTTTCTGAGCTGCAGAATACACCTCACCTACCATGCTGGCTGGGTTTTTTGCAGGGAGTTCTAGTTCAAAACAAAAGAAAACAAAAATCTTTTCTAGGCTTTGAACACACCCATTTCTTTGGGAAAAAAAATAGTGTCCTTGTATTGCTTTCCCCTCCCCTTGTTTTTAGATTTTTTGTTTCTAGGAAGTATCCAGTCATGAATTAACCTGAACATTTCAGGCCTCAGAGCTGGCTAAATGAGATGGGAAATTAATCTATTTGTACTGCTATCTTCTTTTAAAGAAAAGACTATTTCCCAGCATCATGCTCTTCAGATTAAGCTGGAATTGAAGCTTAGGATATTGGAAGTAGAAGATTGGTAATCACACCAGTAGAAGGAGGAAAAAGGGGCCAGTGATCTTCTTCTTGTTGCCTGGCTAGTCTAAAGATTTCATATTGTCTACTAACCACAATGACCAATGTTGCATTCCTAAAATTCTTTTCTTCTCTAGCCCCTTCCACACTACAAAATGCTAGCACTGTGAATCCCTTTTAACTGCCTTGGCTGCATCTTGTGGAATCTCTTAGTTTCTAGTTTGGTGAAGCACTAGAGCTCTATAGCTGAGAAGTTTCAATACCCCTCCTTATACTGCATATATCAGGATTGTGCAGGATTCTGCCAAGTCAATTAATGTAGAAGTTCAGTGCTTGAGTCCTCACTTAGCCAGTTACTGTCCTGTGAAGGTCTAATTTAATAATATGCCAATTCATAATTAGCTTGTTTCACTGCTTTTTCTTTTGCAAAACAGCTGGCAGTGGCACTACCTAAAAACAAGAAGGGAAATAGTGAGAGATAGAGCTTTGAATGGGAAGGCAAATCCTATTCTTGCTGGAAAATTCTTATCTGCTTCGTTTAGTGTCTGACAGACACAAGGAGTTAGAGTAGCTATTCTCATTATTCTTACTCAAGCTACTGAGAAGTAGACAGACTTCCTTGAAATACAGTGGGGTTCAGAAAGCTGCCCAAGGCCCTTTTCACATGTGGGCGGGGAAACGGGCAGCTCCACACGAAAACAGAGCTTACCTTTATTCCGTCGCCGTGTGGAGCTGCCCGTTTCACCGCTCCACACTCGGCAGCATCTGCGGCGTCCACTTCGGCTTCTGACTGACGGAGGCTCTCCGCCAGTAGGAGAAGCTCGCCAGCCGGAAATTCTGCCCCCCCCCCGTGCGATCTGCAGGCACGCTCTTGCACACGCCTGCAGATCTATACCGGCGCTGGACGCCCCACACCTTTTAAAACCCAAAAAGCAAGTGGTTTTACAAAAGCGCGGGCGGTGCCTCTTCCGGTCACCCCTACGTGGATTGGGGTGTGTATTTACTCTAAAGTAATGCACCCCAATCCTCATTACGGTGTAGACGACCTCCGCGGAGGTTGCTCTACACCGTTTTTTAAGCCCCATGTGAAAAGATGGCAAGAGAGTAAAAGCACATACACCAACAATCCTGTTTTCCCTAGGAATGCCCTGGAAAACCAGATGGGCTGTAGTCCAGTTCCAGTCCCTCAAACTTCTCAAAGATTAGAAAAGAGCATGCTGCAAGTTTTACAAAAGTGTGTGTGTTGTAGACCCTTTAAGCAAAGATGAGGCCAAGTGAGCTTAGTCTGTGTTAGAGGAAGACCTAGTAGCTCAGACCCTGGTCATTTTCGCACTAGACTGTTACAATGCTGTTATTCCACTTTCAACATCCTATGGAATCCTGGGGTTTGCAGTTTAGGGAGGGGCATTGAGGCCCCTCCCTAAACTGCAAACTGCGGGATTCCATAGGATGTTGAAAGTGGAATAATAGCACTGTAACAGTCTAGTGAAATGACCCATGTTGGCTCACACACTAACAGACAGGGAGGTGAAGAAGTGGGGTAGAGAGTATAATGGCAGGCAAGTGTCTATGTCTCCCCCTTTTTTTTCTGAATGGAGCTCAAGAGGCTGTTCTCTAGCACAAGGGTAGGCAAAATGCAGTTCACAGTACCCATTTCTGTGGCTTCTGGCATTTCCCCCAACAAAATTTAATCATAACTTTGCATTAGTGATTATGTTTTATTGGGGGATCCCAGGCAGTAAGCCTCAACACCACAAACTTGCTTGCTTTTTCTCCTTCCTCCTGGGTGTTTTCCTTCCTTTCCATTCCAGTTCCTGGTCTCCACTTGTGTCTGAATCTCCTCTCTGCTTGTCTTTTTGTTGTGTGCCTCAAGTTGTTTCCGACTTATGGCAACCCAAAGGTGAACCTATAATGGGATTTTTTTGGCTCGATTTGTTCAGAGGGGGTTTACTTTTGCCTTCCTCTAAGACTGAAAGAGTGTGACTTGCCAGTTGCCCAGTGGTTTTCCATGGCTGTGTAAGGATTCAAATCCTGATCTCCAGAGTTGTAGGGCAATGCTCAAACCATTACACCTTGCTATCTCTCGATAGTAAGCAACTTAGCAGAGGATGGTTTTGACCCATCTACTGATAGGTTATGGGCCCAGCATGCTTCTGCTGTGCCACTCTATTTCTTTTTATCCCACTCTTTTCTTCTCCTTCTTCAGCAAGCTTCTATTTCCCCCTTTGTCTGCCTTCTCTCCACTGCTCCTCCCTTCCCAGGCTCCATGTGTCTTCAAACACACAAGCAGAGATTTCCCCTCATCCCATCCTTCCCATTCTATACCACTGAATGCAGTGCTTATTAAAACAATTCTATTAAGACTTAGACATTTTTTTTAGAAATAATGAAGGCAGGAGGGGAGACTTACATTTTTAGAAATAACTTTGCATTTTGATGGTGTCACCACTCCCTTCAGCTGTGGAATTAATTCAATCTGACAGTAGCAGGAGACTGATCTTTTTAAAAGCCATTATGACATTTTTTCTTCAAGTGAGTATTTAGTGGTAGAGATGGGCTGAGATCCTACATGTGTGCACAGCTCTGCACAGGCAGTTCCATGTCCCGCCACTGCTTAGCAGCTATCAGAACCTGGGAGGGGGCAGTGCTAGTGTCATCATCAATCAGGAAAGGAGGTGAGGCAATTCAGAGCATAGAGAAGCAGCTGTTCTCAGCTTGGTGGGGGTAAGGTGTTATCCTGTTTACTGGGGGTCCCATGAGAGACACCAAAGTGTGCTCTCAAAATATCAAAAGGTGGGGAAATTAGCACAGAGCACAGCTGGCAATGCGAGAGGCAGGGCAATGCAGCGAGATCTTGAACCCAACATCTACAGGGTCAGGCCGAGTCAAGGAGCAGACAGAGGTTGAACTAACAATGGTGATCTTTATTAAAATACAATCAAACAGTGTATGCAGCACACTCACACAGATAACTATAGAAAATAAAGGTGGGAATGAGAGAGGGATTTTCAAGAGGGATTGTTGATTTGGGTGATACTACACCTGTCCTGAAGCCCGGGTAGTTCACTGTGGAAGTTCGTAGGTGCATAGTCTCAGTACGTGGGACTGAGGGGAAGGCTCACCAAGCACAGTGGCAGCAAGGCTGGATGGAAATCAGGAGCAATCCGAGGAAGGTCTTGGAATCAGGGGTTCTTATAGGGAAAATGTAGCCGTAGGCTAGTCTGTACTTGGGGGAAAACAATGAGTTTCGGGCTGGAGACAAAGCCTCTGAAAGGTCAGAATTTAGTGTGATTGAGTTAGTTCGAAATTGACAAAGGAGTAGACAGTATGCAAACGCAGAGTGCTTGACAGGTGAGGATTCTCCTAATCAAGCCTCCTGATTGGGGCAGGGAGTTCTTTGTAAGTAGTGTGCATACATAACAGTGTGCTTGCCAGGAGGTCTCCTAAAACGGCGATCTGGCTATTTCTGGCCTGCCTGAGTGGGTAATGGAATGTTCAGTGATTAGTGGCCATGCCTAGTTTTGTGCTTGTCCAGGGGCCTCACAAACACGTCGAGAAGGATGCTAGAAGAAAGCCAAATTATTGACATCAACCTGATATCTGACATCCCACAAGTCCGGGCTAGAAACTGCGGTAACAATGGAGAATGACAGTGTACTCTTGAAATGGAGTGTATCACCTTTTCCTTACTCTGAGAGCTTAAAGCAGTCAGATCTTTACGGCCTTAATCACCTCCCCTCTCCTTTCCCTTCCTTCTGGTAAAAAGGAGTAGCAATAGCACTTCCTGGGGTGTGAGGCTGCCTGGCCTGGGCAGTTTGGGGATGGAGCTCAATTGTTACCCTGAGTTCTGGGCATCCTGTGGGGCACACCTTGATTTGCTCTGAAATGCAAAGGTTGGGGAAATTAGTGGAGCACTGGCAATAGCAAAACAAGGGACAGAGTAACCCAGCAGAATCTGTTACCCAATGTTTACAGGGTCAGGCCAAGCAAAAAAGCCAGACAAACATACTAATAACTGGTTTTTATTAATAAATGTATTCTCACACACAAACACGCTCACTCATGCACACAAGGCCTATTGGGAACGGAAAGAGGTGAAAATTGATAGGGGATATAGCGGAGAAGGTGTAAAGGCAACGATACCGCACCTATCCAGCAGTCTTCAGTCTGGGAAGCGGCGAGAAAGACGGAGCTCAGTGAAGAAAGGTGGCTGAGGGGATCATTTGACTGCCGGTCTGCTAGTGTGGCAGGGAGTTCTCTGAAGAGACCCTCCAAAACTGGGACTACTTATAGGGCAGAATGTACCTCGAGGGCAGGCCCTCTCCTGGGAAGAACAATGGCCAAAATAGAGGGGAAAATGCTACATAATAGCAACTTGATAGTTTGCATGATTGGTTCATGCAGATGGACCTTGCCTAGTAGGATTTTCCAAAGTCAGAGTTGTTCAACCTGGGGAAAACCCAGTAATCCCCTCAAGTTGGCTATTTTTGGCTGAGAACCCTTTGTTTGTGCGGACATGTTTAGCTTGAGGTCTCCTTGGGGAAGTGCAACTGGGGATTTTTCTGACCTTAACCTAGTTTCAGTCATTCGACCTATTTGTCTACGCACCTACCCGGGCAACCTCTCTTGCATGATGGGGATATTTGATATCAATTTTATATCCCCCTGGGATGGGGTCTGCCAGTGGGGTAACGAATAGCCCTCTGTGCCCTGTCTGAAAAGGGACTTATGTGTGCATAATCTGTACTTGGGCATGCATAAATCACTAGTAGGATGCTGGTCATGGTGTTTTAATGCAAGATGTCTCTTTTTGGCAATCTGTCACAGTTACAATGTTTTTTTAAAAAAAATGCGTGGGTTTACCAAGACTTTGCAAGTGTTGCTGAATCCACAATTAGGCAGTGATATACATTTAATAAAATACTGTGCTTTGAGAATAACTGTTGAAGAGTGGGATTAATTTTATTTATTAATTTAATATATGTCCTGCCTTACTCCCAGTCTGGGGCTCAAGGCAGCTTACAACAATTTTAAATAATATGCGTTTACTGGAGAGAAAAAATACTTCTGGCATATACCACTGGTGGTATTTGATCATGTGCACAGGGACACAGATGTGAGCCATCTATATCTCACTGTTCTTACTAATTATATTTATTACTTACCTTTCAGTGAGCTCAAGGCAATGTGCATGACTATCCCTGTTGTTGTTGCTGTTTTATGCCTTCAAGTCATTTCTGAGTTACGGTGACCCTAAGGCACCCTTACCTTGGGGTTTTCTAGAGCTGAGAGTGTGTGAGGCTCCCAAGGTCACCCAGTGGATTTCCAAGACTGAGCAGGGAATTGAACCTGGTCTCCAGGGTTGTAGCTCAATACTGAAAACAGTATGCTTTGCTGGCTCTTACTACTCCCTAATTTAACTTCAAAACAAATTTGTAAAGTAGGTCAGACTGAGAGAAAATGAATGTCACAAAGACTACCCACTAACTTTAATGGGCTCATGGGGATGAGGATGGCGGTTTCTCTCAGCCCAACATTCTTGCCACTACACCAACCTAAATGTCATCACAGATAGCGATCTGTTCAAAGTAATGGGAAATGTAAACAATTTCAAGTTAAAATTAACTTTTAGGGCTTGGCTCAACATCCACTGATATATGATGAAAGATCTTAATTAATTCCTATCGGTATAGAATGAGATTTATAATGAGAAAATTGGTCTGGCATGGTGTCTTAGGTTGTTTTTGGTTTTTTTTGCTTAGAAAACCCAACACTTTGATGGAATACAATACACTCCAAATGCATCAGTATTCTGTCTGGAACCAGAGCTGGCTTAATGAAATAAAGCTCACAAGCCAAGCTTCTGACATTTTCTATTAGCACACCTCATGAATCTGACCAGACATTTTGCCTGTAGTTTCTTCTCCGTTATTAGAATGGCAGCTCTTGGCAGTTCCAATAGAGTTTCCCACAATTATCTTTTTACTTGAATTCAAATCTCATAATCCTCTTTTTATCACTTTCTGATACAGCTGTGAAACTGCAAGATACATGTGGAATACAATCACTAGTGCTACCACTACAATCACTACTGCTACCACTACCAGTGTCTAATATCTGCAATGATACCCTTGCTTTATCTGAAAAGGATAAATCTCAGAGTTTACTAAATAATCTCAGAGTTTACTAAAAAGTCTGCTAGTTCCAGTCCAGTCTCCTGATATGCAGTAATGAGCAACTGATCAGAGCAGTTTCTCTTGTAGTATGGCTGACTATGAAAGGTGGAGTATGAAAATAAGCCACTTCATATAGTGTGGTGATCAGAATGAAAATTAATTATGATGATCCATCAGATTGGCTATACATATATTATACTGCAGCACATCTTCAACAGATGTGATTATGTTTGACAGAACAGCCATTGCCCTAAAACCTATTGATTAATCCAACTAGATTGCTTACATTGGACCAATTGTTGCATGGTGGGTCCATATAAGGCAATTCACCTTGATTCAACGGATCAGCTCTGGTTGGGATTAACAACAAGAAGCCACAGCCAACATGCTCAAGCCAGGTACAGTGAAGACGTCAGAAGAGTATTTCTTCATGTTTTGTTTCTTTACATTTGTAAGCAATTGTAGCATTCAGATGGAACTGATATTGCATGGGATTCTTATAAGAAAAGACTCCTTTGTGTTAAAGGCCATTTCCGCACTAGCCTGTTATGGCGCGATGATTCCACTTTCAACATCCTCTGGAATCCTGGGGTTTGCAGTTCTGGCCAGCCCCTCCCGAAACTGCAAACCTCAGGATTCCAGAGGATGTTGAAAGTGGAATCATCGTGCTATAACAGGCTAGTGCGGAAATGGCCAAAGTGTTGGACTGGGACATGGGAGTTACCAGTACTCCAGGTACCTTACATTAAATGTGTACTGCCACTCTAAGAAAACTGTTATACAGTTGGCCCTCCACATTTGTGGGTTTGACTTTCACAGATTATTTGTGAGTTCTTCTGCCTCTGCCCTCCCCTCCCCTCAGGCGCTTCTTTTCTGGAGGAACCTGCCCTCTTGGGCCACCCAGCCTTTAAAAATCCACCTCTTGTTCTCCTCCTCCACTAGCTGCTATCTAGGCAGCTAAGGATGGCTTGCAGCCCAATTTCTCAGCACCACAAACCCTCCCCCAACTCAAGGAAGGTAATGGGTGAGACAGAGGAAGTATAGGGCCACCGTGCCAACCCCTTCTTCCCTCTTCTTTCTCTGACCTGGTTTGGACCCTAGGTGCCTGTTTTCCACACCATGCCTTGGCCACAAACATCCTACTCTTTCATATTTGCAATTTTTTTTTTTGCTATCCCTAACAAATGTGGAGGGCCAACAATAGTTAGAGCTGGACATGTGCTCCACCAATTCAGTTTGAAGCCTGGTTTGGTGAATCCAACATCCTATTTGGTACTTTTTTTTTTAAAACACATCTCATATTCAAAATGTGGGATTCATAATTGCAAAAAGAATAAGGCCCAATATCCTCACTGCTCTTCATAGCAATATTAGAAATATTAAATATTAGTATAAGGGAAAATTCAGCAATAAAAGGAATTAGAATCAAAGATCAAGAGTATAAGTTAAGAGTGTTTGCTAATGATCCCATATTCTTTACAGAAGAACCAACACTAGGAGTTACAGAACTTATGAAAGAAATCAAAAACTTTGGAGAAGCAGCAGGGTTAAAAGTAAATAAAAATAAGTCATATGTCATGGTTCAAAACCTGACAGTAAAAGAAAAGGAAGAAATAGTAAAATTGACTGGATTTAAAATTGAGAAAAAAATAAAATATTTAGAAGTTTGGTTCACGGAGTCTAATAAAGATCTGTTTGACAACAATTATGAGAAAATGTGGAAGGAAATTACCTGTGATCTAAGAAGATGGGCGAACCCAAATTTATCTTTATTAGGAAGAATAACTACTATTAAAATGAATGTTTTGCCTAAATTCAACTTTCTGTTCCAGAATTTGCCAATTTTAACAAATGACAAACCCTTTAAAATTTGGGGAGAAGAACTATCTAAATTCATATGTGCAAGCAAAAAGTCAAAAATTAAATGGAAATTGATGACAGAGGACAGAATAAGGAGGATGTGGATTACTCGACCTCAAACTATATTACTACACTAACGCCATGATTTGGATCCAGGCTTGGATAACTTTAAAGGATACAAGAACACTAACAATAGAAGGCGCAAATATGAGATTCGGGTTCCACGCATATTTGTGGTATGAGAAAGATAAGATTGATAGAGATTTCACGAACCATGAAAATTACTGATTAAAATTTGGAAAAATATAAAAAAGAGTACATATAATAAAATACTGCTTTGGGTCTCACCTCAGGAAGCTTTCTATGGACAGTGGACAGATAAAAAACAAGATTGGCTCAGATATAAAGATTTGATAAAATATGTCAGTCCTGAATTAAGCAGAATAAAGACGCGTGAAGAATTAGAAAGAGAAGATATTGGTTCCTTTACTTACAACTCAAAGAGAGATTTAAAATGGACTCTAAATTAGAAGGAATTTCAATTCAAAGGTCATATAATGAACTAGAATCTATAATATTTTTAAAATCCAAACAAAAAATCTTGCTTTTTTATAAATATCTAAACACAAGTAAATTGGAAGATGAAACTATAAAGGAAGTTATGATTAAGTGGGCAAGAAATGTTCAACATGATATTCTTTTGGAAGACTGGGAAACCTCATGGAAATATACAGCAGAATTTACTAGTTCACAGGACCTAAAAGATAACTACATTAAAATGATGTACAGAACTTACTTAACACTGGAAAAAATTGATAAGATGTACCATACTGGCGAAAACAAATGTTGGAAATGTAAAGAAAATCTCGGTACATTTTACCACATATGGTGGACATGCCCATGTACAAGAAAATTCTGGCAGAAAATATATGAAAGCATAAAAGAAATATTTAAAGTGATATTTCCTATGATGCCTGAACTATTCTTATTAAATATGTTATTTATGCTTGATAAAACCTTTCAATTGAAAAATAAGAGAGTTTTATTATACTTAATAACAGTAACAAGAATTGTGTTTGCGAAATTATGGAAAACAACAGCAACCCCAGACATAGAACAATGGACCCCAAAAATAGCAGAGTTTAAACAATTTGATGTATTCTCTCTTAGGCTGAAGGGAAAACAAACGGAACAGGTAGAAAATGATTGGAGTTTGGTAACAATGTATATGAAGAAGCATGGATATTGGTTTTAAAAGGTGTCATAGAAAATGGTAGAAAGTAAAATATAATGACATTGATTTGAATATATAGGAGAAATGACAATCAAACCCGTAGAGCTTTTTTGTTAAAGATATTATATACATGTTTAGATAGGCAGAAACATATTTAAATGTGTGGATGTACTTAACAAGACATAAGGACAAGAAAGGATTGAAAAATACTATGAGGAAAAGTAAAGTCAGCCTGTGTTTTGATAAGTCATTTTGGAGTAGATGGTACAGTTATAAATAGTACATAATGATTTGAACTGGGGAGTTTCTTTTATCATTAAAATAGCATGAATAGCGGCTCTTGGTAGAGGCAAGGAAGTCATGGTTATGTAAAAGGTACAAAGCATGGTTTAAATGTAAAACCAGTTAATTTTTTCTCTTCTATTATTTTTTACATTACTAAGAAAAAGATGTAAATATATAATTGTATATGTAAATAATAACATCAGAAATGTGTAATATCTGTTATAGATTTTATTAATGTTTATGTATAATAAAAAGAAATTTTAAAAAAATGTGGGATGGGCAGCTTTAGAAGGGGATGGATGATTGAAGCCCTTTCCACACGGAGGTAATAAAACGGTGTAGAGCGACCTCTGATGGAGGTCGTCTACACCGTGGAGTGGATTGGGGCGGACTACTTTAGCGTAGTTCCACATCTCAATCCGCGCAGGAGCGACCGGAAGTGGTGGCACCGCGTGCTTTTTAAAAACCTCTTTCAAAGCATGATCGTGCAGCCCCGTCACAGCGCCCCGGTGTAGATTTGCAGGTGTGCGCAAGAGCGTGCCTGCAGATCTGCCAGGGGTGGGCTTCTGGCTGGCGAGCTTCTCCAATTGGTGGAGAGCCTCCACCAGCCATAGGCTGCCATTTTGGATGCCGCAGGACCCCAAGGACTGTGGAGCAGTGAACTCGCGCTGCTCCGCGTGGCGACGGACTTACCCAGTTGCTGGTAAGCTCTGTTTCTGCGCGTTTTACCCCGTTTCTCCCTCTACGTATGAAAAGGGCTAGAGATATCAATGGCTACTAGTCAGGATGACTATGTATCACTTCCAGCATCAGAGAGAATTTGTGGTTGTTATTTGCCAGCACATCGAGTAACTTATTGTGACCCTATGAAGGAGAGGCCTCAAATAGCTCTAATTATCAAGAGTCCTGCCAAAGTCTTGCAAACTCAGGAACATAAATTCCTTGATTAAATCAATCCATCTGTAATATGGCCTTCCTCATTTCCTACTTCTTTCCATTTCTCCCAGCCTTATCATCTTTTTTCAGCGAGTCACATCATCTAATGATGTGTCCAAAGTACAATAGTCTCACATTAGTAATTCTGGATTCTTGGGAGAGTTCAGGCTTGACTTGCTCTAGGACCCATTTATTTGACTTTTTAATAGTCTATGGTATCCACGGAAATCTTTCCAGCACCACGTTTTAGTGAGATAATTTTCTTCTGGTCAGCTTTCTTCACTGTACAGCTTTCACAGTCAGACCCAGAAAATGGAAATTCTGACTTTTATGTTTAATGATGTATCTTTGCATTTGAGGATCTTGTCTGTTTCCTTCATACTTGTCTTTTCAAGTCTCAGCCTTCTGATTTCTTAACTACAGTGTCCATTTTCATTTATAACTGAACTGAGGTTTAAAAAATCTTGAACTATTTTGATCATTGCCTGTTCGAACGTTATGCAAATCGTAGTAATGTGGTCATTATATTTATTTTCTTAATCAACTGTAGCCCTGCTTTTGTTCTTCCTTAACTTTAATCGATAATAATTCTAAATCTGCTAGCATTACTAGCATTTTCTGCTAGTAAAATGGTGTCATCTGCATATCTTAAATTGTTCATATTCCTTCTCCCAATTTTCACACCTCCTTCCTCTGCTTTAGATTCGACATGATCTGGATATAAATTAAAGAGAGACAGGGTTATGAAATGCAACCTTGTCTGATCCCCTTGCCAATGGAAAGCTATTCTGTTTTTCCATATTGTGTCCTGACAGTGGCTTCTTATTCAGAGTCTAGTTTATGCACCAGGACAATCAGAAGCTGTGTCACAACCTTTGGTTTTAGAGTGCAGTTTACCATACTTTTTCATGTTCTATTAGAGACAATATGTCTGCGTATATCAGTTGTTGCAGAATACAAGTTGGAAGATGCAGATGCATGTATCTTCCTGCTAAGGGGCTTCTGGTTTGTCAAAATATTGGTCAGAGCCAGTATGGCTCTTCTTCTTTCACAGGCCAGCCAGATTCCCCTGGGGAGCACATAAGCAGCACATGAGGCCAACAGCTCCCTCTTGTTGTTCTCCAGTGATTGGTATGCTAAAGAATCTTCATGTTTGTTGTTGTTATTGTTCACTGCTGTCAAGTCAATTTCGACTTAGGGCAGCCCTATGAATGAGAGATCTCCAAGTCACTGTGTCATCAACAGCCCTGCTCAGGTCTTGCAGCCTCAGGGCTGGACTTCCTTGACTGAGTCTATGTATCTGTAATGCAGTCTTCCTCTGGATTGCATAAAGCTGAATTATGCTGTTGTGCAACATTCATATTCTTAGGAGGGGTTCGCCATTGGAACCATTATGCAAGCTGAGGCAGAAGTGTGGTTGTAGTACAACTTGTACCAAAGCATAATGGGTCATGAGGCACAGTGTCTCCTGATGTACAATGGGTCCCACTGCACAATGAGAGCTCTGTTGGGCAATGGGACATCTTTTACAGTATCCCACTGTATGTCACTGCAATTTACTAGCATGGTTGTATATCATGTCAATGATGCAACCCTTTGTCATTGTAAAGTCATGCATTGTAGCCTCTCATGCAGGATCTCAGCCACTATATCTGGTGGAAAACCCCATGATTCTCATGCAATCTCCCTACTCAGGTCTTGAGATTCAGGAATGTGTTTGCCTTGATTGAGTCTATCCATCTGTAATGCAGTCTTCCTTTTTCCTATTCTCTTCTGCCTTAGCAAGCATTATTGTCTTTTCTAGTGAGTCATATCTTCTCATGATATGGCCACAGTACACAGCCTCAGTTTGGTCATCTTGGTTTCTAGAGAGAGTTCAGGCTTGATTTGCTCTAGGACCCATTTATTTGTCTTTTTAGCAGTGCAGGGTATCCATAGAACTCTTCTGCACCACATTTTGAATGATTTCCTTCATAGTTGCCCTTCCAAGTTGTAGTCTTCTTCTGATTTCTTGCCTGTAGTTCCATTCTGATTAATGACTGAACTGAGGTATGGAACATTTCAATGGCCCTTTTCTCACGGGGTGCAGAAATCTTCCTGCCGCGATCCAGGCGGGCTTTTCCTTAATCCTCACTAACACGTACCGAACTTTTAGTAGCGTTCTCACGGCTCCCTAGGGATGAGGCTTAGGAAGCATCAAAGCATTCACACAATATTACCATTGCCACTCCCGAAGGTGTCCTTTCCCCGCCCTGCCTAGCATTTGATTGGCTGTGCCCTATTTTTAAAAGAAACATTTGAGCGTCATCAATGACATCAGTACGCACGCGCGTTCCCTCACATCCTCCCACGAACCCGCCCCCTCGCCCTCCCCCGTGCCTTTTGAACCACCGTGGAAACTTTTCCCACCTCTTTCTGTCCGCTTGCTTTCTGCTGTTTGGTGTATGGAGAACGAGCTGGTGACGATCATTGCTGGGGTCCTCGCCCCGTTAATGACTGTCATTTCAGCCTTGTTAGTAGCACTGGAAAGTTGCTGGCCCGAAGATGGAGCGAGGAGGCGCAGGCTCGCCAGGAACTGTCACGATGCCGTGAGACGCTCGAGGTTGTATTTCCCACTTCTGGCACCTCTCTTGTGCGAAGTCCCGTGCCCCAAAAGGTGGTGGGTTAGGGAGAAGATGCGGCGGATGTGGTGGTCCGAGGAGGTACTGGAGAAATGGGACGACAACCAGTGGCTATATCACTTCAGGATGACCAAAGCCACCCTCTTTGAAATCGCGGGGCGCCTGCGTCCCTACCTTGAAAGAAGAACCACAGAGATGAGGCAAGCGATTTCAGTGGAGGTGAGGGTGGCCATCACTGTGTGGTGGCTTACATCGCCTCTGATATACCGCAAGACAGCGAACACTTTTGGCTTGGGTGTGTCCACGGTGTCTGTAATCGTGATCGAAGTGTGCCTTGCGATCGAGCATGTGCTTCTGGCGTCCACTGTGTGCCTAGGAGACTACCGGAGGGTAGGTACGCTAATTTCCAAACCCAGTGGGCTGAAATGGGAGGAGGGGTTGACTTCCCTGGGGAAAGAAGTTGCGTTTTGCAAGGAACTGGCGCCAAGACAGCAGAGTTGCAAAGCAAATTGCCACCCCGAAGAGAGTGCAGCAGGGTTGGCATGGATGGCCAGTGGGTTCCCAGTATCCGGATTCCTCTAATTAAGGCCTGCCAGCAGAAAGTGCCCCTTAAAAAATACAATCTGAGAACAACAACCCGTGGAGACAGTGCGGGCTGTGAGGTTGGAGCTGCAGGGTTGGGGGCGTTTCAGCGGTGAGGCAGTCTGGATGGCCCGGGGAAACCCTTTTTGGTATGGCATCCCAGCCAGCAGGGCCACCGAGGTGGCACTGTCTCTTGGCAGAAGGCTGCACGGCACTTTTCAGATGATTAGTGTGTGCGTCAGAGTTGGAAGGGGTTAAGCAGGGGTTTGTTTGAATGCCCGCTGTGTATCCCTTTGCTTATAATCCAGTTCGTTGGGATCTTGCCCAGCAGGGCCCCTGAAGCAGCACTGTCCCAAAACAGAAGCCTACAGAGCACTTTTCTGCTGATTAGTGTGTGCGGCAGAGTAGGAAGGGTTTCATCCCGGGTTTGTCAGGATGACCACCGGGTATCCCTTTCCTTAAAATCCAGTTTATGCCATCTCGGCCATCAGGGCCCCTGGGGCTGAACAGAAGGCTGCAGGGCACTTTGCCCCCTCCAACAATAAGACATTTCCGCCGAAGGCCACCAGGTACACTCTGCGAGGCTTGCCTCTTGTTTTCAACCAGCATTATTTCATTCTCCCATGGGAACCGTGCAAGTTTTTTTATTCGGTACCCATGCCGTAAATGGGCCAAGCAATGGAGTTGTGGTCTCTGCCCTGAAATCCTGGAAAGGCAAGCAGGTGCCAGGGGATGTATGCGCATGCACCACAACCAAACTTTTGCTCGCAATGCTGCAAAATTTTGACTACTTTTTTTCTTGCCCTTCTACATTTACAGATAATGGATGGTTTCCGCCAGATGGGTTTCCCTCAGTGCGTTGGGGCTGTGGATGGAACACACATAAAAGTAAGACCACCAAAGGGGCAGGGAGAAGAATTTGTGAACAGGAAGAGTGCCTTCTCCATTCTCCTCCAGGGAACGGTGGATCATTCGGGGAAGTTTGTGGACATTGTGCTTGGCTACACTGGAAGAATGCACGATGCCTTCGTTTTCCGGCAGTCATCCCTCTGGCATGCCATGGAGGCTGGAAAGTTTGTCCCCGGAAACCTGACCATAACCATCGGCGGTGTCAGCATAGGCCCGGTTATCCTGGGGGACGCTGCATACCCACTTTCGAGATGGCTAATGAAGCCTTACGGTGGAGATCTCACCCCTAAGAAGATTGCATACAATAGGGTGTTCAACCACTGCAGGAATGTGGTTGAGCGTGCTTTTGGCAGGCTTAAGGCCAGATGGGGGTGTCTCTCGGCCCCTTTGACAGTCTCGGAAAAGAACTATCTCCCCGTGGTGTCTGCTTGTGTGGTCCTACACAACATTTGTGAAAGCAAAGGACACCTTCTCCACCCCGTGCTAGAGAAACCAGCCCCCTTGACTCTGACACGCACCAACAGGGATAGCCGTCCTCATGACTCTGCAAGGAGGATCCATGAAGGGGAATTGGTAAGGGACGCTATCGCCAATATGATTGCTGGCAACTGCGATTAGCTGTCACTGTGTTATCCCCCACCTTTTTTGAGTTTCCCCCCGCACACAGTAAGGAGTATGTTGTCCTTCAAGCAGCACCTTCACAGTATTGACCTCTACTGTTCTTTAATAGGCATTCAACCAAAACTGTAATAACAAATAAATATTGAATCTTTTTTTAGAAACTGGGCTCTAACTTTATTTAACTTTTTTAAAAACGCGCATATAAAAATCTGGTTGAAGAAACAAACTACATTAAAAACATGTCCCATGAATAACCAAAGATACAATTGCCCTGCTTGGGAAAGAAAAGCAAATACTCAAATATCTTTCCTGCACCAGGGCCCACGAAATGTTCAAGGGCTATAAATTTGACGTGGTTTTCTGACCCTTGCTGCCTTGCCCTTCCCTCCCTCCTGCTGCTTATTGGGAACCACCGCTGTGCTACTCCCAGGGACATTTTCGCTGTCGGCCCCAAAAGTTTGCACTTGGGACAGGGAAGAGCCAGCCGGTGATTGGCTTCTTCCGGCCATGCCCGAAATCACCGTTGAAATATTTGACATTGCATTGGCGCAAACCCTTAGAAGGGAGATTATCTCCTGACGCGCATCCTCTGCCCTCGCGTTATCTTGAGACACCTGTTCACGATCCATGGCGAGCTGTTGCCTGTTCATTTCCTCCTGTTCGCGCATGAAGTCTAAGGTTTCTCTTGCGCATGATAGCACCTTGTCTCGGGCACCCGCCGCGGTTCTGTTCCTGCTTATCCTTAGGCGTGACAGGGGGGACATTCTTGCAATGGGCATCTCGCTTTCTCTGTCCGGGGTAATACTGCGGCAGTCATCTGTTTGGAATAAAAAGGAAAAGTCAAAAAACATGGCGTGGCCATGTGCATTGTTCAGAGTTCAGAGATGCCATGTATGGGCAAGGGGTGAGTAGACAGCCATTTGTAAAGTCAAGGTACTCACAAAACTGTAGAAAGATATTAAAAAGACCAAGCAGTTATCACACTGCTGTACCTTGCATCATGTCAGATTTCAGCCTCCAACAGGAAGGTTGCCAAGTAATGTAAAATGGCTGTCCAACAACAGGCTGTATGGGAAATGCTATTTTCCGGGCATTGCACTAACGGTTGCACAGAGACTTTAACTGTGAAGGGCACAGCGTGCTGAAGTTGTCCCTGCCATGAAGGCTCGAAAAGTACAATGGGCATATCAAGGCCGCTGCGTTAAGCCATGCTCTGAATCTCCAAACCTGTGGTGACAAATCATACCACGGCTATCGCAATGCAATAGAAAGATCCAGCAGCAATATTTTGGGTGCAGGACACCTTAACTCACCAGCAGCTGTGGTGCTAGTACTCCCCGGTGCAGGGGTTTCCACCTGCATTGGTGTGGGGCAGCTGTCCTTGATCCCTGCTTGGAGGTAAAACGGAATAGTTAGCCCTTGCACCAGGAGGCTCAAAATGCTTGCCCAGGGACAATACATTTTCAAGGAAGTGCCATAAACTTTATCTGGCCGGAATTTCCACACTCCTGCTATGAAAGAAGGGAAAACAGTAACGTCGATGGCCTTGAGGGACCCAAGAGAGTGAAAAGGTGCAAGGGAAGTTGAAATGCTGCCCCTTTTGCTGCGAAAGGAAAGCATTATAAAGGTGCAACACGCGTGGTGGACCGTTAGGGCCATGCATGTAATGCGCCCCGCTGGCATCTGATGCCTGATCTCTGGCCCTCACCCACCTGGAATTTAGGTATGGCCGTTTTCCTAAGTTGCCTTTTTTTTTAAAGAGGGGTATTGGGCTGTAAATCCAAATTTCATGCAGGAGAAAGCCAAGCAGCCTCACCTGATGTGTCGCCATCATAAGAGCCCTGGGAGGTCTGATCAAATAGTTCCTGGCTCATCAGTTGGTCCAGCCCTATAAAAGGCAAAAAATATGTATGAGTGCAAAATACTCATAAGGGGGATGGGAAAAAATTCACGATTCCCCGCCCAACATACCTTCTGCTGCCACGTTATCAATCGCTGATTGCTCCCATCCATGGCGACCTGCAAGCTCTCTATGACTCTTGGTGGATCGGCACTCGCGTCTCCCCCAAAATCCTGGAGAGTTCTTCAAAGTACGGACATTCAACTCTGGCTGCTCCCGTCCTTTTATTCGCTGCCACAGCCTCACGGTAGGCTGCACGCAGTCTTTGGGTCTTCGTCCTGCACTCCTCCGCAGTCCGCCTATGCCCTCTCTTATTCATTTCTCTGGCAATTTCCTCGAAAATCTCAATGTTTCTATAGGTCGCCTGGAGGTCCCTCTGGATTCTCCGTTCCCCCCAAATGTCCACAAGATTTTTAATCTCCGTGTGACGCCAGGCCAACCCTCTGCCCCTTAAGGGCTGTCGCCTCAAAGCAAACCCTTCATCCTCCACGCTGCAGTCACTCCCCTGTATGGGCTCCCCGCTTTGCATGTTACCTTGTTTTCCTTTCGGGGTTTCCCCTTTGCAAAGCTCCTTCCCCCTCCTACACGTCCGCTCAAGTGAAAAATGACTCCTCCCTTTGTTTTCCTTCCTCTCGTCGCATTTCGCGCATGCGTTCTCCTGGCGCGCGGGAAATGGCGGTGCCAAAAAAACCCCTTCTGGACAAACTGTGGCACTGCAGCCGCGTGGTTTGCTAGTGGAGGTGGACGAGGGCAGTGCGGGAAAAAGATCTAGCAGCAGGACCGATGGAGGCGGGGGCTCGGGAGTGGACGGAGTTCGAGACAAGGGAGATGCTGGCGATGGTCAGGTGGTGTAGTGGTGTGAGGGAACTGATGCGGCTGAACACACTGGGTGATGATGAGCACTTCCACACCGTGGCCCATTGCCTGACACGCCATGGGCACGACAGGACTGCGGAGGAGGTCAGGCGCCGGTTCCGTGAGATTAAGAGGCAGTTCTATGTTGCCTTGCGGAACTACAACGGCCACCCACCCCTGCACGCAAGGCCCCCGTTTTGCCAGGTGATGCGGAGCTTGTGGAGGGCGGCGGGGAGCCCCAGCTGGACATCCCGTGGCAGACGTGAGTAATTAAAACAGACAGCACCTATATGGTTATGGGAAACCCCAGGAGAATGGGTGGCGTGTATCCCTTGCAAAAGGGGATGCACTCAGCCTGATGAGAACCAACGCTAATTTAATGTTGCACTTCCATAGGCAGAAGACACCATGGGCCTGGCCACCATCCATCGGTGGACACGCAAGGCATGGCAGGGGTGGAAGGTACAAACACCTTGATTTTTACTGGCTTTTGGCTTCAATGTGGGGGTTACTGCTGCGCTCCCTTCCCCCTAACGCCCCAATCATAGTGAAATGACAGATTAAAGTTTACTCCTTCTAAAAGGTTACTGTGGCTGTTCACATGCCAAAACAAATTTTCCCGTTGTTTTTATTGCAGACCAAGAAAACATTCAAACTGGGGAGCAGTCAGGGACGGATGTGGAGGTGGCAGAGGAAGACCACCCCTGTGTGCAGGAATAGTGGTCCAACAGTTATCCATCCTTGTTAAAAACCCCTCCCCTTTCCCTAACGCACAACCCCCCTGTACAGCACACGAAGTTTTTTGTTGTTGTTGTTTGTTCCACAGTTTTTTAAATATCTATTTTTCTAAACAAGAACAGTTTATTAAATATTTATTCATTTAAATAAGTGTGTGGTCCCTTCCATGTGTCCCTCTCCTGCAAAGCAGTCATGTCAGCGTTGCGGTTGTGACATGGTACTGTAGCAATCATGGACCGCGGGGGACTTTGCCAGCAAGACAAACTGTTTTGCGTGTTTGGCGAAGTGGTGAAAAGGATAGAAGTGTCAGTGTGGAGTTTTCACTGTGGATCAACACTGCGTGGAACGATTGGCAGTGGGACTGTGCACTCCCCGTGGATTTCCGAACCTGTGGAGACAAGGAGGGGCGTTACTAGTTATCAACAAGCTTGAGACACACGTATCAAATGCATGATTTCCAAGCGTCAGTTTTCTCTGCTGGCGCCAAGTAGTCCACAGAGCAATTTAACGAAATTAATGCATCTAAAGGTAGGCCCCAATTACCAGGAAAAAAATAGCCATTTAAAGTTTGGATAAGTCCCTCAGGCCGGTGTTGCGGCCATTGCTCAATTTCCACAGCATCCTGTTATAGCGCTATGATTCCGCTTCCAACATCATCTGGAAAACTTGTTGGAATTCCTAGTATCGCGGAGGTTGCTGAAAGTGGAATCAACACGCTATAACAAGCTGGTGCGCCAACAGCCTTGGTTCATTTCTGTTGCATCCTGGGATCTGTAGTTTTGGGTGAGCAATCTGGGCGACGAATCCTGCCCTCTTCAGGAGGTTGGAGTGGGACTCCTGTCGGTCCCTCCCAAAACTGCAAACCCCAGCTTTCCAGGATATTTTGAAAGTGTAATCATCGCGCTATAACTGGCTAGTGCAGAAATGGCCCCGGCTCCTCTCGAATCACATTGGCCGCCTGTTGCATGGGTGCGTGGGCTGGTTAGAACGTTCCCTCCCTCCCTGCCTCCCTCCCCTGCTTTTCCCATTTTCCTTTCCCTCCAAAGTGCTACGAATGCCCTTTCAAAAGCCTCCATTTTTTCACTCATCAGATGCTAGAGCCATGACATCCTCGGCGAGGTTTTCCACTCACCAGCCACCACGCCGCCACGTTCACATGCTCCTCGAGCTGTGAAATACAACGGCCCCTCCTCAACTCTTGGAGGGCACCCCCGTCTTTAAAACCTCATAGGGTTCCCCCCGGGATTTAAACAGGGGGTTTCCCAGGAGGATAAGAACTATGGGAGTGTTGTCTCCAGGGCAAAGCAGCCCACCCCCCATCCTAGGCCCCTTCGGGAGACACAGCCCCCGGAAACTGGCAAATCACGATGCGGCACGGATCATTGATAATAGTTTAAGAAAAAACTTACCTTCTTTTTCCCCACGTTTCCTCATCCTTTTGCTTGCTCCTGGCAGCCGCTTTCGCGGAATTGGAAAACGGCGCCGTCCGTTCGTGTTGGGGGCGATCTTGTGGCTTCTGCTGGCCACGCCTTAATCCCTCCCTCTCTTGATCGCCCGCACGAATCAGGACGCACCGTCGCTTTTTCACGAAACGACGAGCGCGGATTGGAGGAAAAAACCACATTTCTTCTGGTTTTTAAAAAGTGCGCGGAAATGCTGAATGGTGGCTCCCCCACGCGGATTGGGGTGAGAATCCAAAAAATTTAATGCGATCAGGTGCTCTCTAAGGTGAAAAATGCACCCGATCGAGGTCGACCTGGGAAGATTTAATTACCCCGTGAGAAAATGGCCAATGTCTTCATCATCTGCTTATATAGCCATCATGACATATTCATCCTCCATGAATTTGTCCAGAACTTTTTGAGAGCTATCTACACTGATGGCTATTACCACAGCCCAACTACTTTAACAGTGTACTGCATGAAGAAGTATACAGTGTAGTCTGACCATTCAACATCCTTGGATTGTAAGATATCTGATATTATACTACTTCACACTGTCAGTTTGCTCCATTGAAGTGTTGAAGAACTCACAGCACATGGCTATGCTTATCTCAGTTCTTTTGTGGCAATATCTATTACTTTACACCTACAAACTAGAGTATCAGGTCTCTAGTTTAGATGCTTTACAGATAAGCAGAAATATCCATATTCAGTCTATAGGTCTATATCTGTGAGGAAATCAAAAAAGAATAGCCCATGCCGAAGAGCTGTATTGCTATCAGTAATGACATCACAGACAATAGCCAATAACTCATGCAACCACAATTCCCAGTTCTAATTACAGCGGCAATGGATATGCTAGCAAGGGAAATAACATTTTCCCAGACACAAAATGTAACACATCAAGCAGTGGAGGTATGTGATATCACTGCAACAGACATGGGATCCTTTGGGAAGACATCTGGACTCTCCATAACAAACTGGTAACTACAGTTTTATTGAATGAAAGGCTGCCAGTGGGATGAAAAAAGTGCTGTACTCCAGAGCACAATGAATCAGTTAGAGTTTGCTGGTCTCCTATTTGATGGCCTTGCTGGAAGTGCTGATAATCTCAAACTGGCAAGCCTTTACCTAAACTGATAAATAGTCATACTATTTGTGGGTTTTCACAAAGGATTCTGCAACCTTTCTCCTATAGAAAGATGGTAACATTGACTCTTAGTGAGTGGCACTATTTATGGTTCATGACACTAGCAAATATTCAACTCAGCTGACCTCTGGCATTGACTATCTTAGAAAGGCTTGCGAGAATCAGTCCTCTTTTCTTCCTGTGAGTTCAGAAATCCTGCTGTGAAAACACGGAGCAATTCTGTTCTCAAGAACATTACTGGCCACTAAAACATTATGAGCTGGAATCAATCCTGTGCTGTGATTTGTTGTGCTGTGAGTTCTCTTAAAGTGTATCAGCCTATATGTGTATTTGTGCTTTTGATCCCGAGGGACTGCAAACTTTCTGAAATATTACAAAAAAAGTTGTTTTGACTGCAGGCCCTTTTGCTATATTCCATCAAAAACTGCATTGCAATATGATATATCATGCTGAATGCAATAATATTTCTTTACAAGAAAACTGAACTTGAGGCTAGTGAAAAGGAAGTACCTGTCTTAATAAGGCATGGAAGGGGAAAATTTACAGCTTTTATATTTGAAATAAACAACTTCCATAATGTGTATATTTTGAAGAAAACCACCTTCATCTTCAAGCACATGTGCAAAATGCAAGATGTTTCATCTCCTTTGATAGATTCCCCCCGCCAGGTGTTTTGCTCCAGCCTCCTGGCTCATTAATTTATTATCTCCTGTAGGACTTCTGTCAGGGATACATTTTAAATGGGAATGGCGCCGTTGCAGAGAGCAGTATTCTGCAGACATATAGCAGATGAAGCCATGATGAAAGTAAGATACCTAGCATTGGGGACTGTTGTATAATAGTGGTCAAACTGTAAGCATGTAAATCGTCTTTTATTTTGTCCTTGTATGTGGTGGTGGTGGTGATTTTGTTCTTCCTGCTAGGTGAGATTATAAGAGTTTTTATGCATCTTTCTTTCTTTTTTTCTTTCCAGGATCTTGTTAAAATTTTACAAAATTGTTTTGTGCAAAAAAATCCTTGTGTAAAGTCATGTTGTCTCACTGAGGATGAGAAAAAGTAGGAATATTTATGGCACTACCTAACTGCACAGAGATTTTGTCTCACTCTTGTGATGTCTGTAAAACCTCTTACGCTTGAACCATAGAAATCGAGTTTCAAGTCCCTACCAAGCCATGAAATTCAGCAGGGTAATTTGAGCACTTTCTCTTACCCTGGAGGAGACTTTTGTAGGCTTTTGGGAGCTCATTGGAAGAAAGGTAAGATTTATGTGTAACTAATAGATATTGTAAGTTTATTGAGTATATTCAAATAAGTCAAGTGGTAGATTAGAGAGTCAGTGTGGTTTATTGGTTTGAGTGTTAGATTAGGACACTGGGACACTAAAGCCATTTCCGCACTAGACTGTTATAGCGCTATGATTCCACTTTCAACATCCTATGGAATTCTGGGGTTTGCGGTTTTGGGAGGGGCCAGTGTCCCCCTCCCAAAACTGCAAACCCCAGAATTCCATAGGATGTTGAAAGTGGAATCATAGCACTATAACAGTCTAGTGAGGAAATGGCCTAGGTTTCAAATCAGTATGGTGCAGGCAGAGACAAACCTCCTTTGAACAAATTGTTCAAAGAATACTCTGTGATAGGTTTGCCTTAGGGTTAGCAGGAACCAGAAACAACTTGAAGAAACACAAAAAAACAAACAAACAAACAAACATAGAATATAGGATTGCATAAAGATGCTTTTGTCTTTTGGATTGACCTAATAGTAGTACATCTTGAGTATCCCTTATCCAGAAATCTGAAATCCAAGAACCTCCAAAAGCCAAAACTTTTTGCTGCCAGCTGCCCACTTCCACCTCTGAGATGGTTCATCGCTCAGATCCTCAGTCTCACTACAGCCTCACATCTCATGCACAACATAAGGCTGCATGAATGAGATGCAAGACAGTTATTGCAGTTATGTGCGTCTTTTAATTGTCATAAACCCATATTGTGAAAAAAATTACTTAAAATAAATGTTGCAAATAAATACATGCATAGTCATATTTACAATTAAGTACATATTATTTGCGTTAGTACCCAGCCCTGTTGTTCTCTTGTGCTCCTGTTTTGTAAGCGATTTCCTTATATGCAGTTTATAAAATATTTGAAAGGTTTCAGCAGGAGCTGCCTGGGCTCAACTTACAGAACACCCACTTCATAATGGATGAACTGTCTCTGCCAGATGCTCTCCTTTATAGGAAAGTGCAGAAAATAAGGCAATTAGAAAGTGCTATGAACCAAGTCCAAACCGCAGAGCATTCCACAGATAGCTAACTGTTCCCAAACTGGATCAACTTATAACTCCTTGTAAGTATGCAGGTGTGTAGGATCACAGACCTCAGTGCTTTGGTGCTGCAGTGGGTCTTATTCTTTATTTAGGACATGATCCTGTAACTGAATATCAGTTAATAACCTTTAATAATATTTTAGCCTTGTCTCAGCAGCAAGGGAGGACAAAGCTCTTTGTCAAACTTCAGCTAGTCCTTTGGAACACCTGCTGTAAAAAGAGTGCTTTTTAGAACCCCCACAGTAACAGCAACCTCTGGGACCCATATATTCACACCTGCAGGTTCAAAAAGTGAAGAGGACAGAAATTAATGTCTTACATTCATCAGAATATAATATCCATCATGTATTTATTTATTTATTTATTTATTTAGATTGTACTTATCTGGAAGTTAAATCTCATTTCATTCCATAGAACTTACTTCTGAGTAGAAATTACAATGTTGGAACAGTACTTGGGTTCAAATCCCCACTCAGCCATGAACACCTGAGTGACCTTGAGCAAGTCACACTGCCTCACCCTAAGAGGAAGACAGTGACTAACCTTCTCTTGATAAAAATTGCCAGGAAAGACAGAGTTTCGGTAAGTAGGAGTCAACTTGAAGCCACATAACAACAAGAGATATAAGAAAATTTTCTGCTCTTTTGAAAACTAAAAAGCTGCCTGAAACAACTCACAATAAAAATATGTTGAACTAAGATTTGCTGTTGTTGTTGTTGTTGTTGTTGTTTGCCTTCAAGTTGTTTCTGACTTATGACAGTCCTAAAGTGAACCTATCATGGAGTTTTCTGGGGCTGAGAGTATGTGATGCACCCAAGGTAACCCAGAGGGTTTGTTTCCATGGCTGAATGAGGAATTGAACCTCGGTCTGTACGGACATTATCCAGTAGTCAAACCACTACACCACACTGGCTCTCATTAAACTAAGATTGTCCAATCACTACAACCACAAATAATAATTGAAATTTTGTAAAAATCTAAACTCAAACAAAGAGCAGCCTTGCATACCTCATAAAAACTAACATCACTTTGTCATAAAATATTCCAAAATTAGCTGGAAATAGAGTAATAATAACTCAGCCCATCCCATCGCCTAATGGAAGGCAGATTGACATGAAAATGTAATTAGAATGTGCCTAAAATAAAACCAGGGAAGGGGCCGAGTGATCAAACCCTACCACGATCAGGAAGCAAAATATCTTTCTCTAAAATAGGACACTTTCCCTTCTGTTTCTGGTGGCAAACCTGAGAGGGGAGTACTGCTCAATAGGTGCACTTGCTAATGTTTTCCTATTGCTTACACCATTTTGCAGCATAATAGCTGTGTACCAGGAGAGTTAATTGAAATCCAGAGCATCACGTAGTAATTAAATCCAGAGAAGCAGTCCCATACAGCAAATGCACAAACACACACACAGAGATTCATATGGCACCATAAAGACAAACAGCTTTATTGTGGTAAGGACTTTCATGGGCCAGAACCCACTTCATCAGATACATTCAGAAAAACTCATTTCAGTAACAGCATCATCCTTGGAATGTCTGCTGAAAAACAAGTCCCACTAAATAGATTTATAAGTGAGTGTATTTAGTACTGCAGCCTTAAAGCTCAAGTCCTACTGCATTAGTGGAATTAACCCTCTGCTAAGAATGCATTACACTGCAGTGTTAATCTTCTAGGCCAAAATCTAGTTGTTAGGTACTACAATTAATCTTTGGCACAAAGCTGAGAAACCATCATTGTTTTAGAACAGACTCATTAAAATAGCAATAGCAATAGCATGTGTATTTCTATACTGCTTATCAGCTAAGCGGTTTACAATGTTGTAAGCTAATTGCCCCCAACAAGCTGGGTACTCATTTTACTGATCTGTGGAAGGATGGAGGGCTGAGTCAACCTGGAGCCCATCAGGATCAAACTCATAGCCTTGTGGCTGCAGTACAGGCATTTAACCACTGCACCAGCAGGGCTCTTAATTAATTAATTAATTAATTAATTAATTAATTAAAATAAAGGAACTTACATAGGTACTGGTTTACAAAGTTCTCATTGATTCACTGGGTTACATCCAGTTGGGCTTAGCAATTAGATTTGTGTCTTTATCTGTTCAGTACCATTATTTTGTAATTCTATTGGCAAACCATGAAAATGCAGAAAGTGATAGAATTCAACATACTGAAAATAAAAACTTTCATCTTGAAAAATGAGATTATTCTTGTACAGACAGATCAGTGGTTGCCAGGATATATGCAAATGTGAAACACCCATCACATATCAAACATCACAAGCAAAACTTTCACATCACATTATGTTAAGAACTATGCTTTTCAAAGGAGGCATTTGTTCACACATGGAGTTTGGATCTTGAAATCAGGAGAAGGAAGGACATCTGTCTTGTAAGCAGAATGCCAGCCCATCAAGACTCATATTGGACTTGAGCTTCTCAAGAATTCTACATTGAAGAAGTATTCATGCAGAAGAACACTTAGAAATAGAATCTTCTATCTGTGCAAAGGCTCTCTTGTTCAATTTAATGCTGATTTGGTCCTCAATCTGGCTCAATTTGATTAAGACTGGAACAAATCCAATTTGATCTAAGTCAGTATCAAAATTTATGTACTTCCTATTGACTTACATTGAGAAATCAAAATAGTCATAATTATTTTGTTTTGTTTACATGAATGCAAGAAATTGGGTCCCACTTGAGGGAAAGCTGCAGAAATATATAACTACACTCCAACAAAACTCTTTCATTAGCATTTTTGCTGCTAACAAAGAACAACAAAGAAGTGTAACAATGCTCTTTAAGCATGATTGAAAAAGTGGATGGCAACTTGAGAAGACTTAGGCCATTTCCAATGTCATCTTGGCATCATCCTGGCAGTGCCTTTGCTGGGATGGGACTATGTCCCAACGCTCTCTTCCACACCTGGTGGCTGCCTGTGGATGGGAGCATGAGAGACGTGTGCCTGCCTTCCTTCCACAGTGCAACTGGCCTCTTTCCTGTGCTGGGCTGGGAAGAAAGCATCTAGATCATGCTTCTACCCATTCTGCATTGTCGCTGGCAACAGGAATGTTACTCAGTTGCGGGCTATTAATGGATTTTTTACATTAATGGAATATCCCACAATTGTGATGAGTGGGAATGCATTGGTAGTAGAACTACGATGATGTGCAAAAGCACAAATCGCACACTGCTAGCAATGTGTCCCCATCACAGTCCAGCAACGCCATGCAGAAATGGCCTTAGGCATTACACTTGCAAGTCATTGGGTGATGAGATATTCAGCTCTTAAAATGGATAGGCAGCCTGCATGAAAACTCTTAAATCCAAAAGAAAGTATGCATTTGCAGATAGCAAATTTCATAGGGACACACCCATTCATTAAATGGAACATCTTTTGCCACATA
This sequence comes from Ctenosaura bakeri, assembly GCA_948474755.1. Taxonomy (NCBI): domain Eukaryota; kingdom Metazoa; phylum Chordata; class Lepidosauria; order Squamata; family Iguanidae; genus Ctenosaura; species Ctenosaura bakeri. The sequence goes on along the minus strand of CAOLHI010000238.1, from coordinate 406,262 downwards.
CTTTTTCTTTTATGGAAGAAGTGGGACAATGTGAAAAGTTGGAAAATCATTTTGGAAATGGCCCCCGAGGTATAAGGAAGGCATTAATATATACCTACTTCATTCCTGCAATTTGAATTATTTGAATTAAACTACCCCTAACATGCATCCAATTTAGATTTAATAAGATAGTGCTGATCTGTTAGTAAAATCACAGTTATTAAAAACATACTTCTTGTGGTTCAAATGGTAGTCAACACTTTGGAGCTGCTGAGCTGTTCAAAATCTGTTTTGCATGGCCAGCTGGAATTACTATTATTGAAAGTAATCATTTTAATAAGCAGAGAATAATGTGCTATTTACAAATGAGAAAGCAAGCTGAAAGAACCATAGTAACCAGCCAAACAGAAAGAGACCATCACTGGCAATGATGCCCAGAATGCTTTGAGAGAATTACTGGTTTGAGGAGTCCTAACCCCTGCTATTCCTTTCCTACAATCTCCTGGCCCTTGTCAAAGTTCTGTCCTCTGGTTTTGAAGAAGTAATTCTGCCTCTGAGAGTTTGGAAAAGTTACTTTTTTCCAGATGACAGTTTCCAGAATCTTCCAGTCTCACTGCCATGCTGTATAAGGGATGCTGGGAGCTTGCATTAAAAAAGGGGACAGAAAGCAATATTTCCAAACAATATTACAAAATGACCTTTGTGGTCTTTTCCAGCTCTATAATTCTATGATTGTATGTAACATATCACTGCTTCTTATATGCAGTGTGCCCCCAGATGCACTGAACTACATCCTCCACCATCCCAACATGGCCAATGGCATCCAGCTCACGGAAAGCTGATTGGCACCAAACTTCAGTGATCTGAAGTTTCAATGCCACCTAATTCCCATAGGTTTGCTTCTTATGGCAGTTCCCGCAGCTGGCTGATTTTGGGAGTTCTGGCCCCCAAAAGCAATATTTCCAAAACTAACTTCTCTGAGTATTTATGAGATGCATTTTAAAGGTACTGAAATAATCTGTCTTGTTCTTTCCCATGTAAAAGCTGTGAAGAATTAAATGCATAGAATAAATGCATGGAACAGGCAACAGAGAAAATGTGAGATCTAATCAATACATTTTAAGCCAGTTGTGGTCAGAACACCATTTCATTAGATGGTTTATCTTGGAGCAGCAAGGAATTATGAATCCCCAAACATTTTTTTAAAATCAAATCAATAACAAACAAACAATCTAGATTGTTAAAATTCACAACACTGTATTCAAAATTACATTGTCAGGATCAGTAACTCAATCACTTGATTTTGTAGTCATACAAGACCAATCGATGCATTACTCCCCTGCCCTTCTTCTAAATCAGCACAGCTCTTTCCCCACTCTCCAACACTGTGCCGTTCCCAGTTTTAAAGCAGAATGCCTCCTGTATTCCTGTACAAAAATGTGTCTGTAAAGTAAGGATCCTCTCTCCAGAGCTTGGACAAATTTACTTTCTGAACTACAGCTAGTCAGGCTGAGTGGAGGATTCTGGGAATTGTCATTCAAAGGTTTACCATCCCAAGCTCTGCTCATATCATGCAGGGAGCTTCAACAAGGACAGGAGACTGTGGTGGTGGAAGGAGTGATGGAACTTGTTGGCTAAGATTAAACACAGTGTCCAACTGACTTGATATCCTAATCACATGAATGTATGAAATAGGTGCTTGAATCTACATCTTGAGCTAGCATTTTATAGGCAGCTCAAGACATTATTTTACTTCACAATGCTTCTTTGCTTCTTTGATGGGAAACTATCAGGGGTCTCCAGGTAAACAGGGGACAAATCCTGCCTGAAACCCTAGAGGGACATTGTTGCCTGTCACAGTTGACAATAGTGGGCTGGGCAATTGAGTCTGACTTGTTACAAGACAGATTGCTCTGTTCCTCCTACTCTACAGGAATGTTCAATGTGAATGTTTTTTGGAAGTGTGTATCAGCCCCAAGTAGAGCAGGAATTATTTCTCTTCATTTCTCAAATGTCTAACCTCTCTTTATAAAAATGAACCTGAATGCTTAGCAAAACAAGTTAAAATGACAACAGTTGTAAAAAAAAATCTAACAATAAATCAATACAATAAGACACTAAACAATCAATGTAAGTAATTTGATCAATAAGCCAATGGGAGAATGGAGCAGGACACACTACTTTCCAGCCAGTGTTTGGAAAGTCACTTGTCTCATTTTTTATAAATCAGTTCATTAAAATGCCGGCAAGAAGAAGAGCATTTAACTGGACATCTAATTCATAACAAAGTAAGTGCTTGCTGAGGAAACTTCCCTGGTGTTATAGTTGTATTCCTTTAAGTCCTTTCTGACTTATGGTGACCCTAACGTGAAATTTTACTTTCATCTGCGGCCGAGAGAGTATGACTTGCCCAAGGTCACCCAGGGGGTTTCCATGGGCAAGTGGGGATTTGAACTCTGATCTCCAAAGTCATAGTCAAATGCTTAAATCATTACATCATGCTGGGTCTCAACTTCAGTGGAGTGCAACTCATCTCACTTTGAATTATTGTCCTGTCCTAAACATGACCAGAAGCATATCAGACGGCACCATGGGGAGCTCTCAGTGAGCAACTTGCTCCAACCAGAGCCCAGAATGGAGGGAAATGTTTTAGTATTCCAGTCTCAGGTCATTTTTCTCAAGTTTCTCCATTTTCTTGACAAGAGGAAAACCTCTAGGCCTCTGATGTGAATTTTATTGCTCTACCTCCTCCTCTCAGGACATTACCTCCAAGTCCATTGCCTGTGCTGTTGGCATGATATAGGGAAATAGGGGGTCTCCTGGTATAAAAGATCATGTTTCTGGGGCTAGAAACCTGCAAATTCTGAAGGTCCAAACTCTGGAAATCTCAATTCAGCAGTGAGGAGTGGCTCTTCTAACAGTAGGATCTGTATTAGTGTCTAGAATTTCAACCTAAGACAACCCTTCTGCATAAACAGAATGCTTTTTTTTTTTTTTTTACCAAGGAGACAGGGGCTCAAATCAGTCATCAAACTCATTGGTTACTTTGGACTACTCAGCATCTCTCAGCATAGCCTACCTCACAGGTTTGTTTTGCAGAAAAAACAGGGACAATTCCAGAGTTCTTTGGAGGTAAGGAGACATTAAAAGCTCCAGCTATGTCTGGAGTTTTCCAATCCACAACAAATGAAGCTTGGAGAGAAGCTCCACTGTTTCACCTCTGTGTTATGCAGGTGTAAGACAAAGGAAAACACATAAGATATTGTTCCTGTTAATATGCTTAAATGTATGCAAACATTAAAAAATATCAAATCTGGTTGGAAAGATGAAAATTATACCCATCAACCCTTGCTTTAGTATCAAGATAAATGGAATTATCCTGTCATCTTGTCACCGTTCCACCATTCTATCTCAGGAGAAGTTTGTCATCTTTCAATGGCAGAAGCAGCCAATGATTAATGGTGAGAAATTTAAATTTTAAAATTATATAATAGAAATGACATATGTGTGACAATTTGTAAGGGATTTAAAATGAAATTATGCATCTAGATATTTCTTTTCTTTTAAAGATATATTCCTAAGTGTTTATGTTGACTTTTAAACCTAAATAATTTGAACATAGGCTCCAAATCTAAATGATTTAATTACTAGGTTATATATGTCTCCTTGACAAGGATCCTAAAGTCCTATAGTTGCCTTTCCCCTCTAGCTTAAGGGAAGTGTGAAGTCAAGAACTTCATTTGCTTTTTAGGGGTTGTGTGTATTCATTGTGACTGAACACAACATAGTCCTTGTGCAGAAGGTATTTTGAGAATATCAGGAAAATATGGAGACTATCAGTACAATGATTTCATCCTTTTTTTTTTTTTTTTTGAGATCAAAGAACACATGAAACAAGCCACTTTTGTTATTAAAGTTATTGGGAATTCTAATAGTACACCTTCTGCTTTGCATTTAATATATTTTATTAGATAAAGAAGAATGCAACAATTGAATTATAGATGTAAAACAGTTATTGCACGGGCTATTTCAGACTCATAAACCTTCAGACTTGATCAGAATAATGTGGAGACTATAAAGCAACTTGATTGCTTTAGCATAATACCATTAAGGGATTCAATGTCCTGTAATCTGCTTATACAAAGAATTCAAAATATTTCTCTCCCCCCCGCCCGCCACATGAACATACACAAATGTGCTCATGCACTTTAGAACTTGCAAGCAATTAAACATTTTATTGATTATACGGTTGAACTGATTTCATATCATAACACGGATGGTTGGTTGCAGACTACCCGTCCTATGCCAGCAGAACGCATGATGTGTAAATACAGGAATTTATTTTATCATCACAGATGTCCTTTGTGAATGCAATGATTCTGATCTAGCACACCAGATTCATGGGCCTCTTGCTGAGTATTGTGCAACATATCCTAGCTGGCACACCTCTTTTGTGGAGAAGAAACCAGACCTTAAGAGGAGAATCCATACCACTAAAGAGCTCACTGTGAAGAACTGGCCCAACCTTGCAGACACAGTGGCCATTTCCACACGAGAGGGGAGAAGTGGTTCACTGCATGTCAAGAGTGGTGTTTTTATACTCCGATTCAGAAACTGTGCTGTTTGCACTCCCCCATTTACATCGTACTACTGCAGAGAACAGCAGTTGCTGCATCTACAACAGCAAGTCCCTGGCCACTCCCATTCCCCTCCCTCACCCCACCCCTCCATTGCTGATTGGTCTGTTTTTAAAAAACACACACACACATTTTTAACACATTTCTGTGTTGCTACATTGGTGCATAGGCATGTATGTTTGTTGATACGTGGAAAAAAATATGTTTTAACTGTCAACTCTCTTCCCGCTGTCCGTTTAACACAGGAAGACAATAATGATGGCAGCCTGTCCATTGATGGGCTCAGAAAGATAGGGACAGAAATGTTGGAAGGGACAGCCTGGGAACTCCCATAGCCGGCCACTTCTGTGCTGTGAATCGATGGTATACTTCTGCATGTAGGAGAAGACTGAAGCAGAATTGGTTGGGGAGATTTACATCATAGTTTTTCTAGTTTTCATATACAGTGGTTTTGCATTGCAGTGAACCACAGTGAACTGAAAATGGAGCTGAAAATGTGCAGAACCACAAGGAAAACTAGAATGCTAAAACAGTACAACGTGCAGGCCGGTGGGTAAGAATTCGACGCTGCTATGATGTATCAACCTTGTGTGGAAATGGCCTCAGTCACTTCAGTCTGCTCTGACTAAAGTTAATGCTATAGTTAATATGGACAAGATGGATGTAACTTTGGCTTCTACCTGCCCAGTGACAATGACTACTTTTCAATTGGTCCAACCCAAGGATGTGAACAAGATGTCGGGTAAGGTAACAGCCACCACATATATGTTAGATATCCTAGCACACTAAACAAGCCAGTGGAAGGCTGAATGAGCAAAATCGTCTGTGCCTCTCTATAGCATGACGGGGTTGCAACATGGCTGAAGAACAGAGTTATAAAGCTAATTCTGAAAATGTCTTCCCATGTTTCCACTGTATTAGATTATTCACTAGCCAGCCTCCAGTATTTTGTTTTTGGGCAAATTATTTTTCAGCTCCAATGTTTCCTGGATGAGATGGATTATCTAAATCCATTTCAATCTAGTTTCTAACCTGATATGGGGCACAGAGATGATCTTGGTAGCCTTGGTGAAGGATGTACACTGAGATCTGGACAGGGGAACTCGTTTTGTCCTTGTTGGTCATACTGGATTTCCTGGTGATTTTCAGTATCATTGTATGATTGCTGGGCTGGAGCTTGGAGGCACTGTTTTACAATATCTTCATTCCTTTATGGAGGAAAAAGTCCAGAAAGTAGTGCTGGGAAACTCCTGCTTGACTCGTTAGCTGTTGACTTGTAGGGTTCTTTAGGGTTTGGTTTTGTCCCCCATGGTATTTAACATCTTCATGAAACTGTTGAGAGATATCATCAAGAGTTTTAGGCTCTGATGCCACCAGTTTTCAAATGACACTCAATTCTGTTATACCTTTCCTTCACCTCAGTCCAAGAAAGCTGTTTTTATTTTAAATCTGTTCCTGTTGGCAATGATGGACTGGATAAAGCTGAATCAAGACAAGGCAGAAGAGCTCCTAGTCAGCTAAAACGCAGCTCCCATGCTGGGATTCAACCTGTGCTTGATGAGGCCACACTTCCTCTGAAGACTCCTGGATTCAATCCTCAGTCTGAAAGCTCAGGTATTTACATAGGCCAGGAGTACATTTACATAGGTGAGGCTTGTATGTCAGCTGTGCCCATTCTTAGAGACCTTTGCCTTGGTTACACTCTATTTGGATTCTGTAACACACTCTATGTGGGGCTGTCTTTGAAGAGAGTTTGGTCCAAAGAGCTGCAGTCAGACAGGGGTTAGTTATTGAGAGCACATAGCTGCCTTGTTACAACAGCTCCACTAACTACGAGTCTATTTCCAGGCCTAACTCAAAGTTCTGGTTGTGACCTATAAAGCCCTAAATAGCTCAAGCCCAGAGCATCTGAAGGACTGTATTATCTCATATGAATCTGATCAGGTTTTGAAATCTTCAGAGGAGACCACTCTCTGCATGCCACCACCCTAATAGATTTATCTGGTGGAAGCCTAGATAACAACTTTCTTGGGGGCTGTTCCCAGGCTCCTTGTTGTTCTTCTAAGTGCAAATGAACAAAATTTTGTTTCAACAAACCTTTGGGAACAAATTGTTTATGAAGAAAGGGCTTTTAATACTGTCCGTATTTGTTTTGTTTTTTAAATAGATATGTGCTTTAGTTTAATTAATTATATAGACAGTTATTATGCAAAGCCAACTTTATGTAGTGGTTTGAGTGTTTGGCTACAACCCTGGAGACCAGGGATCAGTTCCCCACTCAGCCATGGAAACCCACTGGGTGACCTTGGGCATGTCACACACTCTCAGCCCCAGAAAACCCTGCAATAGGTTCAAATGACTCAAAGGCACACAGCAACAACACAACATTTATCATATGTTAATTTTTGTACATTTTTAGTGATGTGAATTTTTATTGTTTCTGGACTGGGGAAGGAATATAGGTAAATGTACATTCTTTTTATATGGCTATGGCCTTGATCCCTGTTGCTTTTTCAGAGCATGACAAGATTTCTGGGTATTCATGGGAAGCTGAAAAATTACTTTGGGTAGGTTGGCTGGCCATTTTTATGTATGTTGAACTACACAGACAACTGGTTCAATATTTATATGTCAATCCTGAAGTTAAAGTTCAATTAGGACGTTGCTAAAAATTTTAATAAAATGGCCAAGCACCTATGGCTAAGTGTATCTGTGATGGGAAGTGGCTGAAGAAAAGCCTTGGAGATGGTTTTCCTATCCCCTGGCAGACCTCATCAGACATACTCTATATATACACACACCTTTTATAGCTTACACCATTGCACAACTGAGTTGGGTAGATAGATGTTAAACTTGTTTAAATGGGATTTGACTTTAAATGTAGGCTGATTTAGTCAGTTAACAATATAGTCCAGTAATCATTTTTGTGCAAATTCTAAGGCTAGTCAGTGTGGGCCTAGAAATCTGTGCCATCGAACCAATCTGAAATATGGTACTTGCCATACTTTCCTGAAATGTACAAAAAAGACTTACGTGATAATGATTTGGAAAAAGATACAATAGCTTGGAAAAGTTAGGATACAACTCCAAGAATCTCTGTCCAATGTGACACAGGGATTCTAGGAGTTGTCCCAAAAGTAACATTTCTAAACTCTGAAGGATACATTCACATGTGTAGCTCACCCATGACCTTAGAACAGCCACTTATTCATTCGCAATTGATTAGATTATTAAAACTGCAAATTAATCTACTACAGTGCAATCCTGGAGATATCTACTGGACTCAATTGGATATAATCATAGTTAAATGTGTATAAATCTTGTTCTTCATTCTTTTATTGATTTATATGCCACAATATTGTCACTTATCTTCATACTGCAAGTGCCAGTTTGCACCAAATTGCCTTATTTTATGTGGTCTATGAAGATCCTTATTATTGATCTAATGAAAAAGATTGACCCACAGAGAATGATGGGCTGAAAATGGACTGATTACAAAGGGAGTATAACAGAAGAGTAAGTGGAGGAATCATTGACAGCAGAATGGAATGATGGATGGATTTAGAATCAGGGAGAAAGTCATTTAGTGGGAAGCCAGTAGAGAAAGGAAAAGATGGAGAGATGGTAAGTTTTGAACAGGCTGGTTGTAAGAATAGGTGTTAAAGCAGAATCAGAGATGTTAAGTTTTTAGATGAAATTATTGTCAGTACCAGTTCTGAGTGTTCTATTAGTAAGTATACTGCTGACATTTTAACTAGCTGTGTTCTTTCTGTACTCACTGGATTCTAAGGTTAGTCTGCCTAATACCAAATACTGGCTTTCCATTACATAGACAAGTATAAGAAAGACCTGCTGGTCTCTGCAAAGCAGTCATTTGTGACATCAGGTCATTTTGAGGAATTGCGCCATTTATGTGCCTTCACGCTCTGACTCAGACTTACGACAACCCTTTCCTAGAAGTGTTTTGGCAAGATTTGTTCAGAAGAGTGTTGCCATTGTCTTCCCTAGTGGCTGAGAGAGTGTGAATTGCCAAAAGCCATGTAGTGGGTTTCCATATCTCATCAGGAATTCAAACACTGGGTTCCTGGAGACCTAATCTAGCACTCAAACCTCTTTGCCATGCTAGAGTATTAGGGAAAAATCTGGATTCAGTGGAGCAGCTAAATACCCAGTGGTATCTAGAGTACTAGTTCTTGTAGAGGCTCCCCAGATATGCTACAAGGTCTTGGTATAGCTATGAACACCTAGCTTCATTGCATAGCTACATCTTCCAATGCCACCCCTCCCCCAAACTCTTGCTTTTAAGCTGCATAATCTCCGCAACACAACCATTCCAAGTTGCCAAAAAGTTGGGGATGAGTGATGACACATCTAGTCCTTTTCCACTAGCTAGGCATGCTGAAACAGGCATTTGCAGGGTCCCAAAGTAACGTGTATAATTTTTAATCATGTTTTGAGCTGCCATGGCTCCCCAGAATGGCAGAAACGCAGGCAATAAATAGATAAATATCTTTGTCGAAAGGGCTGCTACCTTCTTGCAACTTTAAAAGTAAGATTTTGGGTACTCCACACTCTGTGCTGTAGGGGGAATAGTCCTACATACCAGAGAAGGAAAGTCTCCAAGTGTAATCCACAAGAAAAGGGAAAAAATTATCGAAGTAAATCCCATATCTCATGAATATCATTATCTGAACATCAAACGTTTCAGGGCTTAAGGAGCTTGATTCATGATTTTTGACCTCAAAATACTTCAGATAATATTGTAAATGTTTAGCAGCAATACCATGATTACATGCCTGGAAAACATTCCTGTTTACTCAGTTCCATTTCTTTCTGTCTCTGTTCCAATGTAATTGTTCTAAGAAATGGTGCTGTCAATTATACAGTCTTTGGCTGTAATCTCTTGTTAGCAAACCCTGGATTTTTCTTATCTATTTGCACAGTGCCCAGTATCCTGAGCTCCTGGACCATGAACTGGTCTCCTAGGTAATATCACAATAAACAGAAATTACTTAACAATAAAATATTGCACGACGGTCATTGGTGTTAGGAGCTGTTCTCATGAATCTGTAAACTATACTAAGGATATTTCTGGATAGCTTTTGTGAATGAAGAATTAAACACAATCCCTTCATGCACTTGTTGGAGGGGCATATTGTTGAACAAATAGCATTATATCAAACAGAGCCCATAGTGAGGGAAAGAGAAAGAAAGAGCAGCTTCCATTGTAACCTTCAGCGTTCCATTCTGTGTGCACAGGCTTCTCATTCTCAGAGCACAAGATGGAAAGAAAAATTGGTGGATCACTATATGGAAAGCATGCATGAGTTAAATAATGCAGTGCACTGTATGCATCAGAACTAGAAGCTCAACTGACCCCAGAGTGGGGAATCCCAAGGCGGCGGGGGGGGGCAATCTGGCACCATTAGCTTTCAAATTGATTCTTAGGAGTTTTCCAAGGGCCATGCCTCTGCTCCATGATGCCACCTTCTAGTGCTTCCCCAGCTTTTGTAGGTTTTCACCTCCCCTTTGCCTTATTTACTGGCAGTAAAAGCTCTAAGCTACAATGCGCTGGCTTTTTTGTTGCATTGTCTAGGCTTTGGCCCTTCTCACCACTAGAGTGTGGCCCCTGAAAATGTCTCTGAAATGGAGAAGTATTGCCTTAGAGGGGTCTTCTTTCTGCAGGACAGCAGCATATGGAACAAAGAGAGAGGTATGGAACAAAGCCTTCCTTTTCAGCAAATATGTCTCTGTCTTCTCAGCATAATTTTTTGGGGAGGGGGCAGCTGTAGTGGTTTATCAGGATAATATCCCCTTGACCAGGTGCCTCAGTTTGCAGGGTTTGAATGTGTTCATTTAAAGGTGGGTTGCCAGGACAGATCAGAGATTCTTTTGGTGTACCACCTACCCTGCTCCTCAGGAGTCTCCCACCCTGAGCTAGCGAGAATGATAATGGAGTTGGTGTTGGAGTCCCCTCAACTTGCAGTGATGAGGACTTCAACATCCATGCTGAGATTGATCTTTTAGGTGTAGCTTAGGACTTCATGTCTGCCATCACTGTCTCAAGTGATATCTGGCCCTTCTCATGCTACTGGGCACACTTTAGACCTTGTTTTCTCTACCGAATGGAATGATGGTAATTTGGGAGTGGACAAACTTTCTATAGATTCATTGTCATGGATAGACCACTACGTCATCAAGTTTAGATTCACTGAGACTCAGAGCCTCTGCAGGGAGGTGGACCGATTAAGATGGTCTGCCCCAAGAAGCTTATGGAGCTGGATGGATTCCTGATGGCTCCTGGGAAGTTTCCTGTTGCCTCAGCAGATGATTCTGTTGAAGATTTGGTTGCCCTCTGGAGTAAGGAAATGACTAGTGTGGTGGATACAGTCACTTTTGAGCATCCCTTCTCACAGAGTAGAGCTAATCCAGTCCCCTAGTTCTCTAGAGAGCTAGTAGTAATGAAACAAGTGAGACTGCAGCTGGAACAATATTGGCAGTAAATGTGGAGAAAATCTGTCCAAACATGTACTAGAGTCTGCTTGAGGACCTATTCTGTGGCAATGCAGATGGCAGAAAAGTTTTTTCCCCCCTCTGCCACTATTGAATCTGCAAAGAGCCATCCAGTGGAGCTGTTTTGAGTCATTAGGGGCTTTCTAAACCTTGACCCACAAGAGCCGAATCTAGACCACTTGATAGCCCACTTTGAACTATTTGCTGAGCATTCTGTGGATAAAATTGCTCAGATCTGTTCTGACTTGGATGCTACAATTAATACAAATCCTGTGGATGTAACCTTGGGACTTGCTCTTTCAGTATTAGATAGTTTTCAACTTGTGCAGCATGAGGATGTGGGTAGGCTCCTTGGAGAAGTGAAATCCACCACATATCTGTTAGATGTTGTCATTCCTGGCATATCAAAGAGGCCAAAGAAAGACTGGCTAGATCGGTAATGGGAGTATATAACACCAGCAAGGTATGGTCTCAACTAGCCTAAAGGAGGCACTTGTAAGGCCTATTTTTGGGGCAAGATTCTAGAGTATGTAGTGGTCTCCCACCTACAGGGGTTTCTGAATGAGACTGATTATCTAGATGCATTCAGTCTGGCTTCAGGCCTGGTTATGGGATGGTCACCTTGGTGGATGACTTGTGCAAGGAACTAGACAAAGGGAGTTGGTTCTATTGGATCTCTCAGCAGCATTGACTTTGTTATCCTTCTGGGCTAAATCATTGGGATGGGACTTAGAAGCACTGTTTGGCAGTGCCTCTTTTCCTTCTTGGAGGGGTGAACCCAGAAAGTAATGCTGGAGAACTCCCGTTGAACCCCTTGGCTGTTGTCCTCTGGGGTTTCACAGGGCTCTGTTTTGTCCTTCATGCTGTTTAACATATATGTCAAGCTTCTGGGAGAGGTTTTCTGGTGCTTTGGAGTCCTATTACTAATTTTCGTCTAATTCCAAGGAAGCTGTTTCTGTGCTAAACCTGGTACCTGGCAGCATGTGGGCAAACAAATTGAAGCTTAATCCAGACAAGACAAAGGTGTTCCTGGTCAGTCGTAAGGTAGATCAGAGAACAGGAATTCAACCTGTGTTAGATAGGGTTACACTCTTCCTGAAGATTCAGGTCTACAATCTGGGTATCCTTCTGGATTTAGTCTTGACCCTGGATGTTCAGGTTTCTGGGGTGGCCAGGAGTGCATTTGCACAATTAAAGTTAGTGCATCAGCTGCACCCATTCCTTTGGAGGAATGATTTGACTGAGGTGACACAAGGGTTAATTACATGCCCTTTGGATTATTGTCATGCACTCTATATAAGGCTGCCTTTGAAAAGTGTTTGGAAAACTTCAACTGGTCCAAAGAGGTGCAGTCATATTACTAATGGGTGCTGGTTATGTGAAGCACACAACTCCCTTGTTGCAACAGCTGCACTAGCTGCCAATCTGTTTCTGGGCACAATTCAAAGTGCTGGTTTTGACCTAAAAAGCCCTATACAGCTCAAGGTCAAGCTATTAGAAGGACCGTATCTTCCCATTAAACCTCTTAAGATCTGCAGGGGAGGCATTTCTCTCTCTCACCACCTTCACAGGTACTGGTAGAAATACAGTAGAAGGCCTTCTTTGTGGCTGGTCCCACATTTTGGAACTCTCTCCCTAGGAAATTTAGGATGGCTCCTTCTTTGTTTTCCTTTCAGGGACAGATAAGACCTTTCTTTTCTAGCAAGCTTTTGGAAACTGATTTTACCAAAAATTAAATTACAGTGCTGTACTGTTTTTAATCTATTTTAAAGTAAGATAATTGGTTTTAATTCTCTTGCTTTTTCTATGTTTTTAACAATATTTGTTCTATTGTATTCTGCCATTTTGTAAGCCACCATGAGGTGCAGCCTGGAAGACACCAGATTAGGGAAAGTTGCTTAAATTAATTGCTGTTGATTTGATTGTTTGGTCGAGAGAATATTTGCTCAGAGAATATTTGTTAGAGGGCAAGTCCTATATATAAAAATACAAATGTACTTTTAAATAAAAATTGTACCCATTTAAATACACATTTTTCATTTATACTTGACCATTTCTACCAGAAGTACCTCTCATATTGCAGTTTTCATCCAATGGGATTGTGGCCTAGTTGCTAGTCCAAATTAGAATAAACCAACTGCTGAGTAGTAAGTGAATTTACATAAATGCCATTGATTCACTGGGTCTACTCAGATTGGGACTAACTAATAGATTTAGGTCTTTGCAAGACAATCCCATCTCCATGCATTTGTGCTTTTGTTCAAAAATGAAATATTAATATGCATTGGATGGTTCCTGGATATCTCTGCATTTTTTGGTTACATGGGCAAATCCTCTCCTATGATTTCAGTGACTTGCAGGAGAATTCCTCTGAAAGTGAAAATTATGTTGGGAAGGTCGCCCATTGACCTTTGTGCTAGATAAGCAGGCCATAAAGCAATATAATTCGGACATCAAAGACTCTAGCTGGAAATCTAAACATATTTGGGTGGGTGTAGGAAATCTATTGAAGTCCACAGGTCATACCAGTTAACTGTGTTTGGGATCAAAGTAAAACAACTCTGTGAAAAAGAAAGTAGAATTCTTTCAAGTAAAAGAATGAAAGAAATGCAAAGTTCAGTGGTAAAGATCTCCTGAAATCAAAGGGTTTTATGCTTAAAAGAGATGTCATGAAAGCAGTTTAAAAGACAATAAGGTCCTTAGCTATTCTCTCTTCTGTTCTGTAGCTGAAAGTTAAGAAGACAGATTGAAAACAAGTGCTTAGAAGTCCGAAGTTCAAGTATTTTATGTTTACAGTACTGTACAGGATAGGACAATGCTTTCACTGTAGCTGAACAACAATCACAATCTCTTGGTCCACATAACACATTTGATCATAACCATAGCACTGAAGCCAGTTCAGGCATGTAATGTATGAAGCAGCCTAAGCAAAAAAAACTCTGAAATGTCATATTGAAAATTGACACTTCCCCTCTCTCTCTCTCTCTCTCTCTCTCACACACACACACACACACACGCAGTGTGTGAATACACACACACATGTGTGTGTGTATATGCATGTGCACGTGTGTGTCTATACATGTATATATGATTTCTCTTTCACAAGTTATGAGTGTGCTTATATGAAATAAAGTGTTGTAGTTATGAACTATTGCATCATTATGTTTCTTGCAAAATATACATATGACACTGGATACAGTCAGTCCTCCAGTTTTGCCAGAATTAGAGGTACAAGATCCTCGTGAAAATGAATATTGTAAGCCCCTCAAACCATATTTAACACACACAAGAAAATACTTGTACTGGTGGAGTGGCTCATCTGGCTGTGCATGCATTCCCTCACTTGTTCACTTATTCATGTGAGCAGGAGGAGAAAAGGGGATTGGATGGGGAGAGCAGAAGGAAGGAGAAAGGGGACATCCATCCTATCCCCTTTCCCTTCCCACCCGTGTGAGTGAGTGAACATGTGTGCCCTCTCTCCTCCTGTCCCATCCTTCCCCCCGCACAAGTGAGCAAGTGAGTGAATGCACATGTGTAGCCTCCTCCCATCTCATCCCATCCCCCTTTCCATCTGCCTGTATGAGGAAGTGAATGAACACATGCACCCTCCCTTCTCCTGTCCCATCCTCTTCTGCCCTCCCACCTATGTGTGTGAGTGAGGCATGCATGGATGAGCCCAGCTCCCCCTCCACTTTGATTTCTTCCCAGTGACACAGATGTTATCAAAATTCCTGTTAAAAATGGCATAAGCCAGAAGTGCAGATGGTGGCAAATACAGTAATCTGCAAATAACCAAATTCACAAGTGCTTAACCTGCAAATGTGAAGGGCCAACTACATTTTCAAAACTGTTTCTCAAACTAGTGTGGAAGTTTGCAGAATATGAGCTGGCCCATTGTGGCTTGCTTCTACTCTTTCCTTCTTGGTCTAAATGGTAGCATGCAGGACGCATCCCTGACTGACAGGGCCATCAGTATGAGACTCAGTGCAGTTTTGAGACCTAGACAGTGCAACACTACATGATTTTTCAAAAAAGGTATAAATAAATAGTGGCTTGATTTAGACTAGAGGTAGGGAAAATTACTTTGGACTCCAACTCCCAGAATCTCCCAGCCAGCATGGCCAGTGATAATTTTAAGAGAGATCAGAGATAATTTTAAACCATAGTTTAAAATTACTTGCATAAGCCTGTTTGACCTTCCTTCTTCTCCTTGCTTATGGCTTTGAGAAAATTGCCATTTGTTGTTCATTTGAACTGGGAATTGTGCTTTGTCTTAATGAATTGCCCAAACAAGCCAGGATCAAAAAAATATTGATCAATCTAAGCTTGTCTGAACAAACCATAACTTCATCTTGGTTTGGAAGAAACAACAAATCACCATCAGTTGAAAAGAAAAGTGGAAGAGGAGAGAGGATGGGAGAGTCAATGGCACCAAGATTCATTTGTGTAACACTAATCCATAGTTTACTGTATGATTTACCATTATATCTGAATGCAGCCATTGACTTTTTCTCAAACATGATGTTTGCATCAGTTTTTTTTAAGCCACAGTTTTAATGGCAATTTATTCACACACACAAATGCATGGCCTGGTTATTTTCTGTAAACAGTGCCAGTAAACAGTACTCTTTTGCACAGTTTCAACTCTGTAAACAGTACTCTTCTGGGCAGTTTCTACAAAATTGTTGCCAGTATATTTTGCTTCCTTCACTGTCTTCCTGTCTTCACTGTTGAACATTCACGACACCTTAAACAAGGATGGTGGAGCAAGGTAGTCAATCAGATATCTGAGTGTGCATACATACTGCTTCTGTTCCCCGGTTACCTTCTTAGTTAATGTTTTGTGTAAACCATAAGTTCTTTACATAAGTAAACCACAGAGCAGGAGAACCTGTTTAGCAGAAGGCAATACACCTGTTCCTGTATGGTTCAATTACAATGCTATCAGTGTACATGCTTATCCCTCTTTCTTTATGCCATTGTTTTTCATATGATCTCTTCCCTATTGAAAAATATGTGGGAGATCTTTTGATCAGAGAAAGGATAAGTTCAGTTCAGGATAAGGACAAACAAAATAGAAAACATCCTTGAACTCTGCTGGGTTACCATTTTGCTGGGCATTCCTATTCTTATTAATTTCAGTTTGTGGAATCACTACTAAGTCCGTTACAGCAAAGGAATAACATGTTATACCAACATAGTAGGTTTACACTGGTACAACATTGCTATTGAGAAGCCAGTGTTGTGTGGCAGTTTGAGTGCTTGACCAGGGCTCTAGGAGACCAGAGTTTGAATCTCCATTCAGCCATGGAAACCCACTGAATTAACTTGAGCGAGTCACATTTTCTCAGCCTTAGAGGAAGACAATGGCAGACCTCCCTGCAATAAATCTTACCACAAAACCCAGAAGATAAGGAGTTTTATATTGTGTGCCTTCAACAGGTATGTATGTGTGTGGGGTATTTTATTCTATGAAGTGCCACGTACATTGAGGGTACTATATAAATTGATGATGATGATGGTGATGATGATGATGGGATCACTATAAGAGTCGACTTGAAGGCATATGATAGCATTACAGTTCCTCTGGTGCTCCCCAGAGTGAGCCAGCATAATTACTAAGCCAATGACACTCTGACATTGTAAGAGTCGAAATTGGTGGAGAGGTGAGATGCATGAAGAACATGTTTCATTAAGGCTTTTTGTTTTTAACCTTGAATCTGTTACAGACCTGTGCACATTCATGTTCATATTTTAGGTTCTCAGAGCGTTAAGAGGAAAAACAACAGCAACAAAAAGGGACCTGGCAAGATGTACACATTTTTTTAAAAAATGTGAAAAGTTAAATTCACATATTTCTACAGTGAACCTAAGAACCATGTTGGATTTGACGAAAGGCTTATCTAGTCCAGCATTCTATTCACACAGTGGACAAACAGTGGCTAGGGAGAAACCCAGAAGCAGAATATGAGTACAACTACATTCTCCTGCTCATCGATATGCTTAGTCAAGCAGTGCCTGCACACAAAAATGCACAAATTTAGAAAAACTGCACACAAAAATGCATATGAATTTCTTTCTGGAGGAGGTAAGGAGCCTACCTAGAACTTTGGTGGACAAGGAATAGTGGTGGAAAAAACAACAACCTAGGCTCAGTAGACCTGTCCATCTCTAATGGAGAGGAGAATGCCATGGGTGAGGAGCTGGACTAGAACTATGTCTCAGTCAGAACCTATACAGTCCCAACAGAGCTGCAAGAATCCTTGAACAGGATTGGATGATATGTGGCTCTCCAAATGATACAATGCCTGCCAGACCTAGCCAGGGTAACTAATGTTGCAGGATGATGGGAATTACAGTCCACACAACACCTAGATGTTGGGAATCATGCAACACTCCCAATGTTGCAATGTAACTCCCAGCAGCCCTATCAAGCATGGTTCATGCAGTGGGATGGTTGAAGTTGCAGTTCAACAACTTCTGGAAGACAGGTGCTGTACCTCTGTTCCACCTCTCCATCAATCCCGTTGTCCCTGCCCCACATTCACTGAATAAGACCACCCTCATGTTATCATGTTTCTCAATGTATGTTCTTTGCCATATTCTAGACTTTGCCATATTCTAGACTTCTGCAATGCGCTCTACATAGGGCTACCCATGTGCTTAGTCTGGAAACTTTAATTAATTCAGAATATGGCAGCCAGGCTGGTCACCGGAAGATCTAAAACTGACCACATAACACCTATTCTGAAGTCTTTACACTGGCTGCCTATTAGTTTCCGGGCACAATACAAGGTGTTGGTTTTTACCTTTAAAGCCCTTCATGGCTTGGGGCCAGCCTACCTGTGGGATCGCCTTCTCCCATATAATCCACCCTGCACACTAAGGTCCCCTGGGAGGAATTTACTGCAGCCAGTCAGAACTAGGTTGGCTGCAGTTACCCAGAGGAACTTTTCTTCTGTCGCTCCCAAACTATGGAATGGCCTGCCGGAAGAGACCCGGCATATTACCAGTCTTGACTGTTTTAAAAAGGCAGTCAAGACTGTCCTCTACCGACAGGCCTTCCCAGACTAGTGTTCCACCGCCTCTCATCAACTGTCAATTTGTTTTTAATAGTTAATGTGTTTTAGGGGGTTAGAAGGGTGGGTGGGTAGGTGGGGAGGATGGGGTACATTTTAATGTTTTAATGTATTTTATATATTGCTGTAATGCCGCCTTGATCCATTGGGAGAGGCGGGATAAAAATAAATTTTATTATTATTATTATTATTATTATTATTATTATTAGATCACTGTGTGAGTAAGAACTCTACATACATACAGCTGTATGTGTGAAGGCTTCCATAAAATCAAGAACACCATACAACTGGATTTCCCATTTATGTGGAAGACACACACACACACATGCACACATGCATATATACATATACATATATCCACCTGCCCGCCTGCCTAGATATAGATATAGATATAGATATAGATATAGATACAGATGTATGCACATGTGGTCCTTTTCAAGGGCTAAACTATCTGCAAGCATGGCCGGTAGCTTTTCCCTCATGTCTTATGTCATTACACTCTGGCTATTTCCACCCTATACTGTTACAGTGCTATTCACTTTCAACATCCTATGGAATTCTGAGGTTTGTAGTTTACTGAGGCCAAGGAGTTCTCTGGCTGAGAATTCTAAGTGCCCCTCCCTAAACTGCAACCCCCAGGATTCTATAGGATGTTAAAAGTGGAATAATAGCACTATAACAGTGTAGTGTGGAAATGGTCTTTGTGTATAGTTCTGAGTCACCAACAAATACCGAAGGAAAGCGTTTCAACAACAGTCACACAAATTTTAAAAGACCATCACAAATACATGAACACAGAACAACAATAAATGTTATAGAATGTGGTTGAAAAATACAATGAAGGTGATATCTATAGCCAATGCAAATAACAAATGGTCATGAATACAAAAATAGAGACTTGAATGGAATGCCATCACTTACAGCAAGAAGGTAAACATACTTTGAGCATTATCTAAGGTAATTCCACAAATTATTACAAAAAAAGTCAACATACACTGAATAGTACCTAAAGACATAACAAGACAAAAGAAATCAGCTCAAAATAACTATAAAACCAACTATAAACTATAAAACCAACTATAAACTATAAAACCAACATCCTGTCTCAGAGGCATAAGTACAAACACATAGCTATAGGTATCATCTCCTGACCTTACTCCCCAAACCTTTCTTTACAGCCTGCAGACACAATGAGCAATGGGAGGTCTTTTCTGTTGGAGATCAGGAAGCAGCAGGATTACTTTTCCAGCGTTTTCCACAAGCAATCTGCAATCCATCGGGGAGTTGCAACTGGGGTCCTACTTCTGATTGTCACATGGCAGATTGCTCGTGGAAGGAGGCTAGAAATGTTATCCTGCTGTGCCCAATCAACAAAAGAACAGACCTTCATTGCTCAGGGCTGGCTGCTGAGTATTAGGTTAGGCTGGAGGGCATTTATGTGCCATTACCATAAACATAAATACCAAAGAGTCTATCTTACACATATCTTACACTGTTCAACAGGATTGCAAAAATACAAGCTATAGTTTCTTGCTGCTTATAACAAGCAATCTCAGATTCTTGGCAAATCAGATTACGGTAACTAATTGCTGGGAAATCTGCAGCAGTCTTTAATTGTTGGCAGCAAATCTATGACTTCTTTTGAAAAGAAAAAAAAAACCTATAAGATGACCAGTCCCATGAACTATGTGGTCATGTTATTGTAGGTCTTCGTCAGTATGCTATTTCCCAAAATTTAAAGTGCCAGTTTCAATGGTGCTTGAGCTCTCCCAAAGATAAAACACTCTAGTGTGGTAACATTCTCGAAAAGGCCTTTTTTGAAAAGAAGAACCAGAAGAAAGAGAAAACAGCTGGTGGGTATTGATTTTGCTAATTAAGAGAGATCACCTGGACAGAACACTGAGCAGCAGGCTTTTCCCCATAATACAGCTGATTGATTGAATTTATATACTGCTTTTTCCCTGAGATAGGATCCAAGGTGGCCATTAAAGCACAATTATAGATTACATGATTTCACATTAATTGCCATGGCTGACTCATATGGAATCCTGGGGTTTGTAGTTTGGTGAGGCACTAAAGCTGGCTGAGAATCCTAAATGTCCCTCTCTAATCTACAAATCCCAGGATTCAATGGGATAGTACCATGGAAATTAAAGTGGAATTGTAGTACTATAATTGTGTAGTTTGAAAAGGCCCAGATTTTTCCCACTGTGGTGATAATGTACTATATTTTGATATTTAAATTATAATGACTTCAAACTCTATAGCTATACAGACAAATTAAAATATACAAATTTTTGTCCTCTTTTGTTGTCCTTTTTTGACATAGTGGGCCCTCAGTGTCTGCTGGGATTTGGCTCCAGGGTCATTCAGGGATACCAAAATCCATGGATGCTCAAGTCCCATTATATACAAGGGTGTACTAAAACAGTGTCCCTTATATAAAATGGTGAACAACAAAAGCAAGGAAAGTTTGCCTTTTGGACTTTTTGCAAAATATTTCAAGCCGTGGTTGGTTGAATCCATGGACACAGAATCTGTGGATAGGGAGAGCCGAATGTGCATCCTATTTCTCCGAGTCAGTGCGGTGTAGAAGACAAGGTGGTATACAGGTTTGAGCATTGGACTAGAACACTGGGAGACCATGGTTCAAATCCCCATTCAGCTGTGGAAACCCACCGGGTAACCTTGGGCAAGTCACACTCTCTCAGCTTCAAAGGGAGGCAAAGGTAATTCCCCTCCCCCCGAACAAATTTGCCAAATAAAACCCTGTGATAGGTTCACCTTAGGGTTGCCCAAAGTCAGAAATGGCCTGAAGGCATTCCATCACCAACATTTCTCTCTCATTCTGTCTCATTAGCAATGCAACAATGTCCACTCTTCTCTCCATTTTAGACTAGAAAACAAAGACATTAGCCAATTTAACTAATGTCAGTTGTCTTTGATGGCCATTTTGCACTCTTGCATGCCTCTGTTCCTTATTATCCATTTGTTTTCCAAAGTGGTAAACAAAAGAATCAATCAACGTGCTGCATATTATGTAGATTTAAACTGCGATGCTGAAAGCAGTCACCATGAGTACCAGGATTACATTCTACTTAATCAGGAAATACTTATGTCCAACAGAGGTTTCCAGTGGCATCTGTTATTTGATTTTGAGAACTGCCAAGCTGGAAGAAAGAACAGTTTCCTGGTTGGATTCCAAATGGAATAAAATTACGTTCTTCATACCTGAGATATTTTCTGTAATTTTGGAATGAACAATAAGAAATGCGTATAAAATAAACAAGAGAACTTGCACCATTTTTCCCCTACTGTTTTATTACATTTGAATAAGACAGAACAAATGCAAAGAAAATTTGTTTCTCATTAGGTTCCTATCTTCTAACTCATAAACACTTGAATGAATACAAAGCAGCTCCTAATCAGTCATTAAATGAGATTTATTAACACTGCCAAAGGCAAACTGTGGGAAAAGCAAACCTTGTAAAGTCTACACTTAGTTGAGAAAAGAGTGCAGCTGGCAGGGGAGAAACTCAAGTTTCAGATAGAGGTGCCAATTCACTTAAAAGGATATGAAACTTTTTCAATGGATTGGTGTCCAGCTTTCTTTCTTGAATTCTAGGAAGGTGGCTATAGACCCAAGCTGGCTGGTTTTATCAAGTGTTTGATTGTTAATGAGCTGTCATTCATACAAAAGAACAGTAGAACTTTTCAGGAACATCAGTAAGGACCAAAAGGGGAATCTGAACATTTGTTTTAGTGTGGTCTTAATCCCACTAGTTCTTAATTATTGTTCAAGTTTAATTGGAATCTGTGCTGTCATTAACTCATTTGCTTTTAAGATTGACCTATTTTTGTCATTATTTGTTTAAAAGTCCCTTTCCCGCCCCCTCTATGCATATACAATCTACTTGTATGCAGGACTGCTGCTTATCTAATATATAAAAGTCAATGTTTGTGAGTTTGTCTGTGTCAGGCAGGCAACAACCTCATATAATTGGCTGTGCCAGACGAGAAAGTCCTCATATGATTGGCTGCTTGTGAAGATTCTATGGAATCCTGGGGTTGGCAGTTTAGAGAGGGGCCTTTAGAATTCTTACCCCCAGAGCTCTTGGGCCTGGCTGGTTACTATGGAGACAAAGCCTAGCAGCAAGAAGGAGGATAGTATATTCCCTCAGAAACAGAACCTCTTTATGTTAACAACTCTGACTGCAAATTGGATTGGGGAATATAGGGAAAAGTTACAGGTACTGGACAATGCAGTTTGGGGAATAAGAGACACCAGATATCAAATCTGTGACCATTTCCGCACTACAGTGTTAAAGTGCTGCTATTCCACTATCAACATTCTATGGAATTTTGGGGTTTGTAGTCTAGAGAGGGGCACTTTGAATTCTCAGCCAAAGAGCTCTTTGGGCTCAGTAAACTACAAACCCCAGAATTCCACAGGGCGTTGAAAGTGGAATAGCAGCACTTTAACACTGTAGTGCGGAAATGGTCAGAGTATTTCAACCGCATCTAATTCCTAAAGTAAGGTAAGGTCATTCCTAAGATATTTCTAACAAGTGTTACCTATGAGAAAATAAAATCCTGGCAATGCCAGGTAAATATGCTAGTTACCAATATTTATGAATTGCTTAAATGAAAAAATATCTAAGCAATAAACAAAATCACTATTCAAGTGAAACTTGGTATAACAAGTTATATGTCAAACAAGTGCCAAGATCCCAGTGGATTCTCAGGGCTTTTTCACACTTTGGGAAGAAAACGGGGCAGTCTGTTACTCACCGGACTGGCGCGCTCCCTCCGACGATCCACGCTGATCCGGAGGAGTGCGTGCCCGCACTACACACTGCTCCGGGGACAAAAATGGAGGCTTCCAGTTGGTGGAGGCTCTCCACCAACTGGAGAAGCTCGCCAGCCAGAAGCCCGTCCCCAGAAGATCTGCAGCCTCGCACTGGTGCGAGCCTGCAGATCTACACAGGAACGCAGCGACGGACTGGGATGCGTCGGCCTATTGAAAGACCTGTTTTAAGCGGCCTTTCAATAGCACGGCAAACCACCAGTTCTGGTCGTTCTGGAGTGGGCTGTAGTCCGAAACTACAGAAAGTAGTCTGGACCCAGTTCGCCCCCAAGTGCAAACGTCCTCGCTGGAGGATGCGCTGCCCTGTTTTAAAAACAAAATGCGGAAAAGGCCTCAGTTCCATTCATTTGCTTGGATAAGAGGCTCCAGAGAGTAGGTGACCCATATAATACACATTGTAGTAATCCACTTTTGAGGTTACCAGGCTAATAGACTACAGTGATTGAGGTTTCTCTATCCAGTATTTCCAGCGATAGTGTTGGATCAAAGGAACACCTCTGGCTGACACCCCATTTCTTTAAGGGACTGCAGCCCTATCCAGTACAGCAGACTAAGCAAAACTGTGGACCTAGGGAGTATTCATCTGCAGAACTACCATCTTGCCAGCACACAGACTCAGAATAGCCAACGGGCCAGCATTCAGACTCATGCAAACCACTACTGCTTCCAGATGCTATTTAAGGTCTGCAGTCTTCTTTGATTCAGATGTTACAGAGCAATAGAGATGGTTGTCATCAGCACATTGATGGTAATTCATTGTCGGTCTCCAAACAGATTTATTCAGATGCAAAGGAGCATTGGGGACAAACACCAAGACAAAACAGGATGTTATATTTTCAATGACTACAGTATTGGCTTGTGGCAAAGTTTGGAATGTTGCTTTTAAGAATGATGTATTGAAGCCATCTATAACTTCGCAGAAGTCAGATGATGCTCGGGGATCTGGAGCATCATCCCAATACCATTCAGTTATGGATGGATTCGGCACAATATTTTAGTTATATTTTTCCAAATTCTCTTTGAGAGCATTTAATGTCATACTCTCCAAGTGACCCAATTTGTCAGGGACAGTATCAGTTAATCCTTTGCTATTCTACTTTTTCACCGTTTTTTTTTTTAAAGTCTCTCTCCCTCCCTCTCTCTCTCTTCTCAGCTCGCTCCAGTTGCTGCAAAATGAGTTCGAAGTACAAAAGTAGTTTGTTCTTAATTAACTCAGCAGGAGTGAGAAGAAAGGAGTATGAGGAACCGTGCATTCTCAGTAGACTCAGAGAAAAGCAAGCTGCCAGAGCCTCTCTCAACTTGTATTTTCTTCATTAATCACTTGTAGAGTCATAGAATCATAAAATTGGAAGGGGCCTTATGGATCATGTAGTTCAACCCCTGCTCAATGCAGGAGCTCCGTTGTAAGCATTCCTAACTGGCAACTGTCCAGTCTCTTTTTGAAGATGTCCAGAAAAGGACACACCTACCACTTCCATTGAGTCCATTGCCAAACTGCTCTTACAATCAATAAGTTCCTTCTAATGTTCAGTTGAAATCTACTCTCCTGTAACTTCAAACAATTAGATGTGGTCCTCCTCACTATTGCAGCAGAGGCCAGCCCCCTCCTCTCTGTGATAGCACTTAAGATATTCAAAGAATGCAAAAATGTCACCTCTCAGTCTTCTCTTCACCAGCTCCTTCAACCTCTCTTCATAAGTTTTATTCTAGATACATCCTCTTACCATCCTCATTGCCCTTCTTGAGCCAGCCCCAACTTGTCTATACCCTTCAGAATACAATATGCCAGATGAGTTGTGACAAGATCAGAATATAGTGGGATGATTAGTTCCCTCAACTTGGAAGCTATGCTTCTATTAATGCAGGCTAAAATAGCATTCACCTTTTTTGCTGCAGAATCACACTGCTGACTAATGTTTGATTTACGATCAACAATAATCTCAAGGTCCTTTTCGCATGTAGTACTGCTGAGCCTTGTAACCCCCATCTTTGACCTTTGCATTTGGTTCTTGTGGCCTAAATGTAGAATTTTGCATTTCTCTCTAACTTCATTTTATTAATTTCTGCCCAATTATCTAGTTTGTCTAGGTCCTTTCCAATTCTGATCCTATCTTCCAGTGTGTTAGCCACCCCTTCCAGTTTTGTGTCATCTGCAAATCTCCCTCTACCCATCATCTAAGTTATTGATAAAATATTGAAGAGTAATGGCCCTGAGGCACTCCGCTTGAGACCTCCTTCCAATGTGAAGTGCAGCCATTGATGGCAACTCTTTGAGCATGGTTTTCCAACCAGTTATGGATTCATCTGACAGTGTTCCCATCTATTCCATGTTTAATCAATTTGCTAATCAAAAAATTATGGAGGACCTTATAAAATACTTTGCTGAAATCCAGATCAATGACATCCACAGCATTCCCACCATCTACTAAACCAGTGTTATTGTTGTGTGCCTAAAGTCATTTCTGACTTAGGGCAACCCTAAGGCAAAGCTATCACAAAGTTTTCTTGGCAAGCTTTGTTCAGAAGCAGGTTTGCCTTTTTCTTATTCTGAATCTAAGAGAGTATAACTCTCCCAAAGCCACCCCATGTCTTTCCATGGCCAATTGGGGATTTGAACCCTAGTCTCTGGAGTCATAGGCCATTTCCACACTAGACCGTTATAGCACCATGATTCGACTTTCAACATCCTATGGAATTCTGGGGTTTGCAGTTTCGGGAGGGGCCATGCGGCCCCTCCCTAAACTGCAAACCCCAGGATCCCATAGGATGTTGAAAGTGGAATCATGGTGCTATAACGGTCTAGTGTGGAAATGGCCATAGTCCAACACTCAGATCACTATGCTATGCTGGCTTTCTGCTGCTAAACTAGTGATTTGATTTTTTTTTAAAAAGTTTGGCAGGATTCATTCTCAACAAGCCCATGTTGGTTCCTACCAAACACTGCATTGTTATCAAGATATTCACAGAAAGACTCCTCTATAATCCATTCTAATAGTTTTCCTAGTATTGAGGCCAGGCTAACTGGTCTGTAGTTTCCTGGATCATCCTTTTTTTTGCCTTTTTTAAACAGAGGGGCAATGTATGCCCCTCTCCAGTCCTCTGGCACCTCATCTGATCTCCAAGATTTCCAATATGATGGCAAGGGAGTTCACAGAGTACATCAGCAAGTTCATTCAGTACTTTAGGATGCAGTTTGTCTGGCCCTGCAGATTTGTCTGGCCCTGCAGATAGATAATTCCTATCTAACTCCATATCAATCTTGACTTGTAATCCAGATTCCTTGCCAAGGTCTCTGCTGCTGCATGGAAATGCACACATCTCTTGGGAGGAAAACATTTGCCCTTTTGAACACGTTCTGATGTTGCTTGGCCACATATGTCCTGAGGGCATGTGATACAGCTGTGATGCAGAACCCCTGGGTAGTAGCGGATAGGAGAGCACCAGCAAACTCAGGTGAGTGATAAAAGAAAAGGTGGGATATTAATGCAGTTAAAACATCATCATTCTCATTCTTTGACTTAAGAAGACATAGAAGAGACACTCACTTCAATAAATATGGAAAGAAGTGACCAGTGGGGTGCCACAGGTCCCAGTGCTATTCAACATCTTCATCAATGGGCCCAGTGCTGTTCAACATCTTCATCAATGACTTGGATGAAGGAGTGGAGGGCATGTTGATCAAATTTGCAGATGACACCAAATTGGGAGGAGTTGCTAATGCCCCAAAGGACAGGATCAAAATTCAAAATGACCTTGACAGATTGGAGAGCTGGGCCAAAGCTACCAAAATGAATTTCAACAGAGAGAAATGTAAGGTCCTACACTTAGGCAGAAAAAATGGAATGCACAATCATAGGATGGGGGACACATGGCTGGATAACAGTTTGTGTGAAAGGGATCTAGGAGTCTTGGTGGACCACAAGCTGAACATGAGTCAACAGTGTGATGCAGCAGCCAAGAAAGCTGATGCAATTCTTGGTTGCATCAATAGGAGTATGGTGTCTAGATCAAGGGAGATAATAGTACTGCTCTATTCTGCATTGGTTAGACCTCATCTGGAAAACTGTGCCTGATTGCGGGCACCTCATTTCAAGATTATTGACAAACTGGAATGTGTCCAGAGGAGGGTGACCAAAAGGATGAAGGGTCTGGAAGCCATGCCCTATGAGGAACGACTTAGGGAGCTTGGTATGTTTAGTCTGCAGAAGAGAAGGTTAATAGGGGACATGATAGCCATGTTTAAATATTTGAAGGGATGTCATGTCAAGGAGGGAGCTGGCTTGTTTTCCGCTGCTTCAGAGACTAGGACAAGGAGCAATGGATTCAAACTGCAGGAAAAGAGATTCCATTTAAACCTCAGGAAGAACTTCTTGACGGTCAGAGCTGTTCAGTAGTGGAATGTGCTGCCTCGGAGTGTGGTGGAGTCCCCTTGTTTGGAGGTTTTTAAGCAGAAGCTGGATGGCCATCTATCAGGATTTCTTTGATGTGTGTTCCTGCATGGCAGGGGGTTGGACTGGATGGCCCCTGTGGTCTTTTCCAACTCTATGATTCTATGATTTTATGAATATGTAACATCATAGGCAATGCCTTATAGATAGTGTCAAGATCTTGGGCTGTATGCACACCATCAAAGGTTTTCCATGTGTGTCTGTCTCCATACAGTGACTCATCTTTGAGTAAATTGTTCTGGGGCAAAGGTAATACACAGCTTCCAAGGTCTTATCTTGCTTGGCCAGATACGACCCGCAGGCCTCACACTGCATTAGCCCTGCTTTATAGCGGAGGATGTTTACTGTGTAGAATTCATGGCAATGATTATGTTTTTCAAATTGGCTGAGAAACAGTTCTTCTTTATGTTTTCTTTTCACTACTTTCTGGAGCAAATGTCAGCAGAGGAAAAAAAAAAGGTTTCTAATGAAACCAGAGAAGAAAGAAAAGAAGTCTTCAGAGGCCTCCTTTTCACCTTTCTCCCCCCAAAGCAAGGAAACAAAAAAGGTCAGCTTGGTTTTCTTGCCCCTTTCAGGTCCCCAGTAGAACTTTAAAATGCAGTAGAGAAGTAACAGTGAATGGAAGAACTATTTTAAAATACATATAAGCTGCACAGTTCCACCCAATCTTTCTCTCTGTGGACAGCCTTTGTAATCTGAGAACGGAAGAGGGAGTGCCAAGATAGAAGCACTCTAAATAAAAGATTACTAGTCAAACACCTGAGACAAGGGGAGAGGTACATATGCCTTGTGTAGGTTCAAGGAGAGAAAGGAACATTAGGAAATACCCCTTTCAGATTACAAACATGTTTCCTATTTGCAGTGTTTCCCCTCCCTGTTTGCAAACTTCTTTTATGAAAGCTGCTTTCCTGTAGAGTTGTACAAATGCTGCCAATTGGGCAGTGAAATCAATTGGATGTAAGAATCCCAACTGTGTGCAGGATGGCTGCCATATTCATTAGAAATATTGATAACATGCCAATGCTTGAATGTTGTTTTGTTTTTACTGGTAAGCAGACACAAAAAGCTTTTTCTGCATGTTTCAAAATACAAAGGGAAAAAAAACACCATGCAGACAAATGCATCGCATTTGCTCTCAGATTCATGTGCTGTAAATCTAGAATTCATTTTAGTCATGAATGTAAATTAATCTAAAGGATGGAACTATAATATTATGGTGTTTCATATTTGTATTTTGACTCTTTTCTGTGAAGCGCCCTAAAAACTGTCAAATGGAAGTACTGTCATCTGTTGATATATAGTGACCCTATGTATTCCATAGGGTTTTCTTTGGCAAGAAATCCTGAAGGGTGGTTTTGCAAATTGCTTCCTCTGAAATATAGTCTAAAGCACCTAGTATTTGTTGGTGGTCTTCCATCCAAGGACTAACCAGACCTGGCCCTGCTTAACTTCTAAGACCAGGCAGCAACTGGTATCATTAGGGTATTTATTAAAGTCTTTTTAAAAACCAAACACATACATGTTATTTTTCTTCTAGTTATGGAGATATGAGAGTAACATCCTTTGTGGTATATCTTTAAACATGTATTGCATGATTCTTCCCTATATGTTCCTTGATCATTGTGAATGTATCTTTAACTTAGCAATGAATACAGGAATGTTCACTTATCTCTTGTCCAACTGACTACATTCCTTGAAGGTAAAGGTTGCGAACGACCAGGTGTTGGGTGGCCACATTGGCTTTCTGTGGGACCTTGGAGAATCACACCATCCACTGTGCATCTCTATGACCTCCCTCCATATTGTCTTATTTTTTAAAAATTGCCCAAAATACCTTAATCATGCCTTGAGATGTACCTCCAGTTTCTTCTGCAACTTTTTTTCTAACAGGAAATGAACAGATGTGTGGAGGGGCAGCAGATGTTCAACTACACATGAACAATTGCACAATTCCCATCCTTGCATTATAAAATATTATTTCCAGAACTACAGTTACAGCTTGGCAGATTAGGCTTGGTAACACCTGTATTTAACCTTTTATTTCTTTTGGAGTTTAAGCATCTATACCTGTTTTACTTGGTTTGGCTAACAGAAAACAATATAAATATTTAGACTATTGCATTTCACTCATGAACCCTATTTGTGAAATGGGTCAATTTAATCAGTCGAAGGGAAGGCCAGAATAATTTATCTGTTCCTTTTTTAATGCTTCATTCATTGATAATATGTAATATATGTGTATGTTATATGCCTTTTGACTTCATGTGTAGTCTGTGACCTACATTTCTTGTTTTTATTTCTTGTTCTTGTTTTGTGCTATAGCTGGATTGTAGTAGCTGCATAGCAGCGCTACTATTTGTGGGGGCCTAACTTCTTTCTGAGTTAGAATTCAATCTCTGTAAAACATGACATTCCAAAAGAACTGGTATCACTGGCCACCAATCTTAGCCTGCTTTCAAACAGAATTATACTATTCTGCCTGCACAGTTTGCAAAGCTCCCTTTGTAATGCACAGAAAATTTCTGGAGAAAATTTTGGTGTCCCAGAGAATTGCACACAGATGATCTCTTCATCTGAACAATCTCTGCTGACTTCCCAGTCCATGACTCATTAGAGACTGTCTGACGTCTTCTATCTTTCATGTTCATTCCATCTAGACTTCTCAGAAATGCAGGCCTTGAATGTCCTTATCATCCAGTGGCTCTCAATTAATAGTTAAGCATACCAGACATGACAGAGAGACTACTGAGACAGTAAGGTGTTTTTCCCCCATTTATATATTCACAGTATATTCAGTGTTCAAAGGAAAATCTCTCAAAAGAAATTCTTCTCTCATTCTACTGATATGGCTGATTATAAAGCACCTATAGAGTGGAATTTTATGCTGCCGTCTTTGTGTCTAACCAGAGTATAGTGTTATGATTCCATTTTAACAGCCATGGTTCCATCCAATGCAATCCTGGGATTTTCAATTCTGGGAGCAGCATTTAGAATTCTCAACCAAAGCACTCTGTCTCAGCAAACTACAAACACCAGGATTCCAAAGGATGCAGCCATGGTGGTTAAGAGGGAATCATAAAGAAGTATGAAAGAACCCTGGTCTGTTTGTGTCAAGACTCAAGCATACGGTAGATTCTGCACTTGAAACCTCAGGAATGTCCAGCAGGGATTTGTTTTCAGCTGTAAGAAAGTTTGGAAGATCCTTACCCAGTGACTTTAAATATAAGTGAACAGGGCTATGTAGCATAACTCACTCACTGGTATACTTGGTAGCCAAACACACATTTGGTATTATGAGAAAGAACTCTACAAAAGAACTGGCATATTCATGTGAAGCTCTGCACAAGGGCTGATCCTGACTGACTGGAACAAGTTGTTTCATTGGCACTTCATTGGTTTTGTCACCTTGCCTTGATGCATCAATGTCACTGGATGTCCTGCTCAGCTCTGGAAACTGGTTAAGAGGAAGGCTGGGCAAGAAATTCTTAAAGTTTACAAACAAACTTGATACAGGAGTGTTGTGTGTATGCATAAATGAATGCATTCACACAAAGAAGGCTTCTGGTCATTTATCTCCACAGATTGGAAAACATTTCCAAGCTCTGTCTGCCCCTTTCCTTTCCATTGCAATGAACTGTGGAAAATGAGGGCACCTTCTGAGGTGTCCTTGCCTGTCCCTTCTATCCTCTGGGATTCTTCTGTCTTCCTGCAGTTGCTAAGGAAATGGGGTGGGACAGCTTATGGTGTTTTTCCTCTCAAAAAATGTGAAAAGAGAGGAAGAGGCAGTGCTGGTCCTCTTTTTGGGCAGAATATGGTGTTTACTTCAGGTAGCCGATACAGGGAAGTGACAGCAAGAAGAGAAGTGTCTGCCAGGCAGTCTGACCTGCATCACCTAAACATGTCTGCTGTGGTGGAGGACAGTTTAATTCTATTTCAATATCAATATTATCTATGTTTTAACTGTGTTGTGTTTAATTTAATTTGTAAGCTGCCTTGAGTCCTGGAGACCACATAGTTATTGGCCGTTACCACACTACACTGTTATAGTGCTATTATTACACTTTCAACATCCTGTGGAATTCTGGAGCTTGTAGTTTACTGAGGCCAAAGACATCCCTCCTGAATCTGCAAACCCCAGGATTCCATAGGATGTTGAAAGTGGAATAAGAGCACTATAACGGTCTAGTGTGCAAATAGCCATTGAGCTGTTATTCCACTTTAACTGCCATGGTTCCATCCTCAGGATTCCTGGGATTTGTAGTCTGTTGAGCCATTAGAGTGCTCTGGCTGAGAATTCTAAATGCTGTTCCCTAAACTGCAAATCCCAGAATTCCATAGTAAAGAACCATGACAGTTCAAGTGGAATAATAGTGCTATAATTGTGTAGTGTGAACGGATTCCAGGTTTAGGCAAAAAATCAGGGTATAAATAAAGATCAGGAGAATGTGCTGTCCCACCACAAATGTTGAAGAAAGATTCAATAGGCAGTCCAAAGTGTTCCCCAACCCCAGAGTAAGGGGATCTTGTTCTTTCCTTCAGGCAGCAAAATGCCATGTGCTTTATCTGAGAAGTGCTCACTATGTCCCTTTAAATTAGGTTAAATGACAGATTAGCTGACATGGTTCTGCTACCATCTGAGGTGATAAAGAGAAATTCCTAAGGGGTGCAGTGGCCATCCCTCTTTCAGGCACCTCCTGAAGTGTGCAGGCTTCACAGTACTGCTGTGAGAGAATGATAATGGGGCGCAGGTGGAGGCTAAGGTTGGTTTGCCCCCAGTGACCTGTCTGTATGTAAGGTATTTGAACTAGAGCCAAGAATTCTGAGGTTTTAAAATGAAGCTAAATTGATAACTTGTTCAGACTGGCTCACCACTCTGAGAAAAAAGGCCTAATGCTTCTAAGGCAGTGATACTTTCACTTCCCTCTCCTCCACAGCTTCAACAAATTTATTATACATCTGTGTTTTTCTGTTGGGGTTGTCATTGAAAGGCTGGGATACTGTTTAAAAGGACTGCTGGAAATTTACTGAATTGCATCACTGATGATGGGGTCTGTAACCTTTTCAACTTGGCTGGGAATCTGCTGGAAAACATCTGTGATCCTTTCCGGTTATGAAATAATATAAAAAGGGACATCCTTTCCTTAATGTCTAGCTTTTTGTCAGCATCACTGCAGTAAACTTCATAGGACTTTTTTGTTCACATGAGTTGAGTGTGTTTGCTTTGACCATGAGATGCTGATTGATTTGTCATCTGACAAGGTTACATTGGGGTGAGCCAAACCCAGAACTTGGGTTGGGGGGGAATGCTGTTTGGGGCTATAACTCGCAGAATTCCCCTCCCAGAATGGCCAGTAATTTAAAAAAGTAATTTTTTTCAAGCTCTGAACCAATGCTCATTTGGCTCCTCACTGCTGGGGTTCATATACCTAGAGGTTTACCGTCACTATAATATATAATACTAAATATTAAATTAGAGAGCAGGTTTATAATGCAGCATTTCTATGAAAGAAAATAGTATTAGATATTATGTATTAAACAGTATTATTTTTTGTATTATGTCTCCAAACTGCACCCTGTGATATGCAGATCTTGTCTGCATGGTATATTTTACTGCAGTTCAGAGATAATTCTGCATGTTTCATCTATAGGGTTATTGTGCTGAAAACTACCAGAATACTCCAAACACTGCTGGTTTGCCCATGGGGAAATTTGTCTGCTTCTGTTTGTCATATATCTTGTACACAGATGAGAATCCCAGGGAAGTGAAGGTAGTGATGTAGCTAAAGTAATTTATTTTTATTTATATATCCTTTCTCCCTTCCTGGAAAAAAACAACTCTGTATCACTCCCATGGCAGTGTGCATAAAATTAGAAAACCAATTATAATACAAACATAACCATTCACAGAGGCATAAAAACTTCAAAACCGGCAAATGAAAAACAATAAGCCATAAATCTATTTAAGACTGTATTTTAATATTTCAAAATTCTCCTCAAAATGTCTGAGTAAACAGGAACATTTTAACTTGATAGGGTCTAAAAGAAGTATATAGTCAAGCAAATACACTGGGTCAGTTCCAACTTCCTTCTGGAGGGTATTTTAAAGCTGTGAGGCGCTACCACAGAGAAGACCTTCTGTTTCATAGATGCTTGTGGCTGTTCCTCCAATATTGGTGCATAATGATGTGTCTCCTCCAAAGATTGCTGCACATATGAGTGCAGCTTGCAAAAGTTACAACTTCCAAATTCTATCATGGCCACTTGCTAGTCTAACTGGAGGATTCTGGAAGTTGTTGTCCAAAAAAATGACTGTCCCAAGATCTACATATAAAGCTGATATTCCTTCCTGAAATCTTAGCTCTCGCAGAAATTAATGGGATAGTCCTAGGAAAGACAGATTCAAGCTTTAAGTGGTAATATATGGACATTAGCTCCTATCCTACCTTACAGGGTGTTTTTGTAAGGACTTGAATATATGAAGCACTTATCTGCCTTGCTATCTAAATGCTAATTTTAGTGAGCTTTTTTTGGTGGCATATTAATCTGCTGATACGAGAACCTGAAGAAAGGTAAAGAAGTGGGCTACTAGGAATTGGGAGGGAAGGAAAGTAGGACTGATTTCTTTGTAATTGCTTGGGGAAGTGCACAAAAACCAGTTTTCTCCTTTTCTGTCACCACTTGCCTTGACATTGGTCTCTTTGCCTGGATGCTTAGGGAAGCATAACAATTCCCTGAGACTTCAGCCATGGCGGTCCAGGCTTTATTCCATTTCTGCTTTAGTGCTAGGCTTACTGTTCCAGCTGCTGGGAGGCTCCCAGGTGAAAACCTCCTATTAAGACACACTTTGCTTGAGAGCAGACTTCCTTCCCCTCCAGATGTATTGGAACTATACTGTTAGGGTTGGGGACATTGGAGGTTGCAACTCAACACATCTGGAGGGTGCTCTTTTGGGTTAGGATGTTTTACAGGATTTCCAGTTGCACTTTTCAGATCCCATTCAAATTCCAACTGTTAAACATTACATTCTTTCCCACCTTCAGGACAATTGGATCCATGCAAACTGGTTGGATTCAGAGTTATCTGAATACAACTGGTTTCATTGCACCCATGGCAGCCTCTCTAGCCCTCTGGAAAGGTTACACAGAGGAATGAGGGAGCCCTCAAAAAGTACAAAAGGAAAGGGGATTCCTTCTGGGAACAGAGACCTTCTGCCCACAGGAGGCAGATCATGGTTCCAACCTACTGAGAATAGATGGAATAATATATACATATTGTCACAAACTGTTGTATCTCATTAATTTAATGAGATGATGTATGAGGTCTGATTGCACTACACAGATATATCAGTTTGGTTCCAGTTTAATTGTCATGGCTCCATCCTGTGGACCTCTTTAACTTGTAATTTGGGGAGGTAGTCAAAATGTCTGCTAGAGAGGACTAATGCCTATCTAAACAGAATTTGCCTTATGAAGATACAAATCCCAGGATTCCATAGGGAAGAACCATGACAACTAAAGTGATATGAAACTGATATAATAGTATAGTGCAGATGCACCTCTAGACATTTAGAGCCTTTTGCTATTTCAGTTAGATCTGAATTCTGCATTTCCAGTTTGCTTATTCTGGATGCTTAAAAGATGCTTTTCAATCTTCTTATCACTGGCACCCTCATTTGACCACATTTTCCTGATTCCTCTCGTATTATGTTATCACTAACAAATGAGAGTCCTTTTCTCTCTTGCCAGCCTCTCTACTTACATGAAATTGTTTTGACTGTGGACAATGAATACATTTACTAGGAGACATAAAATCTCAGCTACTTCAAATGTCAGCCTATGAAATGGTTCTCCATAACGTTTTAACTCTCATCATCTACTGGAGCTATTACACACCCCAGAGCTTTGTCTAGTCTTGAGATGAGAGCTGCAAATTTTTATCTCTGTCGTTCTTCCTCCCTGTCTGTTCTCACAAAGAGCGAAGTTTAATGGATAGCATATGCTGCTAGGAAAACCTTTGTTCCCTCCCCAGACATGCCATTGCCAAGTCTCACCAAGTCTCAGTGTGTCTCTCACCCATTATTATTTTTTTGGCTTGTCTTTCCTGCAGCAGGAATCTGTCTTGTACCAAGTCCAGAATGCTTTAAATGAATTTAAATGGAAAATTTAAACCATCACTCAAAGGGTGGGTATTTTCTCCCAAAGTCATACTCCTTTCAGTGACCGAAACTTGGCAGGTTTGCC
Organism: Ctenosaura bakeri; assembly: GCA_948474755.1. Taxonomy (NCBI): domain Eukaryota; kingdom Metazoa; phylum Chordata; class Lepidosauria; order Squamata; family Iguanidae; genus Ctenosaura; species Ctenosaura bakeri. The sequence continues at coordinate 370,499 of CAOLHI010000238.1, read as the reverse complement.
AATGGTCTGATAAGGATGGCTGAGAGACTAAAAATGTCTCCTCCCTGTCTCAGCAGGAAAACCTTAAGCAATAGTCTTGCAAAGGAACAGCTGAAGTGAAATTAATGATTAAGCTCTGGCTTTTGAAGAGAATTTCATCAGCAAAGACATTGAAATTGTGCTTTTGTTGTTGCTATTGCTTGGGACGTTAAAAGAATGTCTGGTTTGTGGTCTCACTAAAATCTTAAGATGTGCAGAAAGATATGATAGAGTTTCATGGAATTTCCCAGGTAGAGGTTTGTCTGACTATGCCATTCCTAATTCTTAGAGAGAAGCATGTTGTTGTTGTTTTTTAAAGAAATACATTACTCTCTTTGAAATTAAGCATTAAATTGTTAAAGACTGGGAGTTTATTGTCCCTCGTTAAAGGCTGCTTTGATGCAAAGTATTATTTCTATACAGTATTTTTTTCCCCAGAGTTAAAGGTTAGAGTCCATATGTGCTTTTGTTGCAAATGTCATCTTAAGTCAGCTCTCTTCCAAACTGTGGAGTGAAATATTAATTGGACTGGGTGTTTGCTAGCCAGTAGGCAGCTTTGCTTGCTGTTCAGAATCAATTATGAGGACGGAAAAGGCAGCAGTGGCAGCGGCAGGAGGCAAGAAGAAGAATCCAATCTATTTAGTCAGTTAAGGAAATAACTTAAACATTTTCTGATATACAGCTGGCCCTCGACATTCTCTAGGTTTAGGGGTGCAGGACCCTTGCAAAAGTGGAAAAAAGACAAATATCAACGTGTGTGTGTGTGTGTCTGTGGGAAGTGGGCTAAGGTATGGTGGAGAGGACAGAAACCCAGGGTCCAAACCAGGTCAAGGAAAGGAGAGCAAAGTGGGGTGGGTTTATATGGTAATGTGATACTTCCTCTCTCTTGCCCATCTCCTTCCTTGGGTGTGCAGGGGCATCAGGTTTGTAGTGCTGAGAAATCAGGCTGTAAACTGTCCTTAGCTGGCCAGGCAGTAGCTGGCACAGGAGGAGGAGGACCAAAGGCGGGTTTTTAAATTGCTGCATAACCTGAATGGAGTCACTGAGAGGAAAGGACCCCTAAGAAAGAGGCGGCTGAGGTAGAGGGGGGCAGAGGCTGAAGAAACTCACAAATAATCAAATCCATGAAAGTCAAACCAGCAAATGTGGAGGGACATCTGTATACTCAGCAAGCAACAGATGTCCCTTCAGACTGTATTTTGCAGTGGCCTCTGGAGTACTCATATGAATCTCCACACAGGCAATCCTCAAAGTCCATTCAATAATCCCTGAAACTGGGACAGTTGACAGGTTGTCATCTTGAAGCAAGCTTTCACACATGTTTTCAAGGCTGGAAATGTAGGGTTTTGGACCTCTAACTCAAGGGTGGGCAAATCATGGCCTGTAAGGCACATGTAGCCCCTGGATCCCACTTTAGAGGCCCCAGAAGGCCTCCTCCAGTCCCCCAAAGCCCCCAATCTTTTAAAAAAAAACTTGTATGTTTTTGTGCAGTTTTTGCCCCCAACCATGCAGAAAGCTCCTTCAACATGTGAAAACACATGCTTCCTCATTAACAACTTTTGCCATTTTGATCACACTCTGATGTTGTTTGGCCACATGTGACCCAGTTTTCATATGTGAAATCTTGGTGGGTATATCCCCCGCTTTAAAATCTGTTTTAGCCTGGTGCGTCATCACTGAGAAGGCCTTCTGTCTAGTTCCTATATACTGAACTGTCTCTGGCAACAACACTTGGCCTGTATTGTCAACTAACCTTTATATATAGTTAGCTCTATGTTTAGTGGTCTAAGCGTTGGACTAGGACACTGAGAGACCAGAGTTTGAATCACTGCTCAACCACGGAAACCCACTGGGTGACCTTGGGCAAATCACACTCTCTCAGCCTCAGAGGAAGGCAAGGGCAAATCCCCTCTGAACAACTCTGCCAAGAAAATCCTGTGATAAGATTGCCTTAGGGTTGCTCTATGTCAGAAATTACTTGAAAGCACACAAAAATAAAATAAGTCCTGAAACAACTTAATCTAACCCTTTGGGCATTCCTACACAAATGTATTTAAAATTAAAACACAATGTAGCTCTACTTTAAATATTTCAATGTTGTTGGGACAAAGACATTCTATTTGCCGTGACGTTTATTTTTCCCCACCTGTGTCATCATTCCTTGGTGGGTGAATTAGGTTGTTTATTGTGCTGTCACAATGGTTTGTTGCTATTGTACTGTGACAAATACTTGTGAGGAAATCTTACACATGTAATCTCAAGGAAAAAAATGAAACTAGTTGGAACCTGCAGTATAGCTCATTGGTAAACAATTTGAAAATTTGAAAACCAAAGACAATATGTAAAAAAAGGGTCTTTCAGACAGACTTCATTTTAACTCTACAGTGCCTTGAATTCTGTAGCAGAGAATGTAGGTGTTGTAGTTTTGAAAAAGCAACTGGCAGATGGCTACTTTGCTGTATCTGGAAGTGCTTCTGTGATTATGCATAATGAGATCATGTGTGGTGAAAATGTATTTTTCAGGAGAATGAGACTTTTCAGGAGGTTGTCAGGGTCTATCTGAATATTCAGTTAATTTAAACACATTTTTGTACCATGAGCTCACATTCAAGTGCAGCAAGCCTATCCATCTCTTATTTAGTTATATGGTCATTAAGAAGAAAATCCACTTTAGATAAAGCAAAGCATTTCCATCCTCTGGTTACACAAGTATCAAGTCACAGCAATTATGCACAAACACCAGATAGCCAGCAAAATGCCACGGCAGAGTTAAATTGTACATGTTTTGTGCTAATAATGAGGAAGGCTAAACAATATGCCAAATCGGATGGGCCATGAACAGGATTAGAGGACTTGCAGAATCAATTTTTTTAAAAAAATAGATAAAGCGAGCATTTTGTTTCAGTTTTTGTTTCCATCTTCCCTTCTCCTTTGATTTGATTCTATTCTTATAACAACTTTAGCGACATAGATGTGATAACCAAGACAGTAACACAATAGGCCTGTATCCAAGGTGTGCAAAGCAGTTATTCTTTGCGTTTCCCTCCTTTGCCCTCTTTCCTGGCCATTTTGTCCACAGAAGGCCATTCCCACCTCCCCAACACCATCTTGGTAATAATGACACCCTTGGCCAGATTTTAGTTGCCTCTTCCTGTCCTTTAGTCAAATAGCTGCTTCCCACCCCAGCTCTCTCCTTCCCTTGCGGGCTGTTACTGGTATCCTCCCTCTAACCTCTCTCATACTAAATTTTTCCCCTCCTTTTCCACACTTTTAAAAGGTTATTGCTCCAGTCATTTCTCTTCTCACCTTTATCATCCACTTAGTTACATACCTCACTAGCTTTTATGCATGCCTGTATACCATTAAATTTCTCCAGTCCATGAGAGCAAATATAACTTCTCTGGACATTCTAACCTAAAGTGCTTTCTTGACCTTTTCTTCTCATGTCTTTCTGTGAGTTGCTTTTTTCAAACTACTTTTTTGTTTTGTTTGCATGATTTCCATAATGTGATTAGAAGATATTTATGACTCTAATTTATATCCTCTATTCAAGTGCCCAAGGCAATTAAGAGTCATTAAAATTATAACATACTTAAAAAAGAAACACTTCAGCATATTAAAAATATTATATCAAAAGGGTATTCACAGCATCATACAAACTAATCCTCTTGAAAAATCTGAGACAAAACTATTTGAAAAGTCATATCCTGATGCCTTTCTTAATAGGATACCTTTTGCATTGTTTTCTGACTGATTATAGAGCTAATGTGGTGTAGTAGTTTCAGTGTCGGAATATGATTCTGGAGACCAGATTTAGAATCTCCATTCAGCCATGGAAACCCACTAAGCAACCTTGGTCAAGTCACACTCTCTCAGCCTCAGCGAAAGGCAAGGGCACATCCACTCTGTACAAATCTTGCTAAGAAAACCCTGTGAGAAGTTTGCCTTAGGATCACCATAAGTTGGAAGTGACTTGAAGGCACACAACAAAAACAAAGTACAAATCCAAGTGATTCTTAAAAGTGATTTCCTGTAGGGTAGAGGCTGGCAAAGTATGGCCCCTGGATCCCACTTTTACAGCCCATGAAGCCCCCCACAAGTCCTCCTCCATTTTTTTTTTTAAAAAAAACATTTTTGGTGTGATTTTTTGAGGGCATCCTCCCCAAAAGTCCATAGAAAGCCCTTCACACTGAAACACCCCCAGATCTATAGAGAAAACTCCTCAGAACCTCCCAGCAAGTCCAGATGCCTGTATTTTCATAGATCATCTTGAAATGGTGACAAGAACTGTCACAGGCTCTCTTCTGGTCACCATTTTGGGAAGGACTCTGATGAAGGTAGAGGTGTTCGGGAGCACTGTTGGGAGGTTCTGCCTGCAGGGCTGTAGGACCACTGCCAGCAAGAACTACCAGTACTGAGTAAGGTGGTCCTGTGGTCTGATTCAGATTAAGGAAGCTTCCTATGTTCCTAATCTACTAATATATAAAAGTCAAAGTTTGTTTGTTTGTCTGTGTCAGATGAGAAACACCTCATATGATTGGCTGCCTAAGAAGATTCTATGGAATCCTGGGGTTTGCAGTTTAGAGAGGGGCCTTTAGAATTCTTAGCCAGAGAGCTCTTGGGCCTCAGTCAACTGTGTTTGTCTTTTAGTAGGCTAGTTGCTATGGAGACAAGGCCTAGCAGCAAGGAGGAAGGCAGCGTATTCTCTCAGGAGCCCAACCTCTATATGTTAATAACTCTGAATACAGGTTGGATTGGGGAATATGGGGAAAAGTTACAAGTATTGGACAAGACAAATTTGGGAAATTAGAGACAGGATTTCAAATCTTTTTAACAAGCATTACCTATGAGTAAAATCCAGGGCAACGCCGGATATGTACGCTATTTTAGCATAAAATTGTAATGCCAGGTACAGCCGTTGGGCCAGGTGAATGAAGTCAGGAAAAGTGATTTTTGCCTATAGGAATTATTTATTCCCTTGCCAGTTTCTGAAATTGTCTTTTTTTAACCTTTAAATGTTACTTTTCTTCTTTCCTTTATAATAAACACAGCTTCATTTTTATTAGCATACTGTGCCTTTGGGTTTTTTTCCTCCACTGCCAATGTTCTGTTATTTGTAGAAAATTGAGGTCTAAATCCAATTATTAGTTCAAACTAGAGTATACTAACTAAATCACTGTGAATTTTGTAAGTCATTACCTGTGGGATTTTTTTTTACACAATGGGTTTACTTTAGTAAGATTTAAGAATTGGATTTAGGCCTAACTGTTCCTGAATAATATTTGAGTTGCTTTGATTGAAGTCCAATGAATATCCAATGAATATCCAAAGGCAAGCTACTAGAGGGTAGTTGTTTTTTTAATGTCCCCCTCCCCAGCATGTGTGGCAGATGGATAGGAGATTTCTCTATAACTCTGTGTGCCCTTGCCTAGTACAGGACAAACTGTTCCAAATAGACAGTACAAAGCATATCACACAGTGCTTTCTGGACTGTACCACTTCAAGTGGTGAGAATCACTTATTTGAATAATTCGTGCATGAAAAAAATCCCTTCATGTGGAAAGCTAGCAGATGAAGAAGAAGGCTAAGCTGAAGTTCACTGTGCATCATGTAGAATAAAACTCTGCAGGTCATGAAACACTAACTTGCTGTCAAATGCTGCAGCCCAGGTAAGGATGCAGCAGGTGATTTTTGTGCCTTTTTGTTATACATTTTAGCAAACATATATTCCACATTTTAGCAAATCAGTCCTCAGTCCAATTCTACCATATAAACATTTATTTGAATAAAAACCAACTTTGTGTGTATGAGTTGCCAACAAAGCTAGGCCATGTCCTCAAATAATTTTGACAATGAAAACACCAGATGCCTTTTAGGGGCAAAAAAAAAAAAAAAAGCAGGCTAGTTACAACTCTATCATTTGTTTCAATGGCTTTGTTCAGAAAGCTGTGAGCCTTGCTAGACGTAAAAGCTTAGAGCAGCAAGAATTAGTGTGTTGTCACCACAAAAACAAGCAGACTTCTGTTCTGAGCATAATCAGATCCATCAATCATAGATGGATTGATTTTGCAGCATGCCTACTATGTTTTTGAGAGTTGTCAAAACCTGATCCTTCTTCCCTTTTTTTTGTGCGGAGCGGGGGGTAGATATTGTTTTATTCAGCAAAGACGCCCAACACTGGGTGACCGTTATGGAACCATTTAATTTCTTTGAGTAAGAAGCATGGCCTATTGAGGACATTGACTTCCCTTTTTTTTGTGCGGAGCGGGGGGTAGATATTGTTTTATTCAGCAAAGACGCCCAACACTGGGTGACCGTTATGGAACCATTTAATTTCTTTGAGTAAGAAGCATGGCCTATTGAGGACATTGGCTACAATGACAAATGAATCAGCTTGTGCTATGAAGCTACTTTTTGCATAATACATGAAACACACTGAGTTTACTTACATAGATGAATGAGAAGCCTTTGTACACACCATGGCTTGGATGGTGGGTGTTGATTTGAAAGGAAATTCTCTTATTCTCTGTATTTTACACACACACACACCAGTCCAATAAGATCAACATGTCAGATGCGGTCAGTGAGCTCACTACCCTGTACATTAGGCAATTTGATGCTACTGTAACTATCAGAGCTCCATCTTACAGGATCCTGAGATTTATAGTTTAATGAAGTGCTTAGAATTCTCTGTTATAGTTCAAAATAGTATACCAGAGCTCTGTAGCAGAGAAATCTAAGGCCATTTTCACACGATGACACTCTTCTGCATCATCATGCTGCAATCCCAGGTCTGGAAGGGAGCATATCAGCAATGCTCCCCTCCGCACCTGACCAGCTCCGAACGCCTTCCCATGCTGCACTATGGAAGGAAGCATTGCCATTGTGCTTCCATGGTTTCCACACAGCTGGGAAAGACAGGAGCGCCACACGGTGGTAAGTGCAAAATCCATTTGTCCATTTTGAAAAAGGGCGCCAATGCAATGTTTGGGATGGGATGGCAGCTGGCCAGTGATGATGTTGTGCAGAAGCACAACCTGCTGACTGCTGTCATCCTGCCCCAAAAGCAGCTTGGCCTCATTGTGCAGAAATGGCCTAAATTCCTCAATAAACTACAAAGGCCAGGAGTCCATGGGTCATGGCAGTTAAAGTGGCATTGACTCTGTTATAACATTATAGTGTAGATACACTCAGGCCTAAATCCTGTTAGGCCTGACTAGACCCATGAAATCAATATGCTTTACTTATGTGTAGATTTATCACTTAACGATTGAATGGGCCTACTCTAGTCGCCACTAACTAACAGCATGTCAGCTTCAGTTTTCTGTTTCTTTTTAAAATTTCAATCTAATCTTTATGCTGTAATGAATGAAATAGAAATCCTTCCCTAACTACTTCCAAATACAGCAATTACAGGCCCAGCATGAAAGGCATCACTGAATAGAATGTTATCTTGCGAAATAATTCCCTTTGTATGTGATGCTATGAATCATAGACATATCAGCTGAAGGACTGGAACTAACCAGTGAGAACCACACAGAAATAACCACACTGTATTTGAGAAATTCACTAATTAAAGTCATGCAAAATTATGTAAATGTCTGACTTAAATTAAAACATAAGCTAAAACAAATGGCACCACCATGATTATGAAGCACCTTTATGTACCCACCTTTGCCACCTTAGTTATTTGTTGTGGGTTTGACACACTTTGTTCACCCACCTTTTACAGAGTATCCCCATGGCACAGTCATGGAATCAATGTATTACCTGTGTTTTCCCAGTGATTCTCCAACCTTTTCTCAGCCTAGAGAAGGTCCAAGTTGAAAGAAAAAGAAAAGAAAGGAAGAGTAATGCTATCAGCTCAGGTATAGATACACTCTTTTGTCTTTAAAGGCATGTTTTGTCCAGAGAAATGGATGCATTGGGCCCAGATCTTAAGGTCAGATCTCTTTATTCCCTGCCCATGGTATCTCACTGTGCCATTACTACTCTGAGTTGCCACTGGCTATTGTTAATCATTTTGTATGAAAGCCAGCATGGTGTACTTTAAATAAATACGTACATACATGCGTAATAAGCTGGTAAAAAGAGCTGTCCCCCCCAAATCATCTTGTGTTTCAGATTAATTGTATTTTGATGTGATCTCTTTCAAAACTTCCTGGGTGGCCTTGGGCTAGTCACTTGACAAACATTCATTTCTATATCAACAAACAAAGAGGATAACAATAATAACACTTTGCTTACTTTTCACATTTTCTGTGGTGAATGACTCATAATTAGCTAATGTACCATGCTTGGAAAGTGTAGAGAGGTATATAAGCAATAGAGTATTATTATTTTTTGTCAAGCTGTTTCTCACAATGGTGTTTGTTGAATATGACTTCTAGGTTGATCCTTCAGACCAATCTTCTCCACCCCACAACTTCCTTTTAACATAGATTTCTGACAGTACTTAAAGTAAGATATCCACTAAAATCTGTCAGAAATTCATGTCAAATGATCTATGTTGGTCTGCCAACCGCACTTTTTAAAAACAACTTTCTCATGATAGTTTTCTCTTGCTATTGTCTGTGATGACTACCACTCCTGAAACATATTTTGAGAGATAGCTTTTATGATGTCATGTAATATCTTGTCTCAGCATCATTCCAAGACAGCATTTCTGAAATATATGTTTAACTATGCCCCTGTGTAATTCATATTAATGTGGTTTTTTTTTTTAAAAAAAAAGGCAAATCCCTTGCAAGCACAGCATATTAACTCTTGTATATATGTGTCCACATGTACACAGTCATAAACATTCTCATGTGAATAAATACTGGAAGTTTAAATCTGCTTTCAGCTGCAATATTTCAATGCAAATTCAAAGTTAGTGGGATTTTTTTTTAAAGTATTAGTATGCACGTGTTTTAATTCTGCTTTATTTATCTATGTAAATCGATCTGCATTAGTGGAACAGAAAAATAGTAGTCCAACCATGGATTTTCTTGTCTTTGGAAATTAATCCTGGCTAAGATCCTACATCACATTGATAACTGCATAAACATAGTTACAAATGCCTTAATGAATTAGCCCACTCTTAAATTAGCTCACTCTTAAACTTGAGAGAGCTGCTCCATGTAATGGAGAACTGTGATGTGGTCAAGCAGGGTGCTTCATAATGATGTGGCTCACCCTTCCTGCCCCTGAACCATGGTGCAGTGAATTCCCTCCTGCCCCCAAACCATGGTGCTTATTGCACCCCAGCTTGGGGGTGGGAGGGGACTAGTTGTGTCATTCTGAAGTACTCCACTAGCCTATGCTGTAGACTCCCTTCGGTTCTAGGAGATATTTACAGTCATAGCAATACTGCCATGATTGTGAGTAAGCATCATAGGCAAATATGGAACGGTTATGGATACATAAGTCTAGGTTACAAATCTACAACTGAGTGCAGATGTGGTATCTCCAAATTGCCTAGGCAACTGCTGAATTCTGTCTCTTAGAATTGTGCTGAAACACTGCAGCAGAACACAGCAATAGAGAGAAAAGAAGAAATTCTCTAACAGTTGGTGGAGGGAGGACTGTGGCTCACTCTTTACTCCAACATGACCTTGTGGGATGAGGTATTTTTCCTACTACTGCAAATAAAAGCAACATCTATTGTTTGGGCAACTCGGCCACCATTTTGCATCCCGATTCACCCTGTACGTGTATATGTGTGTGTATTGGAAGGATCAATAGAGGTCTTGGAGGATAATGTCATTGTTACCTGCATTTCGCCCAGTGTAGGATCTCTGGGCAGGGTTCGTGCCCAGTGTGCTAGTCAATAAGCCACAGAGAGAGAGAGATCAAAGTTTCATTTCAGATTCTGCAGAATGGCACACAGCAAATCAAGTGTTTCCTGAACACAAGCCAAATCACATCTCATATAGTTGACAAGGACTACATGGTTCTCCCTGGGGGGTGGGAACTATATCATGAATACATCATTATGTCAGCATTCAAGCATTGCGCATGTGCATATAAATGATCGAAAACTGTAATACCAAATCTCAGCTTGGGGGTATGAAAGTTAATGTTACAATGAAGCTTAATGAACCTATTGGTAACTGTAGGTTAGCTTTTGTGGTTGCTCCCACTCTCATTGTTCAAGTCTGGGGTGCTCCAGATGTTGCAACCCATAGAGCTAACCACACTCCAACATCTGCTGGCACTTGCTCCCCCATTTTAGCTTGTTCCACTTAGTTAGTCTTGTTATTTAAAACTTTTTGCTGTCTTGCAAACTTTGCTTTGTTGCTCTTTGTTTAAGCTTTTAGTTGCTAGCTTAAACTATTGATCACCCACAGTGACCTTGGGGTCTCACATCATTGTTCTATATCTGGCTATAGGGATATAGGCAGATGCTTCTCTAATGGCCCCTGCTCTCTACTAGTTACTAAATGTCTGTAGAGAGGCTCTTGGAGCTAAACACAGGTAGTTCCACATGCAGTAGTTTTATGCTACTTTTCCCCAATGAAGGATTTTGTCCAAAATTAGGTAGTCCTTCTAAACCAAATACTAATACTGTAGTTTTATAGAAACAGATACAAACTGCTGTGGCTCATACAGCAATGGTGAGATGTTTATAAACTGATAATACAAATAATTGGTACATTTTATTACAAAATCCCCCTCTTGGCTAACAGAAAATCAAATGGAATAAAGGAAACAATTTTATAGGTTCCAGACTTCAACTTTAATCTGAACTTTCATATCACACTGTATGAGTTCACAGTTTTAAAATATCAGTTATGCAACCTCCCATAATACAATGGATATATCAATATATGAGAGGCAGTGTTTTAAATTTTCATAAATCATAATGAACAATCCTATCTTTATGTTATTTTCCCCCCAGCACTGCACATTGGTTGCTTGTTAAATCTTCAAAGTATTAAATATTCATTAAACAAAAATGGTTGGACTATAAAGAAAAAAAGATGTTGATATGCAGGAAGAGTGACCATCGCATCCTGTTTTGTTTCCCCTACTTCTCCTAGCAAATGGCAATGAGATGTGTGTTTAAAAACAGCTGCCATTACAATCCATTCTACACACATGCTCACCTCTGAGTCTATGTTCTGGCTAGATTCCCAACAGAGGGTTTAGTCTGGCAAACTGGTAAAGTCAAAGCTCACTCCTGCCACTTCTCCAAGACTGTTTTGCCCTGTCCCTGGTCTCTAAACATTTTCTGTAATGTCTCATATAGGGTTTCTGCATTTCAACCCTTAAGTGCATTTGCCCAATGTAGAATTCAATGTATTAAATTTAATACTGTGATATTTACAAAGTTTGGAATGTTATCTCCCTTTTCTTCTAAAAAAAAAAGTAATCTGTTCCACTACTCTTGACATGTACTACAAGAGCAATTTGTTAATATTTTTGCTTTTCCATGCTTTCCACTGGTGGCTCAAAACCTACACATGGCATTGCTAATTGCATTGCCCATTCCCTTATTTGTTGTAGTGAGGGTGATGGTATTGTGCTTGTCTCAAACATACAAGACGGTTGAAGGAGGTTCTCTGTTTCTTGTTTGAAAACAAAGATTTTACTCTGATCAGAGCAGTATAGGACCTGTCAGCTGGAGTACACTAGAACTGTATGATGTTCTGGACACTATAAGAAGTGTTTATGACAGCCATACAGTAACTAGAGACTCCTATCACTGTAATCTGAATAGACTATTGTTGTTGTGCACCCTTAAGTTTCCAGCTTATGGTGATCCTAAGACAAACCTATCACAGGGTTTTCTCAGCAAGATTTGTTCAGAGAAAGTCTGCCTTTGCATCCCTCTGAGTCTGAGACAATGTGACTCGCCCAAGGTCATCAGGGGGTTACCGTGGCCAAGCAGGGATTCAAACCCTGGTCTCCAGAGCTGCAGTCCAATGCTGGTTCTATTAAAGTGAGACTATTGCTCTGGACTAGAGTGATGTCACAACAAAGTATGGCTGACTGCTAGCATCACTTCCTGTGATGCCTAAAGCATCACAGTCTCCAGTCTATTCCAGTTTGGAATGTGGCAGGGACCCAACAGGATTTTGTGCTGTTCTGGGCAGCACAAGCCCCTTGTTTAAAATAAAATAAAATATACTGGAGAGTTACTGCTTTGACCACCAAGTATAGTTAAAGATAAGCTCAACACCCACATCTCACCCACAAACAACTAATGATTAACAGGTATTACTTACTGTGGGCACATCATGCAGTTGTAGTATGTTAAAAAAAATACAACGAGCAACAGTAGCAGCTGCTTCTGGTTCTGTTGCTGCTATTGCATGGTTGCTCTGCTTGTGGGACTTCTTGGTTACATCTATCTTCTTGCAGACCTAGTCCCACAAAAGTGACTCAGCAATTTCCTACCCCAGATGTACCACATACCCTCCAACTGTCCCAGTTTGGCAGGCATAGTCCTGATTTATTCTCTGCTCTCCCCATTTTTCACTTGCTTTTAAAATATTAAAGTAAATTTTCCTTTCTCACTTTCCCCCATCATTCGTGGCTTCTTTCGGTTCCTACAAACTGAGCTGAAAGTGCAAAAACAGTTTGCAGTCAGTTAACTCAGTAGTAGGAAAAAGAGGAGAGGGATTGGAGTCTTGTCTTTCCCAGTAGGCTCAGGCCATTTCCGCACTGGTCTGTCATAGCGCGATTATCCCACTTTCAACAGCCTATGGAATCCTGGGGTTTGCAGTTTTGGGAGGCCCCTCCTGAAACTGAAACTGGCCCCTCCTGAAACTGCAAACCCCAGGATTCCATAGGCTGTTGAAAGTGGGATAATCGCACTATAACAGACCAGTGTGGAAATGGCTTTAGATAAAAACATACTGCTGCAAACTTACCTGGCTTGTGTGTTCTTCCTCGTTAATAACTTTTGCCATTTTGACTGCACTGCAGAAGCATATCTAGGATGGGACAAGTGGAGTTTGTGCCCTGGGCGCCAATGTCAGGGGGTGCAATTAAGCCATGCTGGAAGATTCAGTGGAAGAAGACAAAGAAGCAACCCCGGAGTAGGGGCACAACTTCCATGCTTGCTTTCGGTGCTGTTTATGCTAGATATGCCTCTACCGCACTGTGATATTTCTTGGCCCTAACTTTTATCAGTGAAATGTTGGAGGGTATCATAGCAGCTGGGGGATCAGGCAAAGAAAGGCTGGACTCCAGGCAATGAGCATGTTGGAATTATTGGAATTTTAAAAAAAATTACTGATACATTTTACCATATAGTTTAATGGCTGACTTACAAAGGTTAAATTTTCTCCCAATAACTTATTTCTTAAGTTTATGTTTATCTCTCCTCCTTCTCCCCCTCTCTCTCTCTCTATATATATTCACACGTGTCTATATATGTACATGTATATATGTGTATATTCTTGTGTGCTTGCTTGCTTGCTTTTTGGTCTATAAGTAACAAGTAACTTTTAAGTAACTTTCTTTAAAGATTACAGGAATATTGGTAATTATGTATAACTTACCAAGATACATTATTTCATATTTAAATGCTTACTCAAATGGTGATAGGAATTAATATCAAAACAAAACAATAGTGTGATGAGATTAGTTATTCTTATTGTAATGAAATATGTCATGGTAACTGAATGTTCTCTGAGCTGTTGGGGGCGGGGGGAAGAAAAAAAGAAAATTGTTATGTTTAACTGGTTTTGATTCTATTGATACTTTAATTACAGTATAAAAGTGAATTTACAGTATGAAGTGAATTTTTAGCAGCATTTGTTTTAACTGTTTTAAGCCATTGGGGAAAAGGTGGGAAATAACAACAGTAATATATCATTATTAGCCTTGTTAGCCTGAAAAGTAATTCACTTTATGTAACAATGTTGTGTTCAGTTCTGAATATTTGCCCTTCTGCTGAACGCCTCCTATGGAGAGGCAACTGAATTTCTTTAATTGTTGTTGTTCTTCAATTGTTATTTTTTTCCTAACAGTGAGACTCAAGGCAGTTTACGATGTCTTAAAAACTGTACAGATTAAAAACTATGCAAAAAATATCAACAAAAAGTATAAATATAAAAGTTATTTTAAACCAAATTAAAAATGTGTTAAGTTAAAACCTTTAAAATTCATTTCGAAACTGTATAAAAATCAACAAAACAGTACAGCAAGCTCATTGTAGTCCATTTCTTAAAAGCTTGACCAAATAGGAACATTTTGACTGGCTAGCAGAAGGAGAATAAGCTAAAGGGCCGCCCTGGCCGCCCTAGGGAGGGAGTTGCAAAATGTCGGGGCAGCCACCAAGAAGGCTCTCTCTCTTGTTCTCACTAAAGGAGCTGGAGAAGGTAATGGGATGGACAGAAGGGCCTCGAGACCTTGGAGTTCTAACAAGCTCATGTAGGGAGATACAGTTCTTCAAATAGCCTGTATCCAAGCCATACAGTGCTTATAGATCATCAACAGCACTTTGATTTGTGCCAGGAAAAGTACTGGCACTCAGCGGAGTTGCTGCAAAAAGGGAGTTCTGTGTTCCCTATAGCCATCCCCAGTTAGGCATTGGTTAAGCTCCACTTTTTAAATTTTTTTTATTTACCCCCCCCCCCGTTTTACAGAACTTTCTATAGATCCACTTCTCAGCTACCGTGGCCTTTTCTCCCTGCACCCTATAGCACTGGTGTCACTTTGCATCACCACCAGTCTTTTTCTGCATCTTTCTCCCATTTTTTTCATTATTGCACTGATATGTTTTCACCCCCACTTGTCATTTCAATTTTCCTACCATTAAGTATCCCTGCTTTTTAATTTCTGAGATATCTTTTTTTTCCTTGCCTTACAGGTCTCTGGGGACTCCATGTTACTACCTCTTTCTGCTGGCATCCTGAAATGCACTCTCTTCTTTCCGCCTCCTGCATATTTGTTTTGTTTGCTCAGCATACAGCTCCTTTTGAACCTCCATTACACTGTTTATTTTTCCTTCAGTTTCCTTTTTTCTTCAGTTTCTGTCAGGCCCCCAGATTGTCTCTCTGTCTTTTCACTGAGGTTGCTGGCTAAGACCCAAAACACACAATCCTCCTTATTCGTGAAGGAGTTTTGGATGTTGACAATCCGTCCAAAAAGATTGGTGCAATCGGAGGCAGGACTTGGAGGTAGAAATCAAAATCCTTGTCATAATGGTCAGAGGGCCCTATAACTGTAACAGCATACTAAGCCCATCCCCATACCACCATTAAAATAGAAGTATAAAATTCCCTAATCCACCAAAGAAGGGGTCAAAATTGCACTTCTTGTTGTTGAAATCATTTCCTACTTATGGGGACCTTAAGGTTAAATTGTCAAAAGCTTTCTTGGCAAGATTTGTTCCAAATGATTTTGTCTTTGCCTTCCTTTGAGGCTGAGAGTGTGTGACTTGCCCAAGGTCACCCAGTGGGTTTCCAGGGCCAAGTGGGGATTCAAATCCTGGTCCACAGAGTTGTAGGCCAGCACTCAAACCAGTACGCTATGCTGGGTCTAATGGGAATTCAGATAGGTATATATATTCACATATACTTACATCCACATATACACCATTTAGATATTATGCCAGGTATGCACAGGCTATGAATGGAGCAGGTACATAAGACATGACACCACTGTCACGTTTACTTACACAAAGCTGAAAAGTTTGTAGTGTAGTGCTCAAAGACTCTAGTTGATCTGTTTCCAGGCATAAACTTTAGAGACACTTCTTTTAGAATCCCTGGAGGATGGTTTTAAATTTGTATTACCATGAAGAAGGCCATAAACATATTTCAAGGCCAAAATGTTTTGGACTGTTTTTAAGAATAAAATCATCTCTATTTCAGCACCCTGAGACTTTGTCTCTTTTGTTATTATTGTGTGCCTTTGAGTTGTTTCTAACTTATGGTGACTCTAAGGAAAACTTATCACTGGGTTTTTGGGGGGCTTAGGATGTGTGACATGTCCAAAGTCACGCAATGGGTTTTCATGGCTGAGTGGGGAATCAAAAATCCTCATCTCCAAGGTTGCAGTCCAATGATCTTTTCTACCTCTCATCTATTGGTTGCCACCAGTCCACTTTGCTTTGTGCTATAAGTGTTGTCATCTTATGGCTGACTGGTTGCCAACCAGGCCTGCTCCTATGTCCTTAAATAGCAATTTAACCAGCTAACATGTTCTGATCTCTAAACAAAAAGATTAAACAAAAGTGTAGTTACTAACAACTTTTAATGTAACACATTATTTTATTTCGACTGGTATTTTATTATGTTTTTCTTATGTAATATTTGGGGGGAAAAACCTATTTCCCCCAATCCTATGTATGAGAGCTTCGGGAGAATATATATTTAAGCACTCTGGCAACCAATTTCTGCCATCCCTATTCACTTTGAGCCTGTTTCTTTTTCCAGTTGCTTTATCTCTACTCTTTTTCCAAGCCCTGAGCCCATGGCTCAAAAACCTTCTCATGATTTATAGTGCAAACCTATACACATCTGCTCAGAGCTAGGTACCATTGAGTTCAATGGGGCTTATTCGAAAGGATAGGATTACTGCTTTTTTAAAAAGAAGAAGAAGAAGAAGAAGAAGAAGAAGAAGAAGAAGAAGAGGAGGAGGAGGAAGAAGAAGAAGGATGAGGGAATAGAGAATCAGTGGAGCTGGCCAAAGAGTAGCATGCTCTCAGAATATTAGACCTTTATGCTGATGAAATCAATGAGATGGAACCCAAAGAACTGGTGATTTTATCCAGATTGATGGTTATTTTTATTGTAACACTGATGAGCAGCAAAGACTCCCTGAATGGCTTTCACAGATGTGGCATCCCCAGGACTGCACACAGGCATACTCTTGCCTGAGAGGGGGCTGTAATTATCTCATGCCTGCCTAAAAGGGAGCTGTAATTATCTAAAACCTCTGGCCTGCAATTGAGTTGTCACAGTTTCCCAGACACTGCTCCAGGCACCACAGATGGCATTGGCTCATACGCTTGGGGCATATCATTAAGAACATGTGTAAAGCACATGATCCCACCCGGTTTCCTGAAATGTAACGGACTACAGAGTTCTAAGAAAAACCAACAGGCCTGATGGGAGGATGCACAGGCAGTGTTTATGAGCCATCTATTTATCTGAAAGGAGAAGGGGAAAGAGATTGTAGCAGCCAACAGACTGACCTGGTGAAACTGCTATTTACAAATGAAAATGCCAAAGCATATTAATCCTAAAGTCAATTTTATTAAGAACATTTTCTTGTGCATGCTTTTTTTTTTAAAGAAGCTCATCAATTGGATTTCAGCAGCTTCTTCTTTCAATTACCAGTGAACACCATCTCCCATTTACCCACTAGACAATGAAAATAATGAGTTTGCCAAGGGGATGTTATATCTGACCATCTGGATAAAAGAAAAGGAAAAGATAGGAAAAAAGATCTGCCAGGCCTAGTGTGGAATGCCTGATAACTGTGCCTTTTGATATTTCCCGTTCCCTACAATTGGTTTCACAAACTGAATGACGCTGCCATTTAAAAACTTGCCGGCAGTAACATTTTGTCAATCTGCTGAGAAACAAAGGCAGTAACAGGCAGTCTTTCAGAGCTGCTTCTCATGTGCAAAGCAGGTTCATGTTCTGCTTTCAGTGTAATATGGAAAGTGAATGGAATCTGCTGAGGCCCAAGCTGATGATGTGTAGCCCCTAATCCCATCAACACAGCTGCACCCACACCACACCCCTTTTCCATATCTTTGCAGTCTGTTGTAGTAGCATAGAGAGAGCCAACTATAGTGGCTTGAGCATTGGACTACAACCCTGGAGACCAGGGTTCGATTCCTTCTTCAACCATGATACCACTGGGTGACCTTGGACGCATCACACACACTCAGCCCCAGAAAACCCTGTAACAGGTTTGCCTTAGGGCTGCCATGAGTAGAAAGCAAATTCTCATCTTTTCCAGTTGGCTCAGGCAAAGCAAACTGCTGCAGCCTCTCCCACCTTGTGTGTTTTTCCTCATTAATAACTTTTCCCATTTTAATCACACTCTGATGTTGCTTGGACACACTTGTCCTTGTTTTCTTTTGCAAAATTTTAGCAGGTATGATAGTGTGACAGGACCACAGGAAAAGCAATTCCCTCTTTCCCAATTTAGGGCAAAAATAGGCTGGTCCAGGGAATCTGGAGGGGACAAAGGGCCACAGAAATAGGCTTGTGGGGCTTCACTTTGCCTACCTGCTGCTTTTGAAATATAGTGTGTCCCTTACCATTTTTTTTTTAAAAAAAACCTTCTAATGAAGAATTCAAGGTTCAGACTGATTATATGTTTGGATATCCTGAAGGCAGAAGACAGCTGATCATATTACCAGGGCAGTCAAAAAAATAGATTTGTGGCTTTACATCACTGTTTACTGTGAAATTTGCTTTTAAGCTGGATAGGCTGACAGGTATTTTCAGTCTGTTATCAAAGGTATTGGTTACAGCTTGTTTATTAAACTTGTGTGTCACAGGTAAACAAAAAGAGCTGTTCAAAAGCAATGAGCATTGATAAATCATCCTTGGTATACCTCAGCTGAGTCTGTGGTGGACCTTTTTCATCTTTTTGATCACTCTTTATGTAAAATTTTTGAGATAAACAGTGGGGGTGAATCATATCCTTGTTTCTGAATCAAAGTACAAAAGCAATTTTTAAATTCTTCCCCTTTCCTAATCCTGAACAACCTTAAAATAACATTGTGGTTATGACTCAGATTTTAGTTTCATGGCAGAATGAGAGGGGTGATGGTGGTGATATCATAGAAATTTTTTTCCTTTTAAACATTTGAACAAATTAACTATTGAAGCAAATACACACTCACATCCTAGAAATGGCAATAATAGCCTAATTTTTGTGGAATTTTGGAGTCTTAAGTATTGGAGTATGATCCTGGAGACCAGAGTTTGAATCCCTGCTTGGTCATGGAAACCCAGAGGATGACCTGTCTCACCGTCTCAGCCTCAGAAGAAGGCAAAGATCTTGCCAAGAAAACCCTATAATAGATTTGCTTTAGGGTTGTCATATGTTGGAAATGACTCAAAGCCAAACAACAGCTACAACAATTGGCTGACCTCTGTGTGAAACAAGATGCAGAAATACAGCCAGGAAATTCTACTCTTTTAAAACCATAACTCCCAGAATCCCCAAGCCACTATGACCACTGTAGGAATGGGATGATAGGAGTTGTGGTGAAAAACATGTAACCTTTCCAAATGAAGGTTGGGCTAGGTATTTGATTCAGCAGGTTTCCTTATATTTCATCTTTAACTCTACTTGTTGATTTAATTGGCTTACAAAAGAAAGAAAATTATCAATTTCCACATTAGGGTCTAGATCTGCATTGTCTTGTTAATCAATAGAGACATCTCTAACGTATCTAATAATTCTTTATATGATACCTTTTCATGAACACTGTTAACATTTGTACAAGCATTACCTTCTGTCCATTACATATCATATCAATAGCAACTTAATTTTAGCAAACCTTGATTCCATTTAATCATTGCCCATTATTTCTTCCATGATGGAATTAATGTAGCACTGTATATTTTTCTTTTTTCTGGGAAACACTGACGGTTCACAATACATTAAAATAAAAAGACTGGATCTTATCCTTACTAACTGATTATTTTTTTAAAGCCAAGTGCCAATGACTTCAGAACGTGCTAAAGAATATTTTATCCTTCATAAATTAAGAGCCAGCATAGACACACTTTCCTTGGGCTCCCAGACCAGATGAATATATATACCAGTAACCAAGGCTTTGCTTTAGTCATCAATAAAAGGCAGGGCTGGGTCTCACTTTGTGGTACTGTCCAGTACTGTGTGGTCTCTGAGACAGCTGTCATATACTTTAAAGGGGGATGAAACTTTCAATTAAGCTGTGGAGCTTAGCATCACTATTGGGGGACAGTCATTTTGGGCAGAGATAACCCTGTGCACTGAATGGTAAAGGAACTGTACTACTTCTTAGACTTCCCTAGCTGGTTTTCTCTTCTGGCCAGATCTGTAATCCTCTCATCTTGTGGCTGAGAAGCAGCCATGTAACTCTTTCTCTGTCTATCCCAAGTATTACATGTGACAGTGGAAAACAGAATGAGATGAAACGCAGGGCTGTTTTTGCCACAAGGCAGAGTGAGGCCACTGCATCAGGCAATAGATGCTGGCTTCCTGAATCCTGGCTGTTCCATTCTGTTGGATGACAGAGCTGTGCATAACATGTCCTAAACAAAACTGTCCTGGACTCCCTAAAGTAACCTACTGGCTCAGATGTGGGCAGCAGAGAAGAGGCCTGCCCCCCCCCAGCATTTAAAGAGCACAATCCTGTCATCCCATGGTCTTCTCTTCATCAAGCTGAACAAGGCCAGCTTCTTCAGCTTTCCTCATATGTTCTCCATACCTCCTATTATCCTTATTGCCTTTCTCTGAACTCTCTCCAATTTGTCTATATCCTTCTTACAAGGAGGTGAATGTGAATGCAGTACTCCAGATGAAGCTTGACCAGCAAAAAATATAGTTGAGACTACCACTTCCTTGGAAACTATGCTTCTACTGATGTACCCTAAATAGCATTTGCCTTCTTTGCTGCAACATCATGCTGATGGCTCATGTTCAACTTATGATTAGTAATAATCCCAAGGTCCTTTTTGCATGTAGTACCGCTGAGTCAAGTATCCCCCCACCCTGTGCATTTTGTTCTTGTGACTTAAAGGTAGAATTTCACATTCATCTTTGTTGAATTTCATTTTATTAATTTCTCACCAATTTTCTAGTTTACTTGGGTTGTTTCAAATCTGTTCCTATCTTTCTGTGTTTTAGTTACCCCTCCTTGATATGGTCAATTGACTAATCAATAAACTTTTAACTAACTAGTTACCCCTCCTAGTTTTAGGTGATCTGCAAACTTGATAAGGATTCCCTCCACCCTATCATCTAAATCTATGATAAAAATGTTGAAGAGTAATAGCTCCAGGACAGAACTCTGAGGCACCCCAGGCAAGACCTCCTTCCAGTTTGAAGTGCAGCCATTGATGATAACTCTTTCAGCATAGTTTTCCAACAAATTATGGCTCCATCTGATGGTGTTTCCATCTATTCCACATTTAATCAGTTTACTAATCAAAATATTATGGGGCACTTCATCAAATCCTTTGCTAAAATATGGGTAAATAACACCCACAGCATTCCTACCAGGTCACCAGCAGCATTCCCATCATGTCACTAAACTAGAGATCTGATCAAAGAAAGATATAAGATTTGTTCGGCTGGATTTTTTTTCTGGAAAAGCCTATAATGGCTCCTATTGATCACTATACTCTCAGCAAGCTACTTGCAGATAGACTCCTGTTTAATCCATTCTAATGTTTTTCATCATATTGAGGTCAGGCTGACTCATCTGTAGCCTCCTTTTTTGCCTTTTTTTTGAAGAGAGGGACAATGTATGCCCTTCTCCAGTCCTCTAGCACCTCATCTGTTCTCCAAGATTTCCAATAATGACAGCAAGTAGTTCAGAGAGTACATCAGCAAGTTCCTTCAGTACTCTGGGATGCAGTTCATTCATCCCTGCCAATTCGAATTCATTTAGGTTAGCTAAGTGATTCCTGACTAACTCCCTATCAGTCTTAACTTGCAGTCCAAATTCCTTGCCAAAGTCTCTGCTTCTGCATGGAAGCACAGACATTCTTTTTTTGGGAGAATACTGAAGCAAAATAGGTATTGAGCACTTCTGTCTTTTTCTTCTGATCTGTTAGCATTTTACTGTCCTTACTGAACAGCAGCCCCATTATCTCCTTGGTCATTTTCTTGCTGTGAATGTACCTGAAAAACTTCTTTTTGTTGTTCCTTGTTTGCCCAGCCAGGCTCAGGTCATTCTGAGCTTTAGCCTGAGCTTCATACTATTCCTGCAAGCTTGGGCTGCACATCTGTACTCTTCCTTGGTGACTGTTCCTTCCTTCTGTTCTTCTTGTCACCTTGAAGTCAAATGGAATAAGGTCCTGCATTTAGATGTGCAGAGTGTAATGCTCCACATCTCCAGCTCCATGGTCCCACTCCACACAGCTGATAAACCCTTGTGGAAGGGGCACTGCAGGAGAGCAACCTGTCCTCTTCCTTCTGGTTTCAGTCAGATTCTACAGGATATTCTCTCCACCATTAGTAAACAGTAGTGAATAGCTCCTCATGCAAAGTCCAACAAGTGACACATGTGTGTAATCCAGAGTTACACATGTGCATGTCACCAATAGAATTCCAGACAAATGTCTTTGAAAAGGAAGTGACACCTTGTATTTCCAGACCAAATTGCAATAGGGATTTTTAAAAACTTATTTTGCATTTAATTATTCCAGTTTAAAGCTGGAATTTGGTCAGGGTGTGGATTAATGGCTGCTTACATATCTATAGAGAGCTGTGAGATTTTCACTACAAGCAGATGATTAGGATTTTCATTTTTTTTAATGCTTCAACTAACAGACTCTCTTGTGTGAGAGATGGAAACTTCACAAACATGCCTTGTAATATCTTTGCATATGGAAAATATCTAAGGCGCTAATCGGTCTGCTTGAATCTTGCCACAGTACATCATTTGAAAGTGAACCTTCTTTCTCTTGGCCAGCATAGGTAAGTCTATGTTTATATATTTGACCAGTAATCCTTGCCTTTCAGAAAATCCTATGGGCCTCCCACACAGAAACACATGATTAAAATGCTTCTTATTTCCTTCACTGCCACATGAGAGAAGTTGATCAAATGCAGGTACATAAATCATGATCACATGAAACCTGAATCTTTAATTGTGCATTTGATGGATTTTTATTGCCCTGTCCAAACTTGACAGGGTCAGATCACAGCAGGAGCACCAAAGGCTGACTTCTCTATTTTCAAGCTTAATACAGTGGGTTTAAAACTCAGTGTGACGTTTGGTGAAGTCACCTCCTATCTCTGATGGGAATTTAATGGTTTTTCTGTCCAAATGCAGTCTTTTTGATGAATATACCAAGATCTATAACAATAATACCCATTCAGCTAGAACAACACTTTTTGTAAAAGATTTGTTCCTGTAGTTAGTAATTAGGCAATGAACTAGGTTGTCCTGCTATAAAAAAGAGAAGGCGAGGAACACTAATCTTTACAAGAGCATGCTGGGATGTTAGCAACTTGGCAGACTGGAAGCACCGTTAACAAAACAGCTGTTCAGGTCCCATAGTCTTCATGGGCATTGACTCAAACAGAAGGATTAACAGAATTAAAGGGTCTGCAAAAACAAGATGGAAATTTTCCATTGGAAAGGAGGTTGAAATGGAACATTACATGAAAATATAAATCATCATGGGGGAGGGAGAAAAATGCATCATCTTGCAACTGAGTGCTGTTAAATCAATATAGCTGTGCCAAAATCTCACTGAAAACATTTTCCTGTTCAGGCTCAGACCAGGCAGTTTGGATAAACCAACGTAGTCCTGATTTTGCTGTGTGGTGGACAAATAAGCAGGGGTGGTCGTCTATGTAGAGCTGTTGCAGAACCAGACTTGAGGGACTCTGGGATTCTTTTCTTTTTTTTTAAACTAAGATAATTGTGAAACAGCACAGTACCTAAATGAGTGATGTTTTATACTGAGAAAAAGCAATGTTCCATCTGGCTTGCTCTACCAAAGCAGAGACTGGTCTTCAAGGCCTCAGGCAATGGGGTAAAAATGGATTGTGACATTGACCACCTGAAATATCATGAAATACAAACAAGTGATAAACTGTTTAAAACTCAGATAATTTACATTTTTGGACTGTAAGTCCTAGAATCCCACAACCGAGGAGGGCTATTGGTGATGCCTTTTTGTTCTCACCTGTAAGAGGTAGACCCACGGCTGGAATCCTGTTGGTATCTTATGCATGCGTAAATTCTGCCACAGAAGCAGATGGATTTTTTTGTGTCTAAAGTCAAACATCTGCATTCAATTTAATTTTATGGAAGCAGAACTGCATATGTGGTGCAAGTGTGCATGCAGACACACAGGCATGTGCACATCTGTTCTACATTCAGGAGAGAATTCAGTTGTGCCAGTTTTGCTATTCAACACAAGGGCTATGTAGTGCAGTTAATGCAGAAATTGACAAGCAGAGATTTATGCAGCACAGCTCTCAAGTAGGATCTCTCTGATTCCTCTGCTTATTATAGCAATATGCACATTTTTTTGCACACACATCACACACATGTACAAGCTACCTCCATCTTTCTCACACATACATACTACATGTTTTGCCTCTGGAACTGGTTGGAAGGATAGGTTAAATCTCTAAGTGAAACACACACAAGCCAGCGGGAACTGTTATGATTCATAACCCCGTTGGCTCATGTTAGTGCTAGAGGCTGCTGCATATTCTAATGATTGCCTATGTTGTGGTCACATCACTTGAAAACACTTGAAAACTGTTAGAGTGCCCAACAACCACTCAGTGCTAACTTAAGCCAATGAAACTGCAGATAATATTGGTTGCTATCTCAGCTGTATTTGTTGAACTATCAGCAACTGGCATGATTCATAACCTCATTGGCTCATGTTAATACTAAGGGTTGCCACATATTCTAACAGTTGCCTATAGTGTGGTGCTGGTCCATCCAGTAGGAGGAACAGAGCTGAACATGGCTTGGATTGATTATTTCTAACTACAAAAGAGAAAATGAGTGAGAGATGATGGCAACAAGACTTTTAAGTTCTAGGTTTGGAAGAGTAACACTTCAGTTTCAGAGTTTTAATTCCTTGCCCTTCAGATGTAACAAATGTAAGATTTTGCACATTTAATGCTCCAAAATTAAAGGATAAAGGTTACCAAGTAATAGGGCAGTTATATGAGAACTCAGGGAGATCTTTTAAGATTGAAAAGTTTTTGGATATGATTGGGAAACAATTTTGGTTTCAATTAGTTGAGATTTAGAAGAGGTTGTTAGAAATAAGGGTGCACAGAGAAAGTCAATAGCTCCTAGATGATTTAATGAGAAAAAAGATTGGAGGGGGAAAGGAATGGGGTGGGGTTTATAAAATTTTTATTGTAAAGCCAATTTAAACTGAAAGAAGATTTATTAGAATTAGGGGAAAGGAATATTAAAACACGTAGTAAACAAATTCAAATTTGATAAAACGAAATCATCAAGATTAAAAATATTAAAATAAGGGAGCAACAATTAAATTAATTGGAAGATGGTATAGAAATAGCAGTTATTGTATTAATAAAAGATGTGCCATCTAATTGTTGACAAGGATGTGGAAGTAATGGCACATATATACATATGTGGTGGGAGTGTTGTAAAGCACAAAGATTTTGGCAGGAAATAATTAACAAAATGCTACAATAATAGGGAAAAAGTTGGAATTAAATAAAGAAAAATGTATGACTCTAAATGTAAAGAATTTGGGAATGGACACAGATGAGGAATATTTGCTGAAACAAATGTTGAGGGCAGCTCAGGCAGTTAATGCATTCAGGTGGAAAGACAAATGAAAAGGGAAGGTGGATAGATAGCAATATTATATTTCAGAGTATATAATGTTTGACTTACATTAGAAAGAAGAATGGGATACATGAGTTGGTCAAAAGGAGGTCTTTGGCTAAGGAAGCAGAACAAACT
Organism: Ctenosaura bakeri; assembly: GCA_948474755.1. NCBI lineage: Eukaryota > Metazoa > Chordata > Lepidosauria > Squamata > Iguanidae > Ctenosaura > Ctenosaura bakeri. Next base: position 344,878 of record CAOLHI010000238.1, on the reverse strand, counting down.
AATAGAAACAATTGAACAAAGGAAGGGCTACAAAATTTTAAAAGATACAATTAATACGATTCTCCACATCAGAGGAATGGGGTTTTAAATAAAAAGTTACTTTGTTTCCTGGTGGGGAGAGGGAGGGATGGAAGAATTATAGCAGTGGGAACTATTGGAATAATTAATTTATTAATTATAGGTGGAACACTAATGGTTTTGCATTAATTGGTAGAATAACTTTTTTGTATGTATTTTTTTATTATGCTAATCTCTCCAATAAAAAAATATTGGCTCGAAACCCTGTCCTTTGAGGAGCATCCTAGGTTGCTGGATATGTTTAGCCTGGAGAAGAGAATGTTAAGAGGTGACATGATGGCTATATTTAAATAGTTGAAAGGATGTGATACAGTAGATGGAGCAAGTTTGTCTTCTACTGTTCCAGAAACTAAGACATGGAGCAATGGATTCAAACTACAGAAAGAGAGTACACCTAAATATGAGAGATAACTTCCTGACGGTTAGGGGTTCTTGACAGTGGAATATGCTGCCTTGGGGTGTTGTGGAGTCTCCTTCTTTGGAGGCTTTTAAAAAGAGGCTGGGTAGCCATCTGTTGGGAGTGCTTTGATTGTGTATTCCTGCATGGCAGGGAGTTGGACTGGATGGCCCTCATGGTCTCTTCCAGATCTATGATTTATGATCCTATGGTTCTACTAAATCTTAAGTATGACTCAGTATGAAACGAAGCTTTTGCCTTCAAATAATGTGCAGTCATTGCTTTTGTACATTCTCCACTCAGCATATATTATACATTCCATGTATGCTTGTGGAGGGCTTTGAAACTCTGACAATTAGTGAAAATGAAAAACAGAAAATCACAGTGAACTTACGTAACAGAAGTGAGTGTTCAAGATGTGAGAAGAAAGAAACTGAGATCCACTTTGAAGTAACAAATCTCCTCAATTGTGCCCAATAACATTAATCTGTTTCTTGAAGTGAAGTATGCAACACAGAGAACAAATAAAAAAATGTGCTTGTGAATGAAGTGATGACAGCTTTGTGCCCATCACACATTTATCACAGGGTGAGGTATACATCTGTTATGCATTTAAGCATTTTTATTAGGAACTTTAGATATGTGTAAGGACATAAGAATCTACCAACAGATTCTGCATATAAATAACCACAAGCTATGTAGATGGTAGAGACTGTGTCATTGGGAATATGGTCTGACAGGATATAGCACCTCAGAAAAGGCTATGGCCTCTGTGTTACAACCATAGTGGGTCTCTGTGTTATAAACATAGCAAGTTATTTGAGAAAAACTGTGTTTTACTTGAACAAGAAGAAAATGATCAAGCCAATCTCTGTTCTTGTATTTATATACGGAAACCCCTTTTCCCATCCATTAACCAATATGCCTTCTGTTGGAGCTCACCTGGTCTTTTGAGTAGATCATCAACAGAGAATTATACCTCATATCTTTTGTCTTTGAAAGTTAGGCAGAACAGGGCCTGATTAGTACGTGGATGAGAAATGACCTGGAAAGAAAATCAAGGATCTCCAGATAGTACAGACAGAATTCTGCATGAAAATTTGGAGACCCATTGTTGCCAGTTACTGCTCACAATACTGGGCTGGATGGGTTTATACTGGGTGTGACCCAGTATAAAGCAGCTTTATATGGCCTTTTCCACATGGGTTTTTTGAAACGGTGCAATCCGTCCTCCAATAAGGAAGTCTGCACCTCGGACTGGACTGGGTCGGACCTATTTAAGGTAGATCCTTACCTCACTCCGGTCTGGAACAAACCCAAGTGGTCCTCCAGCGTACTTTTGAAAGACCTGTTTCTTTCAGTCTTTCAAAAGCACACAGTGTACCACTGCGAGCCTGCCCCCTTATGCAGATTCGCAGGGTCGCACCAATGTGAGCCTGCGATCTGCCTGGGGGTGGGATTTAGGCTGGCGAGCTTCAGCGGTTGGTCGCGACCAACCAGAAGCTGCCATTTGGGACGCCAGAGCAGTGCGTATTGACTAGCACGCACTGCTCCAGAGCACTGTGGATTGAACCGGGAAGCCGAAAGGTCCGGTGAGTAGCAGCGTGCGGCGATTCCTTTGCCCGGTGCAGAAAAGGCCTATGTTTACGCAAAGACTTACATACACTACTAAATATGACATAGTCATTCTTCCTCTTTGCCTTCTTCCTGCAAATAGCTATTAAAATTGAAGCCTAATTTTTAGAAATTTCTTCTTCTTTGAAATTCATTTGAAGCAGATATGATCACACTTCTTGGTTTTGTACAGTTATAACCTTAAGAACTGCAAGACCATCTTAAGCCAAGACTATAGTAGGACATATAAAATTCATATTTGGACTATGTAGGATATTGCATTCTTTCTTTAAGTAATAGAAATGCCATCATTTGCACAGATCATATATATTTACTTTAATGCTGGAACTTTTGGTCTAAGACATAAAGCAGACTGTGAAGTGAGAAGCCAGTGCGGATAGTGTTTGAGCACTGGGGTACAGCTCTGGAGACCATGGCCATTTCTGCACAACACTGTGCTAGTGCTATTATTCCACTTTCAACATCCTATGGAATCCTGAGGTTTGCAGTTTAGGGAGGGGCACTCAGAATTCTCAGCCAAAGAGCTCTTTGGCCTCAGTAAACTACAAACCCCAGAATTCCACGGTATGTTGAAAGTGGAATAATAGCATTATAAACAATGTCGTGTGGAAATGGACCATGTTTCCATCCCCACTTGGCCATGGGAATGCACTGGTTGAACTTGGGCTAGTCATATTCCTTCAGACTCAGGGAAAGGCAACCCCCCTCTGAATAAATTTTGCCAAGAAAACCCTGTGATAGGGCCAGCTTAGGGTCACTGTAAGTCAGAAGTGACTTGAAGGCACACAACAACAACAACAACAACAACAACAACAGGAAGAATGATAACAACAAAGGGAGAAGTTGGGCTTTGGATCAGCCAATCACAGCCTTTGCCATGCTGTGAAAAGGCACCAATGTGGGAGGGGGATGATATAACCTACAAGCTGGTCTGTTAAAAAGAGAGATAGGTGTAGGATGAAATAGAATCAGGAAATCAGAAAGAGGATGAAGGCTAATCAGGAGGGTGGGAATAGAGAATATCTGGATTGGATTTTGGCAATCTGAGAATGTGGGGAATGTTTTGGGTGAAATATTAACTTTGTTTGAACCAGAAGGGTTACTGTGTACAGTATATGGAACCAGATTAGGTTCCATATAGATGTTTATTTTCTTATTATATAAAAAGCTTTACTCTCTTTATTTTCTATACCTCTTTGAATAGTTTAACGTACATTTGCTAGGGTTAGGGTCACAGGATCCTTGTGAAAGTGAAAAAAACATGAATAAGTCTAGGCCCTCCCAAACCATATTGAACAAAGAAAAAAAGTATGATCACCATATTCAACCCACTGTGGATTCCTTTGAGACACCAGGGTTCCTTCACAAGGCAGAAGTGGCTGGCTGGTGGGGCTGACTGCCACCTCTATTGCTGCCCTACACCATTTTTAAGAGGGACTTACAAGTCTTGTTTGCAGTTTCTCAGTCTCATGAGGTTTGCAGTCCTTATTAAAAATGGCATAGGAAGGCAGCGGAGGTGACAGCAAATAATCTGTGATTATCAAATCCACAAAAGTGAAACCCGCAAATGTGGAGGGCTGACTATAATCATTAACAAGGACCTGCTCATACTTTGCAGATTGTACCCCTGATCAACACAGCCAATTGGTCACCTTGAGACCTGAGTACCAGATCCAGAGAGAGAGATCTTAAAGGTAAAAAGGCCTACAGGAAGGGCAGGCTTTCCTGGAGGCATGGCAGCTTGCTAGTCACCTCCTCTGTGAGCTCTACAGTAGCAGGGACGCTCTGTGTGGTGATCACTGGTCACAGAGACTGGCAAAATTGCCCCTTGGATCTAAGGGGGCTCAGAGGATTGACTCAGAGGGTCCAAGGGTCCCCTCCTGGTGATCCAATTGCATATCAGTATCAAATGATAGTGGATGGAAGAGCGAGGGGCCAAAGCTGCTACTCTGCCCCAATGCACAAAGAAGCCTGCCTATAAAAGGCAAGCCACAAAACTTCTTTCTTAAACCAAGGAACTCAAATCAATTTAATCTACTTAAGATGTGCTTTTTGATTATGATGAGACTTATTTTTCATGCAAAATTACCCCATTGTGGGATCAAGAGTTCATGAGCAAATTGACTTGGGATTTTTAAGGGGCTTTTTTGAAGCATCCTAATAAAGAGCAAAAAGCATGAACTGAGGGATTTTAAGAAAATTCTAAGTGAAGAAATAAAAAGATCTTTAAAACAAAAAGGGCTGTAAATGACTGGATTAGTATGCAAATATAGTCTTGTTTACCTTTGTAGTTTGATAAGAACAAGGTCACCTCTCTTGACTAGAAAGTGGAAGCCAGACTGCTCTATATGTGACTGAATGCTGTAAACAGAGCCTTCTTATAATAACTGAATTAAGGAGTGACATCTTGTGGTGAAAAGAAATTACTTTAGGAATCAATATATTTTTCCTTTAATTTTTTTCCCTTTTATGTCAATGTGGAAATCAACAGACATGTCACAGAAATTTTTGGATGAGCTTCAGTCCATAAAATTGTAGATTTGTCAGATCTCCAGAGACCTGAAAGCAGAATTTTAAAAGGAGTTGAAATCTAAGATGAAGGAGTTGACAGAGTCACCAGAGTTGTAACAAATAATTGAAAAGATTCAGAATCTGGTATTAAACACAGAGAAGTTGGAGAAAAAGACAGAGGGACCGGAAAGAGAACTTGAGCATGATCTGGATGTCATGGCCTTAATGGAACTAAGGGAATGGGAGAATTGCTTATGTTTTAGAACTGTTCTTGTGTTGCAGCAGTCCAAGTCAATAATAAATTCAGAGTGTCAGTTCAAAGGAGTATCCAGCACAAAAAAGCAAGGGTCAAGGTTTTCCAAGAATACAAGCCAAGGATCCAAATGAAGAATACTTTGCTTCCACCAATAATACCAGTTTTCTGAAACAGACCAGTTGTCTGCAACAGATTTCTCTCTACCCCATCTCTTCTATTTATTAGCCAACAGCTTCCTCCAGCTGTTTGTCTAATTAATGAACCTGCTCTATATAAATGCTCTGAGTCTCATGGACACTACCTTTCTCATCTATGCTGGGCTGCAGTAAGATTTTCTTGTTCACGTCTCTGTGTTGTGGCTGTCAGGGAGGATCCTGTCTGTGTTTGCACCTGAGTCCTTGGGCTGGGGTGTCAGTGGCTGGTGATGGCCAAGCAGACGTGGGGTGAGCGGCTGGGGTTGGACGGCGTTTATTAGCGAGAGCAAAGCAAACAGGGGGTTACAGCACCCCCAGAGTCTCCTAGGGCGCTAAGGGAAGTCCCCGAGAGCGCCAAACAAAATCCCAAAGTAAATACAAGGTTACGTCACCCAAAGCAAAGGCAAGGAGCTCGGCCACCGGGAAGGCTGGACGCAGTCACTGGACAGAGGGAGCGCAGACACGGGAGATTGACAGTTGTTGCTCCATGGCCCTTCCCCCCCAGCATCCGCCTTAAATAGCCCCCTAGCCCAGCTGAGCCCGATCAAGAGTCCTCGGGGCTGGGCTCACAGCTGAGAGCCCTCAGCCTTCAGCTGCTTCTCCAGCAGTCGCCGGGACTGGCAAACTGCCTCTTTCTCCTGCCGCCTCTGTTGGAACATGGGAGGAGGGGCAGCGGTAACCTCTGGGCCAGAGTCAGGGGCTGCCGTAAACTCCAGACTGTAGTCGGGGGCCGCAGCCTCTGTCGAGCTCGCAGGCGCCTCAGCCGCTGGTGCGGGCTCTGGGTCGGCTACGAAGTCACTGGCAGGCCCGTCCCTCGCCTCTGCTGGGGCCCCCTCGTCCTCCCGGGGATCCCCTGGCGGGAAGTCCCAGTCTAGTGCGTCAGAGTCCCAGTCCGAATCGGCGGCGAGCTCAGCCGGGCTCATGACATGGGGCACAACAATATCCAGGCAAAAATCACTGAAATTATCACAAACCTTCTGGAGAAACAAAAGGAAATATGAGTAGTTGACCAGAAGCTGGACCACCTGTCAAGAATTTCTTCTTGCATGTAAGCCAGAGAAACTTAATAAGAGATGTGATTGTGTATTTTGTTTGAAAGCAGATCAGAGATCAAGTACTACAGCAGCACTTCAAAAATAGAATGAAGTTGGGTAACACTGGGGCAATGGTGTTTAAGGAAATTCTCACCAGAACTCTATCCAAAAGAAACTCTATCCAAAAGAAAAATGAAAATGAAAATCAATGTCTTGCTGCGAATCTAGTTTTTGTTCCAGACAACACTGATTTTGACTAATAATGTGCTATTCAAACAGAATATTATTTAAACAAAGTGACTTTCCAAAATTCTTATCACAAAGGAAGAAACCAGGAATTAAATATAACATTTTACAAGATAAAAAAAAATAGGGGGACTGGGATTACTAGATTTGAAATTGTGCTTTTCCACAGCTATTTGGTTTTGTTGAAAGATTGGACTGTTCTGACAAATAAGAGATTGTAGGATTTAGAAAAGCATGAACTGAGATTTGGGTGGCTTAGATATTTGTGGAATGATAAAGTTAGAGTGAATGCAGACTTCAATAACCATTATGTGAGATGTGCCCCATTAGGAATATAGAGTAGATACAAACCAAGCTTATGGTCTATGATACCTCTGTGGCTTTCATTGCAAGAAACCTTTTATAGGAAGGAAATAACACCAAAGGAAAAATGGGTAACTTATCAAAATCTCTTGGATTTTGATCAAGAACAAGATTTTTATTTTTTTATTTTTTTATTTGTATCCCGCCTCTCCATATGGATCGAGGCGGCGAACAACTTACAAATAGCATGTATTTTTTGAAACATTTCTACACATTTCTATACATGCCCCCAACAAGCTGGGTACTCATTTTACCGACCTGTGAAAGGATGGAAGGCTGAGTCAACCTTGGAGCCTGGCAGGATCAAACTTTTGAGAACTATCAAAACTATCAAAGATAGACTCCCTGGTTATAGGGAGCATAGAACACCCCTGCTGCAACAGCTCTGCTGGCTGCCAATCTGTTTCTGGGCACAATTCTGGACACAATTTCTGGGCACAATTCAATGTGCTGGTGATGACCTTTAAAGCCCTACACAGCTCAGGTCCAGGTTATTTGAAGGACTGTATCCTCCTCTACGAACTGGCTTGGGCGTTGAGATCTGCAGGAGAGGCCCTTCTCTTGGTCCCACCACCCTTACAGGTGCATTTGGTGGGAACAAGGGAGAGGGCCTTCTCAGTGGCTGCTCCTAGGCTCTAGAACTCCCTGCCCAAAAAGGTTAGGCTCGCGTCCTCCCTGCCTATCTTCCAGAAATAGCTAAAAACATTCCTCTTCCAGCAGACATTTTATATATAATTTCTGTCGGTGCTGGTCATTTTAATTGTTATTTAATTGATATTTTAATGCTGTTTTTATATGTATTTTAACATGTTTTAATTATTATTGTAGTTTAATCTTTATTTTAACTTTTATATATGAGAGTTTTTAATTATGTTTCTTTTAATGACTGTAAGCCGCTTTGAGTCCCCTCAGGGAGAAAAGCGGGATAAAAATAAAGATACTACGACTACTAATAATAACAATAATCAAATGAAGAATAATGTTACTGCAGTTTAGGCCTACTTGGAGATACCCCAAGATATCATTTTGATATCATAATTCGGCTCTCTTCTACCACCCCTCTCCACATGTTTGTGAGGCCCCTGAACAAGCACAGACTAGGCGCGGCCACTAATTGCTGGACATTCCATTCTCCACCCAGGCAGACCAGAAATAGCCAGACCCTTGCTTTAGGAGACCTCGCTGCAAACACCTTCATTATGTATGCACGCTGTTTATAAAGGACTCCCTGCCCCAAGCAGGCAACCGGGCAAGCTGAATACTCAACTGTCAAGCACCCTGCATTTGCATACTGGCTAACTCTTTGTCAATTCAAACTTAACTCAATCATGCTAAATTCTGACCTTTCCAAAGCTTCGTCCCACTCCTAAAACTCATTGTTTTCCCCAAGTATGGCATAGCCTGCAATCACATTTCTCCCTATAAAAACCCCTGATTCTGAGACCTTTCTCAGATTGCTCCCAAGTTCCAGACCGTCTTGCTGCCACTTTGCCCGGCGAGCTTCCCCTCAGCCCCACGTGCTGAGCTACATCGCACTCCAGCTTCGCTCTCTATCTGCTTTCCAGGCTCCAGGAACAGGTTCCGTATCACCCGAATCAACTATTCTTCTCAAAAATTCTGCTATCCAACTCAACCCTGTATTTCCTTTAGTTATCTGTGTGTGTGTGTTGCTTACATCGTATGCCTGTATTTAATAAAAGATCATTCATTTATTTTCAACACAGTTTGTTTCTTGACTTGGCCTGACCCCGTAAACATTGGGTTACAAGATCCTGCTGTGTTACCCTGCCTCTCATTTTGCCAGCAGTGTTCTAAGCTAATTTTCCCCAAAGTGTGTTGTTGTTTGGTTATTTAGGTGTCCCTCCCGGGACCCCCAGTAAACAGGGTAACAATAATGAAGAATTATTGTCTGAGGGTTATAGCTTTCAATGGTTCTCTTATAGACAAATAAAGAAAGATTTAAAATGGACAAAAAACTTGTGTGATTTTTGAGCTGAGTAAATCAGAATTTGAGAAGCAGTTGTTTTCAGATGATGAACATTTGATAGATAAGATGTATAAATTTTTGTTAGATGTATACTTTTTTTTGTTTAGAAGATGAACAGGTTAAAGACTGCATGATAAAGTGGGTGCAAAACGTTGAACATAATATATGGTTGGAACAATGGGAGAAAATGTAGGTGAAGGGGTTGAAATTCACCTTATGTTATGATCTTAAAGAGCACATTTACAAGATGATATATCGTTGCTCTTTGACACCATTAAAATTGGCCAAAATGCATTAAGATGTTTCTAAAATATGTTGGAAATGTGATCAACAGGTAGGACTTGGGGAATGACCAAAAAATTCTGGAATCAAATATATTCTATGGTGCAAAAAATTCTGAAAGTAATGTTCAACTGAAACCTGAATTATATTTATTGGGAATGGTAGACATCCAACTGAAGAATAAATATGGAAAATTTTATGATATATCACCACTGCAGCAAGACTACTATATGCACAGAAATGGAAAAAAGACAGCAATACCAATGAGTGAGGACTGGCTACTGAAACTGATGGACTTAGCTGAAATGGACAAATCAAGAACATTGATTAGAGAAAAATTACTGGAGACCTTTTTGAAAGACTGGGAACTTTTAATTGACTTTTTGCAAGAAAAAGAGAATAATATGCTAACTGTAGGTTTTGATAATTAGTACATCTGGCAAAAAAAAAAATAAGCTGTAATAGTATATGAATGTTATTTAAAAATTGGAGAAGTTATTTTATTTCATCATCAATAATCATCTTTGGGAAAGTTGGAAGTCAAAGGTAATTCCTTTTTCCATCATTCTTTCCTAGCTTTCTCTTTTATTTACTAGCTTTCTTTTTTCTTATTTTCCTTTTTCTGTTTTTATATCTTTTGATTTTTAAAAATTTTTATTGTATTGAAAAATGCTAAATAAAATTTTATTTTATCTGTCTGTCTGTCTGTCTGCTAGGTAAAAGGATACGGGTGACAGAAGCCCAGCTTGCACAGGGGATCTATCACACAGATGATGAGGTTGCTTCAGATCTTTAGTTTGGCTTATTTTTAAGAAACAAAGAACACTTAATTCTTTCTTCATGGCACACTGTTATTCTTCAGACTGCTCATTTCTTTGAACTCTGCCATGCAAATCTTGGCTCAAAAATAGTAGACAAGAATTCATGTATGTATTAAGAAAGATTGTGTACAAAAATGCACATAGTAAAATATCTAGCTTTCAGAAGTGGAAAGATTTAAATCCACAAACTGACAAGTAATTGGACAACATTTATGACTGACTTCATGCAAAATTAACACTGAACATTTCATTTGTCCACCTCTGCCCACAAACCTAGATGTGTGAAACTGGAATCATTCAAACTCTTGCTTATTTCATTCCAGACAGACCAAAGGATGTGGAATCTCACCTATGCAATGTGTTGGACCCTCTCATTTCCTACCTTGGTGTTCCTATTTCTGCTTTAATATTTGTGGCAGTAATTTTCTGTTTCATGTTGCTCTCTCTGTGGGACTGGAGCAAGAGGTCAATTATCGTCAGACCTGCCATGCTTAAAAGCAACAGCACTCTGGTAATTAAGGCTGTTAGTGAGATGGGAGGGCCCCTTTTTCCTGACAATTGATTTAGAATGAGGTCCAGAGGGAGATTCATAATTTTAATTCAAACACAGTTCTGGTCTTTAACAACATGATTGAGTTTGCTCAGAAGATCTGGACCCCTTCTTCTGTGCTCATAAACTAGATCTACTGATGCACTTCAGAGATTATTTTAAGAAAAGATTGTGGTAGAAAAAAACAGTTTTCCCACTATATAACTTTAAAGAAATCCTCCTCCTCCCCCTCCCCCTTCCTCCTCCCCCTCCCCCTTCCTCCTCTTGCCTTTCTCCTGGGACGGAACCCATTTGGCTTCCATTTTTAAAATACATTATTGTTGTTTAATTATCTTTTAACTTTTGTATTTTTTTTAAATTTTTACTACATGTTTTTTTCCCCAATCTCTTGTAAGCCTCCTTGAGCCAGCATGGTGTAACGATTTGAGTCCTGGAGACCAGAGTTCCACTCCCCAATGGGCCATGGAAACCCACTGGGTGACCTTGGACACGTCACACACTCTCAGCCCCAAAAAATCCCATGATAGGTTTACCTTAAGGTTGCCATAAGGCGGAAATGACTTGAAGGCACACAACAACAAGTCTCCTTGAATCTCAGACTAGGGAAATGGCAACGTTATTGTTAATATTATCTCTTTCCCATTTGGTTCATCTGCAAATTTGAGAAGCATGCCCTCTACTCCATCATTCAAGTTACTTATGAAGATGTTGTACAACATTCAGTTCAGGTCTTTTCTTTCAATTTTCCTCCTATTGGTTGTAATAGAGACAAATTATGAATGCTAGCTCCAGGTTCTGTAGACATTTCTCACAATTTTCCAGGGTTTCCTCTGGAGGGAACTGGAGATCAATGGATCCTACAGATTAAAGCTCTCTCCTGTCCCAACATACACAGATATGATTTACAGGACATCCTTACTATTTATCTACTAATGTCGGAACTTTTGTGTCAGAAAGGCAAGAAACAGATAAGTTTTTGCAGCTGCTGGAGGTGTGGTTGAAGTCAAACCTCTTCTTCCAAAAGCTGGACTTCCTTCTCTCCACCCTTGGAAGGGAAGGTTCTGAATTATTCTGTGAGCTGGGGAATGCCACCCTGAAGACGCAGCTTGAACTATGGAATGCCTTCCCAAGGGAGATTCAGCTGTTTCTTTCATTAATGTTATTTAGAGAACAGGCTAAGATTTTGCTGGTTCAGAGCACTTTGGACATAATGATCCATTACTGCTGTTGATTTTTAGGACATTAGCATTTTGACAGTATTTTTAACTTTAGTGTTTTTGTACTGTAAAGCTGCCATGAAGACCCTAATGAATGGAAATTTGTAATAATGTACATATTTTAAATAATAATATTAAATTAATTTCTCTTCTGATGGTTTTTGTAGCTATGCACACTGTTAAGCATTAAACAGGGTACTTCTTTAGTATCAAGCAGGCCTTCCCATGCTTAGTGAAGTCATTTCTTGTTAGTAAGTTTAAGGCCATTTCTGCACAAGACTCTTATAGCGCTATGATTCCACTTTCAACATCCTATGGAATCCTGGGGTTTGCTGGCCAGTCCCTCCCTAAACTGCAAACCCCAGGATTCCATAGGATATTGAAAGTAGAATCATAGCGGTATAAGAGTCTTGTGCGGAAATGGCGTAAGAGTTAAGATATTTCACAGAAATTTAAAATCATATTTAATCCGGCTATGGTTCTTTTGTGCTCTGTTGGTCTGTTTGCACCCACCCTTTGCTTTTCAGTGGCTGTTTGTTACTGAGTGCCTTGTCATAAGAATGTGAATTAGGTGCTGACAGATTATGGACCAAAACTTAATGGGCTTTTGATCATTTTTATGCGATGAGTGATTTTAATTTGATTAATAATAAAGGAGAAGGATGTGGGAAGTGGACTGTTTGGGCGATTCAAAAAATTACTGGTCTCTTTGTCTCAAATGTAATTCAGTCTACCAACCATGCAGGAAGGCATGACCAAACAGCCAAATGCACAAGCGTTAGGTGAGATGTGTTGGCACTGGGCATTCTTAGCACTTAGTTGAAGTAGCTTTGAATGTAGTGTAGTTTTGTTTTGTTTTTCATTTTTACAAAGCAAGGTTTTGTGCATTGAAGTCATGCTCAGTCATAAGATAAAACCATTTATTGTGTTGTCTTAGTGGAAACCAGCATCAGCACTCATAAGATGTACTTTCGTATGCATACCTTCTCAGTCCTTTAAGACCAGAAGGTCAAGCTTGCAGTTAAATAAAAGAAGATACTAATATCCTAGCACTGGGGCCCCAGGCTATTAACCTTAATTTGGAACTTTGGTCCATCAGTGGAGCTTTGAAAATGACTTCCAAAATGTAATTGGGTACAGTAAGTATAGTAAATTAATTTGAAGGCCAAGAAAGTCTGATTTGCTAAATTCACTTAAATTTATGAGTGGGGAACCTGGTTCTCCAGGGTTCTACATTATACAGGGAGGCCACCATGGGTACAAAAATCCAACTGATGTTTGTCCTCAACACAAGAAAGGTGACAAGGAAAGCAAAGCAGCCCAGCTCATCCTCACTGTCTTTCATCCGGTGTAGAGCCTACACTAATTAAGGCCATTTCCACACAAGACCTCAAAGGCCCCTCCCTAAACTGCAAACTCTAGGATTCCATAGTGGAATAATAGTACTATAACAGTCTAATGCAGAAATGGCCTAAGAATGGCTGCATAGGGCTTAACCTCCTTCTGTAATCCCTGCTAGCTGGAATCACAGCAGGAACCTTTAGTAGCAAAAGGGGAAATGGCACCAACAATAGACAATTTGTGGGGAACACAAATGGGGGAGTTCCTCCCATAAATATTTGGGGAACCACCTCCCCCAAAGCTGAAATGGGTGAGCTCTTAGAATTCAGATGCCCTTTTCTGTGTAAGGCAATGTTGTCAGTAATTCAAAGGAGTATGAAACATTTAATGAGAACATTAACTCTCCTTCCCTATGCACAAAGATTTCCTCATGGATGAATAGAGTATCTGCCAGAAGGCACTGCTAATGCATCTGAAGAAGTGAATGATGATGAGAGGGATGGAACAACAACCTTACTTTTCCTTTCCTGGAGCCTAGGGGGAGAACGTCTCTGCCTTCCTGTAGAAGAGTCAGTTTCCTTCCTTTCTCAAGGATAAGAGGCAGGCTATCAGTTTCAGATGTTTGGTCTGTGGGATGTGGAGGGGGAAAGAGAGAAAATATCATCTGAGGGCAGCAGGCTCTTACTGCAGCCATTATTCTTTTTTAAAAAGAAGGCAAAAGGAGAGTTCCATGCAACCCTGTTAGAACTCATTCAGAATAATAACTCTCCAAAGAGCTATCATTAAGTTTCGGCCAGAACTCATAGAGGGCTGGCAGGAGTGGGGGAAGTGGATGATTTCAGCCATTCTCAGGGGCTTCTAAACTTATTTAAAAAAATAGTGGGTCATGTACATCTCCATCCAAAGTGAAAATGTTCATCAGATTTTCACTTGAAAATAAAATCCAGTAGGTATTGCTTTCATTTGTGTGTGTGTGTGTGTTTGGAAAGGACCTACTGGGAAAGTCATTGAGGAACTGTAATCATTGTTATAGTTGCCATGCACAAGGAGAAAATCCAAAACCCTACAGCTGAGTGTAGTAAATGTAGTGGGTAGGAAGAACCATCAGAGTAAAAGATAATGGTATAAAATCACAGTTTGCGAGTAATAAGTTTCTCATAATAGAGTTCCTTATTACTAGTTCTAGGAAGAGAATAATAAGGTACAATGAAGGCACATTTGAAAATGAGTGGGAATAATATTACTTTCTATATAGGTAGCACTGTGTTCTTGTAAAGGCATATTGACATGAATTTTTCAGTTTTTATGCCCTTCTCTTATCCATCTTATATATTTCTTGATAAAAAGTAGCAGTGCAACAAACAATGCAATGAGTTACTTCTTTGGTGATGTCATGAGGAATGACAATGGGCTACTTTTCAGATGTTGTAATGTGTATATTCATGGTGGCAGTCTTGTGCTAGTCACCTTCATCGGTTGATTATGTACCTGCCAGAAAGTTCTGCCTGCAATGATTGCTCTGAAATGGTTTATTCAGACATGTATGTCATTAAGCAACAAACATGGGTGTATTGGCAGGCCCTACGGGTCAGATCAGCTCTATATATGGCTTTTTTTTTTTTCAGACAAAGAGAATCGTTCCTGATGTGTGAAACAAAATACTTTAATATTTAACTTTGGCTGGACTTTTAAAATGTCATCTGTACCTGCTCCTGTTATGACACATTCATTCCTTACACCTCTCTCCTTCTTTTGCTGTTTTATTTAAGACGCCATCTTCAACAGATTAGAGAGAACCCACAGCCTTACATAGGCATCTTCCCAGAGATGCAAGGGTTTGCACCATTGGAGGCTGCTCAACTTTTAAGGACAGATTAGAGGTTACTGTATTTGGATATAAGCTTCTCTATTTAACAGTGGTTGCTACTTAAAAGTGATCTGCGGTCCAGTCCCCCTGCGATGTTTATGCTGAGCAAAAGCACTTAATTATTTTCACATGGTTTTGTCTTGCAACATCTTTTAAATCCACACACACACACACACACACACACACACATCTCCTTTAACTTTCCACTGTTTTCAAAAACCAGCTGTCATCTGCTTTTGTTTTAGCACACTGTAGCAGTTTTATAATCAACTGCAAGTTTCTGGAACTCTGTATTTTGCAGTATCTTGTCATGTAATTCAAGAATGCACTGGGATACAAAGCAATCAAAAGTGTAGATCATCCTACTTAGAAGAATTCTGTGGAAACAGAAACTTGGAAAATGAGCCCAAGTTTTACTTTCAGGGCCTCTGAGAAGGAGAACTAGGGTCACAGCTCTTTACTAAAGAGGAAGGCATTTAGAGGTGGCGACACTCAGGCTCAATCACAAAGACACCTGAGATGTCTTCATAAGAAGAGTCATGCTGGATCACAACACAGTCCAGTATTCTCTTCACTCTCTAGTGGCCAAAAAGATGTGAATGGCAAGCCCACATGCAAGATGAGAGCCGAGGAGCACCCTCTTTTTGTCTTCTCTGGCAATGGATATTTAGAGGCATTGCCCTCTCTGACATGGGAGGCAAATACCACTGGCATAATTCATTGCTATTGATAGCCTTTTCCCTGTTTGATACCCTTTCAAAGCCACACACGTTGGTAGCAAATAACACCAGGAAACTAGGGTGTGAGGGGAAGATATTCACAATTTTTCCACTTTCATAAGTGTCCTGCATTGTGAACCCTCACAAAAGTGGAAGGGGCCATTGTATATGTATTCCAGTCAGTAGTCAAGCTGCTCCATTTTGCATTAGCTGCAGCTTTCAAGTTATCTTCAAGGAGAGCCCCACATACAGTAGTCTAGTTAGGAGATTACTGGTGCATGAACTCTGGTTAGGTTACCTGTCATTGCCTTAAGGAATGAGGACAAGAGTCCCTGTAATCGAAAATAGCTCTTTACAGCAGGCATCAGTCAGCTTTGCCACCAAACTGGATGTGAGAAAGAGCTTGGAATGAGTATAGAAGAGTGGGCTGGGGTAGAATGATGCTCTGGGATTCATTTTCATTCCATTGCTGCTGCTCAGTTATGGATGAGCTTTAGCATATCACTTTATTCATCACTATATTCATCCTTCTTTAAAGTAACTTTGCAAGCTCTGTGGGTTTGCATTTAATGGGCAGGCTTTAAAAATGCAAATATTATCATGAGAGGATGAGGCTGATAATTATTCAGATCACAGTAGGTCTGGGGAGAGATTTAATCTTTTTCCTCCTTGCCACTGTCCCAAGGAAAAAATTTTGTTCTGAAGATGGTATTTGCATTAAGAAGAAATCCTTCATTGGTGCCAATGAGAAATACCTCTGCAGAGGAAATGCCAACTTCAGGAAATATATTTTCTATAGGATGACATAGGGGAGGAAAGAATTACTTCATTTGTCTGTGTCTGCTGTGATCCAAAGGCTATTAGCCCCCTTCCCATCTCCCCACTGTCTGATGTTGTTCACATTTTTTAAAAAAGTGAAATGTAAATACTCATTTAGCAACATCTAATTTGAGTTTTCATTGGCTGGTTGAGATAGAATCATAGAATCATAGAGTTGGAAGAGACCCCAGGTGCCATCGAGTCCAACCTCCTGCTATGCAGGAACACCCATCAAAGCATTCCCAACAGATGGCCATACAGCCTCTGCTTAAAAACTTCCAAAGAAGGAGATTCAACTGCACTCCAAGGCAACATGTTCCACTGCCGGACAGCTCTGACCATCAGGAAGTTCTTCCTGAGGTTCAGGTGGAATCTCCTTTCCTGCAGTTTGGATCCATTGTTCCTTGTCCTAGTCTCTGGAGTGGTAGAGAGCAAGTCTGCTCCCTCCTAAACATGACATCCCTTCAAATATTTAAACATGGCTATCATGTCCTCTCTTAACCTTCTCTTCTGCAGTCTAAACAATTTGGCAGAGATAATAAATTTGTGATCATCATAATAATATATAAAAGCTTCACAAGATAGTCTGGGAGAAACAGAGTCACGGGATTTCGAATTAAAACAGATAATACAATATATTTGATATGCATTGAAGGGAGACTATATGAATCTAGCTAGATAATATATTCACGTACTCATGGAAGATTGCGAGTAGGGGTGGGCTATCCAAACGTAGCAGAACATAAGTTCATTTCGTGTTCATTTAAAGACTGGAGTTACTTTGATATGAGTTGATGGAGTTGGTATAGAAGTTTATTAAATAAAAAAATGATAGTAGTGATAGAACAGGTAAATCCAAGTGCATACTCAGGAAGGAAAATAAGAGAACTCTATTTACATACTTCTTTAGTAATAGAATCTTAAAATACATATAAGCATATGCAGTGATTTTTTTCATGCTGGATGTTATCCATACTTTCATTCTTTTTCTTTTAGCTATTCAAGATCCTAAAGGTTAATAATACGATATGATAACATCACAATATTTTAAGGCTAAACTAGGAACAGTGGAAGATGTGAGAATATGAATATTTCGGTTTTGTTGGTTTGATGATTTGTTCATGTGACCCTTTTTTTTGGTTTTGTTTCTTGTTTGTTTCTAATAAAAATTATCTAAAAAAAAATCTGCTGTTTACACCCAAGGCTTTTGTGACCTTGAAGTTTGCCAACTTCAGTACCTCAGACAGCTTCCAGTTCTTGGGTCCTCTGAGCTTAAGGCTGAGCAAGCTCCTATAAGGAGTCATATTGGCCTCTGCTCCAAAGCTGAAATTGTTCCATCAAGTTCTCTCACATGGCCTTTCTCCTTTTGAGAAGCCTTTTGGGCCCTGCTCTTAAAAGGCACTACAATTCCTCCAGATACAGATATTATGGCTAGCTAACTACTAGCGGATAAATGGAGGTATTGTATAATAATTGTTAGAAGGGATAGATCCTAAAAGATTATTGTTGGAATGAAAGTGTTACCCTGTATGTTGAGGGTCCTGGAAGGGGTGCCCAAATAACCAAACAACAACACAAGATGGGGAAATTAGACTCAAGCACTCTCTTAAGCTAACGAGAGGCAGGGTAACTTTAGCTAGGATCTTTTACCCTATGTCTACGGCTTCAGGTCAGAGAGCGTAGCCAGACAAGTTTTAAAGTAACAAATAATATTTATTGAGGACAAACAACACAAAAGACATGACATACACTAGCTAACTGAGAAATAGAAATAGAGAGCTTTGGAGAGTGGGTAATACGACACCTGGTCTCGTAGTCCTGGAGAGAAGCGGAGGTTGAGGGGAAGAAAGCTCAGCGCGGCTCGCTGAGGGGAGCTCACTGGACAAACCGGCAGCAAGGCGGGATGGAAGTCCAAAGTAGTCCAAGCAGTCCGGAGTGTTCCAAGAAGGGAGGCAGACTCAGTTATTGGGAACTGAGGGGAAAACTTCACCGGACAGAGTGGCAGCAAGGCTGGATGGAAGTCCAAGGCAATCTGAGGAAGACTAGAAAATGGGGACCTTTTATAGGGTGGATTTTACCTACAGGCCATGCCATGCTCGGTGAGAACAAAGAGAATTTGTAGCTGGACAAAGGCGTTGGAAAAGGTCAGGTTTTGCATGATGAGCTTAGCGCTGGATTACAATAGTATGGCCAGTATGCTAATGGCCCAACATAAAGGAATGGCTTGGCACTCGGCCATCCGTCTTTGTATAGATTCGCGCTGAGCAAGGCCAGTTTGCAAGAAGGTTTTCCCTGAAGCATCAGAGAGGCTTAAGTTGCCTGCCTGAATGAGGTTTGGAATGTACAACCATTAATGGCCGCACCCAATACGTGCTTGTCCGGTGGACCTCTGCAAACACGTGGAGTAGGATGGCAGAGAAAGGTCAAACCAAGGCCAAATTATTTGATATCAAAAGGATATCTAGTGCTCTCACCAGACATATCATAACCGTAGTAACAAAAGGACCTTTTAGGACCTCTACTACATTCACAGTGGAGGTGCCCTTCTTAGGATGGTGAGTTTGAACGAATGAAATTGCAGGGGGAAAAATTGAATCCTCAACAGGAAGAACATTTATTAAGGAAATGCATTCTTGGGTAGTAATAATCTGATCTTTTCTAAACTAACCTAAAAGAGAAAAGGATGTGAGGGAGACATGTTGGGCAGCAGTGGGGAAGAGAGCAGAAGGGGTTCAGTTGAGGGGTGGGTTCTTTTTCTTTTACAACAGAGGGCAGTCACTTAATTAACTCTCCTTGAACCAGAAAATGTTACCTGCCCAAAACACTTCTGGGATGGAAGCCCTCTTGTAGCTTGTCCAGCTGGTTAACAGAGGAAGAAAAAGCAAGCAGGAAAGGAAGACAAAAGATCCCAATCCCCTTTTTGTCTAAGCCATCTTGCCCCTAGTGGACAAGAGAGCAGCAAGGACAAGGGAAGAAGCTGCTGTTTCTTCCAACAATAAGATCCTATAGTCAGCATTTATAGTCACAACATACACTCCAGTTGTCCCAATTTGGCAGGGACAGTCCTGATTAGTCTTCTATCGTCTCACTTTCTCAATTGCTTTTAAAATGTCCCAGTTTCTCTCTTCTCCTCTTATTCCCTCCCTAGTCTTTGTCCTCAGC
The DNA here is from genome assembly GCA_948474755.1 of Ctenosaura bakeri. Classification (NCBI taxonomy): domain Eukaryota; kingdom Metazoa; phylum Chordata; class Lepidosauria; order Squamata; family Iguanidae; genus Ctenosaura; species Ctenosaura bakeri. Next base: position 325,399 of record CAOLHI010000238.1, on the reverse strand, counting down.
TTCCTTGGAGTAAAACTGAGTTAAAAGTGCAAAATAAGTTTGTATTCAATTAACTTGCTGAGGGGGAGTAGAGGAGCAGGAGGAATTTTACTGTTCCTAGTAGGCTCAGGCAAAAGAAAACTGATACACCCTCTTCCAGCTTCTATTTGTGAAATGTTGGAGGGTATAGTCACTCGTGCCAGGGGATAATCCTATAATATCCTAGTGCAATGAATTAGAACCCTTGGAACAGGGAGTCGTTCCATACCTCCAACATGTCACGGATGAAAATTAGGAGATGAGTGGCTGAGCAACATCAGAGTGTGGTCAAAGGGTGTGATCAGACAACAGGAGGCCAAAGGTTCTTAATGAGGAAGAACACTACTGTTCTAAACAGTAGACAGGGCTGTGTCTCACAAACTGGGATCATTGGAGGAGAGTATGCTATTCACATGTCACAACTGTAGCAGGCGGCAGCTACAAGAGGGCTTCCATGAACATGAAACTGCACCACCCATGTGCAAATCCCATTATGGACACCTTAGTCATACAAAAGTAACCTCAGTCCAACTGAACACTGTTGGACTGTAAGATCAGTAATGGTCCCAGATAGATCTTCAAGTCCAACCTCCTGTTCATTGCAGGATCTCCAGCTATAGCATTCCCAGTGTGTAGCTGTCCAGCCTTTGTTTGAAGATATCCAGAGAAAGAGACCTCCTGTGCCTCCTCAGACAATTGATTCCATTGCCAAACTACTCTTGCTGTCAAGAAGTTCTTTCTAACGTTCAATCAAAATCTAACTCCTGTAACTTAAAACCGTTAGATCTAGTTCTGCCCTCTAAGATAGCTGAGAATAAGCCTGCACTTTCCTGTGTGGCAACCCTTGAGATATTTAAACAGAACTTCTCAGTCTTCTCTTCATCAAGCTGGGAATGCTCTCCTCCTTCAGCCTTTCCTCATATCTCCATATCAGAAATCTCTGATCATCCTTGGTGCCCTTCTTTGAACTCTCTCCAACTTGTCTATATCCTTCTTACAATGAGGTACTCAGAACTAAATGCAGTACTCCAGATAAGGCCTGACTAGGGAAGAATATAGGGAGACAATTGTTTCCCTTGATCTGGAAACCGTGCTTCTATTAATGCAGGCTAAGATAGCATTTGCCCTCCTTGCTGCAGCATCAAAGTGCTGGCTCATGTTCAGTTTATGATCAACAATAATCCCAGGGCCGTTTTCACATGTCGTACTCCTAAACCAAGTATCCCCCCCCCATTCTATACTTGTGCATTTGTTTTTTGTGGCCTAAATGTAGAATTTTGCACTTGTTTGTTGAATTTCATTTTATCAATTTCAGACTAGGTTTCTAATTTATCAAGATTTGAATTCTCTTCCTATTTTCCAATGTATTAGCTACCCATCCAAGTTTTGCATCATTTGCAAATTTGATATGGAATTCCTCCAACCCATTATCTAAATCACTGATAAAAATATTGAAGAGACAGAATTCTGCGGCACTCCACTTGAAACTTCCTTCAAATTTGAAGCACAGCCACTGATGACAACTTTTTGAGCACAGTTTTGTAAACAATTATGGATACAGCTATTCCATAGTTAGTCAATTTGCTAATCAATATATCATGCGGGGGCCTTATCAAATGTTTACTGAAATTCAAATAAATGACATCTACAGCATTCCCACCATCTACTAATCTGACGACTGGAGACATATGCCATATATGTTTACTCCAGTAGGATTTGTTCTTGACAAACCCACACTGGTGCCTACTAATCCCTTCATTGTCACCATATTTGTAGATAGATTCCTGTAGAATCCATTCTAACATTTTTCCTAATAGTGCGGTCAGGCTGACTGGTTTCCTGCATCTGTTTTGCTTTTTAAAGAGAGGAGCAAAATTTGCTCACGTCAAGTCCTTTGGCACTTCACCCATTCTCCAAGATTTCTCAAAAATGATAGCTAGTGGTTTTGCAAATATGTCAGCAAATTCGTTCAGTATTCTGCGGTGCAGTTCATTTGGCCCTGCAGATCTGAACTCATTTAGCTTAAGTAGGTGATTCTTGACCAACTTCTTATCAATTGTTACCCTGTTCTCTGGGGTCCCGAGAAGGGCGCCCAAATAACCAAAACACAACCACAAAGTTGGGGAAATTAACTGGAGCACTCTTAAGCTAATGAGAGCAGGGTAACTTAGCAGGGATCTTGTAACCCAATGTCTACAGGGTCATGTCAGTCAAGCAGTCAGACAGGTTTAAAAATAGTAAAAATGATATCCTTATTAAAGAACAGTCGACAGAAAAGACACCACAAATGCACAGCTAACTTAGAAATTAGAAATAAGAGTTTTCGGGGGAAATGGGTGATACGACACCTTTTCTCGTAGTCCTGAAGAACTTGAAGATGGCAGGGAAGAAAGCTCAGCATGGTTCGCTGAGGGGAGCTTGTCAGACAAAGTGACAGCAAGACGGGATGGAAGTCCAGAGCGATCCGAGGTGGTCTCGGAATTGGGGAACTTTTATAGGGTGAATTGTACCTACAGGCCATGCCATACTCGGTGAGAACAATGCGAGTTTGAAACGGGACAAAGCTTTGGCAAAGGTCAAGTTTAACATAATGGGCTTAGCACAGGTTTAACAATAGTATAGCCAGTATGCAAATCACTTGGCATTGTCAGACTATCGGCACGAGGCTGGGTGTCTTTGTTTACAGTCGTGCTTAAGCAAGAGATGTTTGCAGGGAGGTCCCTGAAGCAATGGAGTGGCTTTGTTCTGCCTGCCTAGGTGAAGAATGGAATGTCCAACACTTACCGGCCGCGCCTGTGTACGTGCTTGTCCAGAGGCCTCGCAAACACATGGAGCGGGGTGGCAGAGGAAGGCCGAATGATTTGATATCAAAAAGAGATATCTAGTGCTATCACCAGATAGGCCTGAACCGTAGTAACACAATCTTGATTTGCAACCTGGATTCCTTACCAAGGTTTCTGCTGTCGCATGGAAGCACACAGTCTTCTTTTTGCAGGAAAAAAAAACTGAAGCAAAATAGGTATTGAACAGATCTGCCTTTTTATTGTGATCTGTTAGGCTTTTACCATCCTTACTGAGCAGTGGTCCCACCATTTACTTTGTCACCTTCTTGCTTCAAACGTATTTTTAAAAATATTTTTTGTTGCTCCTTGCTCAGCTGAGCTAGTCTCAGCTCATTTTGAGCTTTAGCTTTTCTTACTCTATTCCTGGGCTACACTTCTGTGTTCCTCTTTGGTGATTCATCCTTCCTTCCATTCTTTAAACATGCTTTTTTCTATTCACTTCCTCCTTGAGTTTTTGGTGCAGCCAATTTGGCTTTTTCTAGCAGTTCCTTCTTCATGAGATCCCACCTGTGTTGTGTGTTTTTTTCCATTGGTATCTCTGGCCATGGGATTCTGCCATATATTTCCTTGACCTTGATAAGTCAGCTTTCCAGAAATGCAAGTTTCATGCTTGACTATACTTTCTAGAGGACTGGTATGCAAAAAGATATTGTCGCATCTTCAAGGCTAACTGAAAGAAACAAGTTTGTAGTATTAGTTTTCATACATTGAGTCTAATTCTTCATATGCATGGAGTAAAGTGCTTATGGACAGACATTTATGCCTTTCAATGGGAAAGACTATGGACAAAAAAAATTAAAAATATAGTTTGCTTTGAGTTATAGGAAAATTATTATAAAATGGTGCCATAGGGCTTTCCCGCACTTTGGGGAGAAAACGGGGCAGTCCGTTACTCACCGGACTGGCACGCTCCCCCCTGACGATCCACACTGATCCGGAGCAGCACGTGCCTGTGCTACACATTCTTCGGTGACGAAAATGGAGGCTTCCGGTTGGTGGAGGAGAAGCTCGCCAGCCAGAAGCCCGCCCCTGGAAGATCTGCAGCCTTGTGCTGGCACGAGCCTGCAGATCTACACATTAGTGCAGCGACGGATTGGGGCGTGCTGGGCTATTGAAAGTCCTCTTTTAATCGATCTTTCAATAGCACGGGGAACCACCAGTTCTGGTCATTCTGGAGCAGGCTGAAGTCTGGACATACATTAAGTAGTCCGGACCCAGTTCGCTCCAAAGTGCAAACGTCCTCGCTTGGAGGATGCGCTGCTCCGTTTTAAAAATCAAATGCGGAAAAGGCCACACTGGTATCTCACACCAGGAAGACTTTCTAAGATGTACAAAGAAATGAGTAATAGTTGTTGGAAATGCCAGGATCATACTGGAGTTTTGTACCATATGTGGTGGACTTGTGATAAGGCTAATACAGAATACAATTCAAAAAAAATTAAAATGTCATAGTCCCCAGCACTGTTCTTACTCAGGATTTGGTGAGAAGATATTAGCTATAATAAACAATGACAGAGATAGTTTCAATATATGTGAGATTAGTCTATGCAAAGTACTGGAAAAAAACAGATATCTCATCAACGGCTGAATGGCTGAATAAACTGATGTCAGTCGTTGAAATGGACAAACTGATGATCAGACTAAAAGGTCTTCCAGAAGAGAATTTTGTAAAGAATTGACAATTATTGATTGAATATCTAAGAGAAAATGAGGGTGATATGATGATTTTGGGCTTTTGAACTTGCAGTTTTCATTTTCTTTTTTTGTTTAGATGTTTAATATCATGTGAACTGGTTAAAGAAAACTATAGATGACTTTAATTTGTTGCTCAACTATACTTATTCTTTGTTCTCTGTATATAATATGTATTTTTAAGTTGGTACTGAAGAGTTCAGAACTGAGGTATTAAGAAATGGAATGATAGTAATATGAATGTTACAAATGCTGTATTTTATTTGGGCAAATAAGAGAGAAGATAGATATTCACACACACACACACACACACACACACATTAATACATTATATTTATTAGTTTTTCATAACAGAATTAGAGTTAAGCAACAAACATTCAATTCAGTGTGTTTTTTTCGGATTTATTATATTAGTGTTTCTGCAGCGTTACTAAGGCGTATTGGTAACAGGGGCGGGAACCACCTATTTAATTTTGTATAGCTAGTTATGTATTAGTTAGATTGCTGTTTAGAATTTTGTTGTATGGCGGTTATTATTTAATATCATAATATCATATAGTATATTATGGCCGTTTCTGCACCACACTGTTTATAGTGCTATTATTTCACTTTCAACATCCTGTGGATTCTGGAGTTTGTAGTTTACTGAGGCCAAAGAGCTCTCTGGCTAAGAATTCTAAATGCCCCTCCTTAAACTGCAAGTCCCAGGATTCCACAGAATGTTGAAAGTGGAATGATAGCACTATAACGCTGTAGTGTGGAAATGACCTCTGAGGGAGTTCTTGAAAGGCAGTTGGCTGATGTTGGCTGGGAACCAGAAAGGAGTTGTGATTAAATGGGCAGGGAAGCCGTCATGAGGCTGGCATGTTAACTAGTGTTCTGTTGAAAGTTTCAGGCTGAGATGGAGGGTGGAAGTTGTTAAAATTCTGATGGAATGTCTTGAGTGAGTGTTCACAGATGTCATCAATGTACCTCAGGTAGAGGTGAGGTTTCTGGGTGCTGGAGTTAAGTTCCAAGTCAGCCATGAAGATTTTGGCATGTTGTGATGCTATGCTTTTGCCCACGCCAGTACCATTAACCTGAAGGTTCTTATCAGAAGTGAAGTAGTTTTGTGTGAGAACAAAGTGGCAGACCTTGGTGGCTAGTTCTGCTATGGTCCCATCTGGAATGATGTTCCTGATTGCTTATAGTCCATCCTTGTGTGGGATGTTGGTACACAGGGATTCTATCTCCATAGTGGCTAAGACGCTGTTCCCTGGGAAGTTTTGGATGGATTATAATTTCCGTAGAAGGTCAGTAGTGTCCTTCACATAGCTAGGAGTGTTGGCAGATTTTCCAAAAATTGTATTAAATGGATGATACAGAAGTAGTGAAACTGAATAAATAAAATAAGAAATAAATATTTAATATTCATTTTACATCTGCCTGCCCAAAGGGGGTAAAAATTAGGACCACTGTTATATAGCTTGGATTCAGAGCTGCTACCATTTGCAGAACACAGTGTGATAGTTACTGATAAATAAAGTGAGACTGGAGTCTACAGTGGTGCCCTCTTCCCATTATAGCTTCTCATACTGCTTCTTATGTTGTTACAGTGGATCCTCCAGGGAAGATTTTCACAGGGTGCTGGGAATCAGAGAATCTTGTTCCACATGCAAGAGCATTCTGCAAGCAGAATTCTACTCAAATGTTCTTTGGATTCAATCTTATACCTATTTTTGTGTTTTTGAAGACTGCTCCTGGTGAACAGGAGCTAATTCAAGTTCATTGCTTGAAACAGTTGATTTCTGTGACACGGATTTGTACACTCATCTCTCTGTAATATTTCCAGTTCTGTTTTGTGATGCTGCTCTGGCACCTCTGCTGCTCCTACGGCTATTAGTAATTCGCAACAACAATCTCTCAGATGCAAATTAAGTCCTTTGTTTCCTGTGGCAGCCTTGCCAGGAAGGATGGATAATAAATTTTTCTCAAGGGATAGCCTAGCAATATATTTGCTGATGCATTCAGTTGTTTCTATCTTTTTCTTCCATAGTGTTTGCCTTTTTGTTGTCATTAAACTGTGTATAATATATAGAACAAACTAAATAAGGTATGATTTTGCAGGCAATTTATCCTAGCATTTTATTCAGATGTTGCTAAGGAAGAAGTGCACAACAAAATAGATGCTTCTGATTAAATCTGAGAGATGAAGGAGCAATTCTGGATTTAAAAAAAAGAAAAAAGGAGAGGAGAGAAGAAGTACACAAAACAGTGCATCCTATCCCACCACACGTTTAAAATGTATAAATCCACTATATCTTTCAACAGATATATAAAGAATTTATAAACATTCTTTGTGTGTGACATGAGTCACCACTTTCTTAGTATATGGGACTTTGTAGACATTCTGCCAGCAGCACATTTTTAAATATATAAAGTACTGGGGAAATCTCCCACCAGCTCTTATTAATTCCCCAGCCAAATTTCTTTGGCTTTATGTGTCATATAGAGAGAATAAAGATGTATCCTTGAGCAGGAGAGGCAGAAAACACTAAAAGGACAACCCCAGAGCCATAAACATTGGTGTCACATACATTATTCAGCTGTGCTGATGATGGAAAATAACTGGACCAATGGAGAATGTCCCCACTTAAGATAAACTTTCAGAATGAGAACCTATCTCTGAATTATCCTTTTCTGGCTGCAAAATAATAAGAAACAAACAAACATGTTATTGTTTCTTCTATTGCCTTCTTGTGTCTCTTCTTCAATATTGGGATTTAAAACCCAGAGGGAGATAAGGAATAGATAGGTGATACGGTTTAAAATATTTTTCACTTTTGCATTTTTGAAAGTATGCATTTCTTTTCCTTCAATTTTAGATAATCATAACTAATATTAATTTGTATCTCAGTTTGGTCTATTTCTAATTTCTAAAGCTAAGTTCTTCTCATAACCACCATAAAAGATTGCAAGATAGATTTATGGTACCTGAATAGTGTCTGTTTCTCCATTGGAGGATCTTTGAATACAGTAATTTATGACTTGATTTTTAATAAGGAAGTTAAGCGGCAGCTGAGAGTGAAAAATTACTGAGGCTTTTGACTTAGTGATCAATCAACACAAAGTAAGACTTTAACTGGGACAAATTCCTAAAAGGACCAAAATGGAATTGTGGGGAAAGTTTGGATAGTATAAAGGAAAAAAGCCCAAGCACTCTCCTTTTTTTCCTGTCTGTTTACAGTTGTTGTTTTTTTAAATAGCAGGGTGTGTGTGTTTTTGTTGTGGTTGTGTGCCTTCAGGTCACTTCCCAACCCTACGGTGAACTTACTGCAGGGTTTTCTGGGGCCGAGAGTATGTGATGTGCCCAAGTCACCCAGTAGGTTTCCATGGCCAGGTGGGGAACTGAACCTTGATCTCCAGGGTCATAGTCCAATGCCCAAACCATTACACCATGCAGGCTCTTGAGGGATCAGTTAGGACAAGCTAAATAGCTCCCAGAAGAGAGAGAAAACACCTGCTTTTCCTCCTTTTTGCCTAGGTTGTATTTAGAATCTCCTTTCCTGATTTGAGAAGCATCTTAGAGATTTTGTGTGTATGCTCAGAGTTTTAGAGCTGTCATTCATTTTTGCTTGTCCTTACACAGTGAATGATTCTTGTAAATTTTGATAGAATATCAGGAGCAGGTTCTCACTGTTCCTCAGAGGTGTCTAGGATGGGGCAATTTGGACATGTGTTCTGGGCGCCAGCGCCAGGGGTCTGCAATGAAGCCATGCTGGAAGATAGAGCAGCAGTGAAGGAGGAGGAAACAGCCCTGGAGGCAGGGGCACAACTTCCGCGCTTACCCTAGACACTTATGTTAGATACGCCTCTGCTGTTCCCAAAACAGTGCTTGTATACTGCTTTTCTAGATCAAGAATATATACTCATTTCTATATCAAGAGTATATACCCCATACCCATTCAATTTTATTTTGTTTATATATATATATATATAGTCTTCATTAGTTGATATTAAAAGAAAAAAGCAACAACATACATTATAACAGAAGTAAAAGCATCAGATAAAGGAAAGCCAAAAAAAAAAAAAAAGGGAAAAGAAAGAAAAAGCAATAAGGCATTCTGATGATCAACAATCAACAATTATATGAAAATAATTATGTTAGGCTATGGGAAAATATGAAAAAGGATCTTAATACTTGGCATAAGGTGAATTTATCTTTATTTGGAAGAATATCAGTAATCAAAATGATGATACCACCCAAAATGCTATATTTGTTTCAAACAATCCCAATAGTTTTTTCAAATACACCCTTTAAGGTGTGGAATAAAGACCTAGAAACCATTCACAGATTACATAAGGAGTATAAATGGGGACTTAGTTATTTCAGGTTTTGATATGTAAAATAGAAGAGGTGTAATTGTGGTAGAGAGCAAAATGAACTGTGGATATATTGAAGGAGATAAGGGAATAGATTTAAATTTGGAACTTATAGCAGAAGAGGACAGGAAGTCATTTTAGTATATCTGTATTGTTCTTGTTTTCTTCTTGCTTTGTTGATTATTCAGTCTACATGTATGTTTGTAGAGAGGGGGTAGGGGAAATAGATAGATCTTGCTATGCTATATTTTTAAATTGAATTAAGTGTTTTTTGCCTCCTTTTTTTCTTTTCCTTTCCTTCTATCTTTCTGTCTTTTTTTGTTCTACCTTTTTTTAATTCGTACAGGGCTGTTCTTTGTCATCGTCAGAATTTTATTTTGTTTTGAGCAATGTTCTTGAATCTGTAGCCTTTGGAGGATGATATGCAAATAATCTACATTTGAAATTTGCTAGATATACATGCTTTGCATGTTCTGTGGTCTGCTGTATTCCTGTATATGCTTACCTCTGGGTGACATTGTGCAGGGCTGACCTGAAAATAACTGGAGTAACATAAGAATATTTTAAGCAATGGAAAAATAGGCTAGAGAGATATTAAAAATGGATAGTTCTAAGCCAATTCCTGGAGGCTTGCTTTGTCAATGGTTCTTATTATCTTTTTAGAGTGGCTTGCTCCTATAGCTGTGGTTTCCAATTTATAGATAAACCTTCTACATATTAGTGTTCTCATTTAATGTTCCACCTATTTCTTTTACAGCCCAAGTGTATTTTATTATATCATTTGGCATTTAGTTAACACATCTCCACCGCAAGGGGAGGGTATGCTAGGGGAACTTATAGCCATTATTTTCATTCACTTAACAGGGTTTTATGTTTTCCAGTTTGTTAAATATATTAATACTTGAATCAATTTTGTGTTATTTGTAAATTTGTATTATTATTTATTATTTTGTCATTGCCTTTGGGATACTAACACTATAAATGATTTCACTGGTATATTATTCAGCCATATATATTATTGTAATGCTCAGGCCCTTTCTGCACGAGGCTGGTGAATCGGTTTGTGCCGTTTCTTACCAGATTTTCTGGGCTCGAAACAAGGCAGACTTTCCCTCATTTCCTTCTGCACAACTACTGATTGTGTTCCATTCTGATTCGGAGGAGTGCAAGTTCATGAATCCACATTGCCTCTGCCATGGCCACTCCTGCTCCCCTCACCCCGCCCCATTGGCTGTTTTTCGCTTTTTTTTGTTGTTGTTGTACGGTTTAGTACGTCATTGTGTACATGCATATGTGCGTATGTGCATAACTCCATACTATCCCCTGACCTCTCCCATGAGCCCTCACCTGACCACCAATTCGCATTGGCGTGAATGTACATGTCTGCACCACTGTGAAAATACGAATTGTATCGATCTGGGAAATTGGAAAACCGATTTCTTCCGGTTTTCAAATAGCACGCTTTACCACTACATGGGAGCGCATTTAGTCGGAATTACGTGCAGAACAAAGGTAAATAAACTGAACCTAGTCCACTCCAAGATGCAGAAGACCTCCGTGGCAAGACGCATTGGCCCACCTTAATAACCGCGTGCGGAAAGGGCCTCAGTCTCAGGCTTTTCCAGCCTGGTCTAAAATGGTGTAAGTTCTCACAGTATAGACCCTCAGCTGTTAATGGATTTTGCCAGTTATTGCTTCCTACACTTGTTACCCTGTATGTTGGGGGTCCGGATTGCCAATTAAAATACCAATTGGGGAAAATTAGCTGGAGCACTCTCTTGGCTAACAAGAGGCAGGGTAACTTTAGCAAGATCGTGAACCCAATGTATACGGCTTCAGGTCAGGGAACAGGCACGCAAGTTTAAAGTAAACCAAAAATAACAGTTTTATTGGAAAATAAACAAAGAATAAAACAACACACACACTAACTAACTGGAAAGCAGAACTGGAGACCATAGGGATGGGTAATACAACACCTGGTCTCATTGTCCTGGAGTGAAAGATGGGGTTCCAAAGAGGAAAGCTCAGCGTGGCAGGCTGAGGGGAGTTCCCTTAGACAACCAGCAGCAAGGCAGGATGGCAGTCCAAAGTAGTCGAAAGAGGGGAGGCAGACTCAGTTATGGAGAACTGAGGGGAAAACTTCACTGGACAGAGCGGCAGCAAGGCTGGATGGAAGTCCAGAGTGATCCGAAGACCGTTTGGAAACGAGGGGTTTTTATAGGGGAGTTTGTGCCTACCGGCTATGGCAAGCCAGGTGAGAAAAAAGGAGTTTTAGCGCTGGACAAAGGATTTGGCAAAGGTCAGGTTAGCATGATTGGATTTGTTCTTGATGACAATAGCGTGGCCAGTACGTTGATGGCCCAGCATAAAGAAATGGCTTGGCTGAGAGCCGTGCCGCTATTGTGAGGTTTGCAAATGGAAGTTCCCTGAAGCTACGAGTGAGGCTGGAGTTGCTGGCCTCAATGGGGTCTGGAATGTAAAACCATTAGCAGCCGCACTCTGTCTGTGCTTGTCTGGAGAATCTTGCAAACACGTGGAGTGGGGTGGCTGGCAAAAGGTCAAGCTAAGGCAGAATTGTTGATATCAAAATGATATCTGGGGGTCCTTACCCAGAGTGCCATAGTGGAAGTAACACACTTCCACTCATTTCATTCTGGAGGAAGGGTGCTGTTTGTAGGAATGTATTGCCTCTATGCTAGGGCTCTTCCAAAGGTATTTTTAAAACCAGCAATGTCATTTGCTGTGATATGATTTATTTATTTATCTATTTATTTCTAAGGTTTAAAGATATTATAGTGTTATAGTGCATAAATGCCATTTCTCTGAAGCACTGATGCACTATACCTTCTGGGGGAAAAAGATAGAAGAGACATTCTTGGTGTGGCTCTATCTGTTGCTAAAGTTCTCTATCTTTCAAACAGCCAGACAACATTCCCTCTTTTCATGGAACATCCAAAACAATTATCAGCACAAACAGAACTAGTTTATTCTTACCTAAAAGCTATGTTCTTTTTATTTCAGGATAGATTACAGCAAAAAGCTCCATTTTTTTCCAGGAGATGTGGATTGCTCATTTTGATTAAAGGCATTTTCTTTTTCTACTCTGGATGGGAGGGGAAGCACAGAGCATTAATACTTGAATGCTGTAATTTTGGGAATAAATGTACCATTTCAAAAGAAGGTATGCTCATCCAGGTCTCCAGAGACAAGACTGAGCAAAATCACAGAAGGAGTATCTTACTGGGTAATTGTCTATAGCATTATGAAATTCAAATGTTTTTTGGTAAAATGCCTACCCAGCTTCCTTCATCTTCCTTCACCTCACTGCTAGCTGGAAAGGTCTGTGTGGATTGAAAATGTTTTCTATGAAGCTCCAACAGGTTAGAAATGAGTTATCTCAGGTTTGTTAAACAGGCCCTTTGAGAAAAATTTAGAAAATTTAGAAAGAAAAAAGTAAGGACGAAAAGTGAAAGAGAACACCTCAACCTCGTTAAACATTTGGCCCATCTGGAGCAGTCAAATACTGAATTGAATATAACAAATTATTTATTTATTAATTTGGCATATTGAATAAGCAGATATAAGCAACATCTTCAAGTAGGCAAAATTCATCATGGCAGTCCTGAGCACCCCTACCTCCTTCAAAACAGATCTTGCATCTCTGCAGCCTACCTAGTTTGTTTTAAAGAGTGAACTCTACTTGTCCTAGTTATTATCTTGGGGTTTCCCAAATTCATATGGAGACAGGAACATATTTGAAATAAAAGTATGAGTGTTTTAATCATACCTGTTTTTTGTTTTTTTGTTTTTTCCTACTGTATAAGAGAAGTGCAAGTCAGGCACTCATCAGACTGAAATTCTTCCTCTTTTCCAGTAGTCCCTTGTGGTTTGTAGATTACAAAGGTTCAAAGGAAACTTTGAAAGGCTCAAATGGTTTAAAATAATCACTATTCTTCAGATAGCATGACTATTTAAGTACAGGGTGGCCATTGATCTATTGCCAAAAAGGAGGGCAAGGACTACCAAACTGGAGAACTGAGGAAGACAAAAATTTCCTTGAAAGTTCAAAGATCTTAAAAAATTCAAATAAATCTGTGATGCCTTGAAGTGTTAAGAGCCTGGAAGAAAAAAGACGAAGTTGGGTTCTTTCATTCTCCTCTGTTTGGCTAAGCTGGACAGCTTCAGAGGCCACACTAGCCCACCAGCAAACCTTAGAGAGACATACCTTCCACCACACCTCCTGCAAAAAGAACCTACTTTTTTTGCTCCAAAATCCCCCCAACTAGCCTTTGGAGGCATGGGCCATTTGGGAGCCCCCCCCCCACCATTTTATCCCCAGGACAGGCCTTTTGTACAACAGAAAATCACCTGGAATCACTTCCTGTTCACTTGTTAAAATGGCCTAAAATGCTTCATGCCTTCTAGAAGCTATTGAGGAGTATTTTCAACATTTTGACCCCTAGAGGTCACAAGCAGCCCACATCTGTGCCCACATTTCTATTTGGCCTTTGTAAGTCTCCACTGAGGGAAATCTGAAATGGGTCCTGGATAGGTTTGCTCCTTAAAGTCCAAGTCTAGGTGACCAGAGAGAGGTGGAGAGTACTAATCTATGTAACTAATAATCTAAGAACTGATTAAGGATCATGTAGGACATAACAAAGGACAATCCAGAATCTGGTGTGGGACTATTTAGGAAGCATGAATCCTGGATATGTTCCTAACAAAGTTATTCTGATACTCAAGTTTAGGTGGGCTGCATAATCTCACAGGATGAAAGAAATGCAAAACCAACACATTAAAGAATTGCAAGAAACAATTGCAAAATGCCAAGCACATTTGTCAAGCCAACTTTGCTGCCTGCTGTTGTAATCACCATTGTCCCAGGTGACAAATCCACCAGCCCCCAAACAAGAATTAGAATTAAGCTACCAGAAAGTGAAGAAAGATGTGCCATTTTGTGTCCAACTACACACTAGGAAAAAAAATTCCTGTACTCCACACTCTCTAAGGTAGGCAAAACTGTTCACACTGGGAGCAAATAAAAGTCTGAAAGCATGCTGCCTTCATAGAGTGTTGTTGTTAAGTACCATCAAGTCACTTTTGAGTTATGGTGACCGTACAAATGAGAGACCTTTAAGCCACTTCCAACTTATGTCAATGTCCTTAATAATATGTGTTCAGCTATTAACCTCCATTGTACCACTCCTGTATTTCAAGTTCTAATTTCATCAAATTGGCGATCTGCAACAAGATACATCTAGTCATTATTGTAATTCTTGCTGTTCTTGCCTAGTGAGATTGGTGACATAGGAGGTTAGGTTATAATATTCTATCATTACATCTGTATCTTGGTGAAGTACGTTGGCTTCTTGTAAAATTTGTGTTTTGATCATTCGAGTCACCATCTTAATGTGATTACCTAAGGATACTAACTTATTTTCTATTGCCTCTATGTCAATAGCATTAATAATTACAGCTCCACCCCCTTTCCCCCCAATAGTGTTTCAGTAACAGACAGGTACAGCCTATGGAGTACAGTGGGGTTCAAAAAGAGATATATTATAGGCAGTAGTATTTATAGTAACATGATAAATGGACCTTTGTGAGGCTTGCATTACCAAATAAGGCTGGTGTCTTAACAATACAGAAGGATATGCTGACAAAGATTGATGAGCTTTTATCAGGTTAATAGAAACAGTATGTGTGATCCTGTATACTCTGCCCCCTTAATTGTTTCTCTGGGAACTGGTTCCATCCTGTGATATTTTGTACAGTCATATTTGTTATCCACCGTTGATTGTACAAATATTGAAAGGTAACATTCCATTCTATAGACAAATTTAACACAAATCTTTTCCAGAAATTATCCAGTTCTCCTCCTTTGTGGCATTTAGGCAGTTGCCTTGAGTACCCGGAAGCCATTGTTTCTGAGTGAGAACTGGCTGCTTGCATAAGAATAAAATAGTCATGTTGTTTCCATTGACAGCTTGTTCACTGAGTACCCATGAAGACATCCATAGTGTCATCCACCACCAATTCTTTTTCTCTTTCCAGGACACATGCAAAAGAACAAATGACAATTCTGGTATATCACATACAAATAGGCAACATAAATGAAACAGGAGAGCAGCTACATCATTGAAGTTTTCAGGACCAAAGAAATGCCATAGTTCTATCACCTGGTGTATTGGAGGAAGCTCCGTACCTTGCAAGTTGATGTTGGGCACTCCTCACATCCCCATCCAGGCTGAAAACGGTACCAGCTGCATGTATAGAATGTAGATCCAAAGCCCTTGTCCTTTCTGTTTAGGTGTTGACCAAGATCTGCTACTTCTTGGATGACAGGTATGCTCATTTTCTCACAGATGAACTGTGCTATGCAGTGACTGGCTGAAAACACAACATCTTCCTTACTGGTGTTGTGTAGCCGCACCTTCACTTTACCCCGAAAGTCTGCCTCTACCACTCCTCCTAACATCTGGTTACCCTTGGGGGGCAAGCTGGATCTCAGTGTCTACCCATACGTACCATGCAGGGCCATGATCTCAACACCCAGGGGCACCCAGCACCCAGGGATCCCACCCCTGGGATGTGACAGAAGCCCTTGCTTTATAAGGGTTGGGCACATGCCCTTTCCTTGCTTGTTTAGGATATTTCAACTTTACAAACTGGACAGCCATGGTACTAGCTCTTTCCTCTGCTACATCCACCTTTCTCTGCGAACTTTCCAGCGTTTCCCTCCAAAGAGACTGCTGATCCTTCAAAGCCACAATCTCTTCAGGTTGCTGTTGTTGTCCTTTCGTCTGAGTGGTTTCTGATTTCTGCTAAACATCATGAAGTGTAGTCAGAAAGACCCATCCTAGTTCATCTACTGCCTTCTGCCCCCCTTCTCCCCCACTCTATTGCACTGCATTGGGAGTTGGGCCTCCAAATTCTACCATCTCAGATTCCCATGACCCTAGTGGGGTCAACCAGTTCAAAACTTGAGCCACTGGCCCCCAAGCATCTGTTCTGGGCCAACCAGGAATGTGGTGCTGATTACTCTTCTCTTGCTTGGCAGCAGACCTTTTCCCCTACAAGGGCATTATTGACACCAGATCCCACCTTCATTGCCAATTTTTGTCTTGCCTTTGGCAGACAGGCCTTTTGTCTTTGGCAAGACACTCTGACTGTCGTCCAAAAGAAGCAACTATCTGCATTCCAGATATTTTCAATATCAATGAAGTAAAGAACTGAACATGGAAGTCCAAAACTCTGCATTGAAAGCCTTAATAGAAGACCAGAAAATCAAAATCCAGAGAGCCTTAACAGAAGTATGGTGTCTAGATCAAGGGAAGTAATAGTACTACTCTATTCTGCTTTGGTTAGACCTCATCCGGAATATTGTGTCCAGTTCTGGGCACCTCATTTCAAGAAGGATATTGATAAGCTGGAACGTGTCCAGAGGAGGGAGACCAAAATAGTAAAAGTTCTGGAAGTCTTGTCCTATGAGGAGCAGCTTAGGGAGCTGGATATGTTTAGTCTGCAGAAGAGAAGGTTATGAGGGGACATGATAGCCATGTTTAAATATTTGAAGGGATGTCATGTTGAGGAGGGAGTGGACTTGTTTTCCTCTGCTCCAAAGACTAGGACAAAGAGCAATGGATTGAAATGACAGGAAAAGAAATCCCACCTAAACCTCAGGAAGAACTTCCTGACGGTCAGAGCTGTCTGGCAGTGGAATATGCTGCCTCGGAGTGTGGTGGAGTCTCCTTCTTTGGAGGTTTTTAAGCGGAGGCTGGATGGCCGTCTGTTGGGAATGCTTTGATGTGGGTTCCTGCACAGCAGGGGGTTGGACTGGATGGCCCCTGGTATCTCTTCCAACTCTACTATTCTATGATTCTAAGAAGTGGTGATGCAGTCATATCAACTACTTGGCTAAAAGCAGAAATGGAAGGTTTGTCATTATTATACAAGATGGCAAATGAATATAATCTTGATTAGATTTCTTCAACCAGATAAAACAACTGGCAACAAGAGACCAGATATATTTCTGGTTAATATAGTGTAATGGTTTGAAATCTGTGCTAGCTCTCTGGAAGACAAGGGTTCAAATCCCCAGTGAGCCATGGAGACGCACTGGGTGGCCTTTGGGAAGTGACTGATCTCAGCCTTAGAGAGAACTCACCTGTTCAGTGACTTAGAGCAAACCCCTTCTAAACAAATCTTGCCAAGAAAACTCCATGGTAGGGTAGCCTTAGAGTTGCCATAGGTCAAAAGTGATTTGAAGAACTTAACAACAACAACAAATAAAAACTGCATCACCAGCTATCAAAATAGGTGTTGCACTACCTCTGAGATGATATGGGCGCAGGGATGAAAATGAAAATATTTATTTATTTACTTATTTTAGAAAGAATTTCAGAAAAGTCAGAACCATTTATATGGTAGCCTTCTCATTTCAAGTGTTGGAGTAATTCTACATACATTGAAGCATAACTTAGAAGAAAAGTGCCTGGTTTTATTCAATATAACACAAAATTATGCCACTTCTTCAGACTTGTAATTACATCAAAATGCTGAAGCTTGAAATATGGGGTCATTGCCTGAGTAACCCCTGAAACTATGAAGCCATCAATCAATCAATCAATCAATCAATCAATCAATATTGCAACAGTAGCAGCAACTTCCTTTTGTTTTCATATTCAACGACAATGTATCTTTATAGAAGGTAATGTGAGTTTCTTTAGATCCATTTTTAAATGTCATAATAATTGCAAAAGCATGTGGAGAAGTGAATTGTACTTCTTCAGAATAGCAAACTTTAGCCATATCACTTTGAAAACAAGGCCCCTAATATTATATGAACATTTTGTGTGAGCAGCTGCTAAACTGAAGAGACATTGCTAGGATGTAAGATTGGCTGGGGGTGTCACTGAATTAGCCCTTGATTCATGATCTATTATGTTTATGGACAAACTCTTCAATCTGGGCTTTTTTAAAAAAGACAGCTCCCAAAATAACAAGTATGATAATTTCAAAATACAGTTTGGGTTATTATCACTCTAAAGTTCAATCTTTGGCTAGGTCAGTTCTGTTTAAAGAGAAAACACGTGGCCACCTGGGAAAGAGCAGACAACATGTGTAAATTCTCTTTTGTGTACGGAAAATGATGAAACAGCCCAAAACATCATTATGTCTTGCAACTTCCTGAAATCTGTTTCCCAAATCCCCTGAAAGCAACAGCCTACTGAATAAATGATTTACAGGGATTTCTATGGCTTTCCCAGAGCACAGACCAAGCTCTGTGGACGAGTGAGGAAGTGAAGGATTACAATGAACTACAGCATTCAGGTCAGCCAAGGTTCAGTTCTTGATCAAGCCTTCAGTTGATGTTGACAATTTCCAGAAATTTACATAGAATCTTTTTGGGAAATAGATGATCTGTATTTATCACATGGGACAGAGTTCCAGCATGACCTCTTTAGAGCTCAAAATCAGTTATGATAGGCAGGGAAGGTTCAAAGTTTTGAACTTCTAATGATTTAAGCATCAGACTATGAATCTGGAGACCAGGGTTCAAATCCCTGCTCAGCCATGGAAACCCACTGAGTGATCTTGGGTGTATCACACACTCTCAACCCCAGAAAATCCCATGATAGGGTTGCCTTAGGGTCACTACAAGTTGGAAATGACTTGAAGGCAGACAGCAACAACAAGGCTAACTATACTCCTATACCTGTAGAAATTTCCCTTCCTATGGAAAGTACTGGAGCACTATCTTTGAAACAAATTATTTTAGGACTCTCCCAAAATGTATTGCTCACAAAAGCAAGACGGTGACTTTCTCCCTGTTGCCCTGCCCACCTGATTCCATGTACAACAGCTGGTAGACTGCCAGAGATATCTTATTTGTTTGCCACTATATGACATCCTTTGCTTCGCCTGAGAGCAGTAGGGTAGCCTAAGGAACACAGAGGAGAGCATGTGAACGGCATAGATAGCTCTAGCCATGCCTTACACCTCAGCATTTGCTGCCTGAAGCAGCCATTTCATACCACCTAATAGTAGCGCCAGTGCTGAGGTACTTAATGGCTATGATGAGCATCTCTGTTTTGGTCCGTGCAATCTTAAAGAAGGTAGAATGAGTTAATGATTGAGAAGATGACTTTGGAAGTAAATCTCTGTCAGTGTACAGAATGCAGCTGGGCTTTTGGGGGGCTTCAATGTTTTCCTCTGATAAGAAGTCTAGACATGATGTGTCACAAAAGACAGGTGAGATATTTAGAGCAATTCTGGTCAAAAGAAATGATCACCTGTTCCAAGATCCTGTCAATTAATTAGCTGCTAGAGAGCTAGAGAACATTAGCATCGAACAAACACCTCCAAGGACAGATGGGGCTGCCAGGAAACTCTATTAGAAAACTTGGACGGCAGCAGAATGTCTCATTTGTATTGAGTTCATTAGTCTTAAAACTTGGCTCCAGCTTGTCCTCCCAGGTGTGATTTTTTTTTTCAATATTTCTATAAATGTATTTAGGTTGACGGTTGCGACTTGGCAAACAGTGAGCTATAATACTCAAGGGATTTGGCGGATTTCTTATTTTAATCCAAAAAAATTGTGTAAACAGAAGCCTCATTTTTATAATCTCAAACATTCAGCGCTATTTAGACATGTGAATGGTTTGAAAAGGCGGAAGACGAAGGAGCTTTCAGCCTGGTATCATTTCTTCCCTTACGTTTGTGTCAAATGGATATCATGCCATGGCATAACAAATTCTGACCTGGAAGATAATCTTTTATTTGTCATGGTTTCCTACTGTAATTTGGTCACTGAGACTCATGTTCACTTACCACCCAGTATACCACACAAGTTGACAGCAACATTCTTTTTCTCCCCTTCCCAACTTTAATATAATCTATAGCTTTGTTTGTGCAGCATATTATGGAATGGGATTGTATGGAGGGTAAGGGCAGTGCATATCCCTGGAACTCATTTCCCTTCATCATATCCCATTATTTCTTCACCTGAACAAAAGTTATTTTTCAGTTCTTCATGACATTTTTGATGTATCTGCTTCAATGATGTGTGTGTAGAAGTGATAGCTGCACTTTAAAATGCCAAGATACATTTAACATTGCATCTATGTTTGCCTTAAAGTTAGGCTATTATTAACTACTTTTTCCACCTATACCATGCAAGAATAAATCAATATGGATGAGTTTTGGGATTTAATTCTGTTAATTTATGTGTTTTAAAGATCTTTACTCACCTTTTCCTGTTCAAAAATAGCCAGAGTGTTACACTGGCATTTACTCGTGGGTGGAACTACACTGAATACTCTCAGTTTTAAAGCAGAATCTAATTATTTCAGTGAAGCAGAAACGGCTGGATTCACCTGTTTTGAACATGCTTGTGTGTGACTCTTTTTCTCCCAGTGCCTTTTGCTGTTGCTGCTTTAGTGCCATTTCTCCCTGATGGCTGCTTATTTGTTCATCCTGAATTAGTCACATCACTGATCACACTTGATCTTAATGGGATGACACTGCAGTTGTCTGTTGACAAATCAGATTTGGCAACATCCGCCTTCTTCAACCTGATGTCCTGCAGATGTGTTGGCCTGTACTGAGCATCGACCCAACTAGAAAATCATACTTCAATATATCAGTTGGGCACCAGGTTATGGAAGGCTGTATTACAATGATGATATCACAAAAGGGAAATCAGAAGGCAAGATATTTCTCCACTGTTGCTTCTTTATTTGTTATTGGTATAACTTACTTCATTGAATTCTTCTCGCCCTCTTCTACTGTTTCACTGGGATATGTTCTAAAGTTAATTATAGAATTGCATGCCCTGATCAGGGCTGATTGTCTCAAATTCATTTAAATCTCATCTCCTTCCACTCTGTACTATATGGTGATAGGACAGAATCATGGTTGGAACCTTGGTTATGCGAGCATATATGTAATCATATTAAGGGTGCTTTTCCTCCCTGTTCATTTGTTTTTATGGTGTTTTATCAATTTGCACATGATATGCATATAAGGGGGGTACTGATAACACTGTAGCAAATTATATATGCATAGTTTTCTGTTGTGTATGTATGTACCTTCAGGTCACTTATTGACTTACGGTGACCTCATGAATTTCATAGGGCTGTCTTAGGCCAGGAATACTCAGAGGTGATTTGCCATAGCCCTCCTTTGAAATAATAGCCTACAGCAGCTGGCATTCACTGATGATCTCCCATCCAACATATCAGTTGGACACCAAGTGACCTTTCTTAGCTTTCAAGATAAAGTGGAATCTGGTGCCTTTAGGCTCTTTAGGGTGCTTTCTACTGAGCAATCAGATAGAACAGTGTAAGGTACTGTTATTGCGATCTAGGCCTACCCGGAGATAGCTCTGATATCACTTTGATATCAAACAATTTGGTTTTCCTCTGCCACCCCCTCCACGTGTTTGTGAGGCCACCAGACAAGCACGCAAACAGGCATGGCCGATAATTGCTGGACATTCCATTCTCCACCCAGGCAGGCCAGACACAGCCGGTTCGTCGCTTCAGGGACCTCTCCGGCAAACACCTCATTGCATATGCGTGACACTAACAAAGACTCCCTGCCCCGAGCAGGCAACCTGACAAAGCTGTACTAAGCGCTCCGCATTTGCATACTGGCTACACTATTGTTAATTCAGCTCTGATTCAATCATGCTAAATTTTGACCTTTCCAAAGCTTTGTCCCGATCCTAAAATGCATTGTTCTCACCGAGTAAGGTAAGTCACAATTCACCCTATAAAAACCCCTGATTCTGAGACCTTCCTCGGATCGCTCCTGAGTTCCATCCAGCCTTGCCGCCACTCTGCTTGGTGAGTCTTCCCCTCAGTTCCAGCAACTGAGATTGCTCAACCCCGGATCGCTTCGCTCTCAAGGTCCAGGACTACGAGACAGGTGTTGTATCACCCATTTCCCTCCAAAATTCCCTATTCCAAGTCAATCTCTGATTCCTTAGTTATCTGTGTGACTGTGGTGTCTTTAATATTTGTCTGTACCTAATAAACATCATTTTTATTATTTTAACCCGTCTGACTGCTTGACTGACCTGACCCCGTAGATGCTGAGTTGCAAGATCCTGCTAAGTTATCCTGCCTCTCGCTAGCTTTAGTGAGTGCTCCAGCTAATTTCCCCCAAAGTTGTGTTGTTGCTCAGTTATTTAGGCATCCCTCCCGGGACCCCCAGCAAACAGGGTAACAGTACAGAGATGTGACCACCCAAAGTCACATGATAAATTCCATGACCAAGCAGGGATCTGAACTTGGAGTTCAGTACTTTAAATATTACTCTGTACCAGTTATCCCAGAAGTGCAGTTCTGTTAAAGTTGAAACATAGTGGTAGAAAAAAAATTGCAATTATTAATGTGCCTAATATGCATAATAAGAATGAAAATAAATAATTTGCACAAAATGGATATTCAACACAATATGTAAATTAGATAGCTTTGAGAAACTGAATATGGCAACTCTGTATGTCCTCTCCCTTTCATGATTAGGCAATAGAGGGATTTCAGCAAATGTCTGTAAAAACTTCTTCCACTTAAAACTGCAGCAGAAGAGAAACTCTGTTTTGCATCCCCCCTCCCCTGCTCTGTGCAAAACCCAGAAATAAAACATAAAATAACAGAGGAGCTTAAATGCAACAGTTCTTCACTGGGAGCTAATTTGGTAATTTAGAAACCCAAAATTCATGGGGGGGGGTTCAATTTCAAAATCAGCTCTAGAACTGAGGAATAGAGTGAAAGTGAACTGAAAGTATGGCATCAGATAGACAAGCATTTTTGGAATAGACATGAAAAGTTCTACTGACAACAAAATGTATTTTTCATCCCTACCAAAGACATTGACAAAAGAAGGAAGTCGGTTTGATTCAGCTCTGCTGCTGCATTTTTCAGCCGTACAGTCCAATTTGAAAAGCCAGTCTTCTTAAGTTAAATGGAACTTCTAAGTAAATGTGCACAGGAAAGATTATTCTGAGAGCAGTTCAGGGCATTTTAATCTTAAAAGACAATATCTGCACCACAGAATTACTACTGACATGTGAACATGTAACAGAGTGTATGGTGCAGGTGTGATTGAGAAGTCCGTGTATTTAATGTTTCATAATTCAAATAGGAAGTTCTTTTCTACCACTAATACGGACAGCACTTGAAAAGAACATGATCAGAAACTGCAGGGATCTGCTGCAAATAGTGAGCAAACTTTTGTGTTGGCTTTTCTTCTAATGTGTGATACAGTGATTGAGCCTTTGTTGTTTTATTACCCTGCTGGTAGGATTGCTATGGTTTTCAAACTATCTTTTGGTGTTAGTGTTGGTTACAGAAGGGCAGCTCAGATTGACTTTCACTTCTAGGTGTCCCTTGGTTTACAGCAGATGGAGGGCAACTCTACATTCTAATAAAGACAGCCTTCAGGGACTTGTTAAGGAAATCGATCCTGAACTTTGAAGCTGTAAAATAGTAAGGTGATTAGGAACAATCCAAAGCCACTTGATAATGTGATGTTGATTGGGTGGAATTGGCTTTCATTACTGTGGTGGGAACAGAACTGGTGTCTGGATAGAGGGAAGATGTAGGAAGGAGGAATGATTTCGGTTTTATATGCAACCATTGCTTTTATGCTTCCCTTTTTAAGCTCAATGTCTTCCAGATACTCCCAGTTATTAAGCTGCAATTGAACCATGCTTATGTAAAAGTTTTCCAAGGCAGACACTTGATTTCTTCCAGCTGCGTCTCTTGAGCCTAAACTAGACCTAGGAGACTAAGAAACAGAAGGGAAGGTTGTATGTGTGAGAAACAGTTCCCAGGATGCACATCACTACCAATTTCCTCTTCACAGTCAGAAAGACATGATCTGCAGGAGAGCAAACTGGGAGGCTGAAGATGTGTTTCTCCAGGTGAGACCATGAAAGTACTGAGCCAGCACCTGGGAGGCAGTAATAGATTGGATGAGCAGCTGAATTGTGACAAAATGGAGGCACTCTGGGTAAAAGTCCTCAGGTCTGGGAAACTGCTGGATCCTGCTTCAGATGGAATTGGCTTCCTCCTAAAAGAACAAACACAACATTTGGGAGTATTCTTCTATCCAGCTTCAACACTAGAGAAGCAAATAGCCCTTGTATAAGAGAGTATGTTGTTGTTTGTTTAATTCCATTTATATGCTGCCATTCTTTCAATGTGGGACCCATCACACACATTCTCAGCCTCAGAAAACCCTGTGATAGGTTCACCTTAGGGACAGCATAAGTTGGAAACAACTTGAAGACACAAAACAACAACACAAGAAAGGGGGAAAAAGAGACAATGGTCCAAAGGTTACCGGCTATTTAATAACTTTCCCTAATACATACATACACACACACACACACCAGAGAAAGAGGAAGACAAATGGGAGGAGTTGCAATGTTCAGTGGAAATGGGTTTTCAAGATGATCTATGTTTGGTCCAGTTGGACCTTCCTAGGAACAAGCTGTTGTATTCCTGGTTAGAGCAATACAAAGGAGGGAAGGACTAGTTAATCATGGTCCACTAAGGACCATTTCCACACTACATTGCTATAGTGCTATTATTCCACTTTCAACATCCTATGGAATCCAAGAGATTTGTAGTTTAGGGAGAGGCATTTAGAATTCTCACCCAGAGAGCTCTTTGGACTCAGTAAACTACAAGCCCCAGGATTCCACAGGATGTTGAAAGTAGAATAATAGCACTAAAACAATGTAGTGCAGAAATGACCTACAACTTGGAAGGAAGAGAATGAACTGATGACATTCTGTGGCCCAAATCTGCAGAGAGGGGTATGAGAAGCAAATTTCAGCTGGTTTGCTCAAACATGGATCCTGACATTTCTGCCCAGAACAGCATTCCTTTTGAATTGCGGGTCTTTCTAAAGAATGTGTGGTAGGATGAGAAGCCTGAGGTCAGCATGTTATTCTAGTAGAACAAAGGTTTCTATCAAATAAGAGGGTGCACATCTGAACTTCCTAAGAGACATAACCTCGCATTTTGCTGAACAAAAGGCAGTGACGTCTTAGAGAAGTACCTGCTTAAGACAGAGATCACAAATTATTTGATTCGATTCACATGATTGAAAAGAGAGGTTGTGGTCATATTTTGATTAATAAAGAGAGAAGTGTTGAGCTAATCACCCTTGTCCAAGGAAACTTCTCTGTCATCCATCCCTCTCTTTATTTATATCCCACTTTTCTCCCAGGCTGGGACCCAAGAAGGCTTACAAAAAGAAAGGGTATAATAAAACACATTTAGTTAAAAACAGACAAAATCACGATTAAAACAGTATTAAATAACAGAATTAAAACCAATTAAAATCTTACTTTAAAGCAGATGAAGCACCATAAAGTAGCAAAACACCATAAAGGTAATTTTTATTAAAGTCTGTTTCTAAAACCTTGCTGGAAAAGAAATGTCTTAAACTATCAGCAAAAGGAAAACAAAGAAGGGGCCATCCCAGCTTCCCTAGAGAAGCAGTTCCAAAGTGTGGAAGTCACAGAGAAAACCTTGTCCTATGTTCCCACCAGCTGTACCTATGAAGATAGTGGGAGAGAGAGAAGTGCCTCCCCGAAGCACTTAGAGCTTGAGTAGGCTCCTATGGGAATATATGGTCCTTCAAACAACCTGGGCCTGAGCTGTACAGGGCTTTATAGGCCCAAACCAGCACTCTGAATTGGTCCAGAAACAGGCCAGCAGCCAGTGGAGATGTTGCAACAAAGGGAGTTGTGTGCTTCTTGTAACCAGCACCCATTAGTAATTTGGTCACAGCTCTTTGGACCTGCTGAAGTTTCCAAATACTTTTCAAAGGCAGCCCCACATAGAGTGCATTACAATAATCTAATTGGGATATAACAAAGGCCCATGTCACTTCAGCCAAATCAGATGTCCCAAGGAATGGGAGCAGCCAGCACACTAGGTTTAACTGTGCAAATGCATTCCTGGTCACCACAGAAACCTACACATCCAGGATCAGAGCTGAATCAAGGAGCACACCCAAGGTGTGGACCTGTGTCTTCAGGAGGAGTGCAACCCCATCCAACACAGGCTGAATCCCTATTTATAACTAACCAGGATTACCTCTGTCTTATCTGGATCAAGTTTCAATTTGTTTGCCCTTCCATTACAGCTGTTGGGCACCAGTTTTGTCAGGTAGCCCTCCATATTTTAGTTATGGGACATGTAGTAGGAGTTAAGTAGCAGCTTGCGTGTAACAAAGTATGAGAACCAGAGACCATTAGATAAACAAAGCTAGGAATGTAGTGATAAGCAATGCCAGGCTAAACCAGAACTTCAAGGTCTCTTGCGGGCAGGATGAGAAACTCTTTGCCTTTTATGTTTTGAATTTTGCTAATTGCATCCAGTTCACTCACTGAAGTCCCGTACTGTGTATCATGTTCCTAATAAATAGTGTTTACGCACTATTTGTGTGTGTGAATTCGGTTCCCGACAAGTTTAGTGCAGAAATAGCTTCCTTAAAATTAGGTGGAAAGGAGTAATAGAACAGGTTGTCATCAATGTACTGGTGACACCTGACCCCAAAACTCTGGATAATCTCTCCTAGAAGCTTCATGTATATGTTAAATACAATGGGGACAAAACATAGTCCTGTGGAACCCCACAGACAAAAAATCAAGGAGTTGAACAGGAGCTGAATGACACCACCTTCTGGGTTCATCCCTCCAGGAAGAAAAGAAGCCACTGCAAAACAGTGCCTCCAAGTACCATCCCAATGAGGCAGCCCAGAAGGATAGTGCCACTTCCTATTGGTAACGCTTTCCAATGACAGAATATCATACTGGAAGAGACAGAAGTTTTCTGGAGGTATTAGATTGTGTCCAATAACTGAATCAGTGATATTGACTTCTGATGGTGTTAGAGAACTGAACAATGTTCTTTCAAAATGGGTTTGACTAGGGAAGGCCTTTCCAGCTAACCTTTCTCTGTCCAGAGGCAGAAAGTCAAAGAAGTTTCATTTAGAACATACATACATATACACATGACTTGAAAGGAGTGTCACACAGCCTATAACATTCCCTAGGGAGGAAATGCCAAAGTCTGGGGGCTGCCACTGAAAAGCCTCTTCCCTGTTTCCCAATAGATTTATCTATGGAGGTGCAGGACTAAGAAAAAAGGCCTTACCCGAACATCACAACAATTCAGGCAGTCTGATACAGGACTATACAGTTCTCCAGATAACGTAAACCTGAGCCATACAGGACTTTATAGGTTAGAAGGATTTGAAATGTGCCAGAAAACCAACCAGTAGCCAGTATAGTTGTAAGCAGCCCCACTCAATACGCTGGCTGCAGCTCTTTGGATTAAATGAAGTGTCAGGACACTTTTCAAAGATAGTCCAACATTATTCATTATACTAATCCAAAGAGTAAATAACTAAAGCATATGCCATTGCGGCAAAATCAGACATCCCAATAAATAGGCACTGTTGGTACATAAATCTTAAGTCTGTATATGCATTCCTGGACACCACAAAAACCTGGGCATCAAGGCTCAGAGCTGAATGCAGGAGTACTGCCAAACTGTGAACCTGTGGGGAGCGCAACCCCATCTAGCATTATTTCTGATATTTCACCTTCAGTTTATTTGCTGTCATGCAGTCCATTATGGAAATAGACACTGGTTTAAAATCTAATCAGCTTACTTGGATTTAGATGGAAAGGAAAAATAGAGTTGGTTGCTATCAGCATACTGGTGACATCAGACCCCCAAATGTCAGACTGTCTATTCCAAATAGTTCATGTATATGGTTAAATAACATAGAGCACAAAACACAGCCCTAAGGGACTTGGAAGTCCAAGAGGCAAGGATTTGAACAGGAATACCCTATCACTACCTTCTGGGTTGTCAGCCTTCCAAGAAGGAAGGCAGCCATTATAAAATAGTGCTTCCCAGTCTCATCCCAGCAAGGTGGCCCAGGAGGATACCATAGTATCAAAAACAGCCAAGAAGGACACATTCCCTCTCATTGAATTTCTGGACTACTGAAGAAATAATAAACTCAAAGTGTCTGGAAGTCTACCTCTAACTCTCAAAAATTTGTATTTTTTTATGTTAAATAGTAAAAAGTAATTGTTGCATCTGGAGGCTTCCAGGAGCAGCAATTCATTCTGGGGAGCGGGGGACAGAAAAATGACAGTCTGCAGATTCTGGAGGTTTCTTGGGCTGCAAAAACATTCTTGGGAGCTGAATGTGCCCAAGGAGCACACTGTGCTCGTCTCTAAGTTAAAGAGATGTAAGACTGAAGAACCTCACCGGCCCAAAAAATTGAAATTTAAAAAAAAAATGAATTCCAAAGCAAAGCAAATTATTTGGTGGAGCCTAAATTCTAGACCCAATGTACCTAGCAGCAGTAGCATGACTGAGTAGGAAGATGGCACACAAAGAGATTATTTGGTGAAGACATGCCTGCAATGGAATGGAGGAGTAGGGGGGAAGAAACCAACGGAGTGTCCCTTTCTCATTCTATAACCCAAAACAAGTAAGCATGGATGATTCAATTACATTTTGTTTAACAATCTGGATTCTTTAAAATTTTGATGGCAAAAACCAGCCTTCCCAACTGCCCTCCAAATGCCTTCATTTACAGTTCCCATTATTTCCATACAGCATAAACACGGGCGCTCTTAAGAAGGCTGGTAAAAACTAATGTGTGCTTTCTTCCTCCACTGTCCAAATGATGCACAAACACAATGTTTCCATTACAAAATGTTAGGCATCCTTTCCACCTGCAGTGCGGACCAGTAGTAGCTCATAATAACTTGCCAGGTAACAGTTTAGTTGTAACTTTCCATCTTCTCCAGTGATTTCTTTAGAATTGTTTTTAGGATAACCTTTACTGCAAGCTCACTTGTTTTTCAAGAACCAGTGTGGTGTGGTGATTTGAGAGTTAGAGACCAGGATTAGAATCCCTGCTTGACCATGGAAACTGACTGGATTAACTTGGGTGCATCACACAGTCTCAGCCTCAGAGGAAGGCAAAGGCATGATCCTTCTGAAGAATCTTACCAAGAAAAACCTTATCATAGTTCACCTTAGAGCTGCCATAAGTTCAAAGCAACTTGAAGACACAAGTTGTCCATTCATATAATCTGTTTTAGAAATTATGGACATTCTACCTGTACTTTCCATAAGCCTGATTGTTTTCTGAGGAAAATTATATTTAATAATAAGGCTATATGGGATAAAATAACTGATTTGAAACAGAATCCAGTACCAACACAATCTTCCTGTTCTTTGGCTATGGTGAATTCAAGGTTTTACATTTCTTGTTGAATCAATGTGTGTGTTCCCTGCTAATTCTTTCTTAACTGCAGAGTAACAAGAGACAGAAAACACTGGCTGGTCCAGAAGAATAATAGGGATATAAAACTACAGAAAAGAGGGCCAACAACTCTAGATAGTGAAAACTGAAAATTGCCTTCTGCAAGATATGTAGATTTTGGCATGGCAGAGGTGTTGAATCTGACATCAAAAATCACACCAATGGCAGTTCACTAGCTAGTAATTCAATTCTTAACACAGAATAATCTGGCTTTCCAGAGTGCAGTTAGTGTTGGAAGAAGCTATCTGCAAAAACAAATGTGCCAAATACTTTACTAATTTTGTTATGGAAGAGTGAGAGGGGGAAAAATGTGAAAAGGAGATTTGTTTTTCCTTTGTGCCAGCCCTAAGACTTTGATATAACACACAAGCATGTGCGTCATTTTAAAGATGTTTCCCAATTAACTTCAAATGAACCACACACATGCTATGCTACAACTATCCAAGTCCCTAAATGCTTGTCTGATTAGGATGCTAGAGATTTGAATGCACTTTGCAATCAGGCCTATGATTAAAAAAAAAAATTGAATTAAACCATAAAACCACAAAAAGCTTCATATTTCTGCTGTATTCTTGTAGAACTGTCAAGCCATTTCTCTTGCATATTAAAAGCAATCCATGAGAATAACTGGTGCAACACTTGTTGAGATCTCCAGCAATACTTGTTAGATGGTGTTGTAAGCAGATATACCTCCTTGAAGCCAGCATCTGTTCTTCTGGATTATCTCCATTTAAAGCATTGCAAGCGTTGACCTCCCAGCTTCCACGACAGCTAGATTACTTTAAGCTACACAATTGGCAATTAGGAGAAAGCTGGCAAGGGCTGAGCCGCAAAAATGGAAGCAGAGCTCCCTGAAAAATCTCACCTCCTTTAGAGGTTCATTTAGGGTTACTAGGTGGGGGAAAAAGACAGGGCTTTTCTACATGCAATAGCTGTGAGGGAATTCAGCTGATATTGCCTGCCAAATAAGCTCTCTCTATTGGAATTCCCACCCTCAGAGAAAGGCAAATCTTGCCAAGAAAATCCTATGATTGGTTCACCTGAGGGTTGTCATAAATCAGAAACGACCTGAAGTCACACAACAACAAGATACTGGATTATATCAATAATAGGATAATTCCGTCCTTTGGTTTTTACATTATGAAGGACACAAAAGGCAAAAAGGATCAGGAGGAAGAAGGGGAAATGATAACTCAGGCCATCTCTTGGTTATAATATAGTTGAAAAACAGAGCAAGGTAAGAGAATATCAAGATGACAGTAGCACCTATGGGTATAGTGGAGGTGACAGAGGCAACATGGGGGTGTTTGCTTGTTTATTGATGTCCTGTTCAGTAGAATTGTCGTTATTTGCTGTCAAATGATGTTGAGTCATCAAGTGTTCTGCTCAGGTCTTGCAAACTCAGGGGCATGGCTTCCTTTATTGCTATCCTATTGGGAGTGTTACAGTGTTGTAATAAGAATCAGATTTCACTTGGGTGACCCTCTGGATGTGGGGTGTCCTGTAGTTCAGGCTACAAAATCCTATTAGCTGGTCTGATGAAGGGATAAATAGAGAGATAAGTAGAGATAAGTAGACATGGAGAGCCAGCATAGTGTTGTGGTTTAAGCATTGGACTAGGATCCTGGAGGCCAGGGTTCAATTCCTCGTTCAGCCATGGAAACCCATTGTGTGACTGGTGTGTCACACACTGTCAGCCCCAGAAAACTCTGGCCATTTCCGCACTAGACTGTTACAGTGCTATTATTCCACTCGCAACATCCTATGGAATCCTGGGATTTGCAGCCGGCCCCTCCCGAAACTGCAAACCCCAGGATTCCATAGGATGTTGCAAGTGGAATACTAGCGCTATAACAGTCTAGTGCGGAAATGGCCTCTGTGATAGGTTGGCCTTAGGGTCACCACAGGTCAGAAATGAACTGAAGGTACACAATGACAACAAGACAGACATATAACTAGGTCATCTTTCAAGTACTATGATCCTAAAGCCCTGTGAAGCCCCTTAGAGGTCAAAATGAGTACTTTGATTTAAACCCATAGACAGCTTGGGAACCAGGGCAGGCAGCATAGCAGATGAGTAATATAATTCTAACTAGCACAAGTTAGTGAAAAATGAAGCTCCTGGATTACTAACTGCAGTTTCCAAATATTCTGCAAAGGCAGCCTCATTTGTATTACAGTAGCCCATTACAGTAGCCTAACAGAGACGATATATGAGGCCAGGCTCAAATTGTAATACAAATGAAGCTTTCTAGATGACCACTCGCTTCCGATTTGTTTTTCTTTCTTCAAGCAACTCCCACAGAATACATCCTGAGAAATGTTTATGCTAAGCGGCACCTTGGCAATTATGTCATCGAGTGACAAGCCACAAACAATACAGCCTCTAATATTAAATACTTTTACTAATACAGTCAGCCCTCCACATTAGCAGTTTTAACATTCACAGATTTGATTATTTGCAATTTTCTCCAACCCCTGACCATCCCCAGTACCTCTTTTCTGAAGGAACCTTCACTCTCAGCAGCTCCAATCAGGCCACGCAGCCCTTTAAAAACCTGCCTCTGATCCTCCCCCTCCTCCACCAGTCACTGCCTGGCCAGCTAAGGAAAGCTTGCAGCCTGACTTCTCAGCATCAGAAACCCTCCCCTGATGTCCCCTCACACCCAAGGAAGGAGATGGGGGGAGGAGAGAGAGAGAGAAGGAGGAAGTATAGAGCCACCATGCCAACTCACCCCTTTTCTCTCTTCTTTCTCTGACCTGGTTTGGACCCTGGGTACCTGCTCTTCCCACCATGCCTCCATTCCCTTCCCAAAGACAAACACATTTTGAAAGTTGTGTTTTTTCCACTTTTGCAGGGTTCCTAAGCCTCTAGCCCTAGCAAATGTTGAGAAGCAATTGTGGATTTTTTTTGGGGGGGGGGATGGAAAGCCTTGAGTTCCTCCAAAGTCTACAGTGATACTAGCAATCTGATGCTAATATTAGGGAGCGTCAAGCTTTTATGCACTTGAAAAGGAAAAAGAAAAAGAAAACAGAAGTCTATTATTACCAAGCAGTTGCCAAAGCGAGACCTACTGTAGGACATGAAATTAAATTTTGCAGGATGTAGCTAGTAATTGATATCAATAGGGATGGGCCAACCGAATCCTCAAATCCTTAGCAAGGATTCGAGATTCGTGATTCCAAATCCCTGTGCAAAAATAGGTGACCCGAATCTTTCAAATCCACCAACCAAAAAACATTTTTTTTAAAAAAGTTTGTAAAAGTTTAAGAAATGTTTAAAAAGTTGCTTTTTAAACCCTTTTTAAAAAAGAGATTCAAAAGATTCAAGATTTGTGAGATTTGTGGATTCCCAGAACCTTCCAGGGATTCGGATCTGGATTCGTCCCATCCCTAGATATTACACTCTGTGTGTGTGTGGTGTGTGTGTGTGTGTGTGTCTTCCTTCAACTCTCCTGTTGACTTATGGCAACCCCATGAATTTCATACCTGTGCCTAAAGGAGGCAATTTAAAACTGTGTGGAGCTGAAATGACAAGCGGCACATGAGCCCACAACCCACAGAAAGGCTTTTGTTTGGAGCTTAAAAAAAAATCTATTTGTTCTGTAGTTACCTTCAGACAATTAGCATTGCCCATGTATTGATTAACCATCTAGCTTCATATGCCTTGTCTTGATAAAACAATGTTGTTTCCTTGGCCGCAAAAGATAGAAGGCTGGCTCCTCAGGTAGAAAAAGGCATCATATTACAGACTTCTTCACAATGCAGCACAAGGAAGGCTGAGGGCCAAATCAGACATGTGTCATTAGAAACCACATCCATTTTTTAAAAAGATGAATAGCAGTCTTGGAAGGACTCATTACAGTTTGCAGGGAGAAGAGGTTTACCCCTTTCCCCTTTAGACATGAACCTAATGAAAATCTACCTCAATCCAGCTATGCCAGGGAGAAAAAAAGTTTTTTGACATCAGTGGGGCTTTCTCCCTGTCCCAAGTCTCATAGTCATGATGAGGGCATAGTGCAGTGTCTCAGTAGGATCATGGCAGGCAGACAAAAGGTTAAACATCCCACATACCATGGTTCTAATTTAAAGCTATTTCTCACTTTGCCCGTGATTAGTATCCAGTGAGATTTACTTCCAAGAAAGGACAGAACTTGGCAATTTTCCTTCCTTCCGTCCTTCCTTTCTTCCTTCCCCACTGGACCACTAAATGGCTGGCGGAATTTGAGGAGTTGTAGTAATTTTCCCCCAGCTCTGGAAAGGCTGGATAGAATTGCAACCTTAACTAGTTTTGCCACAGCCAGAGATTGAGGGGAGAAGAGCAGGACCAGCCCCAAGAAACTCTTTGATCTGTGGCTAGGCAGTAAATGGTTTCCCCTACTCCTCGCCCATGGTACACAATACCAAAAGTCCAGGCAAGTTATTCATACCCTCCTATTCTCTCAATTTGGCGTGGACAGTCCCAGTTAATCCTCTCTTGTCCTGCTTATTCAGCTGCTTCTAAAATGTCCCGATTTCTCTCTTATCCTCCCAGTTCCCCCCTTTGTCCTCCGTTTACCTCAATTGTTGCCAATTGAGTTCAAAGTGCAAAAGTTGTTTGCACTCAGTTGACGCAGCAGGAGAGAAAGGAGAAGTTTACCCAAAATAAAGCACTCCTGCAGCTTCTTCTAGCTTGTGTGTTTTCCCCCATTCAGTAACTTCTAGTATCTTGATCGTACTGCAATGTTAGTTGGCCACATGCCTCCTAGTTTTCATCTATGAAACATTGGAGGGTATGATGTCTAACCATAGCAGTGCCAGAGCTTTTGTGTTCTTATAGGTGTCTGGTAATAGAATGTTTCACAACATCAACAAAAGAATGATCAGGAAATCCAATGTGTGTCTCTCCAAGGGATGCAAAGGATGGATGGATACCAGACTCTGCCAAAGAAATGGAAAACATACGCTTTAATCATATTTGATTGGTTCCAAAATGGTATTGTCTAACTGTGGATTTTTGTAATTTCTCTTATAGACCAGAGAGCTTTACTTTCCCCTGCTCCTCTGCTCAATGAACCACATCTCACAAATGTGTTTACAAAATTAGTTGTTCTGGTATGGTACAGTGCTGGTGGCACCCCAAGGAACCACATGTAATTCAGAGGTTGTCAGTAGCTAGATCTGTTTTAAATGAGGCCCGACATGAAGGAATGTGACACTGTACAATGTTGTCTTGAAAATTACGCTGTAAAAAAATCAGCTGAAATTAATATTTGTTTGTGGGATGGGAATTCTAAGGGTGAATATAAATTGAATTGGTGAAGCCACCAGCTGTTTTTCAACAGAAGTGCTTAGTAGTTGAAAAAAGGAGCATATCAACAGGTACAACAATGTCCTTGAAAGGCCTGGGACAGAAAAATACCTGGATCATATGTAGGAATCTTATGCCAAAAGTACAAAGAAATGAGCTGCCATTGTTTAGGACTGGCATTATGGTGTGTTTGTGATTTAAATAGGTAGAGATCTATTCTACTGCAAACCTGGTTATCTTATTCCTTCTAAGTAATTATAACATATCTTCAAGGATAGACATTTAAGGAGGAACATCTCATCAAAAATACAACACTGCCATGGCATGTTGTTAAATCCACTCAGTTGAGGAAATTTATTACATAAATTTGTAGAGTTGGAAGAGACCTCAAGGGACATCAGGTCCAAACCATTGGTCAATGTAGGACCTCCAGCTAGTTACATCCCCAGCAGATATCTGTTCAGCCTCTTTTTTGAAGACATCCAGAGAAAGAGACCTCACTACTTCCCTAGGCACAGCTGAACTGCTATTACTGTCAAGAAGTTCCTTCTAACGTTCAACTGAAATCTACCCTCCTATAACTTAAAACCATTAGACCTGATGCAATCTTCTGCAGTAGCAGAGAACAAAACTGCAGCCTCTTCTCCGTGATGGCCCTTGAGATATTTAAAGAGTACAATCACGTCACCACCTCAGAATTCCCTTCACCAATCTGAACATGCCTAGCTGCTTCAGCCTTTCCACACATTTTGTTCCTCATACCTCTTATCACCCTCCTTGCCTTTGTCTGAACCTGTTCCAACTTGTCTATATCCTTCTTAAAGTGAGGTGCCCAGAACTGAACACAGTGTCCCAGGTGAGGCCTGACCAACACAGAATATAGTGGGACTATTGCCTCCCTTGACTTGGTTCTATTAATGCAGACTAAAGTAGCATTTACCTTCTTTGCTGCAGTATCATACTGCTGGATCATATTCAGCTTATGTGCAGCAATCCCAACGTCCTTTTTGCAGGTAGTACTGCTGAGCCATGTTTCCTATAGTTCTGCATTTTGTGGCCTAAACAAATAATTTTGCATTTGTTTCTATTAAATTTAATTTATTTCATTTCATTAATTTCTGTCTGATTTTCTACCAACTCAAGGCCATTTTGAATTCTCCTCCTAGCTTCCAGTGTGTTAGCCACCCCTCCCAGTTTTGTATCATCTGCAAAGTTAGTAAGCATTCCCTCTACCCCCCTCATCTAAGTCACTGATAAAAATGACATGCCATTTTAAAAAGATGCACTGGCTGGCTTCCCATTCTTTATTTTTTGAAAGTATCAGAATGGAAGCTAAGCCATTTGACTAGAAAATATTACATAGATTTAATATGGTACCAATCTTCATATCCAGGAGAAAGAGGAAAAGCAAAGGAAACACAATTACATTTAACTCTTTCAGCCATACAATGTGGAGTTTCAAGACATTAAAAAAGGTTATACCTCCTCATCCAGTTTCAATTGTCACAAGACTGTAATTCAGATTTTAATTAAAGCCCATGTTGGAGGACTGAAAAGGAACACTACATATTTCTGAGGTCTAAAAAGGCAAATTGAAATAATAGCGGATCAGTGGTTTGAAGCTACATTAATGATTCCAATTGCATACCAATGAAGTAAAAAAGAGGGTGGGATGTGGTTTCATTTGCACATATGCTTACAAAAAGCATCTAATTCTCTCCTCTGTTTCCTGTACCCGGTTTCCTTTCCCAGAGGGCTGTGCCCCCTTTGCCATCATGTGTTGCTTTCCCACCTTTTGTATGGAATTGGTCTCCTGTTTTAGAAAGTTGAAATGCCTCTCTTAAGGCTTATAGTTGCTGACAATAAGATCGTTAAGCTAAAATAGGCTGCTACTGTGGTCTAACCCTTTTGCCCATAGCATCCCGCACCCCAAGAATGGAACTCCCAAGAATTTCTCAGAAACTGAATGGGAACTCCTGATGAAAGAGGTGCCTCATCTTGGCCTTCTAAAGATTTTGGAAAGTTAATTTTAATAAGTAATTAATTACTGTAATAGTTCCAAACCCCATCCCATGGTTGCTTGCTGCCAACAATTTTACATTTTAAAGTCATATATTTTAAAGCTGTGCAGTTTCCTTTCATTGTGGGGGGAAAATTCCCAAGTGACCCAAAGATGTGGGAGGAAAAATTGTTCTCGGTATCTATTGGGAATCTGAAAGATTTACCACCCCTAGTATTGGAGAGAGGATAAAGGAATTACAGTTGTCCCTCCACATTCACTAGAGTTAAGGGCGCAGGGCCCCTGCAAAAGTGGAAAAATGCAAATATCAAAATGTATGTATGTGTTTCTGTGGGAAGGAGGCCAAGGCATGGTACGGAGAACAGGTACCCAGGGTCCAAATCAGGACAGGTAAAGGAGAGGGAAAGGGGGTGAGTCAGTATGGTGGCCCTGTATCTACTGTCTCTCTCCCATCTCCTTCCTTGGGTGTGGTGGGGGGACATCAGGAGAGGGTTTGTGGTGCTGAGAAATTGGGCAGTGAGCTATCTTTAGCTGACCAGGCTGTGGTTGGTGGTGGTGGAGGAGTAGGAGGAGGACCAGAGGCAGGTTTTTAAAAGGCTGCACAGCCTGATTGGAGTGGCCAAGGAAAAAGGTGCCCCTGGAAATGAAGCATCTGAGTGAGGGTGAACAGAGGTTGGAGAAATTTGTAACTAATAAATCTGTGAAAGTGAAACTCGCAAATGTGGAGGGCCAACTGTAAAGTACTGTGGTGAAAAAGAAAGAACCGGTCTCCATTGCTTTGTCTTCTGCGCTCATATTCCTCTAAGCTGTTTGGAGAGACTCATAGAGCATATGGTTCCCAGGCATTTTTCCCAGTCAGACAGCTTTTAGAGCCAGATCTCTTAGCTTCAGCTATGTGACTGTTCAGACCAGTGCTTTTTCAGGAGTTCTCCAGTCTTACTTGCAATTGCCAGCTGAAGCTCAAATTATGCATGGGAGTATCTGGCTATCCCTAACCAGAAACACCATCCTCTAATAAGAATGTGGCTCACAATAAGGAGTGTGCACATATTGAGGCATATATCATTCCTTCTAGCAGAAGACTCAGGTGGTGAGTGCCGAGAGGATTGTAGCCAAAAAGGAGCCATATAGAATCTATGCCTTGGGGAGTCATGTGATTTCCAGAAATTTCAATAGTTTTTTCCCCCAGGCCACTACCCACTATACACAGATATCTATCCTAAAGCTGTATTTTTCAAAAATAGCACAGTTATGACTTCTATATTAGAGACTTATGGAGTACAGACATGGGTGTAGCTATGGGGGCCCCCCAAAAGAATTTCTGCCCCCAATGAAATTTTCCTTCAGTCCCCAAATATCTAGCATTGTAATAACATAATTATTCAGTTGATCAGTTAGAAATAGAGTTTGAGTATCCAAAAAACAGGGGGCAGGCAGCCTGGGGAATATGAACACAGTAAATATGATGTTAGTGATTTTCAGTGTCTCACTCTCTACAGTGCAATGCTAAAGGAAAAATTCATTTGAGGGAACAGAACTAGTGGGAGGAGAAACCCTAATCCCTCCCCACTGCCTCTGTAGCTATCCCTTGATAGACAGAGTCACAGTTGGAAAAGACCATTAAAAAAGAACATCAGAAATTGCGAGGGAAAAGCAGGATGGAAGGAATGGCTCACTGGACCTTTGAAAGGGGTTTGCTTTTACAAAGAAGGATGCACTGCAACATTTGTTTGTGGTTCCTCCATGTACATGCCAGGTGGTCACACAGAAATCCTCTCTGAGTGATACAACTAGACCAGTGGTGGGCAATTCTTGCAGAGCTGTGACTACTCACACAATTGTAGCACCTCTTCAGTGAGCCAGTGTGGTGAGGTGGTTTGATTGCTGGATTACAATCCTTGAGACCAAGGTTCAAATTGCCACTCAGCTATGGAAATCTATTGAGTGACCTTGGGTAAGTCATACTCTCTCAGCCTCAGAGAAGGGCAAAGGCAAACCTCCTTTGAATAAATATTGCCAAGAAAACCCTTTGATAGGGTCACCTTAGGTTCGCTGTTAGTTGGAAAGGACTTGAAGGCATACAACAACAATAGCACCTTCTGAACTATTTCATTCTTTTGAGTTCTGTCTCCCTTTCCTACTTCTCTCCCCCAACTTTAATTTCTCTTTTGACATAGAACACTGAGATCCATCATCCAAAGCCCCCATATGAAAGGTACATATCTAGACCTCCAGTTTAAAGCAGGAACACTCCCTTCCAGTTGGCTTTTGCACAATGTTTCTGAAATAGATCATAGCTGCCTATCATACATATGTAGTATGTAATATTAGCCTTGGGGGGAAAAACATTCTAAACTCAGGAATTTATTGTTGAGAATGAGAACTGGACAAAAATCACAATCTTTCAGCAAACACATACACATACTCTCAGTCTGAGGACTAGAATGTAGAGCAATATGGGAGAAGAGCAGATCATTATGTGTCTGTTGTTGTTAAAAATTATATGAAAGAAATCCTTGGAGCTTCACTGCAGGGTTTTCATAAATCCACTAACAGAAACAAGTCTAGTTTCTTCACATCTGTCTGCTAAATCAGATCTGATACTGACAGGATAAACATTGGAAAAAAATTATGTCCCAATCTCATGATAGTCTTTGCCACTCTTAGTTTTAGTTTTTAGTAAAGGAAATTTTGGTGTGTACATACAGAATAATGATAGCAAATCTTTATCATAGCTCACAGGGCAGTTCAGTTGCAGATTGCTGTGAGACTTTGAAAAATGAGCTTATCTTCAGATTTAGCAGGGAGCCTTCTGTCCAATCTGAACTATAGCCAGACTAGGTCTTTTTGTAATTAACCTTTGTTCTGATGACTGTGTAATTAAGTGGGCATCTGATTTGACTTTTTACATCTCTTCTAAGTTGACTGTGGCATTCTGCACATTCATAAGGAGCCTTGCAGAGAGGGAGTTAAGAAAAATACCATGCTGGTAATGGAAAATCAGAGGGCCAAGAAGCATACAAATGGCATAGCTTCTTATTATCCTTTTAATCAGCCTGATAAGTCAGAAGGTATTATGTAGAGAATAATCCACAGAGCATTGCCACAGAAAACTGCCTGTGGGTTATAATGGGATTTGCTGTTAACAGAAGTGGCAAGGTGGACTCTTCAGTCAGGCCCCCTAGAGAAATGCAAAGATTGCCGAGTTGAGGTATTACCCCATTATCACAGCTGCCTTCATAAGAAATCCTAATAAATAATAATGAAATGAGAAACTACATGATGTCACCACCCCTTATGCCATCCCATCCTTCAGGGTAGCAAAATTGGCAAGAAATATGATTTTCATATAAAAACTGGACACTTATGGCTGGGAAACATGCGGTAAGCAGGACATGGGCTGTAAGCCTAGGCTAAGTCAGGATGGCCTCAGCCTGACCAGGTCATAAGGTCGGGAAAAGTTAAACAAGAAAACCTGGAGTGAATAGACTTCCAGAAATCCTATCAATGACCTGATATCCAAATTCAATAGTAAATGAAACTGCCCAGGTATGGCAGGCAAGCACCCCTGTTGTGTACATCTCCTACAGAGACTTTCCCCATGCATCTTACTCAACCAAGGCTCTTTTCGCACACAGTTTCTGTTGCGAGAGGGCCCCTTAAGCGTTGTGTAAATGGGAGCGGCAGTCCATACGACTCACTCTCATTTACACGACGCTCAAGAGCTGGACGCAGAGTGGACACGCACCTTTTTATTTTCGGCTTTAAGCCAAAAATGGTGCGCAGTCACGCAATGCTCCCAGGGCCCGCGTGCACTTACCTGCTGTGTGGTGCGTCGGACAAGCCGGGCCGGTCACGCTTCCCCCTAGCACAGCCTACAGCCCCCAGGCTGCACTGCGGAAGGAAGGAAGGGGCGCTCGCGTGACCAGGAAGCCAGCTGCGGGAGAATGGAGGAGCGATGCAGGTGCCTCGCGCAAGAGGCTGCTTGCATGAACAGCACCCCCTGCCTCCACGAGCAGGTAACGTGCGGAAAGGGTCCAAGACATTAAGAGGTTGTCAGGACTCCCATCAGTGTTTTGCCATCCAAAGTAAGGCGATCAGTCCATTCTGGACCTCTTTTGTTTACTCTGCTAGCAAGCAATTAACACTCACTCCTTCAGAGTAGCAAAAAGAGTATCTAAATCCTAGCTTCGACCTCAGCATTTTGCTAGCACTTTGGGCATCAGGTTGCAACCCAAATTTTGGTTCCTCTGTGCTGCCCTGAAACTCAATTGTTTGAGGTGCTGCTCTTTGATCTTCTGCTCCAGGACCAGTAAACATCATCCCTTTCACCCAAAATCTCTCTCTATCCTACTTTTCTTGCTTTTTCTTTAATAGCCTTGTATGGCTTGTGAGATGGATTTCTGATGTGGTGTCTGTTAATTTCCAAGAAAACATCCCTTTTAACTTTTAACTGGAGCCATCTCTACAGTTAGTACTGGTATACACAGGTGAAAAGATCCTGCCCTTACCACCCTCTCACAGACCTCCTTTGAGCTAATAATTCCCCAAATTACAAAGAGACACTGGCACTCCTGGTGGATCTCAAGGTCCCCCACCCTTTAGGGTAACAATGAGCTGGACCAGAAGATGGCAAGAGGGACAACAGCAAACCTGCATGTTTAAAAAACACATAAAGGCAGGTTAAAACTTAGGAGAACTATGCATTATGAGACTCCTAAAACTAGAGTGAAAGTTTGGCCTGAATTTCCTACCCTCCAACATTTCACAGAAGAAAACTAGGACATAGATGGCCAAGCATCATCCGAATGCAGTCAAGATGGCAAAAGTTATTACTGAGGAAGAATACTCAAGCTAGGAAAGGTTGGAACGGTTTGCTTTTGCCTGAGAGGACAGGAAAGAGCAAGATTCTCCTCCCTCCGTCTCCTCCCCCCTGCTGAGTTAAATTTTGCAGTAAGCTGGGGAGAAAGGGGGAAAGTGGTAATAGAAGGAGAAACAGGGACACTCTAAAAAGCAGCTGAAAAAGTGAGATGACAGAGGATGAATTGAGGCTGTCCTTGTCAAATCAGGACAGTTGGAAGGTATGGAATTTTATGCACGGACAGGAGTAGGAAATGAAACATTTTCCCACTTTCACAGTATCAAAGGGTGGGTGCATTTCAAGAACAGGGAATGGAAAACTTATTAGTAGCCCCCCCACAAAATTCACATGTTGTTAGCTGCCATGATTAACTCCCAGCAATGCCCTAGAATGTATTACTTCCTGTTGCCATTTTGAGATGACTCTGATGAAAACAGAGATATTTGGGGCAGGGTGAGGGACTTAGGGGTGTTTTTTCACATTGGGGGGATTTCTTTGTGCTTTGGGGGTAAAATCACCCCAAAAGTGCTCTGATTTTTTAAAATTGGGCATTGGGGGACTTTGGGGGCTGGCAGGAAGCTTCAAGGCCACAAAATGAGGTCCATCCCACAAACCACATGTTCTCTACCCCTACCCTAGAAGAACACTGTGCCACACATAGTTCAAGAAGAGTGTGTGGAGATTGTTTTTCTATCACCGTAAAAAATTCATGGGAAGTATTTTTGTCATGTGTCTCTAGTTCTCTTCCATGAGAGAATTTACTATCAAGGGTCACAATGCTGAGGAATGGACTGGCAGCTCCTCACCTTTAATTGCCATTAAGTCAGCCTTTCCCATCTGGACATAAATCTAAATGCTACCCACTGTTAAATCCAATCTCAGCTCAGTTACAAGCAATTTTCCATCAGTTGGCCCTTGGTAAGTTTGATATTCTGCGAAGTACATTGTCACTGAGAGTCGCAGCTAGTGTGGAACAAAAACATTTCCAGTTGAATCAAATTGCTACTGAATGAAACTCACATAATGAGTAGCTCAATACCCAATTAGGAAGACAGTCACCATGACAAAAACAAACAAAAAAGACATTTTGCACTGGAGATAATTAATATTAGGATAACATCTCAGAGGCAATGTTTGAATGACATTAAAGATATCAACTGTCACTCAAGAATACAATACTTATCTTTGTATTCCTCAGTGAACACCTCTGAGGGGGGAAGCCTGAAGAGGATAGCTCTTTGTTTAAAAAATAAAAAATAAAATGGGAAAATTAAATGTGCTTGCTAAACATCTATAACTGAGGCAGTTACACAGCTTGCAGTTAATACTGAGGGGCTTTCTGGATCATCACATTTCAATAGTGCCAAAGAAACAGTAGTATTATTAATTAGTCTATGAATGGTATTTATTTTAAGCTAGAGAGAGATTTTTTAAAAGGTTTTTTTTTTTGCAAGTTGCTTAGAGTATATTGTAATATAATTAGAACAGAAGCATAATAATTTCTTTTGGTAGACATTGCTTCTATATATCACTCCAAATCACAGTCATCTCAGTTCAGCTTCAAAAGTGATCAGCACCAAAGGTGATTGTTTTATGTAAACTGAGATCCCTTTGATTATAAATAAAAAAAAATCTTTTTGTTTTTTTGTTTTTGAGAATGTAATCCATGGAATAAGTTGCTTTCCAGGGCATGTAGCTGAGGAAGACCCATGATGAAATGTTTGCTCAGGTTGTATTGAAATAACTGGATTCAACCGGTGAAAACACATCCCCTTCTGGGGCCCTTCATGACCATGCATGAATATGTGGAACTATAGCTGGATTTGGGCCATTCGGTGCAAATTATCATACGCTTGCTTGTTCAGTAATAGAATATCCCCATTCCCCATTGCAAAGCAGCTATTAAAATATACAGGAGTTTGAAAAACAGTAGAAAGGGACATGGGTTGAAACAAATTCACATCAAAAATGCAAATTTCAAGGGTTCTCTGGCTTGAAGACACCTATCAAGTTCTCACCCTCAAACCCAAGACAAGCCAAATAGTTTGGCAAGAATGAGAAAAGTGGGCAGGCTGAAAGCTTAAGACCAAAATCATACTGGACCATCGAAGTCTAATTATTTGCTTGGACAACAACAGTAGCTTTCAGAGGAGTATCTAGGGTGGGGCAACTGGGGCACATGCACCGGGCACCAATGCCAGAGGGGCACAAAAATGTGGAACTCCTCCACCTTCCTGCCTGGTCCTGGTCCCCCCTGCCCCCATTAGAGTCTTTCTTGGCCTGGTGCAGGGGCAGTGGCAGCAGCATCTAGGGGTGCAACTTCCATGCTTGCCCTAGGTGCTGTTGCACCTAGATACAACACTGGTAGCTCTTATTATTTCATATGAAACTTGAGACTCACTTGTACCCAGTGTGTCTCAGTGGTTAGTGTTGAACTCGGCCTTGGATGATCTGGGTTCAAGTCTCCACTGAACCAAATTCACTGGGTGACTTTGGATGACCTTTCTCAACTTGACCTGCATCACATGGTTGTTGTGAAGATGAAGAGAGGAGGAAATGGGCCATGCTGTATGCTCCTTGAGCTCATCATAGTTAAAGCACCATGTCAATGTATCTAATATGCCTATCTGGAATGAGCCACCCATTAAATAAGGCATGTTGGCTACCTCAGACAGAAGATTGCCAACAGTGGAGGGCTTACCACTTTGACCTCTTCAAACCAGAGACTGTAGGCGTAGACTGTCCTTTGAAAATTGTTGTTCTATGGCATCGGTAATTTCCTCAGACAATCTGCCAGCATTGCTGGGTTCTGAGGGGTCTGCAGAGTCTTTCCACCTTCTCTCTCTTATCCTCAAGACATGAGAGTGTCAACAGCACAGGTGAGGGAGGTTGGGCTGTTGTTGGCAGTGGAAGACTGTGATGGACAGGGTGTGGTGGCATTTATTTACCACTTCAGACGGCAGGAGACCTTCAATTGACTCTGACTCCTCCTCCTTCAGAGAGCCAATGTTTGCTAGGCAGAAGAATTCTGTTGCTGTCCGACACGTTATTGTGGTTGTGTGCTTTCAAG
Source organism: Ctenosaura bakeri (assembly GCA_948474755.1). Taxonomy (NCBI): domain Eukaryota; kingdom Metazoa; phylum Chordata; class Lepidosauria; order Squamata; family Iguanidae; genus Ctenosaura; species Ctenosaura bakeri. Next base: position 280,858 of record CAOLHI010000238.1, on the reverse strand, counting down.
TTCTTTCTCAGTTATGGCACACCTAAGGCCTAACCCTGTCACAGGGTTTTCTTTTCAAGATTGGTTCAGAGAAAGTTTGCCATTGCCTCCTTCAGAGGCTGAGAGAATGTGACTTGCCCAAGGTCACCAAGTAGGTTTCCATGGCCAAGCAGGGATTTGAATCCTGATGTCCTAACCCAACACTCAAATCACTCCACAATGCTACCTCTTCCTCTCAGTTTAACCATTGTCTTGAATGGGTGCCCTTTTCCCTGCTTCTTGAGTGTTTCCCAAGCCTATGCAGTGAAGTAGTTATCACTGATTATTCTTGATCTCACCTCAGCCTATATGCTCAAGCTGAAGACTGGCCATAAATGTCCCTCCCCTTCACTACAGATATTAGAATGCTACATAGACATAGATATTGTTTGGATAAAGTGAGGGGGAGACTGGAGGTGGGGGTAAAGGGCATGTCTAAACTGCTCCCTCCCAAATTAAGGCTGATAGGGGACAATGGCGTGCAAACAATCCAGTAAGCTGACATCTTTTTATTTTGTTTATTTATTTATTTTAGTACCCAACATTCGCAGTATTGTTTCCTGAACCCTTGAAAATCCAGCTATGAAACTGGCTACATAAGAACAAAAGGCTACTTGGTGTGCCCTATGCAATCAAAAGACTGAAATTTCTGTTATTCAGCAGCCATGAATTTTTAATGGATCCTTTGCCCTTTTTCTGTTTTTCAGAGGAACTCAGGGAGGGTGGGAGAGAGAGCTCTTCCCTCCCATCATCATCATAAAAGGCCATAGGCAAAAGCTGCCAAAAAAATTCAAACAGCTCCAAGTGTGCAGGCCAGCAGTGCTGCAGGCACGGAATTCATTTGGACAGGGATGTTGTTTTTACGTGCTCAAGAGGAGCCTGAGGCTGGAAGGGACTGAGGCAAAGAGAACAAATGAATGCCAAAAATAAAAAATAAAATAAAGAGTGAGAGAGGATAAATTTGACACTGAGTCATTTCTTTTCAGTCACTGGGCTGTGGGCATTAAAAATGACCCAGACCCAGCTTGTGTCCTAAACTTTACTTCCCTCTTTGTATTGCAACAACACTGCTTGTTGTTGGGCATGATGCCAGTCACACACACAGTTGCTGGGTCTCGCAGGGCACGCAGGCAGCAGGGGCGACCGTTCCCAAGTCCCTCTAGGCAGCTGGTGCCAGCAAGGCAGAAAAAGTCCTTTTCCTGTCTGACATGTGCCTTCCATTTTTCATAGCTTGACCTTTATGCTTTATTCCCATTTCACACATTCCCTATGCTTGGCACATGGTGCCTCCACTTCTTGGTTTAATGACTGCTTGGCATGAGTGCCCTCTTCTCTCTTTCTCAAGGGTTTTTCAGGCCTGAGTATGGAAATCATTATTACTGGTTATTACTTTTGTGCACACCTAAACTGAAGATTTGACATAAGGAAAACTTCCAGATGAATCTTTTATTGTGCAATTGCCACGCCTCATTCAGCTCTTTTACAGGAGGTTCAAGGAACAATTTCTTCCACTTGTGGGGGATAACTGTATGTTTTCGCATTGCCTCTTTCTTCCCTCCTTCCACAAAATAATTTGTTATGGAGGAAAAGATGGAATAGTTGCTTCATGCCTTTTGATTTTGTGCCACAGGTCCAAATGAAAATGTTGGGTTTCATTTCCTTTGTAAAAGAGAGCACCAGAGACTTAAGGTGCTTTTGTAATACAGGCACATCTCAGTTAACAAAGTATCAGACAGTGAAGCTCCTTTTTTATGCTTACCCTGCCTATTTTTCTTCTTCTTCTGTCTAGCTAGAAGTTTTTAAGCAGCATTAACATTGGCAGGATAGCAAAGGACTGCTGGAGGAATAGACTTTCAGGGTTGGATTCCGGAGAAGTGTGTCCAGTAAATAATACAACAAACAAAATTTGAGCTGGGAAAGAGCAAAATTCTTCTCAGGCCCATCTTCCTGGAGCTAGGTGTGCTTCCCTACAACAGGCAACATAAACAGCAGCTACGTCCAGAATCTCATACTCTTATTTCCCTACCAAATCTAGAGAAAAGGGGACAGCAGATAAGCTCTTCTTTTTTTGTGGTGTAGGAACTTAACCTTATTCTGTCCATGTTATTTTCTGTTAAATAAATAATGCTGAGGAACACATCTGCTTTGTTATTTGAGGTATACTTGTATTTGCTTGTTTACAAATTTATAAACAGGGAAAAAGTGGAAGCAAACAGGTGGTTCATCAGAGTACCATCATCATCTTACCCTACAAGGTAGTTTTAACTGACAGGTAGGGTGTACCTTGTACTAGTTTCAGAAAATGGAAAGAATCGTCATCTCACTGAGGTCTTCTGATCTGACTGAGCCCACTGATCTCTCAGTTTCACTGTCTCTAACTCTTTTCAGGCATTCAGCAGGTCTATCTAGGACAAGGACTAAGATCCTGTTGCCCTCCAAGTGAAGCTGGGCTTTAACTTCCAATGACCTCACCCAGCGTATCCAGTCATCCATGATGCTAGGAGTTATAATCCAAATACATCTGGGGGTTAGCATGTTTTCCACCCTTGATTTAGATGTCATCTTCTCCATGTATCTGTAGTACACTCAGAGCAAGTAGTGGGATTGTATCTTTATCATACCCACTGATGATAGTACATTTTCAGTGTTAGTGAGAATATTGTAAGTTTTCTCCACAATCGTTAAGCCTTCTCCCCATGAGCAGGAGCCAAGGATGACCAGGGCTGAAAATAATGTGAAGAAGACCTGCACACATGTCTGCATAAGCATAGCCCTCTTCCTTCAGATGGACACTGATCGTGTGGATGCTAAGCAGCATCAGAGATGAGATCTAAATGCACAATCCCATTTCTTTTTCATGAATAATGCAAAGACTTGGAGGGGAAAGTCTGAGCAGATCTTTGAATACATATGCTTGCTGAAGGGCAGCAAAGCTTGCCTGAATACCTGAATGGGGTTAATTTATCTACAGAACTTCCAAGTGCCATATCTTCAAGAGGATCTGACAATTATTGCTTATAATTCCCAACTTCCACAGGTGAGTAGCCCATGTATAGGGTCATCTGAATACATTCATAAATATTAACTTTTTTGTTGAATCTCAGACTCAAATCATGCATCATTTGGAGAAAAACCATAGTGCAAATACACAACATTATACTCTCACTGCATCTATTAGAAAGATACCATATGTCTTTTCTCACTTTGATTATAGCTGCCAATGCTGTATACATATCTTTAGTAATGAGCCAGTTGTGGCAGCCTGCTCATCACCTATGTTATACATATGTAGATTCTTTTGAATATCAGGCTCAAGGGAACTATTCTGAGAGCCAATACATTACAAGATGTATGTATTGGTGGTTGGCTGTTGATTGCATCAGTCATGATATACAGTAGAGTTCTGGTTATCTGACCTAAACTGGCAGGCGCAGGGTTGGATAACTGAAATGTCGGATGACACGGAGCCCCGTGGCGGCCGCCATTTTGGGGGCATGTTGGGGGCATGTTGGGGCGGGCCTGGGGGCGTGTTGGGGCATGTCTGATGGCGTGGAAATGCCTGCAGCCACGCCCCCAGGCAGCCGCGATGTCAGTTAATCCGGAGCGTTGGATAATCGCAGGTCGGATAACCGGTACTGTAATTTCCCTGCAACTCAGAATCAGGACATGTACAGTGTTGGCACGTTGGCTCCTGTGTTGATAACAAATGCATCAAATCATTAAAAACAATACATTATTTGACAAACACTGCAATCAGTTAAAATACTGGATGCTTACATTACCTCTGCCACAGAACTGGATCTAGAATTCAAAAGCAACATACTATTTGTGTGTGTGGAAGGGGAGGTGATCTTGTTCCAAGGAAACAGATAAGAGATACATTATGCTATATCTTGAGTTTTGTGCAGCCCCCTTAGTGTAGCGCTACACAAAGCGGTGGCCCATGGACTGGTTCTGGTCTCTGAGCCCCTAGCAGATGTCTAGCAAAGAAAGAAACCATTGTAGCCAATAAACATACTGGTAAATGTGGTACCTGTTCCTTGCACACAGGGAAGAAAAATTCTAGACCGTACATCAAATAGCTTGAGATACACTTCCATAGTGCATAAGCAAGACACTCCTGGGCTCAGATAAGATCAACTCCCATATGTATCCACTAGTCAACATGAGAAAAGTTGAGGAAGGGTTCCAACAACATCCCCATCCTTCAATTTCCGAGTCTTGGAGATTTGACCAAAGCTGACTATCAGCATGATCTTTCTCAGCCCAGTAGCCTACTGTTTCATCGCTAAGATTCTAGAGATTGCTTTTTTAAAAAATAAAAACATTAAAAGGCGGGGGGTTCAGGAGAGTTGAACACACCTACTTAAATTCACATGCAAACAAATATATCATTTTAAAAGGCTTGTCTTTTGGTTAGGAAAACCGTAACTTTAGAATACTCAGAATGAGCGAGAGGAGCCTGGAAAATGCATGATTGGCAATGTAGAATCCTTTACAAGTATTGGCTAGCTTTAGAATTGCTATCCAAAATGCTGGACTTACTTTGGAAGAAGGTTCTGTATCCTGGAAATCACTGTTTCTGTGGCACAGGCACCTTCAGTCACTACTGATTGGGATGTACAATGACAAATACTACCACCTCCTGACACATTTGCCCTGTCTGGAAGACCTGTGTATATTTGTATGTATGTATATGTGTGTGGGTGTACAGTGGTGGGGGGCAGGCATGCAGTTTGCTTTCTGGAATTTTTTTGCATTGTAAATTTTGCTGGGCGAAGTTAACCATAAATAAACATTAAGTTAAAGTGAAGAAAGGGAACCCACTAGCTATCTGGCTGGCTTATCTTACCGAAGAATTGACGTTCACTGTGTTGCTACTGCACTGAACTTGTATCAATGTGATAAGGTGCATGGAAAAGAAGAATACACAGCTTCTTTTATTTAAATAGTAAAATATATATCCTGGTCTTTAGGGAAATATGTCTCTGAAATGCAATTTCATCCCAGCACTAGCCATGAAGGATGTTCATCCATTTGGGCTGCTCATATGACTATGATATAAACCACTCATTCATGTAATTGAAACCACAGCACCTATTTTTCTTGGTGAAATTCTGGAAGACGTGCCAAAAATCTAGAGTTTAGCCAGATGTTTAGGATGATGAAGCTCAGCATTATCACTTTTTAAATTTGTTTAGTTATATTTGTTAATAAATGCAAGGGGATTGGGAGAGATAGGGAAGGCTTTCCAGGATTCATGCTTTAGAAGCCAAAGGATCCCAGAATTTAGCATTTTGGACTTTTTATTTCAAACTTCTTTTGTGCCCCCAGGAATCTTTTGGAAGTGTCACATGCTATTTAAGATATGTAGGCTTTTCCAGATTAGTGCTAAGAAGTGAGAACTTTTGCATCCACTCACAACCTCTTCGGGTTTTTTAGTCCCTGTAAAAGATGGTGGGAGGAGGGGATGAGAGAAGCCATGTGACATTGTAGACAACTTGGTCAATCTTCATTTAGATCTCATGACACTGAGGGCAGTTTGGACAATCATTGCTCAGACATCTTGAGTCCCTGTGCTCGTTATTGACTCTGTATGTTGTGAGATCAAATTTGAGTGTGCCTTTTTTTGAACAGTAGTCTAAAATCCCTTATATAAATTGCAAGAGAACATCCCTGCTTCAAGTTGTCCCCCTTTCCCCTCTCACTAGTAGCAAAAAGGAGAAGTTAGTGACCAAGGAACACCATGTGAACTGCAAAAGTTGAACTATGCAAGTCCTAGAGGGCTTTTTTGTTTAGCTATATGTCCTCGAATGGGGAGGGAGACAGAATTTATCCTTTGGGAGGAAATAACATATTGTTTCTGATGCCATGAATTGCAAATAACATAACATAACAACATAACATAGCAACATAAAAGTGGTCTGGTTATTTTTTTAAATCCTTGAGGATTTTGTTGTTGTTCTTTGGCATCATGATGACTGTGACTTGTGGCCACCCTTCAAAGAAGAGACCTCCGTCTTATCAACAGCATTGCTCAGGTCTTGGAGCCTCAGGACTGTAGCTTCCTTCATTGAGTCTTCCAATTTTCCTACTATTTTCCACTTTACCAAGTGTTATTGTCTTTTCCAGTGAGTCACATCATCTCATGATAATGTCCAAAATATCACAGTCTCAGTACCGTCACCTTCACTAGTGAGAGTTCAGGCTTGATTTGCTTTAAGACCCATTCATTTTTCTTTTTAGCAGTCCATAATATCCATAGAATCTTCTCCAGCACCACTTTTCAAATGATCTGATTTTCTTCCTGTCATCTGTCTACACTGTCCAGCTTCGGCACCCATACATAGAAACTGGAAATAGTATACTCTGGATGATTCTGACTTATTTATTTAAAGGTAAGTCTCCTGAGAATTACAGTAACAAATACCACAGCAATTAGCAATAGTCACCCCATCTGGAAGATTCCAACCTTTCTGACATTCAAAGTACTTACAGATCATTCCCTCCCATATACATTGCACATCACCATCCCACAATTGTTTAGCTTTTTGTAGAACTAAAGCCAGGAGGTCCTCAAGGTACGGGAGTATGCCTTGCCTGGCTGAAATGTGATGGAAACCAACCAGCTAATGTGGAGAAGCTGGATCATCCATGGCGCAACAGGAACAAGTGTTTCTGGGCCATGAGAGAGATTGAGGGAGATGTATATATGTACTTCTTATACAATAATGCAGCTAAAGAGAGAAATGCTCCAAGGAAGAAGGGAGCTATAGATCTCTTGACTTCTTCTCTGCCCAAAGGAGATTGGCAGTATTTACTGCCAATACCATTCCCATTCCCAGCTGTAGAGTGAGTAAAAAGGTGAGTAATGAGACCTGGGCTTTAATTGTGCTTGCTACAACAAAGGCAGGGGGATGCCCGAATCTGCCCTCTCATTCAAACGTAAAATTGGCAGGCTCTGGCCCAATAGAGGGGTCCTCTTGGTCCAGCAACACCAGCAAGCAGCACTTTCCATATTCCTGTGCTTGGAAAAAATCCTTTTTTGAACCATGTCTTTCAGAGTGCCCCAGGACCACTGGTAGCTTGGAGATTCTGATAGCTTGAGTTTTTAAAAAAGGTAACTTTTCCAGATTCTGTAGTTTCCCATTGCTATTCCAAACATTTCACTTATCCTTTCAGAGCAGCTGGATTCAAACAGTAGACAAGCAGGCCTTCTGTCTGGTAGTCTGTATGCTATGCAGCTGCACAGGAAGCAGACATGCCAAAGCAGCTCACATATCACTCAGGTGTCTTATGAGTCTCAGTGGAACCATCTCATCTGTATTCCTTCTCTTCTTACTCCCAACCTGGTCTTATGGGAGCTTCATTCTCTGAGGTGTGCCCCCAAATGAACTATTGTGTGTTCCAAGTTTTACCATCTTGATTATTCACTTGGGTTTTCACTTGCTTCAGAGAGAGCAGAGGATCAAATTAATCAGTCCTGCTCAAGAATTTCTGTTTTTCTTTCTTCTGATACATTGACTCACTTAACACTCATTCTCTGTGTCTGCACTGACCAACAAAGTTCCTGGGCAGTAGATGAGTTACCCCATCATTCATCCTGAATTTAGAAAAACTATGTTTTGTACTAAAAATCTCAGAGTTGTGACCAGTGGCCATGCTGGATGAAGAATTCTTGACATTGTAATCTAAAAAGATAATTTTTAGTTAAAAGTTAATTTTTAATGCTTATTATTGTTAATTTGCTTGCAGTATACTGGTTTAGTTGGCATGCTTTGTCCTGAAACATGTGGTCATACTTATTTTGTACTACACTTGCATTTCAGGAATATGTTTAAAAGTCTAAAGAAAAAAGGGGGCACATTGGATTGTCTTGATTATATCTCTGTCTGTTAGTCTGCACATATGGTGTCAACCTTTTCCAACCTTTGAGAAATGGTGGACTACAGCTCTTGCATCTGATGGGCACTTATTTGGATTCTATGATTCTATCACAAGCAGGGCTATACATCTGTTCTGATTCTATGCAGACATTAATCTCTGGTTGTTTGATATCGTTAGGTTTAATCTTAATTGTGGATTCTGATTTATATTTTTATTTCTAAGCCATCCCAAGCTTGACTCCATCTCAGAAAGCCAGGATATATTGAACATGCCCAGAGAAACAAATAGAAGAATTATGCTAGATCAGGCCAAAGGCCTGTTATATGCAGCAGCCTGTTCTCACAGGGGCCAGACTTTGGAAAGTTTACAGGCAGGACCTGGTGCAGTAGCACTCTCCTGCTTGCCTTCTTCAGTAACTGGTATTGGGAGCCACATTGCCTCTGGGGGTAATACACAGCCATTGTGACTAGTAGACACCATGACAATAAGGTTTATTCCTCATTAATTTGTCTGTCCCCCTTTTAAATCTATCCAACATGGTGGTTTTCTCTTGTGGAATTTCCTAGTTGAACTATACCCTGGGAAGACCTTCATTCTTTGGTTATGAAAATTTCTAGTCCTCATAGCTGAAAAGTAACACAAATGATGTACTGACTATAAGATCAATCCTAAGTGAGGATGCAGAATATGATCTATTTTCAAATTCACTTCAGCTTTGCTCTGGCAAACATGGAATTGTTTAGAGGATGGCCTTTTTCTTTTTGTGGTTGTTCAGGTTCAATTTTTTATAATATGTTTCCAGTAGGAGAGAAAACCAACAGCTCCAGGTTGAGGAGATGACGGACTCTAAACTGGTGCAGGTGTAGGAGGCTTTGGAGTCTGAAGGTCCAAGAACACCCAAATCTACCATTGGAATATCATCAGAAACCTTCATTTTGGGCACTAGAACCAGTGGAAATGTTATCACGGTTATGATATGTCTGGTGAGAGCACTAGATATCCTTTTGATATCAAATAATTTGGCCTTGGCTTGACCTTTCTCTGCCACCCTACTCCACGTGTTTGCAGAGGTCCACTGGACAAGCACATATTGGGCGCGGCTGTTAATGGTTGTACATTCCAAAACCTCATTCAGGCAGGCAACTTAAGCCTCTCCGATGCTTTAGGGAAAAACCTTCTTGCAAACCGGCTTTGCTCGGCGCGTATCTTTACAAAGCCGCATGGCCAAGAGCTGAGCCATTCCTCTATGTTGGGCCATCAGCATACTGGCCATACTATTGTCATCCAGCGCTAAGCTCATCATGCAAAACCTGACCTTTTCCAACTCCTTTGTCCAGCTCCAAATTTCCTTCATTCTCACCAAGCATGGCATAGCCTGTAGGTAAAATCCACCCTATAAAAAGTCCCCATTTTCTAGCCCTCCTCGGATCACCCTGGACTTCCATCCAGCCTTGCTGCCGCTCTGTCCAGTGAAGTTGTCCCCTCAGCGAACCGCACTGAGTTTCTTCCCCTGCAACCTCCTCTTCTCTCCAGGACTACGAGACCAGGTGTTGTATTACCCATTCCCCAAAGCTCTCCTTTCCTATTTCTAGTTAGCTGTGTGCATGTAGTGTCTTTTATGTTATTTGTGCTCAATAAATGCTATTTTTGTTACTTTGAAACCTTGTCTGACTACGCTCTCTGACCTGAAGCCGTAGACACAGGGTACAAGATCCTAGCTAAAGTTACCCTGCCTCTCGTTAGCTTAAGAGAGTGCTCGAGCTTAATTTCCCCATCTTGTGTTTTTATTTGGTTATTTGGGCACCCCTCCCAGGAACCTCAACATACAGGGTAACAGAGAGACTGTCAGTGGTGTTCAGTACCTGGAGAGATTTCTTCTGACATATCAAGAGGTCTCTGAACAGATAGGTTGCCCTGCCTGGAGATTTCCCCAGTCATACCTCTACATTCGCTAGGGTTAGGGGCATAGGACCCCCATGAAAGTGAAAAAAACATGAGTAACTCTTGGCCCTCCCAAACCATAACTAACACACAAAAAAGTACGATTACTATATTCAACCCACCATGGATTACTCTGAGGCATCAGGGTTCCTTCACAAGGCAGAAGTGGCTGGCTGGTGGGGCTTACTGCCACTTCTACTGCTCCCCACACCATTTTTAACAGGGATGTACAAGCTTTGTTCACAGTTTCCCAGTCTCATGAGGCTTGCAGTCTGTATTAAAATTGGCGTAGGGAGGCAGCAGAGGTGACAGCAAATAATCCGTGAATAATCAAATCTGCAAAAGTGAAACCTGCAAATGTGGAGGGCTGACTGTATATATATGAGCTAGGAGGGAACAACTGAGCTAACCTTCACAGTGGTTAAGGATTCCTTAATCTTCTGTGTTCTGAACTAAACACTTCTGACCATGGATGACAGCCAAAGACTGGTCTGTGTGATTTGTCATCACCCTCTGAAATATTTGTTTCTGGATTTTTGTCTCCAATGATATTATATCAGAAAGAGACAGGCATGGCTCCATCATGCCTAGGCCCAGAAGTAGATGAAAGGTTCTCCTTTCCTCCCAACTGCCACTGCCCTAACCTCAGAGGGAACAAAAAACTGGCGGTATCTGCTCGATTTAATCCCCTTAGCCACTACCATTCCCTTTCCCTTGGTCTGTTTGTTTCTTATTCAGATCGTAAGCCTAAGGGCAGGAAACTGTCAAATTAACAATTTATAAGCCAGTCTGAGACCCTTTGTGGTTGAAGAGTGGTGTATAAATACAATAAACAAACAAATATTTTACTTGCCTAAAGGTATTTAAAGTTATACTTTAAAAACAAGAATTTCACAACCTCAGCTATCTATGCTGATTTGGAGGGAGGAGAACATTCATGTTTTTCCTGTGGCTGGGTAGGGTAGGGTCCAGGAGAAGTGATCCAAAAATAGCAACTGCTCCAAGCTCTCATTATGTGGTTTCTCTTAAGGGTGTAGTTTTTCACTAATTTCATTCTCAAAGGAAACTGCAAGAGTAGTTTTAGGCATTTTAGTCCTCCTGCAGTTTTTGAAAAACATTCACAGTTCCTGACTTATTCTGCACAAAGTACGCATATGGTTTTTTATAAAGAGAACAGATTTTCTGTGGAGAAAATACTATTTCTGTATAGAAAATGGTGTTTTCTGAGTAGAAAATCCTATAGTTTGGGACTTATTATGCAGAAAATTCACAAAGGGTCTTTCCACAGAAAACAGCATATTTTGCACAGGAGAAAGCACATTCTGCACAGATAATACTATTTTCTGTGGAGAAAAAAATGCATAAATTTTGTGAAGAATAAGTCCCAAATAGTGAAAATTCTTACCAGTCCAGAATTCTCTTCATCCAGGTCTCCTGATACTCCAGCAGCACATTTTTCAAGAATTTTCCAAGTATTTCCTAATATGCTTTTCATCCCTACTACATCTACAATAACTGTATTCATGTTGTCCTTGGCTTATATCCCTCATTCCACCATTCCCTTTCAATAGCTATTCATCATAGGTTAGCTTGCGGCTCAGCCAGTAAGCAGAGATGGTGTTTCTCTGTGAGAGAGGAAGAAGTGAAAATGAGGTAGCATCTTTCCTTTCTTTATTCTGTACCCTTCCTTCCTGTCAGGGGTGCAAAGACCAGCTGAGTCCCCAACACCTAGTTTTATTATGTGAAGACAGGAAGGAGATTCCTCAATTAGCTTTAAATTAACTGCCTCTTGCCATTCTGGGTTCCCAATGGATCTATGAGAGGGTGAGCTTGAAAGCGTCTTTATGCAGCTTGCCAGAATGTCTTCTATGTGACTAACCCTCCTCCTCCCCCCAAAAAAAGAGAAGGGGGGAAATAGGTGACTGCTGTTTTTCATCCCCAAGTTTAATGGTTTAATTACGAAGGCTCTGCAGTTCCAGGCTTTGTGAACACCATCTGGCACTTGGCTTCAAAAATGCTCCATTTTCATTAAAGAGGGACTGCAGAAAAGTGGTGCTTTTCATTATTTCATCTGCTCATGTTCAGAGACTTAGCAGGCCAAAGAGAAGGAGGAGTGTGAAGGTCACATGAAACTGAAACAGAGATTCAACTTCAGAATGGCAATCTGCAGATGGTGGTGGGGCACAAATGGTCAAAACTGAATGCATGAGGCTTGCTATTAGCTATCTTTTAAAAACAAACAAACAAACAAAAAAAACCATCACAACAGTCTAGCAAAATCATCATAGCTCCTGAGGAAGAACATCTCCTTTTCAGGTCTGAGACTTGTGATTTTTTTTTTCAAACACTTGACTTTGTATAGAAGCTGGAATTGGCATGAAACTGTCTTAAGTGAAGAGATTTAAAAAAGGGTCTTGCAGCACTTTTAAGAGTAGCAGATTTATTATAATATGAGTTTTTGTGGATTATAATCCACTTTCCAGGGTGATAAGTGATTAAAAAGTATTTATAGAGGAAGCTACGTAGCTGATAGACAGAAAGGATAGGGGTCTGTTGGCTGCCACTACATGACTAGTGGTCCTTTCATATTGCATAATTAGGGCACTATGATTCCACTTTAACTGCCATGACAAGAAACTATGGAATCCTGGGACTCACAATTTAGGGAGGTGTCTTTAAAATTCTCAGCCAGGGAGCTCTAATACCAAACTACAAACTCAAAGATTTCATAGGATGCAGACATGGTAGCTATAGCACTTTAGCTCTGAGAGTAAAACTGCCAGAAGGAAAGGAGTGACAGAGAGTGAAGCCAGATCTGAGAATATCTGTCTATGGGCAAGGAACCAGTAGAGCAGACAAGGCAAGAGAGAACACACTAGGGAACTCTAGCAACTTGTCTCTATTTCTATTATTCCTCTACTTCAAGCAGATTTAAGCCCTAGTCAATCATTCTCTGCATTCTCCGCAAAAAACATAGAGGAGGAAGCCAGGACGAGCTCATGAGCTCTACTTGCTCCACCATAACCTGGTTGCCATTCTGGCAGCCCCTTCAGTTAGAGGCTGAATTTCTGCAGAAAGGAAACTTTCCTACTCCCAGGCTGGATGAGCTGCATCCAAGAGTACTAAAGGGACTTGCAGATGTGTAATCTCCGAACCACTGACAATAATCTTTGAGCATTCTCAGAGATCCCAGAAGATTGAAGGAAGCCAAATGTTGTTCACATCTTCAAAAAGGGCAAAAAAGAGAACTGAGCATATACTTACTAGTCAGTTTGATGTCAATACCAGAAAAGGTTCTAGGACAGATCAGTAAACATCCTCTGCACAGAAAGGAATGCTGTGATTACTAGGAGCTGGCATGAGTTTCTAAAAAAAAAAAAAAAGACACACCAAACTAATTTTCTCTCTCTCTTTTTGGTAATGTTACAGAGCTGGTAGATCAGAGGAGTGCAGTGGATGTAGTATTTCTTGAGTTCAGTAAAGCTTTTGACAAGGTCCCTCATGATATTCTTGAAAGCAAGCTAATAAACTGTGGGCTAGACAGTGCTATTATTAGGTCGATCTGTAATTAGCTGAGAGATGGAATCCAGAGAAGGTCTTCATCCTGGAGACACATGACTTAGTGGGGTTCCTCAGGGTTCTGCCCTGGGCCAAGTGTTGTTCAACATCCCTTCAAAGGACTTAATGATGGAATAGAATGAGTGGTTCAAATTTGCAGATGACACCAAATTAGTGAGGGGTAGTTAATAACCCAGAAGACATGAACAGAATTCAAATAACCTTGAAAGACTGGAGAATTGAGCCAAAACTAACAAAATGAATTTCAACAGGGATAAGTATAAGGTACTACATATAGGGACCTAAATACTCTAAAGACAGCAGATCCTATCTGATCTTGGATGCTAAGCATGGTCAGCCCTGGTTAGTACTTGGACAGGCCACCAACAAATACCAGGTGCTATCAGCTATATCTCAGAAGAAGAAATTGACAAAACTACCTCTGATTATTCATACAGTTGCCCTAAGTTAACAGGTGACTTGAATGCGCATACATACATAAACACTACTTGTAGGCAGGGAAAATGTAATGAAATAGGATGGGTAGTGTTTAGTATGTGAAAAGGATCTAGGAATCTTGGTAGACCACCAGTAAACATGAGTCAACAGTGTGATGCAGCAGCCAAAAGAGTCAATGCAATTCTGGGCTGTATCAACAGGAGCATGGCATCCAGTTCAAGGGAATTAGTAATACCACTCTGGTTTGCTTTAGTCAGACTTCACCTGGAATGACGTTTCCAGTTCTGGGCATCACAGTGCAAGAAGGATATTGACAAGCTGGAATATGTCCAAAGAAGGACCCCCAGTATGATCAAAGCTCTGGAAGCTAAGCCAAGAAGAGAAGACTGAGAGGTGACATGATAGCCATTCTTAAATATCTGAACGAAAGAATGCTGTACAGAAGTTTGTTTTTTGCTGCTCCAGAAACTAGAACAGAAACAAATGGATTCAAATTACAAGAGGAGATTCCGGGTAAACATTAGGAAGACCTTTTTTAAAAAATGTAAGAGCTGTTTGACAGCAGAATAAAAGATGGTGGACTCTCTGTATTTAGAGGTCTTTCAGGTGCACTTTAACTGTGTGTTCCTGCATGGTAGAGGGATAGACTAGCTGACCTTTGTGGTACTTTCCAGTTCTAAGATTCTATGATTCTGTGGTTCTATTCAAATTGAACAGAGATGGGCAAAGGATAATCGTGGGGCTACATGTGTTCTACCCAGTTTTTTTTCCCCAGCCTGAAATCCATCCACACTCCACAGACTGTTCTTTTCTTAGTCAAAAACAGGGAATAAAATGGCTCTTTCTTTCTTTCCTAGAAATCGTCAGGACAGGCAATTTACCTTTTAAAGAGGTTGCAGGGTCCCCTTGCATTGTATAACATTAAGAAGTGAGAAGCTGGGTAAGCCTGAATAGAGCCAGCCAGTCACAGCTCATGGAATACTGGGAGGGGGCTTTGGGAGAAAAACATAAAATCTTGTCTGTTAAGTGATTAGTTAGGGGAGTCAGAAGCAGAGCAAGGATGAGTTATGAGGAAGGAAACTGAGGAGATCCGAATGGGATTTAGAGAGCTGAGAATGTGAAAGGAGTTCAGAGAGAAGTGTTGCTTTGTTTGCAACTGTGGTGTTACTATGTACTGTACACAGAACCAGCCTAGGTGTTATTTTGTTATATATTAACTCTTTACTGTGTTTATTTTCTACATCTGTCTGAATACTTCAATTAACAAAGGCAACTGGTCATACTTTACCACACTGAATTTGCTGGTCAACACGAGAGAGATCTCAATGGTGAAAGGACAAGGTGAGTAGTAGGAGCCCAAGGGCTAGAACTGTATAGCCAATCTGGAGACAAGTTATGTCACAAATATTTAAGAAAAAAAAAATCAAGATCAGCAATAGACTTCCAGCCATACCTGTTTGGTAATCTGTGCATCCCCTGGAGGGTTCTTGGTTCCTGCACCAACCACAGCTGCCTAGCCTGATTTAGAACCTGAGTTTTGAATTGCACGGGGTTGCTTAGAAAAGGCTGTCAACTCTAGAAGTTTGGGTGCCCAAACATGGGAGGCTGCAAGAACAGGAATGTGTGGAAGTGGGTCAGTGAGGCCAGAGATTTGTAGATGTTCTCTCCTTTAGTCAATAGTAATGTAATGTATTGGGGGGATGAGGCAGATGTCAGAATAAATCAACAGAACATCAGCCCTGGGGAAGAGAAATGGAGATTGATATTGTTGAACTGCAACTCTCAGTATCCCTTACTACTGACTATTCTGTTTAAAACTGATGGGAGTTGCAGTCCAGCAATATCTGGAAGACCACATGTTCCCCTCTACTGCTGTAGGACTTCACTAGCCTGAATATGTTTAACAATTATTTCTGTTCTCCAGAGGGTTTTGGAAAATATATTAAGATCTCTTGCAGAGTATTCTCAACTCCTTCGCCTAACCTGGGATCTAGGGACACTTGCAGGTGTGTGGAGCACTCACAGGGGATCTATGAAGCCCTGCTGCTAGACACGAATAGCAGTGGGGGTGGGGGGTGCCGAAACTGCTCTCTCATTTGCAAAGGAGGGAGCAGTTTCAGTGTCCACGTACACACATACACAGTTGCCACATCCCTGATGAAAGGGACACAGTGGCAGGTGTGTGCATGTGCCCAAACTGTGACACTGGAGACCAGGGTTTGAATCTTCACTTGCCCATGGAAACCTACTGGGTGACAAATTTTGCCAAGAAAACTCCCATGATACGTTAGCCTTAGGGCAGTGGTTCTCAACCTTCCTAATGCCGCAACCCTTTAATACAGTTTCTCATGTTGTGGTGACCCCCAACCATAAAATTATTTTCGTTGCTACTTCATAACTGTAATTTTGCTACTGTTATGAATCGTAATGTAAATATCTGATATGCAGGATGCATTTTCAGTGTTACAAATTGAACATAATTAAAACATAGTGATTAATCACAAAAACAATATGTAATCATATATTGTGAAATATTTATTTCTAATTACATCTCGGGGGGCTACACAAGCTTCTTGTGTGTACCTTCAAGTTGTTCCTGACTTATGTTGACCCTAAGGTGGGCCTACCATTGGGTAGGAGGGTAGGTGGGTGGGCAAATGAGAAGAGGGCAAGTACCTGCAACACAAAATTCAAGCAAGAAGTTTCCAAAAGTAGGCTGGAAGAGAGAGAGAAGACTGCCCATCTCCTAGGAAAAGGAAGTCTCCCCCTTGTTCTGAAATAAACTCCTCTTACATGCCCGGCCAGGAATCCCTGGGGTAGTACAACGAGCTCCCCACCTCCACCAAAGGGGCTGAGACCCGTGCCGGACTGCCGCCCAGCCCGCCCGTTGAACCCCGCAGAGCGCCGGGCTGCCTGGAAGCTGCTCCAACCCACAGCTCTCTTTCCCGGCAGATGGACGCTCCCGCCCCCTGCCCCGCGCAAGGCCTCCATCAAAACACCTCCCCCCTCCTGCAACCTGCCCCCCTCCCCACCCAATGCCCATGCAAACGGCACCCGATCTGGGCATTTTTGCAGCTCTCCGCCCCCCCTTCCGAGTCAGTGACACCGGTGACAAAATGGCAGCCCTGGAAGCTGGCAGCCGTGCTCGGCATGCACGCAGGGGCGAGGGCGAGGCAGGGGGCCCGGGGGCTCAGAGCCCAACGCCGCTGCACCCCCGCACTCCCATGATAGCAAACCCAGCACGAGAACAGGTGGCGCGTCTTCCTTCTGTCTCTCTGCCGCTTGCCCAAAGCACGGGCGGGAAAGGCAATGTAAGCCACCCACGGCGAACGGTGCTGCGGGCACCAAGAGCCCGGAGGGAGGGAGGGACGGGGCGAGCCTGGCAAGAGGTGGTGCCAACCAGGCTCTCTCCTCTCCGCACATAGCGCAATCCCTCCTCCCATTGCAGGGTGCCCGGAGCTTCCCCGCTTGCCCATGGCCCTGTTCCCGCTGCAGGGCCTCGCTCCAGGCGTGGGCTCGGCCACCCTCCTTTCCTACCCAGCACTTGGCCCCGTGTCCTACTTCAGAGCCCCCCCACCTGCCTGCCTGCCTGCCCGCTCGTGCTCGGCTGCCGTGCCGAGGAGCAAGAGGAGGCGGCGGCCCAAGCAAGAAAGGCTGCTGGCGGGGTGGCAGCAGCAGCGAGGAGGAGGGGGTGGCACTCCTCCAACAGCGCAACCCCCCCTGCCCAGAGCAACAACTACCTCCTCTCCCCTCCTCCCAGTGTGGGGTCTCAGAAACAGCCCTCCCATTGGCTGCAAGGCCGCCAAATAACAGCAGAGGCTGGCTTTTGGCGGGAGGATCAGTGACCTTGTTTCAAAAGGGGGCGGGGTGGGATAGAGAAGCAGCGACCCCTGTGATAGGGTCATTTGACCCCCAAAGGGGTCGCGACCCACAGATTGAGAACCACTGCCATAGGGTCACCATAAATCAGTTTTCTAAAGAGAGAAACATCATGACAAGAAAGAACCTCCTCCTGTCAATGAGACTTTGTTGTTGTGTGTCTTCAAGTCACTTCTGTATTATGATCACCCTTAGGTGAATCTATCACAGTTTTTTCCCCTTTCCCTTTCCCTTTTTTCTTTCTTTCTTTCTTTCTTTCTTTCTTTCTTTCTTTCTTTCTTTCTTTCTTTCTTTTTTTCCTTGGCAAGATTTGTTCAGTGGGAGTTTCCTTTTGCCTTCCTTTAAGCGTACCCAAGATCACCCAGTGTCTGAGGGGGGAATTGAATCCAAGTCTCCAGAAACCTTATATAAATAAATATTTGAATATTTAAATCCAAATTTTAAATTTTAAATCTTGAGTTAAGTGTGGGGGTTTCTGGCAATTATATTATATTTACAGTGGGTCCCTGGTAAATAAAAGATTAAGAATCACTGGATTAAGTTATAATTTTCAAAAGTCTTTCAGGAAAGCCCATCACCAAACATGGAGTCAACATAACTTCAGGCAGCTGCCACAGTCTCAGTGTCCCTATCCAGGTCCTCTGCAGTTGCCTGTACTGCTGGGTGGCCTTAGTCCTGCTGGTGCCTGGATGTGATGTCATTTTTAGTGCTAATCATGAAATGGAGCTATACCACCTCAGAGGCCTTGTCCAAAACTGAATGGTGGGTGCAAGGCAACTGCTCCCTCCAAGTCCACATAAGCACAGTGAGTCAACCAATGCAGAAGGAAGACACATCCTACATATGTTGCAGTGGAACTCATCAAGCAGGGTTTGGAAACATTACTCAGGCCCTTTCCGCACCTTACCTTTTTCCGATGCTGGGGTGCAGGGATTGCGCGAGCAGCCTCAGACGAGAGGCTCTCGTGTCCGGGGTCCTTTGGCTCCACATGAGCTGCTTGCTCGCGTGAGAGCCCCGCCTCTTCCATCCACAGTGCAGCCTGTGACCTTCTCAGGTTGCACTGGGGTGGGAAGCATGACCGGCATGGCTCAAGAGGCTCTACACACCAGGTAAGTGTGCACAGGGTCCAGGAGCAATGCACAATCATGCACTATTTTTGACTTCCAGCCAAAAATGAAAAGGTGTGCGATCGGCGCCTGCCGGCCGCTAGAGTATCAGTCAATTGTGAGTGCATCATGCGGATCACTCCTCACAATCACGCGATGCTCCAGGTGCCCTTTCGCATGGCAAATGCCGTGCCGAAAGGGCCTCAAAAAATTCATGTACCCAGGTTTACTTAACATGTCACTAGCAGGAAATAGCATAATATTCTATTAATGTGTTAGCATTAATGCTATTTTTCTTTTGAAGCATTTCTTTCTTTCTTTAAATGTTTGTTTCTCTATCTCTTCATCAACCCAAAATCTCAGGCAATAGAACACTGCCTTAGACACAGGCCATAAAACATTGCACAGTTTACACTAAAAGAGAAGTCTGCAGACCAATCAAGCTACACTAGCTGGGTCCCACACGTTTTGGTGAAGAGCCAGTTTTACACTTGGCATCACAGTGAGGCTGATGTCAACACCAATCAGGCTTCCAAAGGTAGGGTATTTAGGGTTGCCAGGTGAAATAAGGGGCAGAGGTCCTATAACATGAATGGTTGTATTGTTGCTGTGTGCCCTCAAGTTGTTTCTGACTTCTAGTAACCCTAAGATGAATCTATCATCAAGTTTTTATTGGCAAGATTTGTTCAGAAGTTTGCCTTTGTCTTCCTTTGAGGCTGAGGGAGTGTGACCTTGCCCAAGGTCACCCAGTGGGTTTTCATGCCCAAGCAAGGATTTGAACCCTGGTCTCTACAGTCCAAGTCCAGTACAAAACTACTACACCACACTGGGGCCATTTCTGCACTAGACTGTTATAGTGCTATGATTCCACTTTCAACATCCTATGGAATCCTGGAGTTTGCAGTTTAGGGAAGGGCCGACTGGTCCCTCCCAAAACTGCAAACCCCAGGATTCCATAGGATGTTGAAAGTGGAATCATAGAGCTATAACAGTCTAGTGCAGCAATGGCTTGGCTCTCAGTAGTTTTATAGAAAAGGAGATTTCTATTCAAGCTGTGCATCTTAATGCATATCTTAATGTTCAGAAGCCCTGTTCCTTATTTCACCTGGGAACTTAAGGGCATTCCATTGTCAGCTTGGCATTGCAGAGAAGAAAGTGTCATGAACGATGGCCCCAAATAACCAGCCAGACCCAAATGCTTTTGCAACAACCCATAAGCATTATTCATTGTGCATATTTTACATTTTCATTAAAGTGAGACAAAAGTAATGATATTGCCCCTCATTACCAAAAAAAGAAAAGTAGCCTGTCATGAGTAATGTTGTTATTTTTAATACATTCTTTCCAAGTTCTGTCCTCAGACTCAGAGTTGGTCCTGCTGTTATAATTATATTGGGATAACACTGGTCTAAGCTGGGAGCTTTATTCATATTGGTTGGACTTTTTAGAAGCATAGAAAGCTAGGTTTGTGCCCACCTTCCCTATCATTGCTTGCACATCTGAAATTTTCATGGACAAGGAGATAGGGAGGTCCTTAATGAAATCTACAGTCCCACTGTCTGACACCCTCCTAGTTTTAGCCAAATTGTGCTACCCCCATGAATGGTAGTTAAGAGAACTCTCACCAAATAATCTGAAGGCTGTTATGATGGCTGCAATTTGGAAACTATGGGCCATCAACCTGTTAGTGATATATGCAGATGTAAGTTATGCTACACAGGAGGAGTGTTTTCTTTCGACAGTGTGCAACTGTCATATCCAGCTGACAGTGGCAAAAGCATGTGCATGTGGTCCATTGCATGTGGAGTGGTGCATTAAGATACACAGAACAGTGTATGAATATGCATTGCCTCTGTGCATTGCCTTATGCAATTGTACAATGAGTTTTCAGCCATGCATATGAACCATTGGTACACATATGCTGTGCTATATTGGTATTCAGTATAGTGGTTGCATAATGCAACCTCACTGGTTAATATTTACAATACACTGAAGTGATGTAGGATCTAGGCCATTATTGTTGTTGCTGTTGTTGTTGATGATGTTATATTGTCTTACTAATGACATCTCAAAATTGTGTTCTATCATAGAAACCATCAGAAGTCTTTGTATTAATAGGGTAGAGCAAATGAAGTTTGGAATAAGGCAGAATAAAATATTGTTGTTTTGCAAATGTTGTTGTTTGCTCATTTAAGTTAATGCTGAGTTTTTCTCTCTTCATTTAGACAATCCATGACCCTGTTAGATAATGTAAAAAATCCAACCCATAATCCTGAACTACTCCTCTGTGGCTACTGAGGCACAACTTTAATTAAGAAAATTGCGAGTAAAGCTCAGATTCCCAATTGAGTGAAATCTTTAAAGCCTCTTATAGTGTGATCGCTTTCAGTCTAACTGCAATAATTGTCAGACTAAGCAAGAGTGATGAAATTATCCTTGCTATATCATGCTAACCTTAAGAGACTGTAAAGCAAATGAACTATGATTTGTATTTGTAATGTCTTCTTCTTCCATAATGGGTCACAAGACATAAAATGTGATTGCCTTGGAGCTTCATGGCATGTTAAAAAAAAACACTGCAGCAAGAAAAGAACTCTCAGCTATAATAGGGTGTGAAATTGGATGGATTGCCACATGGCACATTCAGAGAAGCAAGAAGTAGGAAAGGAAACAAGCCAGGGAGTGGTTGCAGAATATATGTGAAAAGAATGCAGCTGTTTAAGAAGTCACTCAACCATCAAAAGTATGGGGAGTATATAAATTCAACTCCTTGACTTATTTTTTTCAAAACAAGTTCTTGATTTATTATTTCTTAGATGCCTTGAGTGCATTCGGTCTTAAACAAAGGAATAAAGTTATCTGCCACTTCCCCTAACTCACTACAGTTTCTAGCAGCACCCAAATACTCTATAAGGCACCAGGTCTAATCTTGGAAAAGTAAGCATAGTCAGCCCTGACTAGTACTTGGATGGGAGACCACCAATGAATGTCATGTATTGTAGGCTGTATTTTAGAGGGAGGAACTGGTAAAACAACTTCAGAATATTCTTTGCTTAAGAAACTGCTATGAAGTGCTTGAGGTCAAGTTGGCAGGCGACATGAAGGCACACAAATATATACACACAGTTTCTGGCATCTTCAGTCAATATGGGCAGTAGGCTCTAGAAGACTTGATCGACTGTTATAATAATCCAGTCAGACTCAGATTTCTGATATCATATTTTCTAATTTTGAACTTGGAATTTCTTAATCTGAAGCTGGAACCTCTGTCCAACCTTGCAGCTGCGCTTGTTCATCCTTACCAAAGGTTTGTTACAACAACATTCTCTTGTTCACAGCACTGTTTCACTGTTTCTCACCTCCCATCATCCCTCAACAACACAGTAAAGTCCATTTTCAAACATCAAAGTGTTACATGGCATTACACGGTAGGAAGGTCAAAGCCAATCTGACATGCTATAACTGTACAGTGTGAAATGATCCTAAAACTGTGAGACTACCAATAGTACTGAATATTTTGTTAAATGTTATGCTCTGAGCAACTGTGGTTGATGCTTAATATATCATGCTTAATCATTTCAGCTGGGCCTGCCCTGTGTGACATCACAAGATCTGTTCCTCTATGGCATCATAAAGGAACCATCTCCTAAGTCTCAGGTTTGGGCCCTGGGAGGTCTAGTATAACACTAGAATTCTGGCCTCCTGTCCTTGCTATGTCAATAGACCAATATTTCTCTATGCTGTTGCCTTGTGTTCTCATCTCCTTCATATTTTCCAGAACCAGGTTTGGAGACAATCGTGTCCAGCCACTGTACCAAATAACAGCCACTTCAGATGGGAGATATCTCTATCTGATCTCAATTGCACTTTTCCCAACTGTCATTCCAAGGCTTTGCTAAGCTTTTGAGGCTGTACATCAATGTGCACATGCTGCTGGTTTGAGCAAAACAGACTGCCTGGATATACCATCCCATACCAGTAAAATATTAAAGCAGGCTTATACTAGTAGTGATGCTGGTGATCACAGTTGCTTGAACCAAGCTGGGACGCTTCCACATAAGTGATTTCCATCCTGACTGATGTTCAGCTTGGCATTACATCCAATAAGGAATACAAGAAGGCACTGTGGGGGAAGCTGTCCCTCTTTTTCTGGGGATAAAATTCCCTGGAAAAAGGAGAGAGTAGCCCTCTTTGTTTAAGAGCTGTTCTGGCTGAGAAGCTTTGGGTAAAATTGTAGGTCAAAGTCTTTGTGTCCAGTATTGACACTAAGAATTCAATAAGCAGTTTGCCCTCAGGCATTAACAAGAATGCCTGGTCGTCCCCTGAGCTGAGTTCAAGAGTACTTTTAAGGGCCCATGACTGTTGTGATTTTCTAATGAATGACTCTTTAGAGAACAACAAGGGAAATGCTTACTAACGGTGAAGGCATCATCTATTATCAAAACCAATGCCCCTAAAGAGGTCAGAACATGATTGAATGGGAGAGGAAATCTTATTTTAACCATCTGTCTTCAAAATCCAGCGTGTCAAATTCAGTTGAGAAGAAAGACTTCATTTGGGGTTCAGCCATTCAAAACAGAACCAAAACATAATCAAAAAAATATGAAGAGGAAGATGGGGAACAAAATTTTAGACAGACTACCAGATCCCAGTAAAAATCTAGGAAATGCTAGTTCAAATTCTCAGTTGATCTATTGTTCACTTTTAAAACTTTTTCCTACCGGTGACTTTTTCCTACCAGTGACAAAACTGAATTTGAAACTAAACTGAATTTGAAACTGAATTTGAAAGAGATTGATATATACATGTAAAATGTAGACTCAGCAGTCTGGGCCAATGATCTTTGCTGTTCATCTCCAAACAGTTTACTGATTATGTGGTATACTTGAGCCCTTTCAGGAATTTCTTACCGCTGCCTTTAAGCTGGCTGGCACTTCACAAAGTTACTATCTATCCCAGTTTAAATGAGTTTGGATGGGTCCAATTGGCTGCTGAGATTACACTTTCCTGAAGTATCCCAACAAATAATAAGCATTACACATTGAACTAAAAGAGCAATAGGACTTGCATCTTGCCAAAAGAGAGCTGACTGGGCTACTTATTCTCAATCTTTGCCCCTCCCCAGTTCCATATCTTGACAGAAGAGCCCAAGCCAAACACCATGAGTGAGATGAAGACTATTGGCCTCAAATTAATCCAGAGCAGAACACATCTTAACCTTGAAGGGGATATTAAATAAGAATATACACAAAATAACATAGTAGTCTATTAACATAAAGAGCCAGCATGGTGTACTGGTTTGACCATTGGACTATGATCCTGGAGAGCAGCGTTTGGTTCCCAGCTTGACCATGGAAACCTATTAGGTGACCTTGGGTGTGCCACACACTCTCAGCCTGAAAAAAACTTGTGGGAGGTTTGTTTTAGAGTCACCATAAGCCAGAAATGACTTGAAGCCACAAAACAACAACAGCCATTAACATAACCTCCAACTGTCTCAATCTGACTGGGATACTCCCAATGAATCCCTTGTCTTCCCATTTTTGCTGTTAAAAATGTCCCAGTTTCTCTCTCTTCCTTCCATTTCCCCCTTTGTCCTCAGCTTACTTCAACTGCTGCAAATGGAGTTCAAAGTACAGAAGCAGTTTGACTCAATTAGCTCAGTAGGGGACAGAGGAGATAGAATCTTACCTTTCCCTCTCTTAGCTTGTCTGTTCCTCCTTATCCTTATCAATAATTTTTGCATCTTGCCCATCTTCTGCTGTTGCTTGACCACACATGTCCCAATTTTCATCTGTGAAATGTTGAAGGGTATGCATCAATTAAACAAATAATTGTCTGGGTCTTGTTGTTGTTCCTGAATAGAATAGACCTATTGAATCAGTGAGATTTACTTATGTGTTGACTAACCAACAAAATGCCAGTAGAGAACAAATAAAGATGTGTAGATTCTTAAATATGCCCTAGCTGGTAGATCAGGAAATCAGCAAACGGAAATAACTTTTATTTATCAGAAATTAATGAAATATACAATTATAGTGTTTCTTTATTATTATGCCTGCTAAGGTAGAAAGGTACATGGGAGTTTGTGCTACCTGCTTTTAATATGATATTTTGGAAGGGGAAACTACGCTTTAATTCTTTGGCTAGTTTGGATGGAAGGTACAAGGATGTTTACCCCTTATGACAAAAACCAAACCTCTATGAATGGGTTCAAGAAGTTCTGTGCAAGAGCAAACTTTATAGTTTCAGATTTTCTAAACAAAGAAAAAAAAGGTATCTGGAATCCCATTGGGTAGGGACTACGCAGAGACTGTGAAAGTCTCTCAAACCCCACTCACTGGTAAGCAGCCACAGGGATAGACAGGGTCAGCTCCCCCATTGATCGATAGGCATATGCCTGATGTCCCTAACCCCACTAATGTAAGTGATCTCCAGTACAAAGGGGATTTGTAACAGGGGTCGTTTTTTCTGCCTGTCATGCTGGAGACCACTCATGGGAGAGGGTAGGAATGACAGGCAGCTGCTTTTTGATTGACAGGAGGACAGACCCATAGGGGATCACAGGAGAACAGCCAGTCAACTTCCTGGTAAGTTGGGTTGTAGGGGTGGTGGGCTGGTTGGAATCCACTACATAGCACCATAGTTATGGTGCTGCTTAATATGTAATGGTCATACATGACGGATGTCCTGACAGATGTCCTTATTCTCTCATATTTTGTAGGCAATTTTTACAAAAAATCGCATAAAACATAGATTGTGGGTGAGCAAATTGCAGCCCATGGTCTACATACAGCCTATATTGTGGTTCCTGAAGTCCCCCAACAGTTCCCCAAAGCCTCTAGACTCCCCCAATTGTTTTAAATAAAAATCATCCCATTTTTGCCCCTCAATTATGCAGAAATTCCCTCAAATGTATGAAAATATGAAAAACACCACAAAAAACACCCCAGAATTCCATCAACCCCGTCTTCCTGTGCGGTCCCTCTAAAAATGTTGCCAATACATGACATCATATCACTTCCTGTTGCCCTTTTGAGACTGCAGAGAAAAATTGAGGTATTTGAGCTTTCTATGAGGGTGGCCTGTGGAATGGTCTGGGTGGAATTGGCCCCTGGTCCCAATGTGGTTGCTCACCCCTGTCACAGAGGAAGCCTTAGCTAAGAAGCCTGTAAAATTTTAGGAAGATATCTGTAACAGTGTTGATACAGGGGCATCTTCAAGTCTGAAGAGTGGCTGATTCAACACTCCTTATCCTTTACTGTGATCTCCCTTGCCTAATTTGTATGAAAATGGCACGTGCCATTGCTGTCTTTCTAGGAAGGTTTCAGAAGGATAGCTAAAGGCAGTAGGAGTTGTGATGAAGAAAAGAAACAAATTAAGGCTTTCTGTGTGTGTGTGCTGTTTCAGTTTACCACAATGTCACCAAAACTGAAATAGGGGTAAATGATCAATGTTGAGGATGTAGTGGCAAAGACAGAAGGATTTGAAAATGCATCATTTTCCAAATAATTACCCACTTTTATATTCTTTCAGGTCCCACAACCTTCACCAAACCCTTTTAGCATTCTTATTCTTGGAGGATGAAAATGGCACAGAGCACTGAACACTGGATCAGTCCCATGAGAGATGGGATTTATTTCACCATTCCTGACAAAGGTTGTAATGGGAAAGGCTACCTTGATAAACCATATACTGTGCTATATCATTTCTCTCCCTCCATTTTCCTTGTACTCCTTGTATGAAGAGCCTGGGGAGAAATGAGTCATTTTTCCCCCCAGATGAAATAGTTCAGTTCAGATGAAATGAAAATCAATAGTCAAGGAAGGACCATGCTAACCCTCACTATATCCTTACTCTTTTCCATCCGTCTAGATTTGGAGGGGCTGTTTGAATGAGGCAACCACTTCTGGCCATGAAGAATGCCACAGAAAAGCAGAGTGCCGGCTGGCCCTCCCTAAACTGCAAACCTCAGGATTCCATCGGATGTTGAAAGTAGAATCATAGCGCTATAACAATCTCATGCGGAAATGGCCTCTAATAGGACCACATTATCAGACATTATTTGATGGCTTGACACCATTGCTATTTAGCTCCAGGGTAAGAGCACTTAATGCTCCACACTATACGTTCAATTGTCGATTCACCCGAAAATACATTTTACATTGCTTTTCAACAATTGAGGGCACGGCACAGCATAATTTGCACATGCTGGTTTGCATATATTGCAGCCTGCTTGCTAAAGTTAATATGAATATAACTTCCAGGAAGCAACATCAGTTTTATTTTGAAGCTCATGAACTATTGGACTTAGAGAATTTGTTTAATGTTTACACATAAATATAAAAAATATGGTTTTTAATTGAATGGTAATTGGGTTTATAATGTCGGGGTTTTATTGTTTTTATATGGCATGTGTTTATTGTTATCTTTATGTGCCTCGCAGCCAAACAAATAAAATGAATTTAAGCTTTTGAAAGCAAGAAGTTCAGACTTTGTTACATCCATCTGCTGTTGTTTTCTCACAAAGAGCACTGGGTGAGCAATCATTTGCTCCAGTTTAAACAAAATATGCATAACAAATATCCATCAATACAAAAATGGAGGTCAGCAGCTGCTTTGGCTGCAAAACCATCTACTTATACTTCTAGAAAAATATGCTTATAAATTTGCTGTCCAAATACAATTGTCAAAATGCTAAGGTCTGGATTGACTATAAAATATCACAGTCCTTTGAAGTAAGACGCGCCCAGATTATTGATTTGGAAATACTGTGTATTTTGCTTGTATGTCTTTTAAAATTTGAATTGTAACAACCAGAAAATAAGTTTCACTCCATCAGCACCTTCTATTAATCATTTTCAAACCAGGGCAGTGCCAATTGCCATCTGTGCTGTTTAGACTGGTCTTTCCATAAAGTCTTGCATTTCTAATAAGATTGACATCTTCCAGCTACATCTGTTACATTTTCACTAGAATCTCTTTAATGAAGCTGGCCAGGAAAAAAGAGTGGGTCACGACTTCCTCCTGTGTATATCTAACTTTTGCTGTTGCAAAAATAATTTTAGCTAATTTGCGTCCTGGATCTGCAGTTCCATTTTTCCTTAAATTTTGGTTGCTTTGAGTAATGGATGTAAAAAGAACTCTTCCTCTTTTCATGTAACTGGGAGAAGGCAGGATTTTATTTCCCCCCAGCAGCCTCTTGAACATCCCACTATATTCCTAGGGGCCTCCACACGTCCAAAGGTGGATTTTAACCTTGAAAGCAAATAATAGCAAGGGAGATAGCATAAAGGGTATTACTTGTTACTCTTTTTAAACTAACACATTACTTGATACTTGGAAAACATAGCACATTATTAATTCATTACTTTGTTGCTACTTTCTTCTTTTTTTTACAAAATACCCTGAAAGTACAAAAAAAGGCCCCAAATCACACCAGAAAACATATCTAAAGGTTCAAGTTACTTGTTTAACTAAAAGGTACTCCATTACTTTTTAAAACTAACTTTGGCAATATCTTCAAAAGTAATTTTGCTTCTTGTGGCATTCTACTCTCAGGCTCTGCCATCAGCCATCTGCTGTGAATCTGGCTTTGCTGCTACCCACTATTTTGCAGATCCATTTAGTTGATGGATCTCAGGAATCTAGTATAACAAAGTAGATCCCACAAGCAGGGATATATGTAGCAATTTAAGGCTGAGACCCTGTTCAATCATGGCAGAAAATAAACTTTCCCTGGCATACTTGTCTTGTAGCAACATCCTAGTGGTTGTTGTCATACCATCTCAGGTTATGGGAGGGAGTCTTGCTGTGCTCTCACACTGACACAGCCCTTAAACTGGCCCCTTGTGTTATGGAAGAATGGAGACTCCATGCATAAGGAGTACTGGATACCTCCTTACATAAGTGTGCAAAAAATAAAAACGCAGAGTTATGCTGGAGTGAAGCTTCTGCATACAGAATATCTGGTTCATGTCAGTTTTATATGTTTTCAGAGAGTGCTCCATCCAGTTTCCAAATGCTGTTTGAACTTTTTTTAAAAGAGAGAGAACTCATACAGAAATCTACATTTCTGTCATATACAATGTACCCCAATAGAAGCATTTTTAATCCATTTTGTAGGTATCTTTCACTATTTTTTGTATACATCTTTACTTTTTTTTTGTATTTTTTTCTATGTAATTTATGTAATTTAATTTATGTAATTTTCTATGTAATTTTCATTCTTTTCAATGTAATTTTCTTTCTTTCTTTCTGCCTTTTCTCCCTAATATATGCATTCTGTACATACATTTGAGTCAAAGGCTGGATCACAACATTTGGAGAAGTTGGTAATCCAAAGGAGATCTGTATTCCAATCTTCATGTTAGTCCTAGAACTACAGAATGGATTATTTTACTGCCAAATGGTGAGGAAATGAAATGCTGAAATGCTCCAGTTTCCCCAGCTACAAGTCTGCCCAAGCCTGTTGTAACTGAGCAGTAAAATATACACACAAACACACACATGTAAGAATTTTTTTTTTACTAAAAGCATGCAACACAATGATCTCTTTTAGTGAAAATTCAGAATTCTTCATCATCAACATCATCATCATCATCCCACTCAGATCCATTTCTAGCATATTGTTTTCAAGGAAAATCTTGAAAATTTTGGGCAAGAAACATCGTTTGCATCTTTTTTGGACCCTATTGCATTCTATCCCACTCCTACAACTGTAGAAATATGCTTCACACCTGAGGCCTTAATACGACTCAGTACTGCATCTGAAGAAGTGGATTTATATCCCCAGAAGCTCATGCTAAAATAAAAACCAGTCTGTCTTAAAGGTGCTGCCACAGGGAAACCCTGGAATTTATATGCTGAGTTTAGAAGGGGCAAGACTTGGCCCTCTTTTCTTCCCTGCCTCCTGCTGAGTTTTTACTTGAGACTAACCAAGAAAATTCCAGTTATGCTGTTGCACTTTCTTGGATGGTGTGTAACTATTGGTCAGTGCCTTAAATGTACCATTTTGTTCACTGGCATTGAAGAAACGGTTCTTGTGTGTTCCCCATACCACAATGGGACAATAAGCAGGCACACTAGTAGATACACAAGCAATTGCAAAACTTTGGTATCCAGCAGTAGGGTGCTGTACTATAGCCACCAGATAACTATGTGAATGTAGATTTATACTACACAACCGTGATGTGGTATTTCAGCTTATGTGTTAGTGTTATTATGTAACCATGTTTCAACAATATAACAATATAACATCGTTATCAGGACCTGTTTTTAATCTTGTGGTGAGCTGTCTTGGATCCAGTCTTGGGGAAAAGGAGGGAAATAAAATAAAACAAAACTAAATTGAATAAATAAGCCAGAACTCCCAGCTAACTAGTACTCTTGCTGTTCAGTCGTAGCCCTGCTATTTCTATGGAATACGTACAGGATTAGCAAACATCTGTAGGGTTAACTGAACTTTATGAAATTTGCAGAGAAGAGAAGAAAGAGACCAGTGGCTGAGTCACCACATCTCCATGGAATCAAGAATGTTTAGAGGTAATTGGTCTCAGGTGAATTTCTGCAGAGATCATCCTGAATTGCTCTGGACTCCCTTGCTCTAGGCCAACCTTCAGGGCAGTTACTGTCTATTGTCTATTGTATTAAATATGGCATCAGATGAAAAAACGGGTAAGCAGGGAAAGCATACCATTCCCAGCAGATAAAAAATACAACACATATAATATCAGCAAGTTTCCAGGTGGAAGCCATGTTTAAGAAAATGCTGTGAAGGCTGGAAAGTCTATGCATGTTTCTTTGTAAGACTGCATGAATGCGCTTCCATGTGAACATATGGAAGGTTGGACTGTAGACATCTCCAACTGGAGAATCTTAAGAGAAGCTCATAGGTGCAAAATTATACAGATTTGGAAGAAGAAACTGTAAATAATTTTATGCAGGAGATTTAGTGTAATCACTTTTTTTAAAATAATCGTTATTGTGTACAAAATTATTGCACAAAAAAATATATACATACAACATATATAGTGATACATACATAGACAACATATTCAACAAAGATAGAAAAAAAGAATGACAAAAAATAGAGGGGAAAAAGAGGAAAGATTTGAGAAAATAGAAAGAAACAATAACACAAAAGAATGTATACTTACAGAAGTTACAGTTCTACAATTCTTAACAAACAACATAAAAATGACTTCCCGATAAACTTAATTGCTGGTTCTTGTATATCCATTATTAACTCCTTTTTAGTCTATATATTTTCAAGGATTTTCCTACCATTATGTGTTACATTTATTTACATTTATAAGTCGAAACCAATATTTACCAAGTCTCCTCCCGTACTCCTTGCATAGTCTGTGAAGGGTTTCCAAGCTTTTAATTTAAATCAAACAGTTTCCCTCTTAATAAAACAGTAAGTTTATCCATTTCTGCCAATTCTGTCAATTTAGTTAACCATTCATATAGTTTTGGAACTGTTCTGATTTTCCAATATTTTGCCAAAATTATTCTCGCAGCTGTTACCATATATCTCAATAACTTCTTATATTGTCTTTGAATGGGGTCTTCCTTATCTATCATATTCAATAAAAGTAATTCTGGTTTAAATATCATTTTTACTTTTAATATTTTTTGTATACAATTACAAATTAGTCTCCAATATTTTTTCACTTTTTTTACACTGCCATCACATATGAAAAAAAGAGCTTTCCCAGGTTGTGCACTTCCAACATTCATTTTTAACTCCTTTATATATATGGGCCAACTTACTAGGTGTTAAATACCACTTATACATCATTTTATAATAATTTTCTCTAAGATCATTGCATTGGGTAAATTTTAAACTTTCCCCCCAAACCTTCTCCCATTGCTCTATATCTATATTATATCCTAATCTTTGGGTCCAGTAAATCATACATTCCTTTATTTGTTCTTCTTCTGTATTTAATCTAAGTAATAATTTGTACATTTTTGAAATTAAATGAATTTCCTCTACCTCTAATAATATTTCAAATTCATTCTTAATATTTTCAAAACTGAACTTCTTACTATCTTCTTTAAATCTCTCTTTTAATTGAAAATATGTTAACCACTGGACTTTATGCCCTTTTTGCTCTAAATCTTGACTATCCTTAATATACCAATTATTACCTTCAATTTTTATTATATCCTTATACCTTATCCAATAATCTAAACTCCCCATTTCTCTTCTATAAAATGCCTCTTGTGGTGAGAGCCATCCTGGTATTTTATTTCCAAATCTTTTCTTATATCTTTCCCAAATTTTAAAAATTTGTTCTTCTTATTATATGATTCTTGAATCCAGTATTCACTTTGTTTTTTTCATACTATAAATAGGAATGCCATCCAAATTTCAGCTCATGACCTTCTAATTCTAATAATTTCTTATTTTTTTAGCATGACCCAATCCTTAATCCAAACTAAACATGAAGCCTCAAAATAAATTCTTAAATCCAATATACCTAATCCTCCTCTTTCTTTTGCATCTGTCATTATTTTCCATTTTATTCTAGACTTTCTCCCAGCCCATAGAAACCTAGAGATTTCTTTACGCCAGTTTTGGAAAGGTGTGTTTGAGAATATAATTGGAATTGTTTGGAATAGAAACATCATTTTCAACATCATATTGTAATCACTTTTAAATAACACAGCCATCATGGCTGTGGGTTTCTCTACAGGGATGGATAAATCAGTCTGTATTGAATCCATGTCCAATCAGTCTACAATCCTTGGTCAATTTCTGCATCAGTGTGTAGATATTTTTACATGCACTAATTTTGCATTTACTTTCCTCTGCAGTTCCCCCAAGATATGATTTTGTATGTACTTCTCCTTAGCAAATGCATTTAAATACACAATTTCATACACAATTTTTCCCAATGACTCCATTTTTGTCTTAATTTTTCCCCGTATGCCTCTTATACTCAAGTTTTGAACTATTCCAAAATCTAGAGAAGTATGCAATCTAAAGGATAACTAAGAATTTCTAAGAAGTAGAAGTTATGTTGATTCGCTTAAGAATGAAAACCACACATAAGTAATATTTTTATTAGGTGCATCAACTACAGTGCCACAAAACACTGCAAATCTTTGAATTCTCCAGAATTCCTCATCAGGTACAAAATCCCAGGAAACATGAGAGGAAAGGGAAAAGTCCATTAGACAAGATGTTGTGACCCTGAGGTCTGCAGCTAGGGATAGGAAGGGGAGGGATCCAAGAATGAAGCTCCTCCAAGATTGGTGGGAGATCTGATCCTTCCTGAGACTACAGGATTCCACTGAAAACATACAACATTCACATTACCATCTTAATGATATTTACTGTGCAGTACAGTCCTTTAGAACCAGCATAGTGTAGTGGTCTGAACATGGGACCACAACCCTGGAAATCAGGGTTCAATTCACTGCTTTGGCATGGAAACCCACTGGGTGACCTTAGGTGTATCACACACTCTTAGTCCTCAGAAAACTCCCTGATAGGGTCACCTTGGGGTCACCATGAGTTGGACATGACTTGAAGGCACACAACAACAATAGAGTCCTTTAAGTTATGTGTGACTTTTGGAATATTACATTCTTTAATACAGTCTCCTAGCAAAAACAGCCTTCACCTGGCAGTTTCACGTTCGCACCTGATGTACCTCTAAAATAGGAGAGGAAATCATGCAAATACTGCTTGTTGCAACTTCCAGGGAGTTTGGAAAGGTTATTTTTCACCACAGCTTCCAGAATCCCCTATCTGTTGGGCCCTTTTCGCACAGCGTTTTGGAATCGAGAGGGCCCCTTGAGCATCGCGTAAATGTGAGGAGCGGTCTGCATGATGCACTAACATTTACAGGACGCTCAAGGGCCAGATGCAGAGTGCACAAGGATTTTTTCATTTTTGGCTCCAAGCTGAAAATAGTGTGCACTCATGCATCGCTCAGGGGCCTGGGGCGTACTCACCTGCTGCGTGAAGCCTCCTGAGCCACGCCGGTTGCGCTTCCTGCCCTAGCGCAGCCTCCAACTCCCAGGCTGCACTGTGGAAGGAAGGAAGGGGCGCATGCGGGGCGTGGGCGGGGCGGGGCGCTTGCGCGAGCAGGAAGGAGCTGCAGAGCTGAAGCAGGAGGCTGGCAAGAGCATTCCTCCCAAGCCTTCTCACGCAAAAAGCCCAACCCAGCAACGTGAAAAGTTAAGGTGCAAAAAGGGCTTTGGTCATGCTGGATAAGGGATGCTGGAAGTTGTAGCCTAAAGTGTAACTTTAACAAACTCTGATCTAAGTAACTTTAACAGGGTCTGTGTACACAGTGTATACCCTCTGACACTTCACAGATGAAAACTGGAACATGTGTGGCTAAGCTATATCTGAGTGTGGTCAAGACAGAAAAAGTAACTAATAAGGATAAACACAAAGCTCGGAAAATCTGCAGTAGTTTGCTTTTGATTAAACCTACCGGGAACAGTAAGATTCCACACCCTCCTCTCAGCTCCCCCCATTGAGTTAACTGAGTACAAACCACTTTTTCCCTTTGAATTCAGTGTTCACTGAGTAAGCTGGTAGCAAAAAGGAGAAATGCAAGGAAGAGACAGAAACTGGGACATTTTTAAACCAGTTGAAAAAGTGGGAAGATAGGATTAACTGGGGCTGTTCCTGCCACACTGGGATAATTGAAGTGCAGCTACATTACAAGGTGCTTATAAAAATTAGAACTATCAACTAAGGGATGAGAGTTTACCCAGTTAATCAATTAAAATATTAATTATCCCAGATATTGAGATAGATCCCTTCTGCAATCTCTGAAGACCTGTAAAACAAGTTTAAAATGTAATAAACAAAAGGGGTGACAGAAATAAAAGTCATCTTTAATATTTCCATTTTCCTTCCCAATGACTAAAATAGCCACACATGTTCCCTTTCTCACCTTCAGTGATTAATATTTAGCCTAATCTACTAGCTGAAGCCTGCATCCCTAATAAAAAATTAGGAAAATAGTCTATCCATTTTATTCTGTGACTTCACATTCCTTTGCCCCAGTAAATCTTTACTTCAGAGGACACTAGACCTAGGGTTGTCAGTTCAGGTTTGCCCTAGGCCCTGAGTTTTCAGAGCCAAAACCTGAGATCTATGGCTGGTCCCAGTGATATTATTAAGTGTTGTGCATTAAGTACAAACTGCAGTTGTTCACCTGCTTGGGTAGACAGGATAAGGAACATTTAATCTAGTCTGGTTGCTTCTAGACCAGTGGTTCTCAACCTTCCTAATGCTGCGACCCCTTAATATAGTTCCTCATGTTGTGGTGACCCCCAACCATAAAATCATTTTCGTTATTTTTTTTTTATTTATTATTTAGTTAGTTAGCTAGTTAGTTATTTCCAACATCAAATTGATTGGAAACACTGCCCTAAATCACTGCTCTGGATAGACTTCTAATGCCTAAAAACTGGTAACCCTCCCCCCTTTTTTAAGCACAGAAAGCGTCCATCAATGCCAGAGTTAAGGCACTAGTTCTAGTTCTGAATGTTGGGTTTCCACAGTTCAAAAAGCCAGTCACTCCCAAAGGCAATGCCAAAACAGCCCACATTTTACACGAGGCGCAGGGAGGAAAGGACAGGGAGATAGGAAAGATGGCAGCGGCATAAGCAGATGCGTTTTGTTTCACTCCCTCCCTTAAAGGGAATGCGGATGCTGAACATACAAAAAGCGAGGAATGCAAGACAGTCAGGGCGAAGAACACAACACGTGCATGTGGCAAGCGCCAAGGGTCCACGCACAACAAAAGCGAGAGGAGAAAGTCATCCTGGCTATTTCTGCACTAGACTGTTATAGCACTATGATTCCACTTTCACCATCCTATGGAATCCTGGCGTTTGCAGTTTGAACCCCAGCTCAGGGGTCTCAGAAGCACTGCTCCCATTGGCTGTGAGGCCACCTTCTTTTAAAGGGGGGGCAGGATTGAGGAGCGGCGACCCCTGTGAAATGGTCGTTCGACCTCCAAAGGGGTCCCGACCCCCAGGTTGAGAACCACTGTTCTAGACAGAAGGTGGATGCAGAGCAGAATGGATGGTGAGCCCTGGTACTACAACAGCTAGGAGGGTAGGAAGAAACTAACAAAGTAAATATATAAATCCCTTGGAGAGTCTTTGTAACTTGCAACAACAAATCAATCAAGCCTTACAAATTGTAGCAAGATGCTGCTCTACTAACTGAGCTGGAGATTTACTCATAGCCCTTTCCTCTTGCCCAGAGCTAAGCTCAGCAAAATGGAGAATCTGTATCCTTGTCTCTCTGTAACCACAAAAACTAGAAATTCAGGGCCAGAACCTGAGATCTGGCAACTCTATCTAGATCTGATCAATGGTAGAGAATAAAAGATTGACTGGCAAGGTAAGGATTAGGCATGTAGCTCCCTCCTGTTCCTCTCTTCTATAATAGAAATTGTACCTTCTCTGGAACTGGTTTTGCATAGTGTACAAAATTATTTTATTGGCTGCATTTATTCTGGAGGTAGTGCTGAGATCTTACGTCATTTCAGAATAGCACAAATATCCACTGCATAACCCCTATAGTGAGTAGCAACATAGTGCAATGTATGTGGATCAGTGGTCAATGACAATCCATTGTACAATTGCAATGTGAAATTTGCAAAGCTAATTCATAGAAACAGTGGGCATTAACATGCTACACTGACTACTTCAATGTGCTTCCCCATGTGCAGCAGCCTCACATGTGCAACTCTGCTTATACCACCATCAGCTGGATATGAACATTGTACGCCGTCCAAAAAATGTCACTCCACATGCCTAGTACAATTCAGATCTGTGTATGTCACTAACAGGATGCCAGTCATTATGTGTTACCAATGAGGACCAAAAAAACAAAAACAAAAACAGCATTATTTTCTGCAAAACAATGCAAACATTTAACATTTCAAACCTTGGTTTTAAAAAGACTACTGGTTTAGGAGGAAACATTTTGATTTTTGTTCTTTTCCCTCTCTGCCCTCATTCCCGTCTCTGCTTTCATGATACCGTAAGCTTTTCTTGTTACTGAAACAAGTCTACTATGGGGGATTAGCCATGATTAAGGTGTGCAGTCATGATTGAAAACTTCTGTCCTAGTCATAACAACCTAGATTGCCAACGAAATCTGAAACCAGACACTAAGGACCAAAAATGTCTAGTAAATTTTCCAGGAGAAATGTGCAGTCAATAACAAACATTTGCTTTAAAAAGATACTTTTGTAGATTATTCATTCTCTTGAAGTCATTGACTTGTTCTATCAGTGACATTAATGACTTTCTTTCAAAAAAACAATTCTCCTGAAAACATGAGATTAAATAGAAATGCTTTAGTATTCTGCACATCAGCAGCTGGTGACTTCCATGTTATAGTGTGGTGAATTTGCTCTGGGTTTTAATATGAAGTTCATATCAACTATCCAAGGTCCTGATCTCTGTCTCTGAACTAGATTTAGTACCTTGGATATCTCCTTTAAAGTTTGGACCAAAAAGTAGTCAATTGACTGTGCTGCTCATCAAGCCACTACTAGGAGTACAGATTTTTCCATCGAGGTTTCTTGCTTGTTTACAAAATGCTTCTTGAATAAGGCTCTCACCTTCCTTGGAGTGAATAAAGTGATAAATGTAGATTCCCCCAATCATAGATTCCCAGGACATAGCCTATCAAGCTCTCATCCACAATATGGATAACTGTTGTGAGTTGGGCATCCTATGACACGAGCCCATACTACATGACCAGTAGCCATTAGTGTGACCATTCAAGGATAATAGCCACTGTTCTCAACTCATTTTCAGGATGGTAGCCATGCTAGTCTGTTGCAGGAAACCAACAAAGAGTTTGGTGGCACCTTCACGACTAATAGGTTTGAGCTTTTGTGGAGGTACTTCATGAACACAGCTACATCCCAGGCAATTTCACAATGGAAGTCACTAAATGTAGCTGTCATGAGTGAAAATCAGCCAGCCTACACTCGTGTGTACCATGTGAAGAAGGACCATTGTGTGAGTGGGCTCCAAGTATAGCTATTGTTGTGTGCTTTCAAGTCTTTTCCAACATATATCAACCCTAAGGTGAATCTATCATGGGACTTTCTGGGGTTTAGAAGGGGTGATGTGCCCAGGGTCACACAATGGGTTTCCATGGCCAAGCAGGGAATCAAACCCTGGTCTGCAAGGTTGTAGGCCAATGCTCAAACTACTACACCTCACTAGCAGTGTATAAAACATACTAAGTAGGACTGGAGTAGGAATTATTTATTTAGTTGTCATTTTATTAATTACCTGTTTATAAAAAGCACACACCACTTTGCTGCCTTGGATTGTATGGGCCTTGGCATGGGCTGTAGAATGTGTATTTGTGAGTATGTGGCACTTGCTAGTCTATATTTGATGGAAAAATCTCTTAGGCCATTCCTGCTGGAAATATGAAATACCATGAGGGAAATAGGCTGGGGGGTTCAAATAGATCTGCACATTAGCTGTCATTTCCTACAAAATGGAGATTCTAAATTGTTCAAAGAACCCATAGGGCAAAAGTAAGTTCTTTGCTGCCCTCCAACCTAAGCATGGTGATAGAGATGAAAAAAGCTAGCACTTTCCCTCAAACCACTGGAGGGTAGATTTATAATAGAGTTTGGAAATGTTACTGTTTGGGCTACATCTGTCTGAATCCTCCAGCCAGCAATGGCCACTTCTCTGAGCTCTCTCTGATTCAT
The DNA here is from genome assembly GCA_948474755.1 of Ctenosaura bakeri. Taxonomy (NCBI): domain Eukaryota; kingdom Metazoa; phylum Chordata; class Lepidosauria; order Squamata; family Iguanidae; genus Ctenosaura; species Ctenosaura bakeri. Next base: position 242,268 of record CAOLHI010000238.1, on the reverse strand, counting down.
CTAAGCTTTGATTTAGAACACCTGCATAAAACTATTAAAAGTCTTTGTCTGAATTCCTGTCTGAAGCTGGTGGAGTATAACACACCATCAACATACTTACATGGAGGTTGCAGAGAGAGGTATAGGCAGCCATCCAGATGGTGGTACAAGGAATCTGTCCCAATACGCACGCGCGCACATGTACACACACGCACACACATCTGGCCAATCAGTGGCAGTTTGGATTAGAGGGAAAGGAGACTTCTCCCGTGTGGCAAAATCATTGTGTAAGGAGGTACTGGATACCTCCTTAAGCAATGTTGAAAAGTAGTGATCCCAGGATGACCTCCAGTTATGCCAGCATGAAACTCTAAGCGAATTCTGGCCTTTGTCTTCTGCAGCAGAGTGGAGGGTGGCAAGTTTAGCATGTGCCTAGGATTTTGTCATTAGCAGAACATTCTTCCTTCTCTCCCTTTTGGGCACAGTGCCTATTCCATTCCTGCCTTTTTCAACACAGCAGTCTCTTTGGAGCCACGGAGAGAGGTTCACAAGAATCCAGGAAAATGTGATTTCCCTCTTTATCTTCAAAGGCAGCAGTGTTGTCACCTGCCTTGGGTTTTACCTGCCAATTAAAGCAGGGAAGTTTGGCTTTGATGTTTCAAGGTTGACAGGAAGCCTAGAATTGTCATAGTGCTTTGATGGAGCATTAAGGAAAGGCTGAGCACTTAAAGCCCTTGAACACACACACCCCTCAACACACACTCCCTATTTCCCTGCCCCATGAAAATTTCCAAGTTTTATTTCCCTTGGATGCAAGATCACTGGACATGGCTAACACCTTTTCTTTAAAAAAAGACTAAAGAATTATCACTATCACTATTACTGTTAACATTATTATTATCATGATTATATAGGAACAGAAGTAGAGGCAAACAGGCAGGCTGACACCTTGTTAGTGACTTATATAGGCATAAGTACAATTGACATCTGCGTAAGTCATTTCTTCAGTAGCTAAGGAGGTTAGATTTCTCTACCAGCTTCACATGATAACCAAACTCTGCCCTCCAAACTCATCTTTAAGCTTCTGTAGCCACCACCACCACCCCAAAACAAAACACCAATCCCAGAGGATGTCTGTGGGTCAGGATATAGCAGTGGTTCTCAACCTGTGGGTCGCAACCCCTTTGGGGGTTGAATGACCCTTTCACAGGGGTCGCCTAGGACAATTGGAAAATACGTATTTCCGATGGTCTTAGGCTACATTCCCTCCTCAGTGGTGGTGCGCAAGCGCGAGCCACGCGTTCGCGCCCTCCTGCCCCTTTGGTGGGAGCACGTGCGGCCACACACGCTCCTGCCAAATGGGGCAGGGGACACGAGCCCTTGGCTCGAGCTTGCGCACCACCACTCCTGGGCCTTTCCCACACTTTACCATAACACGGAGGTGGGGGGTGCCATTCGCGCAAGCAGGTTCTTGCGCGAGGTGCTCTCTTCGCTGCTCCTTCATCCCGCAGCTGGCTTCCTGGTTGCACGACCACCCCGCCTGTTACTTCCACAGTGCAGCCTGGGAGCTGTAGGCTGTGCTGGGGGAGGAAGGGGCGGGGCGGTCACGTGACCAGGAAGCCAGCTGCAGGATGAAGGAGGAGCGAAGAGAGCACCTTGCGCAAGAACCTGCTTGTGCGAATGGCACCCCCACCTCCGCGATAAGGTAATGTGCAGAAAAGGCCCAGGAGTGGTGGTGCACAAGCGCGAGTCACGTGCTCGCGTCCTCCTGCCCCCTTTGGCAGGAGCACGTGCGGCCACAGCGTCGCCACAGCAGGAGTGGTGGTGCGCAAGCACGAGCCACACGCTCATGTCCTCCTGCCCCCTGTTCAGAAGGGACTGAAATTGCTCCCCTTCTCCGCTACCGGGAGAACCTCCCATCTGACGGGCCAGCTTGGGGGGCCAGCAGCAGCACAGGGGGCAGGCCCCCTCCTCACCATGGCCCCTGCCCCACTCGCCATGGAGGGGGGCACTGCAGAAGGGCCGGGAGGCTGCAAGGCGGTGCTTTTCCAGGAGGGTGAGCTGCGCCCAGTGCAAAAGACAAAGGTTCTGGGATTCCTCCCCCCTCCTGGCCAGGGTCGACACTCTGGAAACTTTCCCCACACTGTCCCCCCAGCGGAAATGACAGAGAAGCAGAAGCAGAGCCCTGGGGAGTTCTCAGAGTTTTTTCCCGGGGGAGATGCGTGGCTCCTCTTTCCCTCCCTGCCCGCTCCCCTCGTTCCTGGCCAGCGAGGCAGCCTTTGCTGGGGGGAAGGTATTCTAAATAATAAATAAATAATTTTATGGTTGGGGGTCACCACAACATGAGGAATTGTATTAAAGGGTCACGGCATTAGGAAGGTTGAGAACTACTGGGCTATAGGGAAATGGCTGGATGCTTCTCTATTGCTTTGTTCTGGACAGTAGATTGGGATTTTCAGGGCAAGGAGCTGCAACATCTAAAAGGGTGGGTGAAAAGTGAAAGGGGAGACATTTAATTACCTATGTGGAGCTTTAGGATATATCTGAGCTAAGTGTTAAGAGAAACATGTATAGGAAATGGAAGAAGGGCAAATCCACCAAGAAGAATTTAAGCAAGTAGGCAGGAGATGTAGGGAGGAGGTCAGAAAGGCTAAAGCACAGAATGAACTTAGGCTGGCCAGAGACATTAAAAACAATAAAAAGGGCTTTTTTAAATATATCCGCAGCAAAAGGAAAAAGAAGGAGACGATAGGGTCGCTGCGCAGAGAAGATGGCGAATTACTCACAGGGGGAAGAGAAAAGGCAGAGCTACTTAACACCTTCTTTGCCTCAGTTTTTTCCCAGAAGGATACAAGCACTCAACCTGGCAGTTGGGGAGCAGGTGAGGAAGCAGGGGAAATGAGGCACATAATAGGTAGAGAGGTGATACAGGAATACCTGGCCACACTGGATGAATTCAAGTCTCCAGGGCCAGATGAATTGCATCCTAGGATATTAAAAGAGCTGGCAGAGGTCATTTCGGAACCGCTTGCTAGAATCTTTGAGAAATCTTGGAGGACAGGAGAAGTTCCAGCAGACTGGAAGAGGGCAAATGTTGTCCCCATCTTCAAGAACGGGAAAAAAGAGGACCCAAATAATTATTGCCCAGTTAGCCTGACATCAGTACCTGGAAAGATCCTGGAGCAGATAATTAAGCAGTCAGTTTCTAATCATGTAGAAAGCAACGCGGTAATCACGAAAAGTCAACATAGATTTCTCAAAAATAAGTCATGCCAGACTAATCTTATCTCTTTTTATGATAGAGTTACTAGTTTGATAGATGAAGGGAATGCTGTGGATGTAGCATATCTTGATTTCAGTAAGGCCTTTGACAAAGTTCCCCATGACATTCTTGCAACGGAGCTAGTAAAATGTGAGCTGGACAGGGCTACTGTTAGTTGGATTTGTAATTGGTTGACCGACCGAACCCAAAGGGTGATCATGAATGGCTGCTTTTCATCCTGAAGAGAAGTGACTAGCGGGGTGCCACAGGGTTCTGTCCTGGGCCCAGTGCTCTTCAATATTTTTATCAATGACTTGGATGAAGGAATAGAGGGCATGCTCATCAAATTTGCAGATGACACCAAATTGGGAGGGGTTGCTAATACGCCAGAGGACAGGATCAAAATTCAAAATGACCTGGATAGATTGGAGAGCTGGGCCACGGCTAACAAAATGAAATTCAACAGAGAAAAGTGTAAGGTACTTAGGTAGAAAAAGTGGAATACAGAAATATAGGATGTGGGACACATGGCTGGATAGTGGTATGTGTGAAAGGGATCTAGGAGTCTTGGTAGACCACAAGCTGAACATGAGTCAGAAGTGTGATGCGGCAGCCAAGAAAGCCAATGCAATTCTCGGCTGCATCAATAGGAGTATGGTGTCTAGATCGAGGGAGATAATGGTACCACTCTACTCTGCTTTGGTTAGATCTCATCTTGAATACTGTGTCCAGTTCTGAGCACCCCAATTCAAGAAGGATATTGACAAGCTGGAGCAAGTCCAGAGGAGGGCGACCAAAATGGTGAGAGGCCTGGAAGCCATGCCCTATGAGGATAGACTTAGAGAGCTGGGTATGTTTAGTCTGCAGAAGAGAAGGTTAAGAGGGGACATGATAGTCATGTTTAAATATTTGAAGGGATGCCATGTAGAAGAAGGAGAGGGCTTGTTTTCTGCTGCTCCAGAGACCAGGACAAGGAGCAATGGATTCAAGCTGCAGGAAAGGAGATTCCACCTGAACCTCAGGAAGAACTTCCTGACAGTCAGGGCTGTCCGGCAGTGGAATGTGCTGCCTCGGAGTGTAGTGGAGTCTCCTTCCTTGGAGGTTTTTAAGCAGAGGCTGGATGGCCATCTGTCGGGAGTGGTTTGAGGGTGTTCCTGCATGGCATGGGGTTGGACTGGATGGCCTGTGTGGTCTCTTCCAACTCTACATTTCTATGATTCTATGATTCTATGATCTCCTAATTCTGGGATCTTGGCCAATATTTTATATGATATATTTTGCAATGTCCCAGCAAAGCAGTCATTGAGGTAGTGTGCAGCAATTCAAAATAAAGCAAAAATGGCATATAGAAACACAAATAAATAAAGCCCATGCTAAAACATTCCAATTTAAATTAATTAATTAATCTTAATTACTCTAATGTTTAAATGATCATAAATGAGAACTTAATGGTCAGCAGAACAACCAGTTTATTGAAAGATGAGTCTTAACACATTAATTCACAGAATGCAACAATAAGTGAAATTATTTTTCCTTTTAGTTTATTTAGTTTAATTTAATGTTGTGTTTGTTTTTATGTTTAGCTGTCTGTCTTAGTTTAGATCCATACATCAAAATAATAATAACAGGATTTATAAAAAGCTATGATGAAAACTTGGCCTTCTTTCATTGTTGAATATATACAAATGAGAAGGCTGTTTTCTGAGCTGTTTAAAAGGTTTAAAAATAAAACATTCACATTAACTGAGAATCACTTTAACTAAAGTCTCTCTTTTTCTCTCTTCAAAATTGTGTATTTTTCTTTTTCACTCACAGTTTGTTTTAACCCTGCAGGTGAATTGTTTACCCAGAAAACAGTCATGTAGGGACAAGGAGGGGGCGGTTTGTCCCAGGCAGTAATGTTTATGGGGTGTCCTGGCCCCTGTGTGATCAGGAGTTGACAACACACACACATACACATCCATTTTTGCAGGTCCTGCCACAACCAAATGGCATGAGCATGGTCAGTTCTTCTTCCCCCTCTACCACCAGCAGCCTAGCCAGCTAAATACAAGTCATCACCAAATTCTGCAGCACCACAAACCCTCTCCTGCTGCCCCCTGACAGCCAAGGAAGGAGATAGGTGAGAGAGGAAGTATAGGGCCACCATGTCAACCCGCTTCCTTTCCTGACCTGGTTTGGACCCAGTGTGCCCACTCTCTCCACCACGCCTCAGCCCCCTTCCCTTAGACACACACACACACACATTTTTATATTTGTGGTTTTTCCACTTTTGTGAGGGTCCTGCACCACTAACATCGGCAAATGTGGAGGACTGACTGTATTTTGTTTGCCTGGAAAGATCAATTTGGTCACTATGTTTCATAGACAGTTATCTAAACTCCTTCGTGGCCTTTCTCTTATTGAGCTAATATTGATTTGCTATATCTAAAGTTGTCTTAGAGAGTAAGTTATAACATATTGCAAAGTATGGGGAGTTTGTGGTTCTACAGAGTTGGACTGCACCTCCCATGATCCCTTATCACTGGCTTTGGTGACCAAGGTTGGTGCAACTTGCAGCCCCACAACATCTGGAGGGTCACACTGTCCAGGCCCACAATCCAATGATTTCTCTCTAAATTGATCCACAGATTGAGCCAAGGTAGAATAATCCTTTGCAGAGGATCACCCACTCCAACAAAAACACTTCACGATTACACGATCATGTGAAAAATGCAAAAAGTCATCCTGGGAAGCCCAGAAGTACCCAGTTAGTGATACCATATCAGTGGTGTGCAAAATCTATTCTAGGTTTTTTCCCCCAGAGTTTAAAAATGCTGAACCTACTTTGGGGTTAGCTCCTTGGCACTATGAATAGTTCAGCACTTTGGACAGTTCCTTTAAAGTCTGGGCTAAAACCCAGGGTGGATACGCTGCATCTCTGATATCCATCAGCCACTTCTGTCAGAGATACAAAATATGATGTCATATTTGACATAGGTTGAGGAATCAAGAGAAGGCTTCCACTGTTATTATCAACATTTGGCGTTTGCTAAGCAGTAGATTCCATAAACTTGCACGTTACTTTTGAGTTTCTTGTTCACAGCAAGTAAAGTGCTTAAAGTAAAGTGCTTAAAAGTGTGTGTGTATGTATGCCGTTTGGAAAAAAGAATTCTTAGCTCTAGTAAGATTAAAGAAAGCATTTTTGTTTCATAATATTTTTTTCTATTACACTTTAATCAAATTACCTGATAATGGCTCCCCTGTGACAGAAGGCCTACAGTTGCAGAAAGATCTGTATGTTCCTCCTGGCATTTTTTTACTAGAGCAGAAGCCAGAGGATTTCTGTTGTTTAGCAACTGTTTTTTTCTTCTTCTCTGCACTGAAATTCTTTTCTTAAAAGTTTTCACCTTACTGAAAGGGGCTACAATGAATAATTGAAAATATTTTGTGAGCCCAGCCTGGAGCTTGCTGCTTTCTGCATATATTCATCTAAAAAGATTGTGCATGGTGTATCGAAACCTGTAGAAAGCCAGTCATGTGCTCACATCAGCACATGTAGGATTTGTCTTTCTCTTGGCAGGCATCATTTTACTGACACTTTTGGAAAATCCTTCCACTGGCAGCAGCAGCAACAAGCAAGAAACTGAAACGATGCAAGAATTTTGAGAAAGATATTCCTATTTATTGGATTGCTTTTCATTAAAAAACCCTTTGTGATAAGCAAAAGCTTTGAAATACATTTTCCATGAGTGACCTCTTGAAGCAGCTTCAAAGTCAGAGCTGACTGCTACAACTGCTAATCTTGCCTTGAAGGACAAGGTTGGATTTGATAACCTCTGCAGATCCTTCATAACCCAGGTGTCTCCCACTGTTAATAATGCCTCACTATTCTGACTGAAAACACACACTAAAATTCCATCAGGCCCCAGAATTTAATAGAGCAAGACAGCTGGAACTTTGATTAAACAGACAACAAGACTCTTTTTGTGTGCCTACTGCTTTCCATTCAGGGGCTTCAGCTCATTGTTGACTAAAATGTAGATTTACTTGCATGCATCTGTTATTTTGCATAATACAACATTTCTGTTGTCCTGGTGCATAGCTATCAATATTCCACAGACATCTAGGCTGTGCTTCTGATAGGGGCATTGTATCAATACTCTGTTTGATTCACTGTCTTTACAAGTTTGATTCACAGGTGAACCAGATTTACAAGACAAAACTGTTAACTCAATCCAGCACAGCTGATGGGAATAGAAGATACTCAGGGCTGTTACAACTTTGGCTTCTGATGTTCCTTGATATGGTTCTGATATAAAACCAGTGCCTTCAGAGTGGATATTTTTCCTCTTAGTTTAAATTATGGTATTTAACAGAAAATGTATCACGAATATACTATCCACATTCCAAAGAAGTAAATGGTGAAACTGCCATGGATGCTAATATGTTCCATGTGGTCATGTCTTTGCATTTTCTAGCCTTCCTCAAAGGCAGTGGTTTGCAGCCGAGTGGTTTGCATTTTATGCAATTGTTTGTAGCTGTCATAGATACCTTGTATTGGATTTACAATTCTGCCCATGGCAACAATATTTTAAATCAGTGCTTCCCAACTTATGGGACATAGGAGACTAGCATTTTTTTTCCAATGTGCCAAGAACTAGTACCATATTAGTGCCCATTTGCTATCATTTTTAGGTTTTTCCTGGATACTCGCCAAAGACTCGCAGCCAATGGCTCAGGGACTAACATCAGTCCAGGGACTATCACTTTGGGTGGCACTGTCTTAAATGAACCTCTATGGAACCTAAAATATAGGCAAACCCTAAAACTAGAGCTGAATGGTAAAGGAAATGTTCCTTAGAATTTGGAGAAGTTACTGTTTTGAATGGCAGCTCTTAGAATCCCGAGACAGCATAACCACTGAAGTAACTTTCCTAAGCTCTAGTGTTCTACATTCTTTTAATTTTTTTAAACTGCTTGTGATATAAATATCTGTTCATGTTTTTACTCTTACATTTCTTCACTAGAAACAAGCCAAGAGTTTTGAAACATTTTTGAAGATAAGTTCAACTGAGTCCTTTTCCTTTTACCACACTACCTTTGCCATCCTCCCACGTCTCCAGCAAACTTAACTGCAAGTGAAGCAATTCAAAATATCCACTAGTATCTATTGGCCTTGGAACTTTAGGATGTGGTCCCATTGACAAGTACAGCCATCCAGGCATAGGTGGTAGAGGTGGCAACAGTGCAGTGGTAGAGGTAGAATGGCTGAAGGAGCCAAGGTTGACAAGGGGGTGAGAATAGGAAATGGCATACTAAGCCATCTCTGTCAAGAGAAGAAAGTTGCCACTTTCACTCCTGAACTACTCTGGAGCCAGAAAGGCAGTTTTCTCTGGCTATGGAGACAGTTTTTTCTTTTTGCCCCCAATTGTTGCTGAGCTCTGCTCCCAATAGCACCTCACACTGGTGTAGCAGAGGCATCATTTGCCACCAAGAACATTTTGACCTCTGTCAGCTCAAGATTTTGATCTTAACTTCTGATTTTGCAGATGGGTTTTTTTGTCCATCCCACCCCATTCCCATGCCCATGAACCACACTGGACTTTGGGCTCATCCAAGTTGGCCAAAAGCCTTGGGAGTTGCACCTGTATATGTCAGGATCTTTTTTTCCAAAAAAAAAAATCCAAATGACATTGCTCCATTTCTATTCTATTTCCCATGAATTTCCTGGACTGTGACATTTTAAACCCAGGAGGTAGGTTGTTCCCCCCCACTTGCTCCTGGCACTTTCTAATACAAGTAGGGACTAAGACCCTTCCCTAAACTGCAAACCCCAGATTCCATAGGATGTTGAAAGTGGAATTATAGCACTATAACAATCTAGTGCGGAAATGGCCTAACAATCTGTCATCATTTTCTCTTTCATTCTGTACTCTTGAGTAGTCCCACTGATGATGTGAATGATAGGGTTGCCCTCACCACAGAGGCCTTCCTTCCCTTATTCCAATTCCTGGGAGGAGAGGAACTTTGCCCACACTACACTTCAAGCAAGCAAGCAAGCAAGCAAGCAAGATAGAGTTTTTTTTTTTCCTGTTTGTATCCCCCGCCCCCATCCCAGTGATGCTTTAAACAGACTGCACTCTTAAAAGAGGCTTTAGATGTCTGCCTGAGTGAGGGTTACGACATCTCCATTTCAGTCTGATTAGATTTTCCAGGTGTAATAACATGTGAATATTGTAGAAGCCAAGCATAAAGCTTATCTCTGTGTTGAATGGGTGTTTTTTTTTTAAAAAAAGCCATGTATAGTTCTATAATGAGATAATAATGGCCTCTTCCCTCTACCTTCCACAGTCCCTTATTGCATCTATTTTTAAAATGACATTTTACTTAATGGGATTTTTCACCATTTTCTGCTGCTGAAATAGAAAGTCCAAATGACTGACAGCAAAGCATGGTTGATTCATTAGTATGTTCCAGATCAGATACAGATTTTAAAACATGCTGATAATGCGCTTACAGCTATGTTTCAGTTCCATGTCTATAGCAAAGTGTACTCATACCTAAGCATTGCATCTAACAAATGGCAACCTTCACAGTTGTTAGTTTCAAGGACAGTAGTATACACTTTTCTCTCTTTTTTACTCTTCCTCCCTCTCTCTACCTGTACAGACTAGTGTTTATTTTCAGAATGGAGTCATTTTCTTTCTCCTTTTTAGCATTCAGTGAGAGTCTGCTTTTTAGTTCATTGGAATAAAGAACAAGTTTCCTATATAACTCTGCTTCCCAGGACTAATATGTTGATACTATGAAATAATTTCAGCACTCATTGAAAGAAATCAGGGAACAACTTACATTATAATGAGAATGGTGAAGTGGGAAATGTAGAAGATTATCATACCCATGGTTATAGTTTTCATTATTATTTTTTTTAATAAGGAATGAAATGTAATGTGGGCTGAATCATAAAAAAGTAATAGTGGAACTTGAACTCAGATCACCTTGTTAGATACATGGATATAGAAATCACCACTTGACTTTTGATCCCTCCAGATATGTTGAGACTTCCAGTAGGACTTACAAATAGTTCTTATAAGGCAATATCTTATTATAAGCTGAAACACAGAAAAGGAGGGGAAGAAATCCTAAAGAAAGATAAGACCAGGGGAAAAAATAGGAATGAAACTGAATTTACAGAAGGTAAGACCAGGATAGTAAATATGAAACACTGGAACGTAGTTATTTATTTTGTGTACTTAATGATTTTGCACTTACAGGAGCAAAAAAAATGTACTGATAGCTCCTTCAAGGTTTGGACTAAAAGCCAGAGTGGATTTACTATTCCACTGATGTGAAAGTCACAAAATGCTATTGAAGGCCCCAAACATGTAGACTTATAATACTGTTAGATGCAGCAACTCAGTCATTGCTAGTTTGTATGTCTAAGAGTTCAGGCACAGCATGTATCATGTCATTTCCTGTCTGATGGTCTTAACTCTTCCTGCATTGGTTAGATTGCTCCTAGTCCAAATCTGTTAATCCTCCATTTTGTAGTCTACAGCTCTCTCTCTCTCTCTTTCCTCCATGTTTCAAGAGCACATGTTGGAGAAGAGAAGGTTAAGAGGTGGCATGATAGCTATGTTTAAATATTTGAAGGGATGTCATAAGGAAGGTGGAGCAAGCTTGTTTCTGCAGCTCCAGACTAGGACATGGAGCAAGGGTGTCAAACTTCTGGAAAAGAGATTCCACCTAAACATCGGGCAGAACTTTCTAATGGGAGAAGATATTTAACAGAGAAAGCATGAGGAAGCCAAGACTTCCAAAAAGGCCCTAGAGCCCACTTCTGCACACTTCAAGCCAGAGAACATAAGAATCCCTGCAGGCATGTCTGTTTGTGGTTACCCTAAAGAGTGGATGGATGAGGAGGGATCTAAATTGTGGCTGTACGATGTGTGGGGAAGGCGACAAGGCATGGGACTATGAACATGCCCATCACTATTGATGTGGAATATGTTTTACCCTCAGGTCATAGCAGTTTCTGTAAGTTTGGGTGCAAAGCCTGCTCTTGATTTATCCACAAGATTGACTTGTAATCAAGTATGGACGGTACTTCGTATGTTTTTAACTAAACAAACAAACAAACCTTAAAATTGGTTTATTTTTTTGCTGCATTGGGTGGCAGTACTGTGAGGTTGGTTCTTGTTCACCTTCTGCTTCTGAATGCTAATTACTCTGCTTGCAAAAGATACCACAAACTCTCATATCACTTGATACAGAGCAATGACTCTTAGAGCTTTGCACCATTCATTTTTTATAGTTCCATTGAGATGTATAGTGTGTCCATAGCTCACTCCATTCCACACAACAATCATGGAAAATCCACACAGGCCCAGGTCTCTTAAAAGAATCATGCTTTCAAGGACAGTCAAAATCATCTCATTATGGCCCTCCCCTCTTTCACAGCAGTGTTCCTCTTCTCTATTGGATTCCAGCCCATTCCACCAGCGGAATAAACTGTCTCCTTCAACAGTGCCCTGGCAACAATTTAATAGGGCTGAATACTTTCAAGGGGAAGCTAATCCTCCACTTACAATCTTTTGTCTTTCCATTTAGTTCAAAGTACTATATAATCACTTCAATTTTCTTCCCTGAGTGATAAGACTTGACTATAAAACCAGGAGGTTAAACACTCAGCTGGTCTCCATGTTTTATCCTGGCCTTATCTCCAGTCATCATCAGGTACTGTCTCTCTCTCTGCACCCTTCTATGGAAACCGGCTTTCAGTCTGGGCTCAGGCATTTAGGTCCGTGCTCCTTTCTGCTGAAATGCTTTTTCCCGGGGAGATTAGATAAATTGATTCCCTTTCATTTCACGTCTGGTCTAATAGGTTCTTACTATGAAATATGCTTTCAAGTTGTTGTTTTTGTGCTCTATCTAAAGGTTCCTAGCTTCAGAATGCAAATGCTGGCCTGGCTATTTATATGCTGGCTGTAGTCACGATGGAGCCTTATAATTCTCTTGTGTGGAAGAATATGATTTTATCTTGAAACAGCACATATAGAATACTGTCATAGGCTGCCTAGAGGCCTTAAGACTGTGTCTGCTTAGACTCACATGTGCTTCCAATGAAGAAAGAGATTCTTCAGTGTATCCTAGAGGTCGTGTCACTCTTTGTTTTCCTCCAGAGCTGGCCATGCTGGTTGGAGAATACTGGGAGTTGCGGTCCATCAAAAGAATATTTCCAAGCTCTGTCCTCCACATTATATACCCTTCAACATTGCAGAGATGCAAAGCAAGACATGCGTGGCAAAGCAACATCAGACTACGGTGAAAATGGCAAATGGTATTAATGAGGAAGAACACACAAGCTAGAAGAAGCTGCAGCAATTTGCTTTTGCCTCAGCCTGCTGGGAAGGGCAAGATTCTGCCCCTCCTTTTCTCTCCACCACTACTAAATTGAGTGCAAACTACTTTTACACTTTGAACTCAGGCTTTTCTGCACGACACTCTTATGGCACGATTATTCCACTTTCAACCTCTGAGGGAATCCTGGGGTTTGCAGCTTCGAGAGAGGCTGGCTGAATAATCGCGCTATAAGAGTATCATGCAGAAAAGGTCTCAGTTTGCAGCAATTGAAGTAAGCTGGGGACAAAGGGGGAAAGTGGGAGGAGGAGAAAGAAACTGGGACATTTTAAAAGCACTTGAAAAAAATGGGATGACAGAAGATTAACCAAAACTGCCCCTGTCAAATTGGGATGGTTGAAGAGTATGCCCCTTTGATTCTCAACACCTGAGGCCATCAACAATCGATTGGAATTCTTGAATCCTGAGAGTTAAAGGACCGTTTTCTGCTAAGGGTTCTTGGCTTACAAAGAAACTTAGGAGAGCAGCTGGAGATTCAAGCTTAACAGCTTGGTGCTACCACCAGAAGTAGGGATGGAAAAATATTTGAAAATGATTTTTAGAAGGGGGACTGAGTGTTGGGGATCCCTGACAAGGAGAATCTTAGGCAACAATTTTCACAGGTCAGAACTTATTCTGCATGAAAAATGCACGTGGGTTTGTATGTGTGGGTGCACTGAAAACAATATTTTCTATTTAGGAAACAAAATGTATGTGCAGAAAATGCTGTGTTCTGCTCAAAAAGTGCATTATTTTTTGGACAGATTAAGTTCTGAACTGCAAATAATCTTCAAAAACTATGCAGTTTTTAATGATTTTCTCAATAACAAAGAGAAAAGGGATAACATTGTTAATACTGTGAGAATTAAATTTTTGAAGATTTATAAATCCCCCTCCCCCCCCAAAAAAGTTAGTAAGTAAGTAAGCCTTCAATATCCTGTAGGAAGAACAGGGGAAAGGTCTAAGGAATCCAGAGCCAGGGCATGGCCAGAGAGTCAGAGCTGAGAGCCAATGGTCAGTTCCATAAAACACCCCAAAACCACTGAGCTATTCTTGCTCAGGTAATGTCACATTGCAGATAGGATGTGTTCTATATTTTTACCTTTTGAGGGAGATTCACCAGCCCACTATGTATGGGGATAGTCATTAGCCTGATAATGTTTTGGTGCCTAGAAAGATACTCCATTGTATAGTTCTCTGGCACACAGGGCTACACAGAGGCCATTTCTGTTCTGCACTGTCATAGTGCTATTATTCCAATTTGAACATCCTATGGATTTCTGCAGTTTGCAGTTTAGGGAGGAGCATTTAGAATTCTCAGCCAGAGAGCTCTTTGGCTTCAGTAAACTACAAACCTCAGAATTCCACAGGATGTTGAAAATGGAATAATAGCACTATAACAGTATAGTGAGGAAATGGCCAGAGCTAAAGGTTCCCAGTTCTAACCCCAGCAAGTCCTGATATACCCAGAAACCCTTTGAGGTTTGTAGCTAGACCTGTTTCTTTGGGTGGGTAGATACCTGCACAAAATGAGTACGCTTTGACCATAGTTGACCTCAACACCTGCAGGCAAAAGTGCAGTGTGATGGTGGTGGACAGGAAAACCCCTCACTAGTCTCCAAAAGGATTCACAGATCTACCAACATCCATGAATTCTTCATGGCAACAGACTGAATGGGACTGAAATTGTCCCATTAGTCTCTCAATGGAGGCATGAATGCAGGGCCTTTACATTTTTTCCCTTGACTGAAAGGGTTTCAGTGATTTGACTTCTACCATTTACTTATGTTTAGTAATGGACCTGTTGCCATAGAAGCTGCAGATTATATCCAGCCACACAGAGATAAAGTGCAATAATTAATTATTAGTTAGTACATTAACCAGAAGTAAACATAAAAAGTCTGTGTATAAGGTCACAAGCTAAAAGAAAGGGAAAACAGCAGTCGTCCCAAGTCAACCAACCAAGACAGTGAGGTCAGTACAAATGAGAGCGTAGATTGTTTGTTGGATAGAGTCTGAGACATGGTAGGAAAGAAGTAGGAATACAAAGAATTCTTGCATATTTTTTTCTCTTCCTTAATGAGAAAAGTTAAGATATCCTGCTGAAAACAATTGTCAGATGCTGGGAGATTTTTTTCCCCATTCATAAGAGCTAAAGACCAGTGCTTTTTTTCAGCATTAGCAGAAAAATGGTGCTTTTGCTCAAAAATTTGCCTTTTAAGCAAAAATACTATATTTTACACAGAATCTGATTTTTGCACCCAAAACTCTCCTTTCATGAAATTTTCACACACACACATACACACACGAAACATGAGTTAAGACTGACTTAAGAAAAGATCTACATCTCCAGAATGAAGCAACATAGTCTTGCAAAAACAAAAAGAGAGAGGAAATCTGAACCTAGAACTCCATGGGGTATCTCTGTGGAGACAGATATACGATCAAACAAAAGAAGGTTGTGTTTTTAGAGAATGTACACCTCATCTATGTTGCAATCATTGAGTTTCCCAAAGACAAACCTACCTACAGTCACCTGGCAGAATACAAAGCCTATGTGAGATTTCTGAGAAGTGTTGCTTACTTTAAATACTGTAAGCCATAAAGTAGACTTTACAAAAACAAAACAAAACAGAGAAAATATATTAGTTACTACTAATACACCAGGCAATAATATACAATGCCTGCAGTTGCAGTTTGATCAGGTTTCTGCTATAATACAAAAATCTAATGCGCCAGTGACTGGAACAGTTGTTCCTAGGCAACCAAGTCTAATTTTATAGTTGTAGACATTATTGTGTCAAGACCTTTAAAATATATTTGCGTGTGTGCGCGTGCACGCAATTCTTCTTATTCATTTCCGTTTTTTCCTCCTTGTGTGCTAGAATAAGTGCTTCCTTTGAGTCCTTTGTTTTAGTGTTCCTAGGCTGAGCACATTCTTAATGATTCCTTCCCTCCCTCCCTCCCTCCCTCCCTCCCTCCCTCCCTCCCTCCTCTTCTTCTTCTTTTTTAAAAATCTCCTCTTGTGCTACAAATTATACACACACACACACACATATATATGCTTAAATAGTTTCCTCTTTCTGTCTGGAGATCAGGGCTTCAATAAATATGTTTCATGTGGCTCTTATAAAGTTTCCCATTTTTATTTCTTGCCCAAGCCTGAAAATCAAAAGACATATTGAAGAAAAAGATAAGGTGACTTTATGGGGTCAACACTATCCATTCCCAGAAAAGTCTTGCAAACATTCAAGGTTTTTCAGGGCAGGACAAGCAAAGTAGAGGGCAGAGAATGCATCCAGAGTCAGTTGCATTGGGACCGGGGGACGGGGGACAGTTCGCCCTAGTCAGCAATGTTTTTGGGGCATCCTGGCCTGTAGCCACACCTCCACATGCCCTGGCCATGCCCCTATGCACCGCAACCATGCCCCCATGCACAGTGGCCACGTCCCTCACACTGTAGCCCCGCCCCCACCCCACACGCCAAGCTCTCTCACTGTCCAGAGTCCACTTTTCTGCCTTCTGCCTTCTCCTAATGCTTTGCAGGATGAGGACAGGAATGGGCAATGTGAAGCCCACCAGATGTTGTTGGACTCCCAGTGTCCCTCATTATTGGCTGTGCTGTGTAAGGCAGCGGAGAGTTTCTGCATCCTTTCAGGAAATACCGGTACTTTCTGTTTGGACTTGCCTCCACTGGTATTTCTCACTGAACCCTTCAGTGTTGCAAAGGATTATGGACCCCTAAAGCCACATACTCAGTTTACTCTGCACATTGGATAGAAATCTCAGAACAGGACTGGCATCAGGAACTGGCATTATTGGTCACCAGTTGAATACATTATCAAACACTGGAGCCTCCTAACCCTGTGGCTGCTGCTGCTCTCTTTTGCTGTTGTCGGCTCTCTGAGAAAGAAGTAGGAGGAACAAAGGCCATTTCCACCCTACATTGTTATAGTGCTTTTATTCCACTTTCAACAGCACGTGGAATTCTGGAGTTTGTAGTTTACTGACGCCCAAGAGCTCCCTTGCTGAGAATTCTAAATGCCCCTCCCCAAACTCAGTGACAGAGCTTGCAGTGCATGGAGAGTTGGCAGACAGAAGGCAGGGCGGAGGGGTGAGGGCAGGGCTATGGTGTGTGGGGACACAGCTACAGTGCCTGGGGTGGGGCTACACTGGAGGGGGCAGGGCTATGGCGCATGAGGGAGGACAAGCAGGGAGCCCCACCCACCCCTAAAAAATTGCTGCCAGAGGCAGACTACCTCCATCGTCCCCCTGTCACTACGTGACTGCCCAAACTGCAAACCCCAGGATTCCATAGGATGTTGAAAGTGGAATAATAGCATTATAACAGCATAGTGTGGAAATGGCCAAAGACTTTGGGTGGGAAATATGGAACTAGCATTGCCTTTGAGTGACTCCACATCTCCAAGTGCTCCAAACTTGTCTGACCTGTCATTAAAGAAGAACTTATTAAGGATCAGGGAGAGACTGATGTTACCCTGATTTCTGGGGTCCCGTGGGAGACTCCTCAATGTGCTCCAAATACTGGGGGATGGGAATTAGCCAGAGCACAAGCTGTAGCACTACGAGAGGCAGGGTAACCTAGAGAGATCTTTAAACCCAATTTTTATGGGATCAGGCCAAGCCAAAAACCAAGGAAAATTGTCTAATAAAATGATTTTATTGAGGGGAATTCACTCATGCATGCACACAAGATACACACATTCACACATTCACACAAGAACTAGCTGAAAGAGAAAGGGAGGACAAATTATAGAGAGGCTGAGGGATTTGGGGGGATTTATAATTACCAGTCCAGAAGAGTAGTGAAGAGTAGAAACGTATTTTGACTTAGGTAGGACCTAAGGGCAGTTCTCATTCAGGAGCCAGATGGAAAGAGTGATGGGTAGATCTTCAAGAGACTGCACTGGGCCTCCTCAAATCAGGAGTGTTTGTACCCTGAAAATGGCTTGTGACTGTGAAAGTTCCAGATGCAAGACAAAGGGAACCTGTTGTGGACAATGAGTCTTTCGCCTGTTGATGGGCTTATTGCTTTGATTGACAAAGAGATGATGGATGTGGTAATAGTTGTCTATTGTGGGTGCTGTGAGGACAGACGAAAGAATCCAGGTGTACAAGGGATGGATATCTGTCAATCAGTGTCCTGGTGGGCTCCTCACGGTTGGATTCCCTGGAAAATTCCAGCTTCTATTTAAGCCTATTATCCACAGGAAAGGTGTGTATTTGCCTGACAACTCAAAGGAGTTGACCTATGCTTCTCACATTTACAGTCAAATTCTTTCCCTCGCTCAGTTTGACCTCTCTATCACCTCTCAAGCTTGAATTTGATATCAGAGCCAATAATATGTGTTGTCAATTACACATGATGCCAGTTAGGTATGGTGCCCATCCAAACCATACTGATATTGGGGACCCCCAAAGTCTTACACTGAGTCTTACACTGAGACCCCCTCATGATCTGAGTGCTAGGTGGTAAGTCAGATGAAGGGGGGGTCCTAATTGTCTAACCCAGCTATGGAGAATATATGGTCTTCCTAATATTGTTGGACTGCAACTCCCATGGTCCCTCATAATGGTCTACTTTGTCTGATTGGAGTTACACCAACAACATCCAGAGGGCAACAAGCTGCCCACCTTTGGTCTAATACTCCTTCTACTAACAAAACTTATCTCCATGCCATTGCCCTCTCCCAAACTACTAACAGGGGCCACTCCATTCTTCTATACCACTCATTGCCAGCTCTGCCTTCTCTAACAACCATCATCTCATCCTTTAACCCCCTCTATTTTTTTTAAAATCCAAAGAAACAAAGCAGCAACAAAAGAGAGTCAATTTTGCAGGAAGGCTATGGGCAACGACTCAAAACCAAGCACAAAGGACGCACTTTTTCTGAAAAAGAAGGCTGAGCCAGTCCCTTCTGCAGTGGTGGAAGTTTCAGCAGCTCCATTTAATACAAAATCCTTATCTTATTGGCAGCTCCCTGAATTTCAGATGAGGCATTTCAGTTGTTTATCAAAAACTGATTGATTGCTGGACATGAAGGGACAGTTATATTCAGTTATATTCAAAACTGTGCCAGGAAAATACACACACACAGCAGTCTGCATCCTGCCTGAGACCCTATGGATTCACCCTTTTGTTATGATTCTGCTAGGAACAAGAGATGGATTTTTTTTTCCGATACAAAATTATTTTTACGTTTCATTATTGCAGCCACCCAGCAGAACACCAAACAGATCATCCTTGCAACAATTCACCTGTAAATTAGAAACAGCTTTTAAAAAGAGAAGCTCCCTTAAAGGGTGCCTTCTGTTTAGGCTGATTTGATCATGCATGACAGTTGTACAACTACAGATACTGAGTGATGAACAGCTGAAAATGCACATTCTACACTTTCTTATAAAATATGAAACATTTAATTACAGTGACTGATTGCTCTCCCTTTCCCTGCACCCCAGAGCTGTGATAATTTGATGAGTGTGCTTCTGAAAAATGAGGATTGAGGACTTAAATGTCTGTTCAAAATGCGGAGCAAAATCCAAGCAAAGCGCCACACTCTAAAGCCCAAACGTGATCCAGAAGGAGGAAGCTTCCCCACTGAATGAGCGAGATGACTTTTAAATGTCACAAGGAGATTAATATGCTTCTTTATCAATTTGCAGTGGCTGTTCTTGAAGATTAATGTTGTTCAACGCTGGTGAAAAACAACGAGTAACGAAGTCAATGAGGAATCAATATTGTTCACAGGGAAGTTTCAGACTAAGCAGTTTGGTTTTCCTTAGCACAGGAAGAAAGTCCTGGGCAGCAGTACAAAAAACAGACCATGTGGCTGCTTAGCACCCAAAGGAATTCTAACCAGACCTCAGCAAGATTGATGGGGCTCTTAGTTTTCCTACCATTTGGTGAATGATGGTGATGCTCTAGTTTTGGAACAACTTTTTTGAATTTCCTAAATCCCCAGAATCCTCCTCTCAGGATAGCCATTGGTTAGGACTAGCTATGCTGACTGCAGGATTCTGGGGACTATAGTCCAAAAAGTAACTTTTCCAAGCTCTGATTTAGAATGTCCTCCAGTGAGTTAAAATCAACACCAATATTGTTTTTGTTTTGGTACAAGGTTAAAACATTTCTTCTTTGTCCAGGTATTTATATTTCTCCCACATTTTATATGTTCACATTTTAACATTTTTTTTAGTTAAAATTTTAAGGTTTGAGTAGATTTCTGTATTTTTGCTGGCTAATTCAAGGGTTACTAATGACTCTGGATTTGTAACTGTCTATTTTCATGCTGTTTTAAATGCTTTTTTAACCATACTGATCTTTGTGGTTGAAGGACAGTTCACAAATTGAAAACAACAATAACAACCTCTTTAAAAACTATGTAGTAAAAAAAAGAGTTGAGCAATGATTGGAGGATACGGACGGGCGTTTGTGAGAAAGTGATACGAATGTCCTACAGAGTGACCAGCACTCCACCTAATCCAGAGGCAAGAACCTTCCAACTTGTGGCCAATCAACCACTGAACAGTCCACAGGGCATGCCACAACTCTCCAGGTCATATTTCCTCAAATTTTTATTGTGTGGCTTCAAGTTATTTCCAATTTATGGCAGCCCTAAGCTGAACCTATCATGGGGCTTCTTGGTAAGATTTGTTCACAACGGGTTTGCCTTTGCCCTCCTCTGAGGCTGAGAAAGTATGACTTCCCCAAAGTCACCTTGTGGGTTTCCATAGTCAAACAGGGATTTGAAACTTGTTCTTCAGAGCCCCCAAATACAAATCTGATAGAGAGAACCTTGCACACACTAGAGGAACAAGATGGCTAGATGCAACACATCCACACACACCTTTGTGTACTGAACATGTGGAAGGGGCACATATGCAACTCAGCCCAGATTGCCTATCACCACACTCATGGCCACAATCCAGTGGAATGCTTTTTTCCTGGATATGACTGCTGTCAAAACCAGCCATTTCCTCTGCCCATGTGCTATGCAACCACCTCCTCTGGCAAGCTGGGAAATGCTTGGAAAAGATTTGATGGTACAAGAGGCTAGTTACTATGTTGACATACAAAGACACCAAGACCCATAATTTCATAAAAATAAAGTCAAAGCTTTTATTGGTTACAGCTGTAAGAAGTTGGTGCTGACATGAGTCTGGATCAAGGCATAAACCAACCTGCCTATGGGCTAAAGTCCAGTCAGGTTGACAGGTGACCTTGGAGATGATTGTCCTGGGGTATGGGTGGAAGCCAGTGCATGGATCCCCTGTCACTGGGGATGTGATAGTCCAGCAGCACCTGGAGCTGGGTATGATCCCAACTGTTACATCCCCAAAGTCCCAAAATGGGATCTCTTACCAGTTTGTTGGACCAGCCAGCACCATCACTCCATAATGCTGGATCTAGATCCCATGCACATCACCAAAAAAAAGGTAGGCAGAACCTCTCCCCTTCCCCCTTCCACCAACCTAATGCAGCTGCAATCAAGAGTATATCTCAAAGCAAACTATGCAGCCAAGTGTACTAGCCCCACTCCAACAGATGAACCCCACTGTCACAGTAAAAGACATCGCACTCCAGATCCACTGGCCATATAACCACATCCTCTGTGCTTGTAACCTTTTTGGCTTGCGAAGTAAAGGAACTGCTCCACTGCCCTGCTATAAGATTGCAATGTGGAGAGAGTGACTGAATTGAGTTCTCTCTGTATCATGCTGTGCTGCCAAAGTACTGCAATTCTTCCAGAAAAGCTATGGGATAAGGATCTGCCTGTGGTGCCAGTTTGTGAAGTCTGTTGGCCTGAAATCAAGACAAGTAATCTGTGATTCCATTGTCTAGTCCTGGAATAAAATGGCTGAGAACGTCATGTTGACTGAGAGCCATAATGACACAAAGTGATGCACCAGCCACATGACCCTTCCTGATCATGATGACTTCTTATTAATAACACTTCCCATGGCCTGGTTATCACACCAGAAGTGCCCCCTTCTTTTGGCAAAGGCATGGGGCCAAAAGGGCATAGCAACAAAAATTGGGGAGAATTCCAGAAAGGTGAGGCTGTGCAC
Organism: Ctenosaura bakeri; assembly: GCA_948474755.1. Classification (NCBI taxonomy): domain Eukaryota; kingdom Metazoa; phylum Chordata; class Lepidosauria; order Squamata; family Iguanidae; genus Ctenosaura; species Ctenosaura bakeri. The sequence continues at coordinate 220,556 of CAOLHI010000238.1, read as the reverse complement.
AATGTCTGTTCCCACCCAAGACTCAGACCAGTGCTGTGATCTTGAAAAAAAGACCCCATGCTCCCTGATGCATCTGATTGAACTTAGAGGCTCCCAGCTGTTGTGCCAAAGAGACATGCCCTGTATGTCCCCCCAAAATGCATGCCACATCTGTAGATCCTGCCTGATGTCCCTTGAAATCCAGATCCTGTGGTGAGGTAGCCCTGTCCAGCTGAGCGCAAAAAGCTCTACCTGCAGAAACAACCCTGCATACAAAGTTCAGGTGTCCTAGAATGACCTGGAGCTCTTTGAGAGTCTCCTTCTGCTTGCACAGAAGTGAGCAAATGTGAACTCTGAGTGTAATAATCCTGGTCTCTGGCAGGAGTGAGACCCTGCATTCAGCATCAAGTTGAATCCACAGGTAGACTAGACTTCTGGAGTGGCCTTCAGTCTTTTCTTGCACCAAAGGCACCCCCAGTTCACTCGCAAGACCTTGAAATGTTTGCAGGAGGGCATGTATGTAGAAGGGCAAGAATCACTGTCCAGCTACCCTACAAATGAGAAGTCATCTAAATGATGCATTATCTAGGGTGAGGACATGCATGCCTTCACCATCCACTCTGGAAATGTGCTGAATGTTTCAAAGACTGCACAAGATACTAAACATACCATAGGCATACATTTATCAATGTAGTACTAGCCATTGAACCTGATGGCATTAATGCATCTGGGCCACAGAACTGGCTCATGTGGACCATGGGGTGGAACACTGAGTATTCAACAGAACAAAACTTGGGGGAGATGCCACTATTCACCAAAGAGCCTTTGGGTAAGATGGATGATGGATAAGCCCAAACTTCCCTGGATTCCTCTTAGGAACAAACCCCCCAACAGCAAAACTCAAAGGTTAGTAAATGGGGGCTTGCTACATAGATCTGCCACTCATCTTGCTTTACATTCTCTTTTGATCTTCTGGGACATTATCTCAGGCATGTTCCTGGCTGATTTTCAGTTACTTGCCTCAAAAGCATTATGCAGACCTTTCCCTTGCCACCACTGGGCCTTCCATGCCTCTGCCACCAAAGCCTCTCACTGCTGTGGCCTCAATTTCTCCCATGCCATCACTGCAGAAGCCTTCACCACAGCAACTGTAGAAGCCCTTATCGCTACCACTACTTGAGCCTTCCTTGCTACTGCTGAAGCTTCCTCTGCTATTGCTTCTGTCCCTCACTGCTCACTTGTTGATGCTCCAGAACAGACTGAACTTTGGACAGTGAGGAGGCTGCTTATATCCTCCAGTCCCTGACCAGAGTGAAAACTCACAACTAGCTTCACTCTAGTCCTGCCCACCAGCCAATGCTTGAATCTTATTGGCTGATGATTCCCACAGCTTTCCCCAAGCTCACACAATTGCTCAGGTTGCTGGGAAAGGGAAATACAGCTCAGTATCATGGCGGCCACAATTGCTCAGGTTGCTGGGAAAGGGAAATACAGCTCAGTATCATGGCAGCCACAATTGCTCAGGTTGCTGGGAAAGGGAAATACAGCTCAGTATCATGGCAGCCATGATGCATGCTCCATCTTGACCCGCAGATAGCAAACTCACCTCCCAGTAAATTATGCTTTTGGCATAATGGAAGACTGTAGCAGGACTGGAATAAAGTCTTGATTCTAGAGTCGGATACAGAAAGATGCCATTGAACATATACCACTGAATAAGGAATACACCACTGGATCTTGGCACATTTGTCATCCTCACCAGGTTTTGACAGAAGTAATGCCAATCTCAACAAGAAGAGCTCCCCTTCTCTGATCTAATCTATCATAATTGTCTACTCTGTTTAACATGTTCTCCAAAACATTTCCCCCATCTTGGAACAAGAACTGAATTTTGTACCTAATGGTTATATAAGAAAATAAGATGATAACTTGGCTTTCCTTTACTTGCTTTAAAGCTTTAAAAAGGCTAGAAGAGCCAATCACAGATCCTTTGTATCACATCTGGTTTTGCTTTCAGAGATCTGAGCAATTTCCCAAAAAATTATTGTATCATCTACATTGTCAGGTTCTGTCCTTCACTGTGACATTCCTGTTTCCATAGTTACTAACATAATAGCTTAACAAGAGGAAGAAAAGTTGGGCAGTGAAGGAGGGGAAAGGAGAAACAACATGAAATTGCTTGGGGAGCATGCAAATAAGCATGCTGGATGTTTAAAAAGTGTGTATTGCATCGTTTTTAAAAAGTTCCCTCATACACAAATGGTAATAACCTGTGTGAAACGTAAGGACAGAAAATTGATTTCGTTGTATAAAAAAAGTAGTGTAATCCGGAGAAGAAGAGAGAAGTGGGTAGAAAAAGCTAACACTTATTTAAATTTCTGGGAGCTGAACATTTAAACTACACATTTAAATACCACACATTTCAGTTAGATTGAGTCCATTTCCACACTACACTGTTATAGTGTGATTATTCCACTTTCAACCTCCTATGGAATCCTGAGGTTTGCAGTTTAGAGAGGGACATTAAGAGTTAGTTCTTAGTCAGAGAGCTCTTTGGCCTCAGTAAACTACAAACCCCAGAATTCCACAGGATGTTGAAAGTGGAATAATAGCACTATAACAGTATAGTGTGAAAATGGCCTGAGTCTTGTAGTATTCTGTTTACAAAGGGCAATATTCTGCCTGTCATGTTTTCCCTCTGCTGATGAGCAGGACAATGGTTCCAGAGGAAAGGTTTAGCAAACTAGAGATATAGGAAACCAGAACAAAATGGCCTGTATTCAATTGTTAGTTTTAACTAAACTGATTGAACTAATGGGATTTATATAACTGTTGACTTACCATTCAGCCAATGATTCAATGAGTCCACTCTACTTGGGAACAGCAACTGGATTTAGACCAATGCCACTGCTGCTACCTCCTGAATTCTTCTCTTGAAATGTACAAAGATGTGGCTCTTTGTTATTGTCGTCATTGTCATTGTCGTTGTTGTTATGTGCCATTATATCAGCTTTGTCTAATGGCAACCTTATGTATGAGAAAACTCAAAAGCCACAGTTATTAATAGGCCTGCTCAGGTTTTGCAAACTCAGGGCCATGGCTTCCTTGCTTGAATCAATCCCCCTGTTATGTCATATTCCTCTTTTACTACTACTTTCCACTTTACTAAGCATGATCTTCTTTCTAAGTCACATCATCTTATGGTATGTCAAAAGTACAATGTGTGGTTCTACAAAGAGAGAGAGAGAGAGAGAGGTGGTGGGAGCGAGAGATCCTGAAAATGACCTCACTCAACATTTTTCTCATTACTATCTAATTAAGAGCACATGAAATCTCATGGGTCAGTCAGTCTTCATAACCAATTGATGGGCGATACAGCATTGCTTTGATTATTGCTATTGCTTTAATTTCCCATGCCTTTTGAACTACAGTACAGTGCTCATCAAGAGATGGGACACATGACATGGAAGCAGACTATTGCTCTCCAACAAGAAAATGCTGTTTGAGAATGGAGAGTACTGGTCTAGGTGCTCTCCTCTTTGTCTGTTGATTCAGCAAGACTCTTTTTTGGAATTTCCTAAGCTCTGTCCAGTGATAGCCAGTGTGTGACTAGAGACAAGGAATGAAAGGTGGCAACTCTCTCTATTGCCAGCTTCTTAATTCTCACAGGTATTTACCTTCCTTTCCCCAAAAAGCTGAAGTAACTCAATGTACAGCCTCACTGCAGCCTCACTTTTGATTCCCTTCTTTACCCTTCCAATCTTTGGGACAACTTTTTGTGGTTACCTGTTGTACATTAGATTCCAAAGACTCATGCTGTATTGGAAAAAGGGCCTATCTGAAGTGCAAAATTCTGTTCATATAGTGGCCAATCAGTTGCCATTTTATTCACTGATTCTCCTCGGACCATACTGCCATTTGATTCTGGCTTCACCCACCAGTTACTTCAACCCCACCCAATGTTGGCATGTGACCCCAGACAGATTATTCCTGCATACCTTTCAATATTTCACGCATGATGCTATGAGAGGTGTGGCCAGGCAATATCAGAATGTGGCCAAGATGGCAAAAGCTATTAATGAGGAAAAACACATGAGCTAGGAGAGGCTGCAGCAGTTGGCTTTCGCCTGAGTCTACTGCACATGTGTCAAACACAAGGCCTGCAGGCCGAATCCGGCCCTCCAGGCCATTTCATGTGTCCCTCGCACCTCTCTTGGAGCTGTGGCACTCCCCCTGCCTGGGGGGCTGAAAGAAGCACAAAGAGGGTCTGAGGGAATAAAAGAGGCACAGAGAGGGGCTAGGGGGCAGAAAGAGGCACAGAGAGGGTCTCAGCTGGGACCAAGAAGTTAAACAAAGTTAATGTAATTAACAGTGCTTGGTGATAATTGCCTGATGATTAAAAAAAATAACTTTCTGTTTTCAAAATTTATTTTTCAATAAATTGTACACTAGTTGTACACTTCAATATCTGCTTGCCTTTATTTTTACTAGACTTCTACTTTCAGAGCTAGCTATTACTAAAACCAGTAATAATTGAATACAGAGCCAATTATTTAATATGATAAAAGAGAAGATACAATTATATAGTTTTACAGATACAACCGGCCCTTTGAGGGCCACCATAATGCTGATGTGGCCCAGGATGAAATTGAGTTTGTCACCTCTGGTCTACTGGGAAGGGCAAGATTCCGCGTGCGCACGCGTACACACACACCTTGGCTAACTGGAGCGGTTTTAGGAGGGGCGAGGCTGCCTCTCCTGAAACTGCAAACCCCAGGATTCCATAGGATGTTGCAAGTGGAATCATAGTACTATAACAGCCTAGTGCAGAAATGGCCTCAGTTTGCAACAACTGAAGTTAAGCCTAGGACAAAGGGGACACTTTGAAGGAGAAGAGAGAAACTGGGATATTTCAAAAGCAGCTGAAAAAATGGGACAACAGATGAATAACTGGGGCAGTCCCTGCCAAATCAGAACAGTTGTAGGGTATGCTTCTGAAAGAATGTGGTCCTTGACAAAGGAAACATTGGCCACCTCTGCACTATGATAATCTTAAGCAGAATGCATGAGGTTGAGAGTAATGTTCCTGCTCCTTTTCCTCAAACCATCCAGCACTACAGCTGAATAAGGCCAAAGGCATTCTCATGGTATTCAAAACTGATCAGTTATCTGTAAAGAAATAATTGAACAACATGTCCTAATTCCTCTCTTGCCTTGTAGGAGTGGACACAAGCAATCATTCAAATGCCTGGGTCACTACATTTGATTTCTGATCTGATCAGCTCTAATTCTGATAGTACTCATTTGCAGAAATTACACTTCCAGCAACCCAAACACACCCAGAAATGCATTTGCACACATGAGCACTTAGGCAAGCACAAGATAATTGGACTCTTATTGCACTGCACCTTCATAGGCCTGCCAGCAAGATTTATGTGTGCAATTTAGGTGGCTGCTTCTGGAATAACTCTGTGTTAATGTACAGCAGATAGTTGTGAGGGCAATGCATAGTCATTTTGTATTGCAGCTGAGACAAGGAACATAGCCCTTGCTTCACTGGAGCAGCCAGATAACTCAAATGTAATTAGCTGTTGTCTATAATCTCCTTTGTCTGGAATTATCTTATCATGCTAGAGAAGTGCTAGATCATCAACCAGAGTGATTTTCAAACACTACTGAACTCATCTTTAAAGGATTTCTTCTGGCAATTGTCTGTTCCACACAGTGCAATACATTGGCCAATTAACTGCTTTTGCTTGATCCTTAACACATATTGTTGGAACAAGACAGCTGATGTCTCAATATCATCCTTAATATCCTAGCTGTAACCATTACACTTCTCCTTGATTTTATTACTGCCCTGAAAACATTGGTAAGAAAGGGTAGAAAAAACAAGAAAGAGATTCGGTATGAAGCCAAACATAATGAATGATAATTCTTGGATGTCAGCAGAAGGCATAGATGGCCAGTTTACGACTCAGTGTCCCAACTTTCATGAAGTTATATGCCCAGCAATGTAAGACCAAGTCCTTACTGTGTCCAATTACCATTTGTTATGTGGGGCCTGATTTGTAATGAACCACAGCCCTTTTAACACCACACAGTTATAGCACTGTGACTGCATTTTAAATACCATGGCTGCCCTCTTTCCCATCCTTCTAATGCTGATGTTGCTTAAAAAAACTTCCAGCTAGATAGAGGATGAGTGAAAAATGGCTAAGTGGGGAGATGTAAAAAGCCTTTATAAAAAGAAACTTCTCCGTGAAAGAATTTTTTAACTGAGGTATTCACTGTATTGTCATACACAGGAAATTGGAGTGAAGTCTTAAAATTGCCCATCACCAATGAGGACCTGGGCATCAGAATGATCAGGGACACAGGTCATACTCTTCCTCACTGCCACACTGCTGTCTTTGTCAGCCTCAATAGGTACCCATGGATGCTGTCTGCTGATGCCAAGCCATTTTTAGGCATGTACCTAAGATGCTGTAAAAGTGAAGATCTTTGCCTTTTGTAGGTGAACTTAACAAATACGTTCCAAAATACACATTGTGGTGATACCACTTTTAGGTCAAGAAGAGGACATAAGGCATATCACACTAACTTTGAAAGACCATTTGGCAAAGATAGTTTCAAAAATCATGCATAGAAGAAAACTGACAATGCTACGAGTGAATTGATCTGCTCATTGTTTGAGGTATTTCCCTAAGTTAGTTTTTAAGTTGGTCTTGAGGTAGAGAGGATGCACATGAAAAATTGAGCTAACCACATACCTCACCCCCCCAGCCATGGCTGTGAGACAACTGGAAACAAAGGCAGTAAGAGAAATGCAAGTGGGTGGAGTGACCCTTTACTTTGGCAGAAACAAGGAAACTTCTTTTAAGAAGTGGGTCTGTCTCTATCCTTTGCAAGGTTTCAGGCCAGATTGTAGGCAGATATGGTGAGTCCCTCAGGAAGCTTATGTACTGTAAAAAAAATCTCGACAATAACAAGCACTTCCTCTAGTTTAGGATGCCCCCACTCAGCATCTAAGTTTGGTATCCTCACATTCAGAAACAAAACAAAATAAAGTAATTCAGGAATAGCCGTGTTAACCAAAGAACAATATCTCAAACACAGATGGTGGTGATAACTTTATCAAGACAACCAAAAGGCACAAAATAAATTATGCTAGCTTTTGAAGCTGACTGCCTTCTTCATCAGGCAAAGGTAGTTAAAAAAAATCATGCAGGAGAAGAAAATTTGTGATAATAGGGTTATAGACTTGCATCTTGTTCAAGGTCTTTGCCATAGTGTTTACCATGCATAGCATACGGACATCCTCATTGGGGAGATGTGCCTGGCCATGTTTCCTCACTGAACGTACTTTCTGTGCAAACTTGGTTTGGATTGTGCTTAATCTGTGAAATGCACTTGTTACTTCAGCCCAGGCCTACCTGGTGATAGCACTAGATATCTCTTTCGATATCAAAATCATTCGGCCTTCCTCTGCCATCCCGCTCCACGTGTTTGTGAGGCCTCCGGACAAGCACGTAAACAGGCGTGGCCGGTAATTGTTGGACATTCCATTCTCCACCTAGGCAGGCAGAACAGAGCCACTCTGTTGCTTCAGGGACCTCCCTGCAAACACTTTTTGCTTAAGCGCAACACTAACAAAGGCGCCCGGCTCTGAGCCGATAGTCTTACAAAGCTAAGCATCTTGTATTTGCATACTGGCTACACTATTGTTGATTCTGCGCTAAGCCAATCATGTTAAACTTGACCTTTTCTGAAGCTTTGTCCCGCTCCAAACTCACATTGTTCTCTCCGAGTATGGCATGGCCTGCAGTCACAATTCACCCTATATAAAACCCCTGAATCCAAGAGCACATCAGATCGCTCTAACTGCCAGAACCCGCCGGACCACTTGGATCGCTCCCGAGTTCCAGACCACCTTGCTGCCGCTTTGTCTGGCCAGCTCCCCTCAGCCTCCACGCTGAGTTTCTTCCCTACCATCTTCAGCTTCTTCAGGACTACAAGAAAAGGTGTCGTATCACCCATTTCCCCCGAAAAACCATACTTCTAATTCTTCCATTAGCTGTGTGATTGTGGTGTCTTTACTGTTTGTTTTTTAATAAAAACATCATTTTTGCTATTTTAAAACTGTCTGACTGCTTGACTGACCTGACCCCGTAGACACTGGGTTACAAGATCCCTGCTAAGTTACCCTGACTCTCGCTAGCGTGCTCCAGATAATTTCCCCAACTTTGTGTCTGTGTTTTGGTTATTTGGGCGCCCCTGCCGGGACCCCCAGAGAACAGGGTAACACACTCTTTCTAATAGTTTTGATGGACAGTAAATCAGAAGGGTACATTTCACATGATAGAGCTATACTTACAACATACCTGAACCCCCAAATTACAAGTAGTTAATTTTGACAAAACATGTATCTACTTCATGACCTACTCAAAAATATTTTAGCCATTTCTGCACCTTAACTGATCCTGTTGTCCTCCTGTCATGATTCCAGCAGCACCTTTGCCATGAAGAGAGTGCAATGGGAACACTTCCCTCCTCACCTGACCGGCTCCCTGTGGAAGGGAGCGTCAACAACATGTGTCTTCCTTCTGCAGTGCAGCTGGACTCTTTTCCATTCTATTCTTGAGAAAGAAGTGCCTCCATCATGCCTCCTGACCTTCCACATGGCTGGGAAGAACGGGAACATTGTGCGATCGGGGGTCATTGATGGAGCTTTTCCATCAATGATATACCCTGTGATTGTGCTGGCTGGTGATGCAAGCAGGACAGGACTGTGACAGCATCATGCAGAAATGTTGTTACAATCCCACTGACCATGCTCGGTCTGGACTGGCAGCCAAAGGCAACTGATAACACACACAGCAAGAGGTTTTGGTGGCAAAGTAATTAGTCAGTTTACTTTAGCAAGGAGACAGTCTTACAAATGAGAAGCAAAAAATTGTCCCAGCAGGGTCTATAAATCAGAGGCAGGCAATATAAACACAAGTAAGAGGCAAGAACAACAGGCAAGGGAAACAAACAGAAACACAGCAGGAGAAACAGTCAGTTCATCACTGACAAGATCTGGAGCGAAATGGCTCAGCTCTTATAGGTTCAGACATCAGCTCTGCTGGTGCTTGATTAATTGTTGTTTGGCATAAATTCACTGGGAGCAGCATAGGAGTCCATTTTGGTGTCTATGCTGGATGAGGGTGGGTAAGTCATTCTCCATGTCAGAAAGAGCAGGGCTCCCTGCTGGGGCTGGCACTACTCCCTGTTCTGTCGCTTGGGTGGGTGGTGGTACTGTCTGCTCTGCAGGTTCTGCTGTTACAGTCTGGGAGCCAGAGCTCAGAGCAGGTTCTGCTGTCTCCGACTCTGAGTTTGAGTTTAGGTCCTGGAAGCCCATGACATCCACTCCTCTCACATCCCCATGCTGGGACACCATTGTCATGTGGAAAGGGTCTTTGAGTGACCATGCAGGCAGGATAATTCTGGGAATTGTTGTCTGAAAAGCCCCGCCCCCCCAAGTTCTAACTAGTATGTTTTATGTTCATGGAGACAATAAATGACCTTGAGGCAAAGCATATGTTTCATGCCTTCTAGTAAAGAAATATATTACATAAAATAAATTTAAAGCATCAAATGTGAACACCATACCTTAACATTCCTGTTTAGCCAGCTTTAATGTTCTCCTCTTTTAATAATCCTTTGCTTGTATTGGAAATATTCATTAAGATGAATTAGTAATGATTTTACATGTGTGATTGATGTAAGTCTATATCCTAGTAAAGAGAAAATGTGTTTTAATAGAATAATTTATTATATCAGTTACTTTCTTGTCTAGGCTCAGTAAATGTCAAAGCTTGTTAATGAATGGCATCAGTTATTACCTCTAGGATAATAACCATTGATAAATTGATGTTATTTTTATTGTAATTGGGAAGCTGTGGTCATGTTGAACAATTGTGCAACAATAACCTCCAGTGTTCTCAAGGTGCTTCTTGTCTGTGAAAATATACAGTTGGTTTCCTGTTATTTCAATTTATTTTTATTGAAATATCCTGCTGTTTCTTATAACTTCCAGTAGCCTAACATGGGAGCAAGCAATCCTGTTTATTTGTGCAACTACAGTACTCCTTTTTATCTAGGTGTCTGAAGTAGAGAGAATGTACTTTACATGATTACAATTTCCACAGATATCTCACGAAATACTCTTGGGAACTATGGTTCTGAGAGGACTGAGGATAAATTTCTGAATATTTCTCCCTAAACTGCAAATCTCAGGATCCCACAGGATGCTGCCATGGCAGTTAAAGTGGAGTCATAATGCTGTGATTGTGTAGCGTGAAAGGGCCCCAGTTGTCAGCTCCATTCCCTAAGAAACAGAATTGGGTTAGAAGTGGAAGAAAGCTGTCACAGGGACTGTTTAAAGCTTTAATCCCCCTGCTGTTTGTCTGCTAAAAAACTTCTCTTTAAATAGTTTTTTTGGGGAAATATAGACACAGTATCTTTTTCCATATAAGGAAAAACCTTGGGTGAGAGTGATCTTTAATGGAAGCACCAGAGAAGAAGCTGTTAACATGCCATCTTTCAGTCACACTGCTGCTCTCACTTGACATTTTGCTCCCTGAAGATCATGACAAAATGGTGACCCTCACCTCCTTCCACATGCAAAAACTACCTGCATTGGCAGATGAGTCCTACATAAGCCCTGCCTGTGGGATTCCATCCTCCACTACATCTAGGGACAACAAGCTAGCTCAGGAGAGTAGCTTAGAGGGCAAACTTCATGGCATGTCATCACCTATGGCTTAGTAGCATTGCCAGATTGAAAACTGGAGTGGGTTCCTGTACCTTTACTGGTGGTGTTGAAGAGGGAATTTCAGCAAGGTTGTGCTTGTTACCTTCTTTGCTGACAAGCTATAACTTGCCCAGCTTCTTTCTGCTACACAACCATTAACGATACAGGAACCCTCTCCAGCTTTCAGTCTGGCAACTCCACTTATGAAATGAGAAATGTGTATCATCGCCCTTCACCTACACATCCCAGGTATCAGACACCTCAGGTGACCAGCTCACTTCACCTAATGGTGGGGCCAGCCCTTGTGTAGAGGTCCGCTGCCAGATAGAGAGCATTAAATAAAAATGTATGGTGATGCTGAGTCAGTTTAGAAATCCTTCAAAATGGGTACAGTATAAAGGTATAAGACCTTAAGGATGCAATGCTTATTATTTATTTAGATTTTTATTATTTATTTATTTATTTTTATTATTTATTCATTATAATTATGTTTCATGCTTCCAGAGTTTCCAGACTGAAAACTGGCACAGGCTCCTGGAGCTTTAATGGCTGAATAGAAGAGGAAATTTCAGCAGGTGTAGCTTGCCACCTGGTTGCGTAGCAAGCCATATCTGATTAAATTCCCTCCTCTACACATCCCTGAAAGGTAGAACTCTCTCTGCTTCACAATCTGGTAACCTTATTATGGCTACAAGGTGGCATACAGAGTTCTTTCCTTCTTCTTTTAATTTTTAACTGCCCCACAAAGACCTAGGTGGGATCTTTGGTCAGACTGCACCTGGAATACTATGTCTAGTTCTGGGCACCACTATTCAACATGGATATTGGCAAGCTGGAACATGTCCAGAGGAGGGCATCCAAAGTGATAGGAGACCAGAGACCTGGAAACCGTGCCATATAAGGAGAGGCTTAGGGGCTGGGTATGTTTAGCCTGGGGAAGAGAACGTGATAGCCATGTCTAAATATTTGAAGGCATACCATATGGGGGATGAAGCAAGCCTGTTTTCTCCTGCTCCAGAGACTAGGACAAGGAGCAATTGATTCAAATGCAGGAAAAGAGATTCCATATAAACTTTAGGAAGAATTTCCTGAAGTAAGAACAGTTTGGTAGTAGAATGTACTGCCTTGGGGTGTGGTGGCAGGGATGCTTTAATTGTGTATTCCTGTGTGGCAGGGGTTTGGACTCGATGGTTCTTGTGGTCTCTACCAACCCTATGATTCTATGATAATATGTGTTATCCAATGAGTTTCATGAATGAGTATTTGAGTTCAAGTCTCTAACCATTACAGTACACTGACCCATTATTGTGAAGCTCATGGCTAGTTACAAGGTACAGAATAAGGTAAAGCTGAATCTAGTCATCAATAAATGTATCGCAAATCAGGAAAATGCAAGCCTCATTTCTAGTCCTCTGCCACCACAACAGAGGCCATTTCGACACTAGTCTGTTATAGTGCTATTATTCCACTTGCAACATCCTATGGAATCCTGGGGTTTGCAGTATCGGGAGGGGCCAGCGGGCCCCTCCTGAAACCGCAAACCCCAGGATTCCAGAAGATGTTGAAAGTGGAATAATAGCGCTATAACAGACTAGTGCCGAAATGGCCAGAGCTATAAGGCTGGAATAAGATCTGTCTGTTTAGGAATACCAAAACCTCACAGGCTCGGTAGGTCAATAGTCTTTTATTTTGTAGCACAATCATTTTCATTCTTCACATGCAGTTTTCAGATTTGTCCCATTTAAATGTTATTTTTCAGTCTTTTCTGTGATTTTTTTTTCATTACTTGCTACCATACAGTCATTCCCCCCTTTATTGGTATGAAACTGAGCCTTAAAACACACATCCATATTAAACACCATATGACACTGTATTCACCTTGTAGATTTGTAATAACACTTTTTTTTTCCTGAAAGGAAGAACTCATAACTGTATCTGTTCACTAAACGGGAAGCACAGTTGGAAAATGACTAAAGAGAAAGGAGACAGGTGCGAGCACACAAAATGACTGCCAGATATGGAAATCATCTAAAGCCCTGCAGAACACCTGGCTTTTATTTATAGCTTGACAAGGGAATTAGCTCTATGAACACCTTTTGAAACTGTTTGCTAGGTTTCAAATGGAGTTAATCTGCTGAGAGCCATAAATCCTTGTCATCCAAGTCCAAGGAGAATCCTCAGAGTCTTAAGAACTTCCCCGCTCAAAGTGTCATAGGGAACCTTTGGATCGACATCATGAAAAAACAGATACAGACACTGATCTGGTGGATGAAGAATTAACTGCCCTCCTGTCCCTTAAACAAAATAGGAAATAAATACACATATCTATGTATTTATTTACAAGTAGTTAATAAAACAAATCCTGACTATTTAGATCAAAAAGGGTTACTAGTTCTCAAAACAAACCTTTCTGAACCGGGAGCACAGCTTGGGCCTGGTGTTTGGACCCATTGGTAGAGCCTGGAAATCCAAGTGAAAATATTTCATTCATCTCAGAAGTACAGCTTTTGCATATGTTTACACATTCCATCAGTGCCAAGCAGTATACTGGTGATGAGGTGTCTGTGATCCTGCAGATGTAGGTGAGCCTCCCTTTCCAGTGTCCCGGCCAGGTTGGCCAACAGTAAGAAATCATAGGAGTGAGTATATATTTATTTATACCATTTTTGTATTGTCTCTCAGCCCACCAGGGCCCCACAGTGCAGTGGATAAAAACAATTTTAAAAACACATACATTAAAAATAACTTGGCTAGAAATCACTAGGGCAGTAACAAATGCATAACCACCTCAGTTACATAGCTATATTGTATCTCACAGCCTGCACACCACAATCTTCACTTACCAGGCAGCAGCCACTGCAAGTGACAGAGATCTCTTCCCCTTGAATGGGAAGCAGCTCACTGGCATTTCTACCACCTCTCCATGAGTGATCTCCAGAACAACAATCAGAAGCAGAGTCCCTATCACAATGGAAATGTCAGTCAGCTGCTTCCTGATCATGGGGGGTGTAGAGCCCTGTTGCTCACAACATATTACACATTCACAACTGCCTTAGTGAATTCCAGATCTTACGTCTTAAGGATAATTTAAAAGAAGACAATTTCAAGGACCAAACATCGTGATGAACAGCTCTGCTGGAAACTCTAAAAGGATGGAGCCAGCCTGACATCCCTTGAGAGGAAGTTCCATAGTTGGGGTGTTGCTACAGAGAAAAACCAATCACATGTTCCCACCTACCAAGCCTCACAGGGCTGCACTAAAGACCTACACTTAGGATCTCTAGTTGCAAGAAGGCTTATATAAAATGTGGTATTTTAGATGTCTTAGATATCTTAACTCCAAGCCTTTTTTAGGGCATTATAGATCAAAGTAGTAACCATTCATTAACTCCTGAAAGCCCACAAATTTTCCATTGTTGCAATACACCCAGATGTGATAATAGGAAAACTTTGATTACATTAGAAACTCATACAGATTGCAACAGTATCACAAGCAAAGGAAGAACTGAAAGTGCATGCAAAGCAAGTAACTTCAGCAAATGAGTTCATCCATAGACGGTTGGAGTTAGCAACCGTTGCATACCTATGCTCACTGGTAGTTCCATTGCATGTCACTGTCTAGGAGATTAGGCATAGCATGCTTATGGTAACATCCTGTTTGTTTGTTTGTTTACCCTCCCTTTCTGCACCAGGAAGGCCTTCCTTTGTTCTCTGGGGTCTTATGTGCTTAGACACCCACCTCTCTCTTTCCTTGGAAGCATGTGTGATAAGAGCTTCTCTGGGTGAGATGCTCCAACTCTCCTGATACCATGTAGTACTCTTTCTTTTCTTACCTTCCTCAAGAAGATGAACCTGTGTTGCTTATGGACAAGTATTCATAAGCAAAAGTACTTTTATATATCTTATCTAGAAAACTAAGGACCTTTCCGGATTACACTGTTATAGTGCTATTATTCCACTTTCAACATCCTGTGGAATGCTGAGGCTTGCAGTTTAGGAGGGGGATGTAGAATTCTCAGCCAGAGAGATCTTTGGCCTCAGTAAACTACAAACCCCAGAATTCCACAGGATGTTGAAAGTGGAATAATAGCATTATAACAGTATGGTGTGGAAAGGCCCTAAGTTAGATTTCTTTCTCTGCTAGATCTTGTGGGGGTTGATGATGAGCTTGTTACCCCAATTTTTGGGGTCTCTTGGGGGACACCTCCATATGCTCCACATGATGGGGAATGGAAATGAGCCAGAGCACAAGCAATCACAATGCGAGAGGCAGGATAACCTAGTGGGGTCTTTTTACCTAGTTTTTACGGGGTCAGGCCAAGCCAAAAACCAAACGTAAATGTCCAGTAAATGATTTTATTGAATAAAAGTCTCATGTACCAACACAGACATCCAAGAGCTATTAAGAAACAAAAGAGAGGAAATTGGACAGGGAAATATTAAAGGGGTGTCGCTGGGGTAATACTGCACCTTGTCCTGAAGTCCGTAGTCCGGAAAGATAGCAGAGAGATGAGACTCAGCATGACGAGGACTGAGGGGCTTACTCGACGGACAGAGCAATGGTCTGCTGGGAAGACCAGGAGCGATCTGAAGAAATGCTCAAAAACCGGGACTATTTGTAGGGGGGAAAGTACCTGGAGGACTAATCCTTTTCCAGGGAGAACAATGCGTGTTGGAGTGAGAACGAAGCTCCACAATGATAATTTCCTTTGCGTGATGAGATTGCAAGGTGTTGCTAAAGTCTCTGGATCTTCGGCTGTGTTTTGTGGTGTGACTTCTTGTAAATGGTCCTCGCCTGATGGGATATTTGCTCATCTTGGGGCAGACACGCTAATCCCCTCAAGTCAGCTTCTTGGGGCCATGGACCTTTTGTTTATCAGGGGTTTACATAGCTTGAGGTCTCCTGGGGCTACGTGACTGAGGATTTTACTGGCCTGACCTGGTTTTCTGCTGTTCGACCGTGCCTGCCTATAGTGATTTGGGTGTTGGACTAGGGCCCTGGAGACCAGGGTCTGAATCCCTGCTTGACCATGAAAGCACATTGGATGACCTTGGGGAAATCACTCTCACTTAGCCCCAGAGGAAGGCAATGGCAAACCCCTTCCAAACAAATCTTTCCAAGAAAGCCCTGTGATAGGTTCCTGTTGGGGCTGTCATAATTCAGAAATCATTTGAAGGAAGACCAGAACAACAATGGAATAGGAACCAAGTATTGAGAGGACTTTTTAAAATCTTCTGTACTAAAAATTCCACTCAATAGATTGAAAAGCCTGAAGCGCTGAGACTTCTCCCAAGGATAATAAGTAAATCTGTGGCAGAGAACTTTCCCATTACTACAGTGCACTGCCATTGTAAGAGTTTATGGACTATGTCAGTATCATGGGGCCAAGGAGATGTAATAGGAAGCTCTGTGAATCTCACTCATATTGTGTATGAAAAGCAACCATGGTAACTGTTATAATCTGTGCCAGGAGATAATGTAAAATGAGCCAGGCCAAATGGTTGGACTAGACAGCCACCAGACACTTCTCATTCCAGCCCATGTTGTTTGGTTATTCTGCCAGATACAACTATCAAAATTCTGGTAACTCATTTTTTTTTAATAGAGATAGCATCAGAGACTCAAGTGTAATGCTTCCCAAAACTTTTAGTACCCAAGATATTTTGGATTTCAATCCCTAGAATCCCTGACTGTTAGCCACAGTGGTTGGGGCTTCTGGGAGTTGAAGATCAAAATGTCCAGATGATTAAACATTAAGACTAAGAACCACTGTTCCAGCATGGATGTACTATCTGTGGAGATTAGGCAGGAAACTGCCATTATGGTAGTTACTCTCCATCTGAGGAACTTCATCTCAGAAGAGAACTGCCTATTGTCTGCCTTATTTCCTTTCTTATATAAAGCATAGTTTGTTCCTGTTCTATTGGGCTTTCAGTTATTAGTTTAAGTTCATTGTTTAGATTTTTTTTAAAATAATGGATGCCCATTTCACTTTGACAGGAGGATTGTTGGAGCTGTTTTAATTAATACTGATTTGCTTAAGCTGTGATTATTATTTTTCATTCTGCTTCATGTTTATGATTATTGTAGCTTTCTTTTAACAAGTTACTGTTAATGATATTCTGTGAAATTTATGGGGAAAAGGCGACACACAAATACTTTAATAAACAAATGGCCAAGTACTTACATATTACATAGCAACACATTCACACTACATTTCAGTGGGTAACAGTGGGTAGGATCCTTTTTGGCTAGAATCCTGTTGGAGGCACATGTCATTTGTCCTTTTTTGGATATAGTGCAGGGGTTATATCTTGATTATGTTTGTGCAAGGGGAATTCTTCCAGCATAACTTTCACATAAGTGGTTGCCCTTCTGAAGATATTGCATAAAAGTGTCCCTGATATATATTGATGTGGGAGGTCTAATGATCATTGAGAAACAAGAGCACAGATCAGCACGATGCAAGCCGTGTGATCAGTTGCCCAATACTGCTGTCCAGTATACTGGCAGCATAGCACACCCATGACATAGCATAACTTTATAATGCATAACCCCTCTATTGAGCTTTAGTCAAAGGAGGTGTTAATTTCTGCAAAACAAAACCAATTATTATTCCTTTACTCTGCTCAGCATCTTGACTGGAATCCTGTTAGTTACTTCCAACTAGAAGGGGTCCTATTTAATCAACAGCTGAAGGTTGAATCAACACATCAATGCCATGGATTCAGTGGGTCTTCACTAGCTGGAACTAACAGGAGGACTCAGGCTTGTATTTGTGAAGTTTAAGTTGTTGCAAAACATGGTCTCCAAATGTTGCTGAACTGCAAATCCCATCATCCTTCACCATTGACTATGCTGACTGAGGCTGATAGGAGCTGCAGTCCAACAACATTTAGAAGGCTACACATGTAGTGGTCATATTGGCTGGGGGATTCTGGGAGTTGTTACCAAAAAAGAGAACATTTCAGAGCTCTTCTAGACATGTTCCCTACCTTTGGCAAACAAAAAACTAGATTATAAATACAATGGCCCCTCCACTTTCATGAGGGTTTGAGGCATGGAAAAATCATGTGGGGCAAAAGTGGAAAGTGGAAAAACTATGGATAACTCTCCCCCCCCACAATCCCCCTCCCATTCTCTTCCAGGAGTCTCCCCTCCCATTCCCTTGCCATTTGTGTGCTGGGGCCATACACGAAGGGAGAAGGAAGACTCAGGTGAGCTTTCCCTTGCCTCCATTCCCATTCCTTTTGTCTCACCATGAGTTCTTAGCACCAGAGACAGAGACAAGGAAATTGGAGGGGCAGTTCTTGAGAGAAGGAAGGCTTGTGTCAGCCTTCCTTCCCCCTTCCCTTGCCTTCTGTCTCAGTGCAAATTGTCTGCGCCAGTGTCACACCCCTGTTCTAGAACCCAGACAGGACCCTTCCCAACAGCCACAACACAGTGACACAAACAGCATAATACTTACTGCAACCAGCATGGGTGAAAAAGGGAAAGCCCAGGAGACTTGGAGCATTTACAGTTAGGCAAACAGCTGGGGGAGGCTGTCAGCCTATACAAGCAGGGAAAGGGAAGGGAAGAAGCCAATGCTGACAAAGGGATGGGAAGAAGCCATTGCAGACATCTGATCTTATCAGTGGAAACACTGTGTTTCATGTTTAGGTCCCTTACTCATGTTCCTGGAAACTTTGACCCCCCTCCCTTCATTACTGGACTATCACTCTGAATTTACTACAGACTTGGACTGCAAAAACAATGACTAGTAATTGGCTAACAAACTGTTATCGACCTTCTTTGAGGCTGCTTGTCATGCCCTGCTTCCAGAGCATGGACTCTGACTCAGAGTTGGAAGCTGAAAGCATGCCAGAGACTGAAACAGGGGGCATGCCAGGACCTGCTATAGAGAGAGAGGTTACAGTGCCAGAAATAGAACAGAGGGTGGTGCCAGCTCCAACAGAGAGTCCTGCCTCTTGAGATACAGAAGAACACTTAGACACAGATTTGCACAGCACAGGCATCAAAGAGAGACCCAGCGTCGCTTTCTCAGAATTTATAACCAGCAACAATCAATCAAGGCACAGCTGTGCTAGGCTTTGGGTCTATTTAGCTGGCATTCTTCCCCTCCAGGAGTTTTCAGAGCTTATCTGGTCTGTTACCTTGCTGGATGCCTTGACAAATGCTTGGATTGACCTTGGACACTCTTTTGCTGTGAAACCCTGCTGGACTTTGTTTATGTTGGACTTTATTTATGACTCCTTGCTTACTGCCTGGAAGTAGTAACAAGCTGGGAGATATTCAGTTTGTTTTGTTTGATTTATCAGCTGTGCCAGGACTGAGGTAGGACACTGCTGATAAAAGACTCTAATTGGAGAACTGTGAACCTTGGCTGTCTGCTGGCAAGGAAATGGGAGGAGAAGCTCCAGAGGGAGAAAGAAGGCATGGGAGAGCCTTCCCCCCACATTCCCTTGCCTTTCATCTGGGTGCTTGCCTTCCTTCTTCACATCCGGCAAAATGCAAGGTAATAGGGGAAGGCGAATGGGGGGAAAGCATATACGCACCTCACAAATAATCAAATTCATTAGGGTCAAACCCATGAATGTGGAGGGAAGACTGTACTACCTTCACAGCTACAACATTAAACTCACTGTGCAGATAAGAACAAAAGCAAAAGAGGCCTTTTGCAGAGTGCTAGAGTTCCCAGGATTTTATCCTTCAACAGTCATACTGCACTAGAGGCACACTGCACTACACAACCACTAGCCTTTGATTTTCCCACTAGGCACCAAGCAGCTGGTCAGCCAGCCACTTAATCATGGCCCTTAAACTCTGTCGACAGAGGCTTGTTTCTCATTAAAGCACCTGAAAGCAGACCAAGTGATAGTCCTAAGGGAGATATAAAGAAGAAAGGTATTGGTTTTCAGACACAGTTCAAAAGTAACAAACCCCAAACTTGGCCAAACAGAAACAATTGTCATTAATTCAGTTTTCCTCCCCAGTGAGCAGTCTGAAATAAAGCACCTTGGCTCTGTTTTGCTGAGACAAATCCTGGAAATGTCTGAAAGACGAAAATGACAAGACTCTATATACAAATTTATGGTTCCATTTTCTACCAGATGGGTCTCTGGAAGGTAATTGGAAGCTGGTAATAAATAAATAAAGACATATAGGTGTATAGATATAGATGAATAGAAATTTCAGGACAAATAAGGTAAAAAAATATCTTTCTATTCGAGCGGTAGAAGTTTGCACTGACTTCTTTTCAGGCCTTATCACCTGTACCTATTAACAAAGTAGAATCTGTCCTAACAATACTTTTACAATTTATTAGCGAAAGAACAATATGATATTTAACAAAATATATTGTTAAATAATGTTGTCATTTCAACATGCACACTCTGAATTAATTTTTGTGTGGAAAGAAATTTAACTTTACACACTTGCAAACAGCAAGATTTCAAGACAGGTGCTTTGTGGTGTGCCACATAAATGAGAAGGCAAGCCTTCCTCTGTCCTCAGTAATGGTGACAATCACTGAGATCACATTGCTTCAGCCTAAGAGCCAGTTTATGCATAGAAATCTTGAGCTTGAAGTAAATAGTTACAAATAACTGATTACTTGTACTTCATTTTTTTTGTTATAACTGTGCCCTAACCCAGGTCCTTATCACACCATGCTGTTATGCCAAGTTACACCATTTGAAAACTGCTTCAGCTCTACCCACAGTGATAGCTGATTGCTGATGCTGTGTATCACACGCTTGCCACATTTGCACTGTATCAGCATGATTTGCACAGTTTATTCGTCTGCAGTAATGCCATTATCACCACCCCATTTGTCCTGCCTAGTGCTTCAATTTTTTTTTAAGTATAGCCATAATACTGCTGCTGTGGCACAACATCATTATGGCACAGCCACCACTGCCCAAATCTCTCCTTCCGAGAGCTGGCACAGGAAGAGAAACATAAAACACCATTCCCTGCTATTTTGATATCTTTCTCTGTCAAAAACAAGTGCTTATCACACTAGTCAGACATTGCAGGTTGTCCTATTCAAAAACCATTTCATTTGTACTCATTAAGCCATCATAACACTATTACAGTAAGATATGATAGCATTATTACACTATTACCTTAAAACAAATAAAAAGTAAGTTTTCAAAGGTAATGCTTTTGTTACCTCACTGGTAAACCCTGTCCCCGGGTCTACAATTTTGATATTAAAATATGATTCAATGTGCCTGAGAGGGTCATCTGGATGAGCAGGTAGGCAGCAGTGGTCAAACAATCAAAAACCAGGTTAGGCCAGTACAATCCCCTGTTACGTAGCCCCAGGAGACCTCAAGCTGTGCAAGCCCACAGTAGACAAAGGGCCCTCAGCCACTAAGGAGCCAACTTGAGGGGATTAGTGTGTTCTCCCCCAAGTTGAGCACTGACAGCAATAAAATCCTATCAGGCAAGGACCATTTATATAAATTCACACCACAACCCAAGGTAACTGAAGATCCTGAAACTTTGGCAACACCTTGTGATCTCATAATGCAAAAGAAGTTGTTATTGTGGAGCTTCCTTTCTGTTGCAACGCCCTTTGTTCTCCCCGGGAGAGGATTTGGCCTCAAGGTACTTTTTCCCCTACAAATAGTCCCAGTTTTTGAGTGTTTCTTTGGATCACTCCTGGTCATACCAGCAGACTGTTTCTCTGTCCGTCGAGTAATCCCCTCAGCCCTCTCCGTGCTGAGCCACACTTCGCTGTTTTCCCCAGACCAAGGACTTCAGGAAAAGGTGCAGTATTACCCCAGCTACAAACCCTTCAGTATTTCCCCTATCCAGTTTCCTCTCTTTTGCTTCTTAATAGGTCTTGAGTGAGTGATTGCATTGGTGCATGAGACTTTCATTTAATAAAATCATTTATTCGACATTTTCATTTGGTTTTTGGCTTGGCCTGACCCCGTAAAAACTGAGTAAAAAGACCCTGCTAGGTTACCCTGCCTCTCGCATTGCTATTGCTCGTGCCCTGGCTAGCTTCCACTCCCTATCACGTGGAGCACATTAGAAATCAGGGTAACACTTTGATAGCAACGCTGTGGTGTGTGGTACAACAGGAAAGCAGTGGAGAAATCTTTGGAAAATAACCCCATGCAGTAAAGGCATCAGAATAGTAACTATCAGTGCTTAGCTAGTCAGGGTCACAATGTTTTTGCACTATAACAGCAAACCATTTTTATCTAATATATAAAAGTCAAAGTTTGTTTGCCTGTGTCAGGTTATTACCTTACATGATTGACTGCCTAAGGAGATTCTATGGAATCCTGGGGTTTGCAGTTTAGGGAGGGGCCTTTAGAATTCTCAGCCAGAGAGTGCTTAGGCCTCAGTCAACTGTGTCTGATAGAGACATGGCCTAGCAACAAGGAGGAGGGCAGTGTATAGCCTCAGGAACCCAATCTCTGTATGTTAATAACTCTGAATACAGATTGGATTGGGGAATATGGGGAAAAGTTACAAGTAATGGGGGATCAGAGACACAGGATCTCAAATCTTTCTAACAAGTATTACCTATGAGAAAATAAAATCCCGGGCAATACCAGGTATATACACTAGTATAAATATAAATCTGAAAAGTGTTTCAAGAGCATTGACCGCAGAAAACACAGCTATACTCTCTGGAAGTTTTGTCCCTCCCACCCAAGCACCAGAAGTAGTCTGACGTCTACTCTGCTGAAGATTTTCCTGGGAATCCCCAAGAAACGGACAACCAGACCACACCCACACCGCACTCACTAATCAATTGTTCTTGCAATGAAGTGAAGTAAGACATCCACACTTAAACTGGCTACTGAATCATAGCAGGAAAGGGAGTTAGCAGATTATTTTCAGCAAGATAAAAATCATGTTCCCAATTACTATATAGCACAATAACACTGGGATAGTCACAACATCAAGTGACAAGGCTGAGACAAAAATGGGACCAAACCACTGCTATGACAGTATAATGGCATGGTGTGATAAGGACCCAAGTTAGATTATAATTTAACAAGAAATTATAACTTCACTCTTTTTGCAGTATACTTGAAGTATTTTAATTAATTTTTTAGAGTTGTGACTATTTGTCACTAACAGAACAACAATGTTGCATTTGGGGCACTATAGTTTAGAAATCAAAAGTTTTTAAAAATGACATATGTGTGTAAAAGAGAAGAAAGAAGACTTTTCCTAAATGCTCTCCGGGAAACAAGAAAGTGTCATTAATGTGAGCCCATCAGTTCTAGATTCTCTGAACAAAAACAGTTGGGCAGACAATAACAATGAAGAGAGTAGCATATAAGGGTAGAAGGAAAACTGGACAACAGGGCAAACTGCACATTTTAAACTTCTCAAGACAGTGTTGTTTCAGAGGCAAGATATCTAATGTGTGATTGGATGAAACATAGCTAAACCAAATGTCTGTAACAGCTGCAAAAGCAGTTAAGGCACTGGTTAACCCTCTGGGCAGCTAAGGCAGAAAAAGGTATATTCCTATGTTCTTTGCTGATCAATGGAATGACTGAGAACAATTTAAATTTACACTGTTATAATTGCAATGTTCACCGATAGAGCTAAGGTACTTTCTGCCCAGATAGAGTTAGAAATACTTTCTGAAACAATCGCTGTTGCTATGCTCAATTAAGGCAATGAAATGGAAATGCTAAAATGCCTGTATGAGATGTGCAAATTCCTCAGTTGACGAAATGTGAGATGCTCATGTACTACAAATATTATATAAGCCTGATAGATTCTTAAGGGGAATGCTGCTGTTGATCTACCTACTAGATAAGGTTGTTTACAACCTTATAGGCTCAGATGAACTAAGGAGCTCCAGCTAGATACAGACTGGCAAGCACATGGCAAAGAACATCCAGTCCTTCTACAAAGAGATGGGAGCAGGGTAACCATGCTTGATTCAATTGGAGTATGGCTTCACTGAAAGTTGGAGCAGGGTTATCTTGTCTCAAGTGCAGAATTGGGTTCTACCTCATGCTTCTCCTTTGTACTCTCTTGTACTTTAAACCAGACTGGAGGAGAGTGTGTTTGGTTTGTATGTTGTTGTTTTTCCCCCAAAATGAACTAAAAGTATGTCTTGTTACTTCTGGGAAATGGAGAAACAATGTTACTCTTACATTTGAAATTATAACAGCAACCAACTGATCTTTGTCGGGTCATGATATTATAACTCGTACAATTGAAAAGTAACTTTCCAAACTCTGTTTAAACTGGCTGCCATTTTGCGAACACAGATACATGGAATCATAGAATAGAATCATATAATCATAGTTGGAAGAGACCACAGGGACCATCCAGCCCAACCTCCTACCATGCAGGATATACAAAGTACTTCTGACAGATGGCCATCCAGCCTTTGTTTAAAAATCTCCAAAGAAGGGGACTCCACCACACTCCAAGGCACTGTGTTCCATTGTTGGACGGCTCTTACTGTCAGGAAGTTCTTCCTAATGTTTAGGGTGGAATCTCCTTTCCTGTAGTCTGAAGCCATTGCTCTGTATTATACAGAGAGCTTGATTGGGGCTGACATGCTGTTTCTGCCAAGGAACCACAGAGGTTCTTCCTAGATATCGGAAGTTTGTAAGGAAATGCATGTAAGTTGACTCAAGGCAGCAACATCAATCTTCAGGCAATTAGGTCAAAAGATGAAAAAGGTTTTGGATAAAGGTAATGCTACATAGTGCAGGAATGCAGAGAATGGGAAGGAAAGAGAGAACTAATTGGTGGTTATAAAAGACAAAAGTTACGTGAGAGGGAAAGAGGCACTGTGGATGCAAAGAAAGAGGATATGAATCTGCCAAATAGATGCAGATCTAAGCTGCTATTTGAAGTCTCTTTCACAGCACACAATTATAACATTTTGATAGCACAAAGATGCTATGACCCGATCCTATAAAATCCTGGGATTTATAGCATTGTGAGATATTTAGAATTCTTTTAGAATTCTCTGCTACAGAACTCTAGTGCCTATCCCAAGATTTTGTAGGTGCAGCCATGACAGTTACAATGGAAAATAGCATTATAAGTGTGTAGTGTGAGCAATCTCAAAGATACATTCAAGAATCTAAATACAGACAACCACCCTATCACATGGTAAATTTTCCGCCATTTGATTGCTAGGTTGTTGGCATTAATGCATATGTGACACTATAATTTTCTAGACTTAAGGTTGCCATAATCTCCAAGTCAACTCTGAACAACATTATGCAAGTAGCCCTTCATGCCACAATCATATCCCTTAAAATCCTAAACTTCAGTGTCAGAAAAATCTTCACAGTATAGAAAAAATACATGTATCAGCAAGCCTATTGCCATACATTTGATATTTCTCTTCAAAGTGTACCAAGAGAGACATTTGTCTGGGCTTCTATACCCTTCCTGCAGAAGAAATAAAAATATTTTACATTTCTTTTTCTGAGCACATTTGGAGTCTGTCAGCAGGACAGGCCTCCTACATCCTGAGACCAGAAATATCCAAAGAACGACTGACATTTAAAATGCCATATGAAATGAACCGGGAACACTTTGTTAGAAGTGACAGATGCAAGAAATGCCTTCCCACCCTTTGCTCTTTATTTTAACAATCATGTAACAAACTGTCATCATTAATGAGACAAAAAAGCTGGAAAACACAAAGCTATGACTGATCTGAAACCACAGGCCCTAGGAAGTTACACCCAGAGAATGGAAACATTCTTTATTTTAATTTTCTGGGGACCATTATTGGTGCTGCCATTCTTTCAAAGACTTGATTACTTGTCTATGACCACAAATGTCTGAAAATAAATAACTAATTAAACAAACAAACCCCAGATCAGTGCTACTGAAAGTGGTGGTCTGTGGATCAGTGCTGGTCCATAAACTGTCAGCTGCTGGCCCACGGAGAGTTTCTAGGAAGAAAGAAACAGATTTAGCCAATGGGCACAAATATGGAACTGGTTCTTTGCACATTAAGTGGAAAAAATTGCCATATTGTACAGTTAGCATGAGAAGCAACACCCTTGATAAACAGACAAAAATTCCAAAATATAGCCATGTTAGTCTAGATTAGTATGCAAAGGAATATTGAGACTAAATGAGAGGTAGATGTTTGTAGCATTAGCTTTTAGACACTAAATTTACTTCATCAGATGCATGGAGTGAAGTGTTTACAGACAGACACTTATGCTCATGAATGTGCGTGAATAGTAACAGAAATGCAAAACTTGTAGGTACGGTGATGAACTGACAAGTTGAGTTATAAGATGGCTTGTGAGGGACAAAGTTGGGAAGAAAGATATTGCCTAAAGCCAAGATGAGTAGATAACCATATGAATGGCGGAGGGAGTTCTTGAAATGTAGTATGTTGCTGCCTGGGAACATGAAAGTAGTTGTGGTAAAATGTGCAAGAGGGTTCTCATGAGGCTAGGCTGTTAACTAGGGTTATAATATGTATAGTGTGCCAGGAAACCATTGTCTCTTTTCAACACACTATCAAGGTACTGGAGTTTAGGTATATGTCCCGATTCTACTGGTTGTCTTTCCAATCTCCCTTTGATGTTTTTTAGTTCAAGGACTGCCATTCTGAGGTCTGAGATGGAATGTCCAGGAAGATTGAAGCGTCTTGCTACTGGTTTTTGTCTATTCCCATTCTTAATGTCTGGTTTATCTCTGTTTATCCTCTAGCACATATACACATATACACAAACTAGCACAGAGGATAACTAGCCTGTCCTCCCAATGTAAAGTGCTGAAGGGCATTATTGACAGGGGATAGCATATATCACATTAGAGGATGAGAAACTGAAAGTACCTCTAATGTTGTGGATGAGGTGATAAAGTCCTATGATGACATTTCCTGAGTAGATGTGTGGGCAAAGTTGGCATTAGGGTTTGTGGCAAGGGTCTACAGCAATATACAACACAATTCCTCTCAGAGACAGAAAAAGAAGCACAAATTCCTCTGTTTGTGGGTGCATGGAACTTGACTTCTACATAGAATGCTTCCATCATCATGCCCAGACAGAAATAATCAATAAGAGATGTAATAAAATCTCAGCCACAAGGTACAAAATTTTATACACAGTCTCAAGAAAAAAATCCTAAAATTGTCATCAAAGAGGCTGACAAAAGAGGAACTATAGTCATCATGGACAAATTCAACTACCTGCAGCAGGCTCAGAGGCAACTATCCCACATTATATTTTATGGAATCCTACCTAACAATCCCATAGATGAATACTGGAAGAAATTATACAGACTATTCAGAGACTTTCCTACAGAGGTGCAGAACCAAATCCAAATTGACATGCCCTATCAGCCTTGACCCTACACATTCCATCACTACCCATCATTACCCATAAGAAGGCAACCCTGGATGGCCCATGATCTCAATCATTGAAACACTCACAGTTGGTACCTCTAAATACGTGGGCAGTAGCCTTAGACCATATGCCACCACTACTCCTAGCTATGTGAATGATGCTACTGGCTTTCTACAAAAATTACAGACTATCCACAGCATACCAACATCCCACAAAAGTAGTGGACTAAAAATAGTCAGGAACATAATTCCAGATGGGACCACAGCAGACTAACCACCAAAGTCTGCCACTTTATTCTCACATACAGCTATTTCACTTCTGTTAAGAACATATACTATTAGATTAATGGTATTGCCATGAGCACATGTATAGTACCACAATATGCCAACATCTTCATAATTGACCTGGAACAGTATTTTCCTTCATTTCCTTTCCAAAATTTTCCTTAACTCCTGTACCCAGCAACCTCTTCCCTACCTGAAGTATACTGATGATATCTTTATCATTTGGATGATGAACAAGACTCACTCAAGACATTCCATCAGAACTTCAACAACTTCTACCCTACTATCAATTTGAGGCTGGAACTATTCACAGAACAAGTTCTTTTTCTGGATACCACCATATAGCTATACAATGAACATTGAAGCACCACACTGTATTGCAAATCCACTGACTGCTACACATATTTACATGCCTCCAGTTTCCATCCTGAATATACTACCAAATCCATAGTTTACAGTCAAGCCCTCCAGTACAATCACATCTATTCAGAACCACAAGACAGGGGTGCCAAACCCATTGAATTACAGCAAGCATTCCTTAAATGACAGTACTTACTATATGAAGTAAACAAACAAACACACACACACACACACAATTCAAGACTTGTACCCAGGACTAATCTATTACAGAACAGAGACAGAAAATAGTAGAATCCTACTAATGGTCACGTACAGATCCCAACTGAGACCACTCAGACATAGCATCAATGAACTACAGTGAGCCCTCCACTTTTGTGAGGATGAGGGGCACAAGACCCTCACAAATGTGGAAAAAACACAAATAAAAATAAAAATTATAATTGCTATTATTTTACCTGAGAATACTTGTCTAGGAATCTCTAGGTCCTCCAGAGTAATTCTCTGCTCAGCTTCTGGCAGAAGCAAGCCATAAAGTCATGCTGGAGAACCTAGCAATGCCTAGAGAAGTGTTCTCTCTAGGAATCTCTAGTCTGTGCTGGAGGATCTAGAGATCCTTAGAGATAACATGTTTTTTCTGTGGCAGGTGCAAATAGAGTAAGTTTTTTTAAAGTAAATAAATTAAATACCCTGCAAATAAACAAATTTGAGAGCGCTGAACCCATGAAAATGAAGGGTCCACTGTACAACCTATTCTGGACAATAATGCTGCCCTCTCAAACATTCTTGGTGACAGGCCTTTACTTGCCTAAAGAAAGCCAAACAAGTATTTATCTATAGAAGGATACACAGTAAGGATGGGGAGATGGGTACAAGACTTTGCCACAAATCCAGATGCCAACTCTGCCCACACATCTACTCAGGAAACATTATCACAGAACTGAATCACATCACCCACAACATTAGAGGTATTTTCACTTGCTTATCCTCTGATGTTACATATGCCATCCTCTGTCAACTATGCCCCTCAGCATTCTTCACTGGGCAACAGGCTGGTCTTTGCACCAGAAGATAAATGGACATAAATCAGACATTAGAAAACCAGTTTCAGAATACTTCAGTCCTCCTGGACATTTCATCTCGGACCTCAGAACAGCAATCCTTGAATCAAAAAACTTCAAAGGAAATTGGAAAGAAAAACAGCAGAATTGGATATAACCACAAGCTCCAGACCCTCAGCAGTGGGTGAACAGAGAAAATGGTTTCCTGGCACATGATACATATTATAACATTAGTTAACATTCCAGCCTCATGAGTATCCAACTCGCTTCTTGTTCACAGACAGCAACATACTACATTCCAGGAACTTCCTCTGCTATTCATATGATTATCTACTTGCCTTGGCTTTAGGCAATATCTTTCCTCCCAACTTTGTCCCTCAATGGACACCTCTAAAACCGAACTTGTCACTTCATCACTATACCACAAGTTTTGCATTTCTGTTACAATTCACCTGTTCAATCGTGGGCTTAAATGTCTATCTATAAGCACTTCATTCCATGCATCTGATTAAGTAAACTCCATCTATGAAAGCTTATGCTACAAACTTCTTTCTCTCAGTTGGTCTCAAGGGTGCTACAATATCCCTTTGCAGAGAGAAATTCTCTTTAAGATACCAGCTAAATTTAGAATTGACTATTAACCCCGTTCTCAATATCCGTTAGTTCACCATTTACCTCCACTCTTTTTTATATATACAGCTCTACTAAAAACAATGTAGGTTCCTTCCATTCTTTTAAATAACAAGTTTCAGTCCTTCAAAATTCCACATCAATGAATCCAGTTTTGTCATCCACTCTACACCAAACCCCAGTTCAGCATTTCTAAAATAGCAGAAGTGAACATATAAGTAAGTAAGCAACTTCTTCACTAATAGAAGAAGGGATAGCAGCTGCAAGCCTTTTGGGGCAGTTTAATCTAGCAGAAGCAAACACATGAGGAGCAGAGACTATTGTACCCCTGCTTACATTCTGTGTCACTTAACCTTGCTTGAAGAGTGACAGCTTGAAACAGAGTTTCCTGTATGTACGAAGGCTGTTTATGCATGTCTGAACACTAGAAAATTAGCATTTAGAATCATATGACGAGCCTTCAGTATGCAAGAGGTTCTATACTTTAGAATATTGCCCTTACTTCAGGAAAGCAATGATGTTCAGCAGAAAGTGACAATAGACTTCCACTGGGCTGTAGATACAGGAGGCAGAAAGAAGGACATTGTCCTCAGAAGAAATTTTCCTTCAGTTACCAAGTTTCTAGCAGTGCGGTACCTTAAAACTTCACTTGAGCTTTTAGAAATACAGTTTAGGTATCAAAAGAAAAGGACAAGTGGAGATACTAGGGAAATGTGAACACAAAAATCATTGTTTCAGCCTCTGCAATGCTAGAAATTTGGGGAGTGAAGGAAAATTTAATTGAGGGTGGAATTCTTATTGTGGTAGTGGGGAACACAATGGCCTCACCATCACCCCCATAGCTGCACCCCTAAAGTACCACCTCCTCAACTGTCGCAAGTTTAGAATGCTTCAATAGGGCTTAAGGCAATCAATCTAAAGCTGAAGACTGGCTGTTCTGCTGCTAGTGAAGGAGATCCCCTGTACATCTGCATGTCACCAGTATGCTTACAGAAAGTTTTGCTTGTGGTTTCTGTTCATTGTGTTTGGCAAAATCAGTTGTTCCAGGAGCATTTTTTAGTTGCGTTTTAATCAATGTTGTACCCTGCCTAAAGCCTTGGGGAAAGGCGGGTAAGAAATAAAATTTATTACTATTATTATTGTTGTGGTTGTGGTTGGGTTTGGCGAACAGCTGTGGGTCCACTGAATCCAAAGATTTAAAATTTTAAAAAAAGTTTTCTACTGCTGAAGACTAGCATTTGGTCCTTTGATGTTTTGTGTGATAACCTTTTCTTACATTTCCCTTTTGTCAATGGGTTGTGGATTTCTTTCTTGGGTCAGCCTGGCGAAGCCTTGGAGGAGAATAGTTATTCAAATCAAATAAGAACAAGCAAACTTCTCATTAGCTAGAAGAAAACCAGAAATAAATCTAGCCTCCCTCAAAAAGCAGGCCTTAATCCGTTCTAATTATTCCATAACCCCAAGGAAACTGCCCCATGAGAGGAGCTGAGATAATCCTTGAATATGAAGAAAGGGGCGGAAAAAGGTAAGCACACACTGAGTCGGGGAACATGAGGAGAGTGAAGGGTAACAGGAGGCACACAAGAGAGAGGCATGCTTCTGCTTTCATTGAATTGCTCAACTGTAATTTCTCACCAGCTGAACGAAAGCAGATCACCTTTCACCACACAGCCACAGCAGAGCACGCAAACAGATTTCTAAGCTCCAGATAATTCAATTTCATAAATGTTTTTTTCAACACCTTGATTATTAGGTGGGCAGCACATGCTTGAGATTAAATTTCACTGAAGGATGCTGGATCAGATCATTCTGTAGAAATAGGAGAATAAAATACCTGACAGTGCTATATGACTACCAAATGTGTCCTCTGAGTGCTGGTTCTTATGTCACCAAACTGACACCTCAAGAAGGCAAGAAGTATCAGCATGTTCAGAGGAACCAGAAGACCTTCAGAGAAAGAGAGAGAGAGAGAGACAGAGGCCATTTCCACACTACACTGAGGAGTCTTCAGAACCAGGTATTATGTTTTGGAAGATGAGGTCGCCTTACCTACAGTGTTTGGCTCTGATTCCCCAGGGTCAAGAAGTTAAGAAATAGCTGGCTCTGGAGAGCTGTTCAAAGCAGTAGTAGCTTAGCTGTCCAGAGTGTTGGGGCTCCTACGTGAACTCTGTGTGAATAGTGAATTTCCCAGTTTTGGAGCTGATTGGCCCTGAACAAATCCGCCCTATAGTGAGCAAGCCAGGTGCCCTGCCTGCCAGGAAAAGGGTTGGAAAATTGGGGAGGGGAGAAGAAAATGGAATGAGGTATCTTGGAAGAAGGATGACTGGAACACCAAATAGGTGTTATCCATACTACAGGATTCTATGGCTGGTCCCATTTGTGGCTTAGGAGCTTGGAGTCTCTCAAGATAGTTGTCTGTGTTGTGGAGCTGTCTGTGCTGTTTGGCTAATTTTGTCACTTGTTTCTACCTAATCCTCAAAGTCAGCATTGAGATGAGTAATCCTTTTTGGCCAAAGCCAGCTGCAAACTCCACTGCAGAATTTATTAACACCTAGGCCACAGTGCAGTACAAAATTGGGCAGCTCACTGAAGTCAACGGGTTTTACCATACCTGTCTCCTGTTTATGTCCATCACATTTTATAATTGTATAAAACAGTATTTATGATCTCTCTTGCCATTCTAAAACCTTTCAAATTCCAAAACAACCTATTCAAAACAATCATGAAGGAAGCAGGTATTTCAGTGTTCACTTATGGCACTAAAATGAAAGCTGTAATTGTTATATCTTTCCAGAATTTTTTTGTGACCATGCTGGCCACCAGTTCAAAGCTACAGAATTTTTGCTTTTGATTAGATTTCAACTCTATTTTATGCTGTCCATTTCTAGTTCTGAGTGTATGTGTGTCCAGTTTCAGAGGTCAGACATGAATTACTCATGGGGAAGGATGGCTACTGAAAACCAAGAAATCTAATTGTCTGTTTAATGAATAACAGACTTACTGTGAAGCTCAATTGTGGAAATCTTTTCCCTGACCTTATAATCTTGTCTATGTCAATGCTCCTATGTATAGATATCTTTAGGTCTTTATCTTATAGTGAGCACAGGGGGCTTTGCTCCTGGGAAATCGAGAGGGGCTGTTGTTTAGAGTCTGGGACTGAAACCTTCCCCTGGCCCACATCACAATCATCGTCTATGAAGGTAAATAGAAGAGAAAATATGGGACATTTGGTGGTAATATGGCACAGGGGATTTTGGCCAAGTTCCTACACCTTCTTGGCATAGTGTGCATATCTGCTGGTGGTTATGCTACACTATGCTATCACTATACTAATAACCACTGTAACACAACATAGGAGAAAAAATGCATAGTTGTCACCTCATTCCACAATACACAAATCATAGAGACAGAACACAATGTGCAATGTACATTGACACATTACTTTATATGCCTAATTGTGCATCTGAAATAGTTCTGCATAGGAAAATGTGTTCCCATCACCATCAATTGGATATACCCATTCTGCATTATCCAAAAAAGTCACTCTGCATGCATAAGGAAACTTAACACCTGCACATATTACCTACAAGATTCTG
The DNA here is from genome assembly GCA_948474755.1 of Ctenosaura bakeri. NCBI lineage: Eukaryota > Metazoa > Chordata > Lepidosauria > Squamata > Iguanidae > Ctenosaura > Ctenosaura bakeri. Next base: position 187,513 of record CAOLHI010000238.1, on the reverse strand, counting down.
GTCCATTGTGCAATGTCTTTATCATGTCTTTAGTTGGATCAATTCAGATTGTTGCCTCTACATGCATCTTCCCAGGTGAGCACTGGTAGAGTGGTATATTTTGAATAGCACTTGCTCATCTTGACATTTGCTGTAGCTGGATCACCAAAGAGAGACACCATATGTAGGCAAGTACTGATTCATATCAACAAACCAATTCTAGAAATGTTTGGCCATGATCCACTGGTGCACTTCCACTGGATTCTGCTGCTTCTATCACAGTTAGTTGCCCCTTCCTTTATGTAGGCTCTTCTCTTGCACTCTGCTCCAGGGAGTTTTGGAGTAGTTTTTTGTTGCCATGGAGAGCTATAGTGGAATGTGGAAAGAAAGAAATCCTGATTCTGTTGGCTTTAGATATGGAGATATATCACTGGACAGTACAGTACACCAATGGCTCTTGGATTTCATCTCCAACAGGAACTGATCTTTTGTAAAGCTAATGGTTTGTAATTGTCCATTCAAGACTTAGTAATCCTCAGCAACACTTTTCTTTCTTCTTGACAGGTTCTACGCACTGACTGACCATTGTTTTGAGCACCTGCATGGATCTACGCTAGCTTGAAATCAGAGCATGCATTGTTGATAACATTGCTGCAATAGGACATTTAAAAACAAACAACAAATGCTCTTAAAATACAAGTGGAAATTTAACCATGAATGTACTAGTCATCTTTTTAAATTGCTAAGAAAGCTGCTCTTCTCCCTAATTACTGAAATCTGACACATTACCCAGTTTCAAAGGTAGGGCTGGGGAAATGATTGGATTGGCATAATGATATGTATGATTGTGATTATTTTTGTTAATTCTATGGTATGAAAGTGTAGGTTGGTCTGTTGGGGAAGCTTTGTAGTGTGACAGGTGTTGGTGTGTGTGTGTGTGTGTGTGTGTGTGTGTGTGTTGCAGCCTACCATGTACTGAGATGTGGGTTTTTTAATTATGGAAATTATTTTAGCCAGTTGCTGGATCTACATTAATTTTTCCAGGGTGGGTATGATCCACTGGGACATTTTGCTCTAAAAGAACCTTTACATGTATGATAGCCTAGCAAGAGCAGGGCAGTTTTTTGTTGTTGTTGTTGTTGATTTTACCACTCCTCCTCCTCCTGTCATACTATGAACTTTCTCCTAGTTCCTCCAGTTACCTAACTATCTAGCTAAAATCTATCTGGGTCTAAATGTACTTTGTTGCTGAACTTATTACCTAACAAGCCTGCAAGGAAGAAGTTTGCTCACATTCCTTGCTTCTGTTGTGCACTTTGAGAAGCTACTCTCACATAATAAACACTTATTTTCATCTGATAAACACTGGAAAACCAGTTTGTCCTTTGTGAAACTGATTCTACTTTAATTCTTCTAACACAGCAGTTGCATATATGTCTTGTCAGAAGTTATTCCTACTTGGTTCCAGGGAGGTGGGTATAGAATTGCTGGCAAAATCCTGTCATCTAACAAGATAAAGAGGAATCATTCTGAAGTTTCTTGTAAATTAGGCTGTGGAAGAAAGGGCAACATAGTCCAGAAAATTAGATTAGGGACTCAGATTAAGACTGCATTTTTCTGTTTCTTGAACAAGAAAATTGGATTAATTGTGGTCTACCTCTCAAGGGCGTTATGAATGTGAATACTGTCATGGGCAGTGGTTTAGCTTTGTTATTGCTTTCTAATTGGTTTATTGGAAATCTTGTGGCTTTCACAAAAGATAGAAAGTAAAACAAATCTACAATAAGGCAATGCCTTAAGAAGGCCAATTTTAATTCCACAACAGTGCACAAGGGTTCAGATTCTCCAGAACTTTTCATAATTTTTCATAATAATGGGTAATGTGTGTATGAGTGCATGTACATAATTTTATATCCCACTTTTCTGCCAAAGTGACATCTAAAGTACACCAAACTCCTGGTTTTGTAGGCATGTGCATATGTGCATTTGGGTATGTGCATATATACATGCACAAGTATGTTCTTGTCCTAGATCTGCAAGAGCAACTACACACACATCCATCTACACAACACAGAATGGAGGATGATCAAGCACAGTCAAGATGGTACTTCTTTTCACAGCATAGTGCCGGTTCACTTGCAGAATGAATAACTCCAAATGACCCAAACATCTAAAATGAGTGGATGGTAGGCAAAGCCAGAACACAACAGAACAAAAACGTCCTAGATCAATAACCAGACTGACTTGGGAGAAAATTCCTTTATAATCCCAAAGGTGGCAATCTGGCTTTAAATATGAAAAGTAGTACTTTGTGTTCACCTCTTTTATGCTAGTTTGCAATCCAACAATGGGGAAAATTTGGAAGACTTGGACTGCAACCCCCAAAATCCCCCAGCTGCTAACTGTGGAGTAATCACCTCAAGGAAGCAAGGACATTTTTTTCTTTTTTTGTGTTTGTGCTGTAGAATATTATTTCTTCAAGTAAAAAAGTGAAAAGAGACAAAAGCATCTTCATTACAGCTTTACATTTTTCCTCTGCACAGCCTGCTTCAGAGATGTTAAATTTGCTAGATTTAAAAAAAAAACACAGCAAGAAGCAACAGAAACCAGTCTGAAATCAGTCATAGCATGTACAAGCACCATCTGTCCCTCCCAACTCCTTTTTTTCCAAAATGAGGATAATCTTTTTCCCCCTGTAGAAGTTGTACACATTATCAGGGAAACTCAAGAACTTAGAATGACTGAGATCACGAACAATGAAAGGTCAGAATGAACTCATGATGGAGAAATTTGTTCAGCTTGCATTTACCTAAATCACTTGGATATCCTGAACCAGTACATGAACACTAACAGTTATGCTCAAGATATTCAACCTTTTCTGAAATCTGTAATGCAGTTTTCCAGTCAAAAAGTATACAAAATGTGTACATTAGCAGAAAGTCAGCACAAAAATATTAGAAGAAATAATGCACCAAAAACACATATTGCGAAACATTACTTGCTAAAATGCATGTATTAGGCAAAACTGCATATAAAAATGCATACATCAGGAAACATGTGCACAAGAAACCTTTTCATGTAGGCTTTTTAAAAAAAATCACAAAAATGATACAGAAACAAACTTAAGGTTGGAAAAATTAAGAACTGGGATAAACCAAAAATTGACAGATTCGTCCATTCTTCATGCAAGCTGGGCTCAGAACTCCATGTTTTGACACCAGTCTTTTGGTTAGAGGATAAGAATAAGGGTGTGCCTCTGACAAAGGAACTCTATTAGCGGTTTCCGCATTAACTGGCTCTTCTTTGCATCTGAATGTGTGTGAATGATGCAGGGTTTCCAGCTCATGCTGTTTTATACACGCACACAGTTGCACATGCACACTCATTGCAAGCAGAGCGAACAAACGACACGACATTGTTCACAGCATCTGTTCAGGCCTTAATTAATTCAACTGCCCCACAGTCACCATAGCAACAATGTTTCCCAGGCTACGCTGATTCAGTATGTTAAATACAAAACCTTGCACTACATATTTATTGAAATTATAGCCATTATTGAAATATTTCTGCACTAGCTCCATAATGTTAGGGTTGGTGGCAGCAGAATGATTCTTTCGCATTCATGACCTTCTTTTATACATTGCCGTATTATCATGCAGAGCAGCATTCACGCCTGAGAACACAAAGGTAGGCATGCTAGCTGGCGCGCTCTCTCTCTCTCTCCCCTTTTCAAGGCACCTTGCTTTTAGGATTTGGTACCTTTTGTTAATGTCTAAAGAATACTTGTGGGTGAAAAAAAGATAGATTGTCATCATTTTGCAAAAGAATGCCTGAATGGTAGCAATTACTGCATGGAAATGTGAGGACAGTTGTAAGAGAAAACGCCACAGTATATACAGCCTTTTGTCCTTCTCAGACTTATCATGCACAAATGGCAGAGTTATCACTCACAACCTTCTGTCACCCTCATAGTTTTGGAATGAATGGGACCCTCAAGTTCAGCTGAAAGAAACTTCTGAAATTTAAGGATATGAAGAGGCTGAAAATTGTGGAGATATTGGATATTGGGAAAGTACTTTTCTTTCTATTTTTAAAACATTTTGGTAGCCTAGCAAAACTAAACTGCTTTCGATGCTTGCATGAGAGCCAACATGGCATAGTGTCTTGAACACTGGGCTACAACTCTGGAGATCAGAGTTCAAATCCCCAATTGCCACAGAACCTCACTGGGTGACCTTGGGCAAGTGACATTCTCTCAGCTTCAGATCAAATCTGATCAAATCTTGCCAAGCAAACCTCATTACAGGATTGCCTTAGGGTCACCATAAACTGGAGATGATTGAAGACACACAACAACAATGCTTCAGCAAACAGAAAGTAGATGTTCATCCAATTTAAAACATTGCTTTTCCTGATTTCATTGTAGAAGAATTTGGAACGGCTTCTGATCACCTGACTGTAGGATTTCTTCAGGGAAAGCAATTATGATTTCTGACGCTGATGCTTTACATTTTCCTCTCCAGCACACTGCAGGCACAGGCACTTTTCCTGGGATAGGGAACAACAATACAACTTAATGCTTATGCAAATCTATTCCCTTTGCAGAATTTCTTTAACAAAAATGGGAACATTGGAGTGGTAATGCAGTTGCAGCAACACTTTCTATTCACCTTGACCCATTAATTATACCAGCTAGTAAAGAATGGACATGTTTATGCATGTGTAAAAATATGTATGTGCAGAGGACTGTGGTTTTGATAGTGTGTTCTGGAGGAGGGCCTCCCACCCCAGTAAGTACCCACTGCCTTGCAGGTTGCATCCCATAGGAAAATATTCCACTTTCGTGAGTTTGGAGATGATATATAAAGGAAGTGCATCTCCAAATGCACTTCCACTAGATATTATGCTTTCTACCCAGGGCCATCCCAAGATATTTTTCTGCTTGAGGCATCTTCTGTTCTACATGCAGAAGCTGACTGGACTGGCTTCACTGCTTCCAATGCGATAGCATCTTCCACCTCAGGGCAGCCAGAAATTCAACTGGTGAAGGAACAGCAAAGTGGCACACATAGCTCTATTTTCTAGTAGCAGGGAGCGTTAGGCAAATACCTAGGAAGGGTGGCTGCAGAGCTTCCACTCCTGACCTTCTTGTACTATCTGCCGACTGCCTTTCCCACGCCCCTTTGCCTCCATTAAGTAATGAAAAGAGTAACAGTAGAGAATGAGTCCTATTTAGCACAAGAGATATTAGGGATGAAAAGGATTTTTTTTTAAAAAAATTTCCCCATCAAAACAGGAGGCTCTTTTACATCACACAACTGTAGCACTATAATTCTGCTTTAACTGCCATGGCAACATTCTGTGGTATACTGGGTTTTGTCGTGTGGTAAGGCACTAGAGCTCTCTGGCTGAGAATTCTAAATGCCCTTCCCAAACTGAAAATCTCAGGATTTCATAGGCTGGATGGACCCATGGTAGCTAAAGTGGAATCACAGTGCCATAATCCTGTGCCATGAAAGGGTCTTTTCTACCTTGTAGAAAGATAGAATAACAGCAGTTGTGAAATTCACACTTCGTGGAATCATAGAATCATAGAGTTGAAAGAGACCACAGGAGCCATGCAGTCCAACCCCCTGCTATGCAGGAACACCCATCAAAGCATTCCCAACAGATGGCCATCCAGCCTCTGCTTAAAAACTTCCAAAGAAGGAGGTGCCACCACACTCCAAGGCAGCATATTCCATATAGAATCTTCATCTGTGCAAAGACACATGGATTTTTGCATAGAAAACACTGTCCAGATCCCTGCTGATGTCATACAAATGTGTATATTATACTACAGAAGCAGTTGGGCATCTGTGACAGGAGCATAATGTTTGTGTATAAGTTCAAGGCCATATAAGCAAAGTTGCATATGTGGCACCAATGCACATGAGGATGTGTACTTACCTATGTACCAGGTTATGTGTTCAATTACGTGTATTTGTTTGTACATTTGACAATCCCATGTTGCTATCCAGCACAGAGGTTGCATAGCACAATGAAAGCATTGTGAATTTGAAAATTTACACTATGCAATCTTGGGCATGGTTTCTATGCAGGAAACATGTTTTCTCATCAGAAGACACATGTTCAGCACAAAACACCCACAGGTATTTCTAAATGAATAGTGCTCAAAGATTGCACAAAAATCTCCATGCTCTAGCACAGTGCAGCAGATAGTGATGGAATTGTTTGTTCCTGCTTGTGAGAATGAGTAATGCAAAGATTTACATCTATAGGATGAACATGGGCTGGTGTTATACCAATTCAGATTTTTAAAGACTAAAATTAACTTTTCAATGCCTAGTAGACAGACAGTAAATTAATCCCTTTTCATTCATTCCAGATCAGAAATTCCGTATGCTCACAGGAGGTTGTCTATATTGTCTGAACGAAGGCATTCAGTACCATGAAATTAAATCAATGCAAATCTTTGAGTTTAAACATCACTCCTAACCATTTCTTTCTGGTTTTCCAATGAAGTACAACAGGACATCAGAATGAAAAGAGTACAAACTCTACGAGTCTGGCAGTTATTTGCATTAGGAGAGATTACCATATATCTCTTTTGTACCATATTTAATAGTCATTTTCATTAAACAAGAATGGTTTGTCCCTTAATTTGAAAAGAATATTATTCTCTTATTAAACTAGGAAAAAGTTTTTACTCCAAAGGTATGTACAAATTCAGTGTTAATCTCTGCCCTGGGATAATCTAATTATTTTTCCCTTTTGAAGTTTGCAAAACAATATTTACTGACTGGATTATGAAACTTCCAAGGTAATGCTAGCTTTGAAGATTAAACAACTCACATGCTGTTAGTACAACCATACTAGAGTTGTTCATTTTCTCCCCCCTCCCACAAATTAACAGAGAAATTTCATTATGCATGGTAGATACATTCTGCCTAACTCACTTTAAAAACTAGGATATTGAATGTAAAGTCTTTGAACATTTCTCAAGGTGATAGGAGCGAGTGGAAAGCAGCAACAATGTGAAGACCTAAATCTAATTTTAATGCTTCTACAGTGGAAATCTCAACTAGTGTTGTTATGCTGTATTATGTTGTTGTGCAAGCAGTGGCCTCACTGTCCAACAGCAAAACACAAAAAATGCTTGTGCAAGCAAAATATTGGATGATGTCCTTGAACAAGCTTCAAAAATGTGCAGCTGCTTGACCAACATTGCTTCATGTGACACATCTAACTGTAGGAACCAAACATAATAGACCATGTTGTTCAAACTACATGTATCAACACACTATTTTTGTCCTTGCATAAATACTTTGGGTTCAGTTACTTTAATAAAAACAGAAAAGTCTCAAATGGTGAAGAGCGACTTTCATGGGAGAACAGGAAAAGAATGATGGCTATCTTTGTAATGTACACTACTGTGGCTTTAAGACCAACTCCCAGAGGACATCTTATAGGGGAAAACTGGTCACATATCACACGGCCTGGAGCTGGGATGCTCAGTGTAATCCAGCCCTGGCTGAAGTCTGTTGTTAGTATAGTCAGCCTTCTGCATCCACAGATTCAGCCAATCACAGCTTGAAAATATTTGGGGGGGGGGGAATCCAAAAAGCAAACCTTGATTTTGTTGTGCACAGAGCATTACACATATATAGGCATACCCTGCTGTAGCCTCCCACCACTTCACAGATCCTCAGGCTCTCTCCAGCACTCATTATGAATTATTTGTCCTTTTATGTAAGAAATACCATTTTACTGCATCACTTATATATAATGGGACTTGAGCATCCACAAATCTTGGCATTCATGGAGGGTCTAGAACCAAACTTTATGATATACCAAGGGCCCACTGTAAATGTTAAGCAGTTAATGGCTGAAATTCACAAACACAGTTACAAATGAGTAACCCTTAGTTCTTTAGCTATGTGGTGTCTCTTGGCCCAATCCCTGTGGATCCCAATTACTAGGCAACTGTGATCAGTGGGGGCTGGCTCCCCTGTCGATCAGGAAGCAGCTGACTGATGCTCCCAGCCCCTCTCATATGTGATCTCTGGTATGACAACCAGAAGCAGAGATCACTCACATTAGAAGTCTATGGGAATGTCACTGCTTCCCAATCAACAAGTGAATGGACTCTAATAATCACAGTGGCTGATGCCCAAAAAGTGGGAACTGAGGGACTTATACACCCCCCTAAATTAGGGAATTCATAGCGATTGTGAATACAAATTGCTGACTGCCTTACTGAATTCTGGTCCATATTTATTAATATATCAACTTGTTACCACTAAAAACAGCCTTCAGCTAAGTTCAGACTACAGTGGAATGCCTCCCAGCCATGTTACTAATTTTGCTGTGTCAGAATTCATCTGGGAGTTGGGGCGAAAGCCAAAGTAACATATATTACAGCCTTTTCTGACAAATTATTCTGGGCAGAATCCTATTGGTTAATCCCAACAAGTGTAGACCCACTGCATCAGCTATAGAATGGTGAATCAATATGTATTCAATCGGTCTACTTCAGCTGGAACTAGCAAAAAGGATTTAGACCTCTGTGCTTCTCTGTGAAGCTATTCTGAGTCCAGAACCCTCAGGAATTGTTCATTATTATTTTTTCCAGAGATGAGGGCCAACTTGGACATGCAGGCATTTTGTAGATAGTACTGACTCTTCAGCTATCCAAGGTCACTCTGTGGGTTTCCACGGGCAAGAGGGGAATTGACTATGACCCTGGACACCAGCATTCAATGGGTGCATCACACACTATCAACCCCCAGAAAACCCTGTGATAAATTTGTTTTAGGGTCTCCATAAGTTGGAAATGCCTTGAAAGCACACAACAACAACAAAGCATATCATTGGCTATTTCTGCACTAGCCTGTTATAGTGCTATGATTCCACTTTCAACATCCTATGGAATCCTGGGGTTTGCTATTTAGGGAGGGGCCAGCTGGCCCCTCCCTAAATTGCAAACCCCAGGATTCCATAGGATGTTGAAAGTGGAATCATAGCACTATAACAGGCTAGTGTGGAAATAGCCAATGATAGGCAACCATGCCCCCTCCTCTTCCCCCTCTGCCCTCAACTAACCTCTTTCTTCCATTGGTCATTTTCAGTTCAGGATAAATGGCAGTCACCACACCATTGCTACCACAGTTTCTAGTCTGGACTTGTGGGATATTAGATATCATTTTTATATCAATAATTTGGCCTTCTATACCCCTTTTCCTCCACGTGCTTGCGAGGCCCCCGGACAAGCACACATACAGGCACGGCCGCTAATCTCTGAAATATTCAAAACAAATACAGGCAGGCCAGAAACAGACAGACCGCCACTTCAGGAGACCTCAAGGCAAGTACCATATTATGTATGCACGCTACTTACAAAGAACTCCCTGCCCCAAGCAGGCAGCTTGACTAGCCGAATACTCAACTGTCAAGCACTCCGCATTTGCGTACTGGCTACTCTATTGACAATTCAATCTTAACTCAATCATGTAAAATACTGACCTTTCGGAGGCTTTGTCTCCAACCCAAAACTCATTGTTATCCCCAAGAACGGACTAGCCTATGGCCACATTTTCCCCTATAAGAACCCTTGACTTTGAGTGTTTCCTTGGATTGCTCTTGGCTTCCATCCTGCCTTGCTGTCGCTTCATTCCACGAGCCTTCCCCTCAGCTCCACGTGCTGAGAAACTCCATTTCCACGAACTTCCTCTTCAGACTACCCGGGCTTCAGGACAGGTGTAGTATTTCCCGTACCAAACCTCCTCTTAAAATCCCTCCATCCAACTCCAACCTTTATTTCTATAGTTCTCTGTGGGAGTGTGTTGCATACACTTTTTTGGCTGTATATTAATAAAAACAACAATTATTATTTACTTCTGTTTGCTCCTTGACTTGGCCTGACCCCGTAGACATTGGGTAAAAGATCTCGCTACGTTGCCCTGCCTCTCGTATTGCTAGCTTGTGCTCTATTGATTAATTCCCAACTTTGTAATTTGGAGCGCACTTAGGTGTCCCTGATGGGACCCCCACAAATCAGGGTAACACCATAGTGAACAAACCTCACTGTTAGGCAGTCTAAACATTAGGCAATGGATCCGAGGGAGTAGCAGTAATAGCACCCAGTTGATCCTCATAAAATTTCCAGCTGCCTCCCTCTATTGGATGGCAAGCCTGTGTATGCCATACAACTTGCTCTGGGCCCCCTAAAATTCTTGTTGCATCATGCATGGTGAATAGGGTTCTCAGAGTTAAAAGTTAAGAGGGCTCACGAACCTTTAATGGATGTGTAGAAAAGGGATCATTAGCAGCTGTTCCTTGTCATGCAATCAGGTAACAAGCAACACACACTGAAATTTCCTGTTCTTCACAGCCATTAAAGATACAGTAGTCCTCTCCAGTTTTCACTTTGGCAATCCTAGTGATAGAATATTGTATCCCATTAACAATATAGAAGTAAGATCTATCAAGAAGGCCATCCAGCTTCTGTACATGGATTGAGGAGGAAGCACCATTTTATCTTCTGCCCCAGGCAGCAAAATGTTTTTGGCTTGCCCTAGGACTAGATGCTTAGGACTTGGCTGCTCACTACCATTTTAGGAGCCAAGGTAAGGCCATGCCCCATTCCTCTGTGCTAGCAGGGGTATCAATAGGCTGAACCATGGAGAACCAAACCCTTAGGTTTCCAGTCAGTCAAGGCCACTGCAAGCTACTGTCTCTGCCATCTCAGGAGAAAAGAAGGAAGAAGAAGGCAGCAGAAGGAACATGGTGAAAGCAGACCTTACACACTGAGAGAGAACAAGGAGGAATGATGTAGGACCAGGTTGTATTTATGGAACTAAAAACAGGTATTTTATTTTAATTCTTGACAGAAAAATGTTTCCATTTGTGTATGTGAAGTTTGGATGACATTGTCCATATGCCGTTTTGGTTTTTTAATTAAAGAAAAAGAAAATTATTAATTAAAGAAAAAGAAAAAGAAACAGCATACTTTTGAATGCCTGCTAGAGCAAAGACACTGGGCTGAGGGTGGGAGAATATCACTTGTCCTACAGCAAGATGACTTTTCCGTCATTCCCTTCACTTGACTTACAACTGATATTCAAAAAAATATTGCCAGGCTCCACAGTACTCATACCTCCTTCTTGGCAGTGTGTGAACAATGTTGCTAAAACTGCCATTGCTGCTGCCATCTTCAAATCTATCTCCTATGGCAGAGCAGGTGCAGCCACAGGTAGAGAGATATAGGGCTTATAGAGCACAACCAGCACTTTGAATTATGCCCTGAAACAGACCAGCAGGCAATGGAGCTGCTGCAACAACCATTTGTACTGGCAGGAATGCTACTAGCATTGAAGAGCAGCCATAATGGCTAGTCTTTTAAAAAGAGCAGACTCTTCTGGTATCCTGAGATGCAGGGTGTGTGTGTGCGCATTTCTATTTCTTATTCCAGGGCTACCAGCCCCTTAGCTTTGTTATTGCAAGATTTTAAAATGAGAATTTCATTCTGGGAAATATTTTATTTTATATCTTGACTTTTTCCAAATATGGAAATATGGAAATAGGTGGCTCACAATTTCAATTATGGTTGGCCTCCCACATTCACTAGTGTTTCAAGCACGGGACCCCTTTGCAAGTAGTAAAACTTCAAATATCAAAAGGTGTGTGCATGTGTATCTGTGGGAAAGAGGGGCAAGGCATGGTGGAGAGAGCAAGCACCCAGGGTCCAAACCAGGTCCAAGAAAGGAGAGGGAAGGGGGGTATGGTGGCCCTATACTTCCTCTTTCACTCATCTCCTTTCTTGGAGTTGCAGGGTACATTGGAAAAGAGCTGTGGTGCTGAGAAATTGGGCTGTGACATGTCCTTACTTGGCCAGGCAGCAGCTGGAGGAGGAGGAGGAGGAGGCAGAAAAGTTGGTTTTTTTCAGGGCTGTGTGGCTTGATCTGAGCTGTCAAGGGAGAAAGTTCATCTAGAAAAGAGGCACTTGAGGTTGGAGAAACTCACAAATATTCAACTCCATGAAAATTTCACAGAATCATAGAGTTGGAAGAAACCACAGGGCCATCCAGTCCAACCCCCTGTTATGCAGGAACACATATCAAAGAATTCTCAACAGATGGCCATCCAGGTTTTGCTTAAAACCCTCCAAAGAAGGAGAGTCCACCACACTCCAAGGCTGCATATTCCACTGCCAGAAAGCTCTGACTGTCAGGAAGTTTTTCCTGAGGTTCAGGTGGAATCTCCTTTCCTGCAGCTTGAATCTATTGCTCCTTGTCTAGTCTCTGGAGCAGCCGAAAACAAGCCTACTCCCTCCTTGACATGACATCCTTTCAAATATTTAAACATTACTATCATGTCCCCTCTTAACCTTCTCTTCTGCAAACTAAACATACCCAGCTCCCTAAGCCATTCCTCATAGGGCATGGCTTCCAGACCTTTCACCATTTTGGTCACCCTCCTCTGGACACACTCTAGCTTGTCAATATCCTTCTTGAACTGAGGTGCCCAGAAGTGGACACAGTATTCCAAATGAGACCTAACCAATGCAGAATAGAGTGGTAAACCCACAAATGTGGAGGGCAACTGTATAATGAAATCAGAATGGGGGGAAATTTGCCAGAATCTTACCAAGGCTAAAAGATGATACATAAAATCAGAGAGATCAAAATGTCATCAAGCTCACTCCGCAACAAAATGCTAAGATCATCTACACTTCACTCCCTTTACCCTCTGGATAATGTACAGATTTTAGTCAAGACAACATAACATCCCAGAAGCAAAGAAGAAGCTAGGAAGGAACATTGCCAGAAGGTGGTTTAGAGCTGATAACCCTAGCAAGCTCAGCCATGAACTGAAGCAGAGAAAAACAGCAACACAGTAATTTGTCAACATGATCTGAGGAAAAATCCCATCCCAGCTCCAAAAATAGAAACAAGTGCAATCCCTCCAACTTTACATAGATGAAAACTGGGCCACAATCGGCCAAGCAATATTAGCATGTTCTCACAGGATAACAAGAATTAGTAATGAGGAAGAACATGCATGCTAGGATAAACTACGGCAATTGCTTTTGCCTGAGCCTACTGGAATGACAGCTAGCATGGTGTAGTCATATGAGTGTTGGAATATGATTCTAGATACCAGGGTTTGAACCCCTGCTCAACCATGGAAGCCCACTGGGTGATCTTGGGCAAATCATACTCTCTCAACCTTAGAGGAAAGCAAAGTCAAACCCCTCTGAACAAATCCTGCCAAGAAGAAGAGCAGTGATAGGTTTGCCTTAGGTCTGCCACAGATCAGAAACCACTTGGAAGGCACACGATAGCAACAATGAGGCTACTGGAAAAGGCAAGGTTCTGCCCCCTCCTCTTCTCTTCCTTCCCTAAGTTCAAATAACTTGCACTTAGAATTCCATTTGCAGCAATTAAACCAAGCTGAATGCAAAGGGGGAAGTGGGAAGAAGAGTGAAAAACTGGGACACTTTAAAAACAGCTGAAAAAGTGAGGTGACAAGAGGGTTAACCAGGACTATCTCTTCAAAATCAAGACAGTTGGAGAGTATGTGAGTGAGACTCTTCATATTTTCTCCCCATCCATCCTGAAGTGGAAGGGGGAAAAATTCAGAAAAAGAAGAATGAAAACAGCTTCTCTTCTGTTCATCTTCCTTTGTGTTGCTTCCTACTGCAGCGAAGGTAAATGATCCCCCTTGTCCATCTGTGTCTCTCCAAAGGCCATAATCCAACAGTCTGAGACAACTTCACAAGCCTACAGTCTGTTGTAAATTACGTCCTCTGCTCAGATGTTCTCACTTAAGCTTTTTTGGTATTTTTAAAAAAGAATAACATAATGAATACAATATTTGAAACTGGAAGTTGCTGCAATAGCTTGTTCGTGTAAGCTTTAGATTATATGAGTTAGTCCAAAATGGTCCCAAGTCACAACATTTGGATTCAGATATGAATTTGTCTTTAATATTAAGCTCTTTGGGAACTGTAAGTTTTGCTACTCTGCTTGCTTTTGTCATGGCTTGTGAACCAGACAGAGGATTTATAGAAACAGGAAACTGAAAATAAAATGGTATGTAATTGAGATTTAGAGATGGCAAGAAATTTTTTTTGGTCATTTCAGCCACCTTTCAGGTTGTAAATTTCAAGTGTCCTTGAATAACAGGACATTTGGGACTCTAGTTGTTCTACTCTGCTGGAGATCACTTCACATGACATTTTTGTGGTTGGGGAGATGCCCCAAAAAGTGTTTGCATGCTCTCATAGAGACACGTAGTAACTGCAAACTTTTCCCTATAATTCATTAGCGGTTATGAACAGCAAATCAGAAGTAGGGGTGGTGGGAGGCAGTTCTTATATGTTTCAAGCCAAGGAAAATAATTTTTTAAAAAATGACAATGCTTTTAATGGGAGAAAAAGCTTAGTTCATGGCTATCTGAGCCATGAAACAATTTAGCCCAGATTGTTAATATCGAAGCCGATAAGATCCCTGCTGAATCAAATGGAGCCTAGAAATATTATCCATTTGGGCCACAGCATAGGGATATTTCTGAAAAGTAACTTTTCAAAGCATAGAGTTCTTGGGAGCTAGTATGGTATAGTGGTTTGAGCATTGAACTAAGACTCTGGAGGCCAGGGTTTGAATCCCCACTCAGCCATGGAAACTCATTGTTTGACCTCAGGCAAGTCACTCTCTTTCAGCCAGGATCGCATTAAGGTTTTTCAGGCCCTAGGCATTCTTGTATTTGACTACCTGCCTCACTTCAATATACCACTAGGGATGTTTTCACAGGCCCTAAAATCCTGTTTCCATAGGACCTGTGCCTGATGTGCCTAATGGATAAGGCAGCATTATCTTCAGTCTCAGAGACAAAGGCAAATCTCTGAATAATTTTTGCCAAGAAAATCCCATGATAGGTTCACCTTAGGGACACCCTAAGTCAGAAATGACATGAAGGCACACAACATATAACAGATTTTAGAAGAGGTCCTGTCCCAGCACCAATTACTTGACTGTTTATGATGGGAAAAGACCATGAGAAGCTCTTCATAGAACCATAGAATGCTGCTTTAGATACTGGTCTATCCAGCTTAGTACTGCCCCATAGGACAAGCCAACATTCTGAAGAGTTTCAGGCAAAGGTCTTTTCCCGCCATGTGCTACCTGGTCTTTCTAACTGGAGATATCAGAGATTAGGACCTTCTTCAAGCAAAGTGTTCCATAGTTAAGGTACAATCTCTTCTTTGACCAGGCTACTCTAGCTAGGGGAGGTGAATGGAGGGTGTATTCCAAAATATTTGGAGGATGGATGATACAATCTTTTAAAAAAAACAGGAAGTGGTGCTGTTTAAAAAATTGTTCCCTATTTTTAAAGAAAAGGCCAGGGAGGCATTATGTTAGAACATCCACATAATTGTTAAAAAAAACCTTACAGTAAGGATTCCTAAATATACTGAAGATACCAGGTGCCATTTGGTCTTGGCAGCTAAACAGGCTCCACTTGGTTAGTACTTGGATGGGGGACCACCACAGAATCCCAGGTATTGTGAGCTTTATTTCAGAAGAAGGTAATGGCAAACCATCTCTGGGCATTCCTTGCCTAAGAAATCCCTAGGAAATTGTTTGGGTCTCCATAAACTGACAGGCAACCTGAAGGCACGCACACGTGCGCGCGCGCGCACGCACACACACACATGGAGTAAGCAGTTTGAAGAAGCTTTTCTACTGAGTCAGACTGTCAACTTACTTCATTCCTCCCCTCTTATTTTGGCATTCTTTACTACACAGTTTAGTTTAGGGGAATTATCTACACTGAGGCACCATGTTGGTGTTGCACTCTCATGCACGTAATGCAGAATCATAGGCCCTTTTCGCACAGGCTTTCTGTCATGCGACAGCTCCGTGAGCCTTGCGGGAGTGGGAGCGTCGCTCTGCACGACGCAATCCCACTTCCGCCGCGCTCACGGGGCTGCAGTGGCGCGATCGCGGGTTTTTTTTATTTTCGCCTCAAAGCGAAAATCACCCGCGCTCACGCAACGCTC
The DNA here is from genome assembly GCA_948474755.1 of Ctenosaura bakeri. Lineage (NCBI taxonomy): Eukaryota > Metazoa > Chordata > Lepidosauria > Squamata > Iguanidae > Ctenosaura > Ctenosaura bakeri. The sequence continues at coordinate 171,468 of CAOLHI010000238.1, read as the reverse complement.
CCGGCGCCCACGCGCACTTACCTCCTGTGCGGAGCGTCGGGGAGGCGGCCGGGTCACGCTTCCTTCCCTCCGCCCCTGCGGAAGGAAGGGGCGGGGCGCTAGCATGACGGACGCGACACCTCCTGCTTTGCGCGCGGGGGGGCGGACACCACACCTCCTGCTTTGCGCATGCGGGGGGACGGACGTGACACCTCCTGCTTCCCGTGCGCGGGGGGGACGGACGCGAGAGCCTCCTGCTTCGTGCGTGGGGGGCGGACACAAGAGCCTCCTGCTTTGCCCGGGGGAGGGCGGCTTGCGCGAGAAGCCTCCTCCGGTGCCGCTTCCCCCTCGTTCCTTCGCCTGCGGAAGGAAGGAGGGGGAAAACGGCAGCCTCCCGGAGGAGCCATCTCGCACGAGCCGCCCTCCCCCGCTCGCGCGAGAAGCCTCAATGCGAAAAGGGCCATAGTCTTGTACCCTGTTTGAACTCACTGTACTCTACTCTACTCTCCATCACTTCAGTAAAGTCCCAATCTATCAATCAGCGTGGCCAATACAATGCATCTTTAACAAACCTGATTGCAAATTTTATAGGACAGTAAAACGTTTGCACATCTGACAATAATTTTGTATTTCTATTTTCTTTACTGGGACTTTGCACTAAATCCAATCCTACTTAATCATATTAGAACAGGAGACCCACCGAAATGAATAAATCTTATTCATTTCGGTGGGTCTGTTTTAAATATGTTTAGTTTTAGACTTAAAACTGTAATATCTATTTTTGTAGTCAGTTTTAAATGGCTTTATTCCCACTTTGCATCTCACTTCAACAATATTAACACATAGCATTAATGACATTAGAAATGCTGAGGCAAACAACAGTCTAACCAGTTTATGTCTAGTAATTTTAAGTATGTATGTATCTTAGCATTTTTTAACACAGATTAAGCTTCAGTTTTAATAAATAAATGGACTTACTGGTAATATTACATTGGACATAGTGTGACTTTCTTCCAAATAAACATGCTTAAGATAGCACTGTCAACCACATGAATGTGTGTAGAAGCAGACTTCTGAAGTGAATCTTCATTTAAAAAGACACTGACTTCTGCACAAAATATTTGGAGTTCATTTGCACAGAAAATACATGCTGGAAAGGTCTTCTCTCTCTCTCTCCCCTCCTACTAATGAGTATTCAACAGACTCTAGGCCAGAGAGACTCTGGCAAAGGTAAAGTAGAAGCAAGGTAGCAATTTTAACTGAACATAGAAGACAGCATGGCTGGATCAACCTGAGGCCCATCTGGGCCAGACTTCTGTTCAAATGGTGGTCAACCAGGTGCCTTGCTCATCAGCAGGAGTGCAACTGTACCCTCCATCTCACACTTCCTAGGAACTGATTTCCTGAGATACTGCCTCTGGTACTGAAGGCAATATACAACCTTCCTGACTAACAGCTGCTGAATGGTCCTAACCTTTGTGAATTGATCTAATTCCATTCTAAAGCAGTCCAAGTTGGCAGCCATCACTACATCCTGTGGCAATGCATTCCACACATGAACTTTCTTTATGGTTAGCATATTATCTAATTTGCAGGATTTTTTCAGTGCAGCTGACTCCATGATGGCTGGAGGCCTATGGAAGGACAGATAAATAAATTCCAGTCTTGTCCCATCCTGTTCACCATTGTTAGAATTATGTAAAGAAAGGTGAGGGCTTAATGAAATACACAAGGCATCTGGACACACACTTCTTTTAGGTAGATTTGAACTTATTTATTTATTACCTATCCTTATATGTGCTCATCTACTACACTTATGTATAGCTGCCACATAAACATAAGTTTCTGGACATCCCCTCGCTCCACTTACATTCCTAAATGTTTAAAGAGAGTCATGCAAATGATAAGAGAGCTTCCTTCTCAGTTGGTTTCCTTCTTCCTTCCCATTATTTAAGCATAGATGTTCCTGCCACACTTCCCCTCTAGCTTTTTCTGTGGGCTTCTTGGTTGTTCCAGACCATTTCCACACTAGCCTGTTATAGGCTATTATTCCATTTTCAACATGGAATAAGGTCCCTCCCTAAACTGCAAACTCCAGGATTCCATAGGATGTTGAAAGTGGAATAATAGCGCTATAACAGGCTAGTGTGGAAATGGCTCCAGTTCTTCATTTTGTCTGGTGTGGTCCACTAGCTGTAATGTCAATCTAATGGCCAGGTAACTTTACAAAAAATTAGTTTTATTTAAATGTATTTAACATCATCTTTAGGCCACTGTTAAAGATGGTGTACAAGAGAACACCAGAAGACAATAAAATCAGGCCAAAACTAAGGAAAAGCCAGTGAGAAAAAGTGAGTCTTCATACTTTTTTGTAAAGACAAGCAAAGAAAGAGCTGACAAAATTATTTCCCTGTGCCCATCCTGGTGGAAGCTCAATCCAGAGTGGTAGGGCTAGTGGTGGAGCTTGGAGTATGTGGAGGGGGGCAGGAGGGGGCGTGGCTAAGGTGTGGGGGCTTGACCACTGTGTGTGGGGGTGTGACTGCAGTGCATGGGGGCGTGGCTGTGGTATGTGGGGGCATGGCCAGGGCACATGGGGCATGGCTACAGGTTTGGCCGCCCCAAAAACATTGCTGTCTGGGTCGAATTGTCTCTATCACCCCCCCCATCCCTACATGACTGGGTGGGGCCGCTATGGAAAAGATCACCTACCCTTGTAATCACCAGCTTCACTGCCTTTAACGGCAAACAAATGAGATCATAGAATCATAGAATCATAGAAATTCAGAGTTGGAAGAGACCACACAGGCCATCCAGTCCAACCCCCTGCCATGCAGGAACACTGTCAAATCAATCCCGACAGATGGCCATCAAGCCTCTGCTTAAAAACCTCCAAGGAAGGAGACTCCACTACACTCCAAGGCAGCAGATTCCACTGCCGGACAGCCCTGACTGTCAGGAAGTTCTTCCTGAGGTTCAGGTGGAATCTCCTTTCCTGCAGCTTGAATCCATTGCTCCTTGTTCTGGTCTCTGGAGCAGCAGAAAACAAGTCCCCTCCTTCCTCTACGTGGCATCCCTTCAAATATTTAAACATGGCTATCATGTCCCCTCTTAACCTCCTCTTCTGCAGACTAAACATACCCAGCTCTCTAAGTCTATCCTCATAGGGCTTGGCTTCCAGGCCTCTCACCATTTTGGTCACCCTCCTCTGGACTTGCTCCAGCTTGTCAATATCCTTCTTGAATTGGGGTGCCCAGAACTGGACTCAGTATTCAAGATGGGGTCTAACCAAAGCAGAGTAGAGTGGTACCAGTACCTCCCTCGATCTAGACACCATACTCCTATTGATGCAGCCAAGAATTGCATTGGCTTTCTTGGCTGCCACATCACACTGCTGACTCATGTTCAGCTTGTGGTCTATCAAGACTTCTAGATCCCTTTCACACGTACTGCTATCCAGCCACGTGTCCCCCATCCTATATTTGTGGATCCCATTATTTCTGCCTAAGTGTAGGACCTTACATTTCTCTCTGTTGAATTTCATTTTGTTCGCCCTGGCCCAGCTCTCCAATCTATCCAGGTCATTTTGAATTTTGATCCTGTCCTCTGGCGTATTAGCAACCCCTCCCAATTTGGTGTCATCTGCAAATTTGATCAGCATGCCCTCTATTCCTTCATCCAAGTCATTGATAAAAATATTGATCACTCTGAATCCAGGTAGGTATGGTTGAAGGGGATCCCCCACGTCCAATTGTCATTACACTATAGAAATAAAATAAGAATTGTTTCTAGTACAGCCCAATGACTTGGGTGTTGCTGCAAAAACAATACTTTGAAATAGAGTTACACACTGTTCTCTGTACTACAAAAGGTCTTTTCAGATGTCTGCAGAGGGCTGAGTGATCTGCACTGGTGTAATCTATGAAAATTGTTGCCTTTCAATGAATTAAGAGTAACTGTGAAATGGAGTTGTCCACCATTTCACACCTGTTGCTGTATCTTTGAATAGCTTATAAAAGTAAATAGGGCCAGAGAGAGGGCTAATTATGCATTGGGCTGATTTTGTGATATGTAAAATGAGCCAAAGTCAGAAGGACAGACTGTCACCATTTCATCTTGCTTTTACAGGTGGGTAATTACAAGAGACGAATTAATTGAGACCCATTAATGCAATACATTGGGGTTTCCAGCTGGAATCAGGATGAACATTCCAGATGGAAGAGGTCATTAATTTGTCCTTCAGGGACTTCAGCCTCAGTCTGGCAATTACTGTAATCATATGCTATAGCCCATTGTAAGCTTCTGCTTCCTGTGATAGCAGGACATTGTATTGTCAAGTGACTGCATCAAGGAACTGGTTTGGATTTAAATAAAATAAAATCCAGGCAGCAGCTGATTTGCTGTGCAGTCCCATGAAATGTAATACATAGATTCACAGGAAACTGCTTTCTCAACATAATTGGCAAACTATGAAAGGACGCAGTTTCTTTTCTGTCAAAAAATAAAATCCTTGCTGGGATGGATTTACCAGTTGGTCTGTCCTCTCTTCTCCTCTAGGAAATATTTGTGTAAACACCATTTGCAAATTGTATCATCAGGTTACTGTTACTACTACTACTACAAAAAATACTCTATCCCAGTGAAATACAATGGGAGATTCTATTTTATCTGAAAAATTTTAGTGCATTAAACTTCATATGACATGAGGGGAAAAAGCAAGCCATCTTACACTTCTCTTTTAATCAGGGAAATTTCCATGCTAGCCAGCTGGGCGCTTACCTGGGTCTTAAGGCTAGCCAGTCCCAGAATGCCCTCAAATATCTTGTAGCAGATATCAGGTATTTAACCTGGGCTGGCCCAAGTTTTTCTGTCTGAGGCAGGCACCTGCCAGACACTTGAGACAGAAAATCCCATGAGCACCTCCCCGTAGCCATTTCACCCAGTGGAATCGTAATATTGGTCCAAACTAGAGTTGAGTCATTGAATCAGTGTGATTTGCCTATGTGTTGACTCACCATTCAACAATTGATTCAAAGGTTTACTATTGTTGGGACTAACCTACAGGATTTCAGAAATAAATAAAAAGTAAATAACTTACAATCTATTCATAATATCCTCATCTGCTGCCTGAAGTACCTAGCACACTGTCTAATGGTAGGGCTAACCCTGGATTCAAGGAAGAATTCAAAGTCCATCCCACTATCCAGAGTATGATTCAAAGCCCATCTCACTTCTGCAGCTCTCTTCATAGTTTCTACCTTAGTGTTGTCTAATATCATGTGCATTAATCTACTTGCTTTAGTTATATGATACCTTGTTACTAGGAAGTGCTACAGAAATGTGAATGCTACCTTTTTATGTGTGGTAAATTGAAAACACAAATGGTGGTGGTCTCATGGACCACACAGCCCCAAGCCTTCACATCCTGATGTGCAGTAATAGTATAATGTAGAGCTGATATGCCAAATGGTTGGATGCCCAGTTTCTTATGCCCAGTGCCAATGGACATATCAAGAGAAAGCACTTAAGCACAGTGGGGACATTTTTTGCTATAGTGGCTGGCAGGGGGGAGATAGGAACAAAGGAGTGAAACTCTGTTATCCTGAGCTAGTGAATTCTTAATGTTTTTCCAAACGCTCATGTTTAATTCATCTAAACATTAAAAATGTCTACATGATGGATAGAGCTACAAAATGCATGCTGATTTAAAGACCACCTAGCTCTAGCACATTGGCTTATGTTCTTAATGCTCCGTCCCATTCTGTTAATGCAAAAGTACAGAGTCAACCTATATCCAGACTATTTATTTTACTGTGTATATGGGCGAACAAAGCTGATAAATAAACCACGTTAAAGGTCAGAAGGTCTTTGAAGGTACAGTAAACAAGGGGTTCTGGTACAGCAAATAGCAGTTTCCTATAACCTTATAGATTGAAGCTGTGCCTGAGCTCCTGCACAATGCAGGAGGAAGGATGGGAGAGCAGATTGAATTTCTTTAACTAGACAAGTATGTAGAATTGTACTGTCACTGATGCCATGTGATATATATATGCTGGTATTGCATTGATCAGTTGTGCAGTGTCTAAGCCAGTTGATGTTTTCATTAGCTTCCATGTTTGTACTAACATAGACATAGCCAAAGATAATCCATTTGCAATAGGTCATAATTTTATGGGTAGTTCAATGATATGCTTAAGTTTTGCATTTGGTGTATTGTTTGGCAGTCTTTTTTAGCTATTGTAAGCCATCTTGAGTCCCAAACTGGGGGAAAAGTGGGATGAGTAGGAGGAAGAGGAGGGATGGTTCAGCATTTACTGGCTGCCTCAGTAGATTGTAGGAAACACTGAAACCTATTCTGTCCTCATCGACCCTCTTCTGTCCAATTGATACTGCAATATAATATCTGCAACACATGGGTCAGACTAGAGCTTGGAAATACTACTTTTTAGGGCAACTCCAAGCAGCCATGGTGGCTGGGGAATTAATGGAGTTATAGGCCAAAAAAGCAATTTTCTCTAGTTCTGGGTCAGATTACTACTGTGATAGTAAATGATTGTGCAATGGACTGATGAAACATATTTGCTGACTTTTAAGAATTATGGAGACAAGTGTCTACGGGGAGATGTAGAACATTTATTAAATTCAAAAAGTATACTATCAGATACTCAAAATGCACAGAAAAACACCTTTATCTTTACACTATAATGTATCAAAGCTCAGTGTCCTGAAAGCAATAAATTGATTTATAGTCCATACATATAGGGAAAAAATGGATTTTGATTACACTTAAAAAAAAAATTAAAAAATCCCCCCTCCCAGTTTCTTGGAAGATTATTTGTGAAATGAATTTTAATGGTTCTATACAAAAGGACGTTTGCTATGGCTAAGAACAAGATATAAAGATGCACATCACAAAAACTGACCTAGAATGTTATGAGAGCAAGTTACATGCACACTAGCAGAGATTGGCTTTGTGATATAAACAACTGTTATAGAGACAGTGGAATCCTGAAGTGGCTAATTTGATATTGGGAATTGACTTCCCAAATCTCCACCCTTTTAACATAAGGTTTCAGTGATGTTTTAGGCTGTAGCTCAAATATTCATTGTGAAAGCAAGGTGTTAATCTAACTACAATTTGGCAGAATACTTTCTGTAGTATTGTCACTGTAGGAGGCCGAAGTGAGATCCAGACGAGTCCTTAGCTAGAATTACTTGAGAAATATTTCAGTATGCTTCCCCATCCAGAGGAAAGATAAAAGAACTTGGAAAGAACATTAACCTTTATTAAATTCCCTACAACACAGGTATTTTCCAGGCTGTATTCTTCTCTCCATAAGATCATGACAATGATGATGGTGTGTGCATATATTTTTATGCTGTTCATTCTATTACACTTGCCCAGGAAAACTGGGATGACTAGATTAAGAATTTTGCAGCCTTCTAGATGTTGTTCACACATACACTTCTCAGCAGCCCTTGACAGTGCAGTCAGTGATGAGGAATTCTGGAAAGTGCAGTTCATCAACAATTCTCACTACTGGTCTAGAACTTAGTTGAATTGTGATGATAAATAACAGCACGAGATTGAGTAAACACAATAAGAAATACAAGGAGAAGCTACAATGTCAACCAAATCAGAGCTCTCTCACTTTCTCAGGGTTTCATTTCTCTCACTCTTTTTAATTTTTTTAAAAATTGCTTATTAAACCTCGAATCTTCCCCTGTAGTTATAACACTAGCTACATAATGAATGTGCAGCTTTAACTGGACACTGAAATGTTTCCACCAATAGTACAGTTGTGGTGATCTCACCATACATGCATGCAATGGCTGCGTTACAGCGCACCAATATTTAAGGTTGTTTGCAGAATGTTTCAGATTTAACACATGTGTCATAATTTAAATAGTACAGACAAGTTTTTAAAAATAATTTATTTTCTATCCTATGGATATGGAAAACTTTGCATTATTTGTAATAAATAATATATCTTCAATGCCATTTGGACAAGAGCAACTATGAACAATTAAAAAGCTATCCCAAAGTGCTACTAGGGGAAAAGGAGACAAGGTTAGAGATAAACAATCTTTTCCTCAGTGCTTCCACTTTCTGAATCTTGTCTCAGGTCACAGGATGGGTTGTGCTGCAGAACATCTGAATGGTGCAAGGCCTGACCATCACCATGACCTGAAGCCGATGATCTTGGGGACTGGCGCCACAATGCATTGAAGTCTAGAACACAAAAACACAAGTGAACAGGTAAAAAATGTAGCTCTGCTTGTCACTTGCATATGCCACTGAATAATAATGAAGGATCTTGCTTTCTTTAAAAAAAAAAACTTCGAGGACTTTTTTTAAGGTAACAAAATGAAAACAAATACCAGTATTTGCTGATGCCATGCACCATTTTTCAAAAAAACAAACCCTGTAACTTTCCTGGCAGCATTTGCCTTCCTGCAATCAAAGCCAATGGAATCTGCTACATTTCATGCAACAGACAAGCACAGAGTTGTTTCCGTAACAGTGGTTGTTTCTTACGTATTCATTAAAGGCAGGCATTTATACACCACTCTTCATAATATTTTTCCCCAAGAAGTTTATAATGCAAAAGAAAAAAAAATGAAAAAACAAATAGCTCAATAAACAAATAACTCAATTATATAAAATGAAAAAACAAGTAATTCAATAAAACAAATGAGTGAAAACTTCAGTTCCAGTGTTTACACTGCAAACCATTAAAATACCTGAAATAATTTTTTAAAAGACTGGTACCTAAAAATTAATACAATTAGTGCCAAGCAAGTGGCAAAGTAGGTGTTTGTTACAATGTTTGTCATATATGTGCTGTTCCACACCTAATCCTTTTCAGTGGGAAACTTCAGCAATAAACTGATCCAGATATTGGTCTTGTTTCAAATACTGAACAGCAAACTCCTCCTGCTGCCCAAGCGTACTTGTATTAGACTTATCAGCATTCTGTTTTCAATATGGCCAACTTCTGCCTAGTGTACACCCTAGTACCACTGCTGTCTACTATTCAAATAATACCGTACCTCTGGAGAGTATAAATGCCCACTCCTCTCCTGGCTTGATACCAACAAATGCTCACTGTACACCTATTGATTGTGTACCAAATTCAATGGTGCAGTTCAGAAACCCTGGTACAGGCTGCCCAACTGCTCCCAATTGCAGTAGAACCAGACAAATGAGCTCCATGTTGTCCTAACATGGGTGCAGCACTAACTGGTTAGCTTCTTCTCCAACAAACCAGAAAAGTAATGTGTGTATGAGAGCCTGAAAAGTAACCCAGTTGTACAGTTTGAACAGTAATTTGAGCTATGTACAGCAGAGCTTTCCAAACTTTTCACACTGATGACACCCTTTTTTTAGACATGCATCATTTCACGACACAGTAATTCAGTTTTACTAGCAAACCAGAGGTTAAACTAACCCCTTATAAGAGATACAGATACATACATAAATTGTAATAACAAAATGTATGGGGACACAACCTATCTTGTGAAAATCTTTCACATATTTTTAAAAATACATGATTTTTAAAAATATATGATTTATAAATAATAACATACATTTCCAAAATTGCAGGTGACACACATACACACTTCAGATGACACACCAATGTGTCATGGCACACCATTTGGAAAGCCCTGATGTACAGATTCATTGTGTATAGGAGTCCCAAGAAGTGAAATTCAAAGTCACGTCAATCACCTAACCCTCCTGTTTCCTCTATCTCTACCACAACTACTTTGGCTGCCACTATTTCTCTGTGTAATTGAACTGAGAGCTACTATCTTCCTTTTGTCTGTGCCTGGGAAGTGACCTAAATTACAAACTTTGGAAATATTTTGAGGACGTCAGGTTGATATGAGGAATAAACAAGACTTGAGCAGTCGATGACTGGGCTCTTGTAGGTCTCCCATTCATAGGGTTGTCAGTGCTCATTGGATGGCAAATACAACAAAGCACAAACGTACATCTTTCCAAATTGTTCTTTTTGGTGAACTGACAGATTGAAATAAACCTAAATCTTTCCCCTTGAAATCAACCAGACTTCCCTTAGACATTGACTGGATCATGCTATTACTGTACAAAACAGTGCACAGCAAATTGCAAATAGCTACTTTAAAAAAAAAAAAGGGAGGAGGAGTAACACAGATTGCAACAACACACCACTGAAACAGGAGCTGTTTGTATCACTAAACCATCTCAATTCTTGGACAGCCAGATCAAGTAACTGGTATGCTGTTACTTGGGGCAGTTTTCGCTTTGCTTTAGGGAACACGGCTATACAGGGCTATAATGCTAGAATGAGTGTTGATGGGGACAGACTCAGTAAAGGATTGTAAAGCATATGCTGAAACGTACAATATGAATGAAAAATAAATGAAGATTGGGGCATTTAGGAATCATTCATCTTGGTTACACAGTTAGAATATTTTTCTGAAAATTCACACATAATCCTTGCTGAAACAGAGATGTTGAGGTTTGCTATATCGCCCACAAAATAAAAGTGTTTGTAGGCTGTACCACATCAGGCTGCATAGGGGGAACTGCACTACAGAATGCTTCCACCTTGGAAAGGACAATATATATGAAGTGGACTGCTCCCATTCTGTGGAACACTCTCCCACAGGAGGCTGAGGTGGTCCCCTCCCTGCTTTCATTTCTCAGGGAGATAAAAACATTTCTCTTTAAGCAGGATTTTATGTGGGCTGGGGAGCTTTTTATTAATTTATTAAATGGTTGTTTGTTTTTTGTTATAGGTTTTTACAATTTTATATATTTTTAATTGTTTTAAATGTTTTTAACTTATTTTTGGAAGCCACTTTGGGTCCCATTCTGGGAGAAAAGATGGCATACAAATATAATAAACAAACAAACAAGTTGAAGGCTAAACTAAAATGCTTCTCCATGACACCTTACTTTTCTATATCCAGGGAATATTTATGTGAGAAAGTGTTGGAGCTCCCATTTGAAATCTATATAGACATCCCTCCACATTCACAGGGATTGGAGTGCAGGACCCTTGAGAAAGTGGAAAAACTGCAAATACCTATAGTGCCCCCCAGCCATATTTAACACACACAAAAGTACCTGTAATCATACCCTTTAGCATGTACAGAGTGCCAGCACCTTTCCTTATCTACTGGAAGGAAACCCATGCAGGCCCTCCTCCAGTACCTCTTGAGAGCAGCAGGGAAGGGCTCGCAGAATAACAGTCTACTTCCAGAAGGCCAGTTTGAGCCCCAGAACTTCTCTTTCCCACAGTTAAGCTCAATGGGATATGCTTGCTTCTCCCCACTTTGTCTCATGCCAGTCTCACCCTGCACTGCATCTCCCTCCATCACTCAGACTAAGAGGCCCGGCCTTCCCTCTTCCCTTCATCATCATCACCGGTCTCTGGGTGAAGAGAGGGAGGTGGGTTGGTTTGGCTTCTCCCCTCCCTCAGGCTGGTCCTGTCAGGGCCGAAGCACTGTCCTCAAGTCCTTTCCTCCCACTCTTGATTCTTGTTTCTCTGTCTCACAAAGTGTCATGGAAGAATCATCTATTCATCTACAGAGGCTGAATGGCCATTAGCTAGGGGTGCTTTGAGTGTGTTGGACTCGATGGCCATTGTGGTCTCTTCCAACTCTATGATTCTATGAGGAGCCAGCGCACAGAAGTGAGCCCTGTGGGTACTTTTCAGCTCAGGAGCTGGAGGACAGAGCCTGACTCTTCTCACTGCTGGCACCCCATGCAGGGGGCTGAAGGGGAAAATTGGGGTTGGAAGAGAACAAGAAAGGGCTGTGGGGATGAGTCTGAGTGCTCCTGGAAAGAGAGTCAGGGAATTAAAAAAAATGTCTTTTACAGCCTTAGGAAATGCTTCCTTCTCTCATCACATAATGCACTGACTTTGCATTTGGGTGGCCCTGCCATGGGGTAATGAATGAATCCCTGATTCCTTTCTATTTTATAGTAAATCAGGGGGTGGGGGACAGAAAACCCACCCAAGGTGAGACAGCACTTTGGCAGGATGGTCCTTAAATAATATAGAGTATAGTACCTTCTGCAGATTCAAAAACGGCATAGGGCAGCATCAGAGGCAGTGGGAAATAATCTGCATACAATCAAACCCACAAATGTTAAACCTGAAGATGTGGAGGGCTGAGTTTGTAGTAGTAAAACCTTCAAAAGCTGAACAGTATGATAGCACTTTGTCTAGATCAGCCTTTCCCAATCCCTTGAAAAATGCTGGACTACAAATCTCACCATCCCCAGTCCTTGTGGTTTTGATGAGAGTTATAGTCCAATACATGTAGTGGGCACCAGCTTGAAGAGGTCTGGAGATCTTTTCTAGGAATATTATATAGGGCACTACTGTGACTTTATTCTGTTAATTGTTGGGAAACAAAGTTTCCCCCAATGTATAATATTTTCAGCTAGGAAACAGTGGGGCAACCCTAACATCTTAGGGTGAAAAGGAGGGTTGCCATGCTGTCAGCAATAAAAACTAAGGAAAATTAACTTCAAAGTACAGAACTATGGACAAATAAGGATTGATTGGTGGAAACTGAGACAAAATTTCATGGGCACAAATCTTTGGAGAAGATGACTATGGCTGCTATTGCTTATAACTCAAAAGAGATCAAGAAACACTGCAACTTCAGGTTTCTCATGTAAATAAGTGTGAAATGTGCATACGATGCCTTAAGTGAGGTGCAGTCTAACACTTACACAAAATGGCATTTGCTTGGAGTTTAAATTTACACCTTACCTTGATGTCTGGTTGTTTGGCTTTTGGATGATAAAGCTGAGTTCATTACTGGATTCTTCATGAAATCTTCATTGACTGAGTTCACATTTTCCATGCAGCTACCTATGAATCAATCAATCAATCAATCAATCAATCAATCAATCAATCACTTTATTTATACACCATCTTCTCCTCAAGATGAGGATTCAGGGTGGCTTACATATTTTATTTCAAAAAAGGCCACACTCTGGCCATTAGCGCTAATAGGAATTGTAGGCTAAAAATATCTGTAGGGCCACATTTCCTTAGTCCACTGTAACAGACTTACACAATATTGTCATTATAGCATTGTTTAGTACATTCATGTCCCACCTGTTTTGCAAGGAAGCCAAGAGAAATGTGTATAGTTTAACTGTACTTAATTTTAATTAAGAAACTTTCTTCTGATTCTAATAGCATCTCTCTAGCTCAAATATCAGGAAGAAAGACTATTTGCTTTTCTTAATCTGTTGGGAGCTATGCTACGGGCAATATCCTAGAGGAAACTGCAGCTGGGTCTTTTTTTGCTCACATGGCTATGAAAAAAAACAAGTATTACACCAAGAAGACATGACTATGGTAAGACAATATATTTTCAGTAGGAAACACTACATTGTCAGGATTTGGGTGGATTATCTATATTAAAATGACAATATTACCTAAATTTTAAAATCATGCCCCAGTAACAAACTATTTATCTAGTTAATTTATGTCACATCAATCTCTTACCACAGAAATGGATTGTTGTTGCTGTTGTTTACCTACAAGTCATTTCAGACTTATGGTGACTCTAAGGTGAACCTATCACAGCATTTTCTTGACAAGATTTGTTCAGAGTGGGGTTGTCTTTGCCTTCCTTTGAGATTGAGTATGACTTGCCCAAGATCACCTAGTGGGTCTCCATGGCTGAGTGGGGATACGAACCCTGGTCTCCAGAATCCTAGTCCAATGCTCAAATCAGTACACCATGCTGATTCTCAAGGTGGCTTCTTGTTGTTGTTGTGTGCCTTCAATTTGTTTCTGACTTACAGAAACCCTAAGGTGAACCTATCACAGAGTATTTTGAGGCAGAGTGTGATGAGCCCAAGGTCACTTAGTGGGTTTTCATGGCTGAGCAGGGAATCAAACCTAATCTCCACAATTATAATTCAACTCAAACCACTATACCATGCTGGCTCTCAACATGTTGAAATGAAAGTTTTTAACTATGAAAGTTAAAAAAATAAGTGATTCTATAAAAAACACAGCATTTAAATACTTTAAAACACATTTAAAAAGATAAAAGCACAACATACTCTATTTAAAGTTCCTTCTTCTACAACAAGTTATGAGAAATACAACTCAGCTAACTGAGAAATTGAATTAAAGCATATTCAAATTCTAGAGGAAAGTGTTTTGATACTATGCTCAAATTTGAAAGAGAGATGGATTTAATGAAATCTATGGTGCCTATCCCTGCCTCATCCCAGTTTAAAATATACTGTGACATACCGCCAGCCTTCTGAAACTAATAAATATGAGGGCAACACAGAATGTAAGACAGCCAGGCCTCTCATGATGCCCCCCATAATTTGAATGTTGCATGGATCAATGCATATGAACAAAGAAAAGATTAAGCTCAATTGACAATATGCTACACCACGCTAAACTGCATACAGCTCCTGTGATCTCCAATCTTTACATGCACAATCAAAAAGCAGTTATTTTAAGAATGTTTAAAAGAAGAATATCAGCCCAGCAGAACTTTTTTTTCCCTTCTGTTATCTTAAAATATTTACCATCAATGTAGAAAGGAAGGAGAGATTACAATAAGGAACCCTGCATAGAGATGTGTCATCCATAAAGAAGACAAAAGTGGATAAAGATTTGCATGAAACAAGCATGGGTTAATTCTGTGGGCACATGCAAATGTCAATTTTGGCCAGTGAACATGCCATTATGCTAGCAACTCTATGTTCCCCCTGCTCAAACAGGGAGCAAGAGGCAGTCGTAGGAACAGTGGTGGCAGCAACCATAGGAAGAGGTTGGCATGGGTCAAGCAATTTCAAAGTCATACCTCCCAGTTGCTGTAAACTTAGTTCCAAGTGTAAGAGTAATTTGCACTCAGTTAACTCAGCAGATGGAGGAAGAAAGAAGGAGACAGAATCATGCCCTTGCCAGTAGACTCAGGCAAAAGCAAGCTGCTGTAGCCTCTTGTAGCTTGGATATTCTTCCTCATTAATCACATTTGCCCTCTTAACCACACCCTCAATTGTGTGTATGTGCCTTCAAGTCACCTGTCAATTTATGGTGACTCTATGAGGTTTTCTTAGGAAAGGAATACTCAGAGGTGATTTTGCCAGTTCCTTCCTCTGAAATATGGCCTACAGTACCTGCTAATCATTGGCAGTCTCCCATCCAAGTACTAAACAGGTCTGTCCTGCTTAGCTTCCAAGATCAGATGGGATCCGGTGCCTTTAGGTACCCTCCAATTTAACAGATGACAATTGGGACACATGTAGCCAAGTGTGGTCAAGATGGCAGATGTTATTAATGAGGAAGTATACACAAGCTAGAAGACACCACAGCAGTTTGCTTTTCCCTGAGCCTACAGGAAGGGCAAGGTTCCTCCTTCCTTTCCTCTCCCTGCTGCTGAATTATTCCAGTGCAAACTACTCTTGCACTTTTGACTCAATCTGTAACAAATGAAGTTAGCTGAGGACAAAGGGGTATAGCGGAAACAGGTGAGAGGAACTGGGACATTTTAAAAGCAGCTGAAAAAGTGGGAAAACAGAATATTAATCAGAACTGTCTTTGCCAAATGAGGATATGCACTCTGATGTTCCTTGACCTCACATGTGCTAGTTTTCGTCTGTGAAGTACTGGAGAGTATGGTGTAGTTGGGAAGACTCTGGGCCTGTTCAGTCTGCTGTTCAGATGCTCAATATTGTTGGGCATCTTCAAAGTCTCTGTTGTGCTCTCTTATTATGGTTTTTTATTTGCAGCCCAGACTTGGATTGGACAACCCTTTGGATAGTGTTTGTTCTAGCAGCACTAAAAATCTGGAATAACAAACAAAGGAATAGTTTTTCAAGAGATCTTCCAGTGAAAATTTCCCCTTCATGGAAGGAAATTATGTTAGCATAGATGAAGAAAGAGCAGCCTATCTCCCCCCTCCCACGTATGTACACACACATATATATCACACACACTTCTTGGCTTGTGATGATAATAATCATTTCTCAAAGGTCTTCCACTGAGCCTAAAATCCTTGTTACAACTTGACCCATGGCTGCTGTCAATCTATATCCTTCTCTACAATAGGTGGGGGGGAGAATGGAGGAGGTTGTATCATACCACTGCTGAATCTAGGCCTATATTTCCAACTCTGAGGCTCTCCAAGGTTTCAGGAAGAATTCTTTCCTATCCAGAGATCTTTTGTGGTTCTCCATCCAGGGCCAATTCTGATTTCCTTCCAAAGTCAGATGAAACTGGATGTGTTCATGGTGGTATGGTGTTCTCCCAACTAACATGACTGCCTCATTTCTGTGTCTGCTTTTGGCATTACACTGATGCCAGTAGAACTTCCCACAATTGTAGTCAGGGCCCCTAGAACAGATTTTCCCCTGCCTCATTGGTGAGCCCTTTGTCATTGAAGGGCACTTCTATCTCTTCCAAGCCCCCTCTAACTGGTGGTTCTGAGATATAGAACTCTACTCTAAGACTCTAGGCCTGGCAGACTGACTGCATCCTCACCTTTGGGTCATTGGAAAGGACTGAACAATGCAAGCTTCCTAGAAGTAAATTTTAACAAGTTCTCTTTCTACACTAATTGATAGATTTTATTTTGGCTGTGATGCAACCATTGGGAGCTCATCAGTCCCCTCACCCAGAGGCCTGGCACACACCTGCATCAATTCAGAAGAAGATCTTTAAAAAAACACACTTTGCAGCAAGAGCCCTTCTTTAAGTCCCTACATCTTCACAGGTACACTCAGTGGGAACATGAGATGGGCCCTTCTTAGTGGCTGCCCTAGACTGTGGAACTATCTCCTTAGGGGAGCTAGAATGGCTCCTTTATTGCTGGATATGAATAAAGTTAGTAATAACCATGATAACAATGAAGAAGAAGAAGAAAAGAAGTGAGAGCCATCATTTAAATATGGATGTTTTCCACTACTAAACTGAAATTATTAAGATTCAGCAATAAAAATAATTAGTTTTAGAAGCAGCTTCTCATTAACTTTTACCATTTATAGAACATTCACATATTCCTGCCCTCTGAGATACACTCATCTCCGAAGCAGGGTGGGCAACGTATGTCTCACAGGTAGGAAGCATTTTCCTCCTCTGCAATCCTCCAAGGGTCCCTATTGCCATGGGTGGTGAATTTGCTGTCAGAAGGCTGAAATTCAATATCGCAGTAGCAAATGTGGTTGAAAAAAATTCTTGCAGCTTCTGCATTGCCTCCCCACCCCAGTTTGTTCAGACCTGATTAACAGCAATTTTTATAATTATCATTGGACTGAATACTGTGGATAGGCTGAGCATTACTGACACTCTTTAGAGTTCCTGTGCCTCTAAGTAAATGTTTTCTTTTAATTATTTATATTGGTCATGGCTACTTATTCATTTATTCATTTAATTTATAAATCATATCCTCCATCTATTGGGTGCTTTGGATACTATACAAGAAAAACACTGAAACCTAATAAAAGTGAAACTATAAGTAATGAATACAATGGACTCTCAGCTGCCTTTGTCAGCACCCATTCCTTCAAGGGAAGGAACATCTAAATACTGATTCTACCTCTCTGCCTTCATAACACCATTTTAGGACATTGCTGAACAATATATCACCATATTATAGTGTTCCATGGAGGTTCTACTCTAATTCTGTGCCCAGCTAATAAGCACAGACTAAAGTACAGGCTAAAGGGGTCCAGTGGGGAAAAACACTGAAAATGAAGAAAGCCATGTAGCAGGCATCTACCCAAGACTTTGGGAAGCTTCTATATCCATCAGAGTAAACAATACTAAATTTGATGTAGCAACAGTCTATCAGTTCAACACAGCTTCCTATGGTCATTAGTGTCAGACAGAAAGAATCATAAATCTCTGTAAATAGCATAACTCCTGTGGATAATCAGCTTTGACAAATACTGAATTTTCATTTATTTACACTCAAAACCAGTTTTAAAGGCCGATATAAAACATATCCAGGTGTCTTTCCAATGTAATATCTGTTCCCAAGAAGGAAGATGCCTACATTTACTAACTCATTTCTTATGCAAGATACAGAACATTATACCTCAAGACTTGGCTAAAAAGTCATCCTAGGGAAACATCAGCAGCACCTGGGAAAGCTCTAAGAATCCACGATCTTGGGTTTTCCAGTACTAGGAGTTTTGAAAAATTAGAACCTTAGCAAAATCTGCACAGATAGATGCTTTCCCCCTGAAACCTTGTACTAATCCTGGAAATTTAAGCTCACCAATGTTCTCTATTACCTAAACTAAAAAATGTATCTTTTGCATAGTCCACATCGAAGTAAACATTTCATGACCTCTCTGGGCATGGTAGCATCCCAGAAAATGTTACACTTCCCAGACGAACTGTTAACTAGTGCAACCTGTGTACCTTCTGTGAAACTCAATAGGGTGCATACACATCAGAAGAAATTGATCCAGTAAAACCTACACTGTATCTTTCCCTGGGATTGCCATGGCAACACCACTCTCAGAAACATATGATCTAAAGGAGGTTCTGGTCGTGTTTAGAATTTTAATTTTCCTTGTTGTTTTTAAAGAAACAGATTGAAATATGAGGGCGTCAGCAACCACTTTATGTTAAACCAGGCCAATGGAACAGGTAGGATAAAAGAAAAAAAATGTATATTGTACCAGCTCCTTAGGCAAAAATCTTTTTTCCGTACTACCACCTAACTCCACTTAACTGGAGATACAGTACACTGAATATGGGCCTTTCTGCATGCACAGCACATAGGAAACTGCCATATACCAAGTCAGACTATTTGTCTGTTTAGCCCAGAATTCACTCACTTGTAACAGCTCTTTAGAGTCTTAAGCAGAAGTCTTTTTAATCACCAACTACCAGTGTAGCCACTTATACATTAGTAAAAGATGACAGAAACAAGGGTGAAAAGAAGAGAGGAAATGCATCACACATACATAACCAAAAAAGATAAAAGGAGGCACAGATTTGTAATGCTTGAATTTTAAATATAAATACATCTCACATCAGTGGGGAAAGTTGTTCTACCATTTAGCTATGGCCCTTCCAGTAACAGTATCATAAAGATGGATGGAAGGAAGAATGAAAGGAGTCAGTTAGGCAGGATGGATACGGAAAAGTTCTAGAGTTTGGCAAGGGTGTAAGATGACAACACCAAAAAGGATCCATGTCATTTTCAAGGAAGCATCAATCCTTGGCTGCCATTTCACTGATCAGGTACAAGTCCACAGGCTGCTTTACAAAAGCACCATGTGTCCTGCAGATGACATGTCAGTCTAAAAAACGGAACAGGAAGGACTGCTATCACCATGCATTCAACAGTCATCTTGGAATCAGCACAGCTCTGGGTCCAATCCAGGGAGCAGCTGGTGACACAGTAGGCCGTTAAATGCTACACTGAAAGAAAATATTTTTGACAGGAGGTATCCAAGAACAGAAAACCAACTATTCAGGTTTATATTATGCTGAATGCATCTTATATGACTACAGTTTTATGTTGGGGTGAAAGATGGAAAAACTAGTGCTTAAGTGGCTCTGCAGCTGAGGTTCCTAAGGGTCAACTCTTATAATCCAATTGGCGGTCCTGATGAGGGGGTCATGGTACCCAATAAAGCAATCTGCCTCTGTTGCGTGGGTTTTGTTTATTTAAATATTTATACCCTCTCTTTCCCACAAAACTGGGACTCATTGGCTTGCAAAGGAAAATAATTACAACATAGTTAAAAATATACAAAAGGTGAGCATCAAAACAGGATTAAACAATGATGTTAAAACAATTTAAGACATAAATTTGAAAAAGGATAAAAAAAGCAATTCAAATAGTACAATTTAAAATAATACAGTACCCTCTTAAAAAGGGCTATTCCAATTGGAATGAATAGTGGATTTAGACCTATGTTTTCATTCTTACAATCCTGTGAAAGACTGCAAGAGTGTAAGGTAACAGAATATTAGATCTGAATGTGAGCAGCATGCAAATTCACACCTAATGCTAATATAATCGCAAAAATGCATGGCATAATCAACTAGTTATCAGCTATACAAGCTCCAGGGTCCTGGGAGGATTTATCTGGTCCTAGGGGTCATAATCCAGAGCCAACATGAAGTGATGTTTTGTGTTCTGGACTAAGACTTTGGAGAACAGTATTTGAATCCCTGCTCAACCACAGAAACTAACTGGGTGGAAAGTCACACTTTCTCCACCTCAGAGGAAGGCAAAGCCAATAGCCCCCTCTGCCAAGAAAATCTTCCTTAGTGTCACCATAAATCAGAAACAATTTAAAGACACACAGCATCAACAACAAGGAGTCATCATAGCCAACCCTCCAAATGAAACAGGAAACTGACCAGAAGATTTCTTGCAGTTTCAAAGCAACATTACAGTACTGTGGTGTTTTGTTTTAAAAAAGGATACTTTTGTTTTGCAAAACCAATTTGGAGGGTGCACCTTGCTTTAAAAAAGCTCCACACCCTGGAGAGCAATATCATGAGAATTTTTCCCCCTGGGGAGAATTCCAGAGCTGAAAATGATGGGTGTATGTGCACACAAGAGGCATGCTATATGATTCCCCCCTCAGTTTGGAAAAGGGAAATAATGCCACTGTGGATAAGGATTTCCTTCTCCCACAGAGCCAGTGTGGTACAGTGTTGGACTACAACTAAGACCAGGGTTTGGTTCCTCTATTGGCCACAGTAACCCACTGGGTGACCTTGGGAGCATCAAACACTCTCAGATCCCAGAAAACCCTATGATAGGTTTGCCTCAGGGTCGCCATAAGCTGGAAATGACTTGAGGGCACACAACAACAGCAACTGAGGACATAAAAGAACAAACAAAATCTCACTTCATGGTGTTTCTGAAGACAGCATTTATGGCAGAGGCTAATGAAACACTAACTTTGTCATCAGATGAGAAAGGTTCTGAATGTGATCTATGCACCAAAGTTCCTATGAGCAAGGTTGTGGAGAGCTATGAAAGGACCAGGAGTTCAAACTGAGATGAAAGAATGCATCAGTCTCACCCTACATATTGGTCAAGCCACCTATTCCTTGTGCATTCAGTGGTATTTTGAAGGATAAACTTCTGTCTTGAGTGTATCAGCTAAGATATCTTTTAAAAATGCAATCGGCTAATATGCGAGCTAGTTTTAAGACTGCAATGATAAATGTAATTTATTAAAGAGTAAAGTCTCAGTAAACTAAATGAGATTTACTTTTGAGTAAAAGTCTGTGAAAACCATTTCCCATCCTCTCCTGTGAATGTACCACTTTTCTTCTGTGTTTAAAATCTTATTGCAAGAAGGATAAAATCACAAATGCTAACATTTCTTTGTATAAATGGTTAACGCCTCTGCCTATTGAACTAGTTTCAAAACTTCTTACTTGTTTGTTTTTTGTTTAAGCAGTTACCAAAGTTGCTTCTAATTTGATTTTTTAAATATTTTAATCTAGTTGAATAGCTTGTGATGATTATGTTACAACACAGAGCTATTCACATTTCTTATGGCTCAACAGCACCCCCAACAGCCCAACTGGAAGAGATAAAATATGAAGCTGGAAATCTTTTTTGACCATTCCATATTCTACAGTGGATTATGAAAGTGGCAGAAAAATCTCCATGCCATATTAGGGCCTCATTTTACTGTTGCTTATATTTTGTGTAGAGAGTATCTTGTTTTTAAAGGTGCCTTTATTAATTTTAAGATTATTTGGCAATGCCATGTACTGTCTGATTTATAATTATAAGGTCTGAATCAGAACTGTATAGCCCCTCCAGGTGTAGCCCTAGCTAGCATAACCAATGGTGTGTTTTAGGAACTACAATCCAACAATACTGGGAGGACTACACAAACAATTCCCTCTCTTGTTATAAGGCTTCTCAAGTTAAATGTTCTCAAAACTTTTCATAAAAGTTTAAAAAGATCACAGTCCTATGACTTGAGATATGCTTTAATTAAAATATTCTCTTGTGCACACTGAAGAGTTCTGTGAGTTATAGTAAAAAAAAAATCATTTTCCCAAACTCTTCTCCACTATTCTGCAAATACAAATATGGACTAAAATCCAAAGAATCATGAAACTAATTCTGCATTGTCATATGAGCAGAACATTTGCACTTCCTCCCAACAGCAGTGCCTCCACTCCTGTCCACATGTCAAACTGCTTTTAATCTAAAGGGAGCTATTTATGATGTGACAACCATTCCAAGACTCAAAAATTCTAGAGGACAAAGGCAAGTCCTGTGGCCTAGTTTTAGAGGCAGCATCCCAGATGGCATCACCTTTTCACATTGCCATAAGTGTCACAGCAGGTAAAGATGACAGCACAGAATTCCTTTATCAGCAACAATCCATTGCACAAGTCAGTCCAGTCAAAAAGCTTTGCTTTATATGCCTTCTCTTCTCATTGTAGTCATACTTCTTCACAAGGCCTTTCCTGAGTCTTTCTTTTTCTTTGCTTACTACCAGTTTATCACTCAGTTTTCCTCCTGCTTCTCCCTTTCTCCATTTTCTCTTCCCTCCTTCTTGCCTTCATCTCCACTCAGCCTTTTTCTTTTCTTCTCTGCTTAGATCTCTTATTTCAGAACTGCCCTCTTACTTCCCATCCTTCCCAGAGCCAGCTCTAAGCTATTTGCCTCTCCCAAGCAAGTGGTGATGGTGGTGGTGGGGGGGGAATGAGAAGATGTGTGTTTTTCAGAGAGAAAAAGAAGAGATGGGTCTTGGACAATCTCTATGTCTTTGTTGTTTTTTACTGTTGTCAAGCTGACTTTGACTTATGGCAACTCTATGAATGAGAGACTCCAAGAGTCACCCTTCAAGTCATCCTATCATCAACTGCCCTGCTCAGGTTTTGCAGATTCAAAAATGTATCTTCCTTGATTGAGTCTATCCATCTACTTTTCCTTTTGCCCTCTACCTTACCAAGTATTATTGTCTTTTCTAGTGAATCATGTCTTCTCATAATATGGCCAAAGTACGACAGCCTCAGATAGTCATCTTGCCTTCTAGGAAGAGTTTAGGCTTGATTTGCTCTAGAACCCATTCATTTTTCTTTTTAGCAGTCCAGGGTATCTGTAGGACTCTTCTCCAGCACCATATGTCAAATGAGTTGATTTTCTTCCTATCAGCTTTCTTCACTGACCAGCTTTCACAACCATACACAGATATTAGAAATACAATGGCATGGATCATCCTAACTTTAGTATGCAATGATATATTTTTACATTTCAGGATCTTGTCTAGTTCTTAGCTGTCCTTCCAAGTCCTAGTATTCTTCTGATTTCTTAATCTTGATCTCCATTCTGATTAATGACTGAGCCAAGGTATGGAAAATCTTGAATAATTTCAGTGTCTTCATTGTCTGCTTTAAGCTTATGCAAATCATCTGTAGCCATTGTTTTTGTTCTCTTAATGTTCAACTGTAGACCTGCCTTTGCACTTTCTGCTGTGACTTTCTTCAGTAATCCTTCCAAATCTTTGCTGTTTTCTGCTAGTAGTATGGTATCATCTGCATATTTTAAATTGTTGATGTTCCTCCCTCCAAAGTGAATCCCACTGAAGTCAAAAGGACTTAAAGGCACGTGTATGAAGGAGTTGTTGTTAGCAGGAGGAGGAGGAGGAGGTTTATTTATATCCTACCTTTTCCCAGAATTTGGAAACAAAGCAGCTTACAAGTTTAAAAAAGATTACAGTACAGTATAATTAAAAACATACAAAAAGTCAACATTAACACAGAATAATGATATTAACATTAAGCAAAAACATAACTTAAAATGATAAAAGCAGCTTTAAAAAGTACAATTTAAAGCACCCTCTTAAATGTCTTTTCCTTAAAAATGTTCATTTCTAATTTTTTTTAAAAAAAGGCTTCCACCTTTCAATGGTATCTTTCAACAAGTACAGCCTGGAAGGGTCTGTTCTGGCCTTCACAGGAAGGGAATTCCAGAACCTATGGGCAGCCATAGGCCTATCTTGTATACCATACTTGATAAGGTAGTAAGACTGAAAGAAGGTCCTCTCATGAGGATCTCAGTGCCTGGGTAGGCTCATGCAGAGAGATATATTCTGTCAGACAGCCTGAATTAAGCATTATGGGCTTTATAAGTCATAACCAGCACTTTGAATTGAGACTGGAAACAGGAGTCCAGCCATTAGGAATGGTCTCTTTTGTTAGCCATTTCTCAAAGCTCTGTATTACATCAAACTACCTGATCACTGAAGTCTCGAGCAAAAAAAGCAAGAGGGTACTGGTAAAGGCAGGGAGACGTCTGAACAGTGCAGAAATACAGAATACAGAAACTACTATATCAGAAATGACTGTATTGTATCGATAGGAAGATGAAAAGCAGGAAGAAATGAGGGAAGATAGTTGGTGGAGGAACAACACATTCATGGAATGCTGTAAAGTTCTTAGAATAGCACCATCCCTAAGAGACACTTCCTAGCCTCTCTTAGGCTACTACACAGGAATTGTCCCAGCACTGTGCTGACATCTGACCCCTGAAAGCTGTGTATTGCAGGGTGCTACTAGCTCACCCTTTTTTTTTTTAAAGCACCTTGTATCACAAATGGTTAATTCCTGTGGGCTGAAAGAACCTATATACCTCTCTCAGTACTTCAGAGAAGGCCAAGACAGAAATGTAAGAATAACACGTAGGAATATAGTGACTTACTTGAGGGGACATTGCTGTAAATATGTCTGCTTGCCTAACCTCATTGCAAAGCATTTTAAAAATTGTGTTTTGTTTTACTTTTATTTCTTCCTCCACATAGAAAAGTTTATGATGACTTTGTTACATGCACAGCAGACTGTAGGGCAGTCTTACAGCTCAACAACACACCCAACAGTTTGATGAGAAGAATTACAAGGCACTGGATTTGTTTTCATTCTACCAGTTACTTCAGTACCAGCTGAGCACTATTCCTAAGTAAGGATGGGTGAGTATTTCATTCAGGTTTTTGTTAATTTGTTTGCTAAGACTGTCATACATAGGATAGAAAACAAATGAGAGTTTTAAAAATTCAATTGGTGGGAAAAGCAAAAACAATTGACTGCTCATCTGTACAGCAGGATGTGTATATATAGCTTGGGTTTCCACAATCCAGCTACATTCCTAGTTACCTTGGTCAACAAATCCCATGATCCCCAGCTATCATGGCCAACACATCTGAAAAGCCCTGGGTTGGGGAATTAGCTCTTAGAGGCTGAATTCCTGTATATTTAACTATTAGAAGAGTTGACTAGGGTAGTCTTTTTTTTTCCTGACAAGTTCCTCATTTAAACCATGGCATACTAGGCAGGTACAACATGTACACGGGGGCAGCTATATCTCTTTAATTTGCCTGGTGCAAACAGAGGAGAATTTTTCAGTTTATTTCTTACCAAAATTCATAAATTGCTTCATAAACCAGGCAGGAAATTTAAAGGTTGAGGGAGCACAACATATCTGAAGCTGTCAGAAACATGAGGATATTTAAATCGCATCTTCTAGTAGAAGTACTTAGCATGCAAGAGTTACTGTACAGAAAGGAAAATGAAAATCCCACTTCACCCATTGATCCTCCCAGTCTTCACCAGTTCAGTGCAATCAATAGCACAATCTTATTACTAACTACAGCTTAATTTTAACCGGTTTTGCAACAGTTATGGGAGGGATGCGTTTAGCACAAAACCATCACACTAATTACAGACTAGTAATTCTTTTCTCCCCTTCAAAGTTCAAGAATTTGAAAGGAGAAAGGGATCAACCCCACCGAGAAAGCCAGTGTACATGCATATATGCAGAGCTTGGAGATGTTACTTTTTGGATTACAACTCTCCAGAATCTCCCACCTGGTATAACCAGTGGCCATGTAGATACCAGTGGTTGGCCATGTCCCTCAAAGAGATTCAGCACCTTAGAAAGTCCAGACTAAAACACAGAACAAATTCAGTGTCCTACCGACATGGGAACAAAGCCACTATGATGGCTGGGAGGCTTGGAGGAGTTGTAGTTAAAAAAACTTTTCAGATGTGCAACCAAGGTGCCCAATTGCATGTGATATGGCTGTTCATGTAAGACTGTGCATAGACAGATGTGCATGGATGGATTTCAGATGCATGCATCGAGATAATAAACCTGTGTTGACTCTGCATCACTTCAGACTGCCACAAGACTGAATATTCTTCCACACAAAAAAACAGAGGTCAAGGAAAAGAGTTCTGGTCTAGCTTCTCCTTAATTAATACTTTTATGTTTGTATAGAATTTATTTCTTATGGATGAGCCTTCCACCATGTTGCATACCCACACCCACAGCCTGTAGTTCTATTGGCCACATGTATTGACATGCTGACACATTCTGCTTTGAACATAATTGCATATGTGTATGTGTTTTTAAAAGGCACCATGATTATTCTCCTTTTCAACCACCAATGTTTTAGAAGGCCAGGTCTCTGGGCCAAATCTATAGCTAATATCAAAATGAATGCAATCTGGCAATAATCAGCCTTTTACAAAAAAACAGAAAAAAAGAAAAAAAACCACACTAAACAGATGGCATATTTTTGGAAACTGTTAAAATATCACAGTCTATAAAAAAGAATTGGCTTTGATGTGAATTCAAAGCTATATTAATTTTGTTAGTTTCGTCACACAAATGTAATGTTATGGGAGCTATTTATTTTGCTTCTTCCAAGTCATGACATCTCAACTGGAAAGTTCTCTTCATTTATTAGAAACTGATAACCTACTCGTAATGATATACTTCCCCCCACCCCACTTTCTCAAAATGTTTTCTCTGCCCCCAAGTTCCAGGGCTGGTGAGTGTCCTGGTGCCTTTGTCCCTCTGCTGGCCATACTATATAAAACTTTTTTAGCATAGCAAAGGACACAGCTACACATCCAGCCAGGAACACATTAGGAATATATACAGTGAACATTCATATGGACAGAGTTAGAGCATCACATCTGTTCTCATCTCTCAGCCTACACTTATTCAGAAAAAATTCTGAGGAACCTACAGATATCCAAACATGACCAAGAAATCTATTTTTGTCAGAGTTCCAAATCAGACAGAGGCCTGCATCTTGCTAGATATTTACCTCATCATAAACTCACTTACAATCAGGTAAAGGTAAATTACGATGTTGTACATCACTTGTATTCTCAGAAGGGAAGCACAAATGTAACTATATCTCTGGGCTCAGTGTGCAAATGGCACAAGCCATGTGGCTGTTATATAACTGTTCCTTTGCACAACTGTCCCATTACACAACATGTTCTGATACACAATGGGAACCCTTCTTGCACAATGTGACATCTTGCACAGTGCTCCATTGTGCGTTGTCACAATTTACTAGCATGATTGCCTATCATCCTAGAAGCATGTAACTTTGTCATTCAGCCTTCCATCCTTCTGTAGGTCAGTAAAATGAGTACCCAGCTTGTTGGGGGTATGTATAGAAAAATGTATCGAAATACATGCTATTTCTAAGTTGTTCGCCGCCTCGATCCATATGGACAGGCGGGATACAAATAAATAAATAAGTAAAATAAAAAATAAAAAAAATTGTAAAATTATGCACTGTAGACTCTGGAGCAGGATCTCAACCAAAGTATTTACAACATATGCAAGCTGTGTATGCATGTAATAAAGGAAGGGGCAATGGACACTATCTCATATACACATTTCATGCATACAAATATATATTTATGTAAGCTGGACATGTCTGCTGAAGATAGCTTCCTTGTCTTCCACTCATCAAGTTCTCAGTTGATTATGAGTGAAACAGAAGCTATCAGTGCCCCCACCAAAAAAAACCTGCAAACAAAATGGATCATTTCATGCATGGAACTCCTTTGAAATCCAGACTTCTTGTGTGCTTTCAAGTCACTCATGGAATCCTAAGGCGAACCTGTTTTGTTTTTTCTTTTCTTGTCAATATTTATTTAGAGAGGATTTCTCTTTGCCTTCCTCTGTGACTTGTCCAAGCTCACTCAGTGGATTTCCATGGCTGAGTAGGAATTTGAACCCCGGTCTTCAGAGTCATAGTCCAGCATTAAAACCATTACATCACGCTGGCTGTCTTTTTGAATGAGTGTATTACCCTCAGTTTTACACAAGGCACCTATGGTGAGAGAGCTTGGGAGCCTAGACCCTTTCTGCTTCTTTTCCTCCCTCTATTTTATACCCTTGTTCCATAGTACTCAATGGTACTGAACAATCCCAGGAGCTACCTCTCCAGTAGAAGAGATATTCCCTTTTCTCATTTAGTGTTGAGGGAACTGTGGGGCAGTAGAGATCTCTCTAGATCCCTGCAACCATACAAAGATTGTAGTAACAGCGAGGGAAATAAAAGCAGTGCCTTTCCCAAGGATCATTCTATCTCACTGCAAGAAATTTTCATTTTGCCTTCAAATCCTTTCACACATCTCTCTCTTAACGCCCAACAAATACTGCTGTCTTTCCACCTCTGGAAACAGGCCTCTTAAGGGATCCTCTAGCTTCCTTAGCACCCTCTCACAACCTCGTTTAGTGCATGGGCATGCTTTCTGCCTCCCTCAGCCCTTTGCTTTTTTCTACTCCAGAGTTTCAGTTATGAATAGTACTTAACAAGTCATTAGTTCCATTCTGTACCAAAGTAGCAGTAGCTCTCTTTATTTTGTATAAGAAAAATCAGGTTCTTCTGATCCAAACACTGCCCCGTGTCCTTTTCTAATATTCCCTTGGTTTAAAATGTGCAGAGTGAAGACTCCATGTCACATTGTGATTCCAGGTTCTTGATCCAAAGTGCACATGTCATTTGGGTACACATGAAATACTACCATGCATGCACACACTTTTTACCTTAAGGAATACAATAACAATAATGTGGCCATAAGGCTTTGCATATCCTTTCTTTTTTCCTGTAGAGCAGTAGTGGGAACTTGTGTGGCTTTCCAGGCCTGGCTGAACTGCAGCTCTCAGCACCAGCTATGCTGGCTAGAGCTGCTGAAAGTTGCAGTCCAAGAATATCTGAAGGATCACACATTTCCCACTCCTGCTGTAGAGCAAGGGAAGTAACTTTCCCTTTTATCACTGCAGCTCCCACACTGTCTTATCCATTTAAAAACTGAACAAAATTAAGGAATGCAGGCTAGAGCCTTGCTACTGTTGGAAAGGACGGTTTGGGATAAGTAATACAGGAGATGAAAGCACAAACAAATGAAAAAACTGGATATTCTTGAAAAAGATGGGCATTGCAGTAGATACAGCCACCAGTCTGTGACTCACTAGTTAGAGAGCATTTTAAATTTGACAGCAATTAGGATTAAATGTGTCTTTTTCAAAGAAATGCATTTAAACCCTTAATCTACACATATTATACAAGCTTCTTTGACATTCCTAGTTTTACATCCAATGTTTGCTGTGGATTTTGATACATTTGTACTGGGGGAGGCAGTGCAACCTGAAATTAAATCTCATACAATTGTTAAAAGAAATAGACCAGAGCCTTTCAACTTCCAAAAATCTTGAGCCAATCTTTCCTCATTGCAAAAATAAGTGACTCTACAGGGACTCAGGAGAGATGTTTTAAGAAAATGTGCATTTCATCAACATAGTGGAAATGAGCAACACCAATTTAAACAGGGTTTTATTATGTGGGGATGTGTGTGGAAAAGTTGCTTTGCTTTGACGCGAGTCACCTTTGGCCTCACCTTAGCATGGAATATGGCCTGTTAGCTCACCCTTCCTGCTTACTCAGAGTCATTAAGTATGAGTTCTCCATTAAGCTGCCTTTCTATTAAGCTTTGAAGTTGGACCATGCACATGGTCCAAATGGTATCCATCCATTTAACAATGAACACATGTTTTATTGGCTTGCTTCTTTTCTAGCTCATTAAACACAGCTGGGCTCCAATAAGTAATAATAAAAAAGGAACTTTTAAAGGTATCTTTGTACATTTATCATGGCGGGAGTGGAGGAATCACTTACAATTCCATGGGACACCCAAGCTTTATCTATTACATTCGATTTTCCGACTATTTTTGTTAGTTTGCTTATTTTTTTTACAAAAAACGAAGGAGAAAGAGAATTCCTCTAATGTAATCAAGAAGTGTGCTTAGCTTTCTGGCTGCTGGATCAGTTCATACTTCTCTGTTCTGCTTCTCAAGTATTCACCTTGCGGTAGGGTTGCACTTGTCTGGGAACAGCAAAATTAAAATGGCTTTGTCTTTATTGATGGGGGGAAAATAGTCCACTGTCATGGCAATACATGGTCCTCAGCACAGTATTTCTTCCAACAGGATGCATGGAATCTTTAGGTTACTGCTATTAATTTAAACAGCTCAGGGATCCTTTCAAAACAAAAGAAAACACTAGTAACTCACTCTAACCTGTCTATCAAAGATAATGTAAAAGGACTGAAACACAGAAACATCAAAGCAAAAACCAAAATGCATTACATTTCTTTGTTCTCTAGTCAGTTTCCAACAAGACTAATAGAATAGGTTATTACTTTGTCAAAACTTGAGAACTGCCTTGATTGTGGGAGCATCCCCACACAGCTATATACTTCCTGTAGTTATGGAAAGGATCTTAGAAACACAGAATCTCAGAGTTGGAAGGAACTGCAAGGGCCATCTAGTCCAACCTCCTGCCATATACAATTAAAGCACTCCTGTTAGATACTCACCCAACCTCTGTTCAAAGACCTCCAAAGAAGATTCCTACTCCAAGGTAGTCTACTTCACTGTCAAATGGCTCATAAGATAAACAAGTTGTTCCTGGTGTAGTGGTTTGAGCATTGGACTATGACCCTGGAGACTGGGTTCAATTCTCCACTCAGCCATGGAAACCCGCTGGGTGACCTTGAGCATGTCACACCTTCTCAGTCCCTGAAAACCCTGTGATAAGGTCACCATAAATTGGAAATGACTTGAAGGCCCACAACAACAACAACCTATATATAGACTAGAAGGCCAGCTGGGCATGGGGATGAGGAGCAACACCAGAATTCAAAATGACTTTGACAGACAGAACAACTAGCCCTAAACTAACCAAATGAATTTCAACAGATACAAATGAAAGATACTACATCTAGGCAGAAAAAAATCTAATACACAATATGGGATGGGTGACACCTGGCTTGAAAGAAGTATATATAAAAAGGATCTAGAGGTCTAAGTAGCCAACAAGCTAAAGTCCACTTTAAGGTCCAAGTCAAACAGCCAAGTGATGTTCAAAGTCCATCAAAGGGCCAGGTGCCCTTGAAGGTGTTTGAAGCACCTCCATGACCTGTTTAAACAGAGAATGGCATGTGTTGCCATCTAGTGACATAGACAGGATTCTTGAAAATGTATGCTTTTGCCCATCTGACTAATAGAAACTGAGCTTGTTTGCCATTAATATCAATAATGTCTCAGTGAAGAAGGATATGATGCCTATAAAGGTGAAAGAAGCAATTGTATGCCCCTTCTGAAGATACAATTGTTAGATCTGACTGTTTTAAGCAACACTGGGCCAAAGTACATATGGCATCAATTGTGTGAATGTGACTGTTGTGCAAGGTTTTCCTTTTCCTACCATGAGGAATAATTTTCAGATTCAGGCTTGAAGAAGCAAAGTTTCATTCTCATTCTTTGTCATGGCTGAGATCTAAAAAAATATAATTCCAAAGTTGCTTTTGGCATTTCAAGTAATGGTTTCAATGGCAACTTGCACTGATGTGCATATAGCAACTTCAGAGATATAATTTTTTGTACTAATTTTAGTGCATTTGTGCTGCTGTGTATGTTTTTGTAGAGATTTCATTCGTTTAATGAAATACAATCTTTTATGTCATTTTTGATGTCTTCAAGCAGACAAAACTGAAAGTCTGCACATTGTGGAACTGTAGTTAATGCTAATAAAGGCATTTCCCATTTATGGACATTGATTTTAGAATGGAAAAGTAAATCAGAAAGGTTTATGCATTCCTCATCACTCTTTAAGCAGATGTTTCAGCAGGCCTTTGAGAGCTTGATTGTTCAGGGAGAAATGGTCTTTCATAAGATACTCTACTGTTTATTTCTGTTGTTCATTTTAATGGCCATGCTTTTAATTCTATTGCTAGTTTAATTATAATCTTCACTTTTCTATGATGTGGATTTTTTTAGCTATTTCTATTTCAACTCCTGTAAGCCACCTAAGATCCTGGACTAGGGAAGAAGAGTGATATAAATAAAATAAAAATAATAAAAATAGATGGTAGTATAGTTTCCTCTGAAATGATACCAACAAAGAGTCCTAAGGACTGAAATCTTAAGGCTCTAGTTCTCAAAAGATTGCAGAAGGCATCCACTGAGGACAGTGGGGCTACCCCAAAACAACAGTCTTCAACAATCAACACAGTTAAATGCACTAAATTCAAGGAGAGTTTCGCTTGGGGCTTTGGTGGTGGATTGCACCCAATTTCTTTATTAGATTTTGCGGTAGACAATACAGCATTTCCTGGTACATCCTAAAATACTATCATAAATAATTGAAACTGAGCTGCAATTTAAAAAATTAAAATGAGCAAAGTACATTTTGTGACTAAGTATTGTGATTTTTATTGTGTATGCCTACTTGCTATTTTCTAAAATTTCATAGTCCACAATGGGTTTCCCCAGCCATTAGGGTGAATTATTTATTCACAGTACAGCTGTTCCAAGTTCCAAAGTGCATTATGAAATGTGTATAAAACTTTGATAAACTATTTCAAAAAGTCAGGCCTGCACCCATTAAATGTGTCTTATCTGAGAAACAAACTCCCATGATAACTTCCTGGCCTAATAACAACCTGAGTTTATTGCACAATCAGAAATTGCTTCTGTACAACTTGCTCCCAACAATCACTCTCTGGCCTTTTTCATAAGAGGAATCTTACTTTCATTGGTCTCAAAACTGTCATATTTTATGATGAACACAAGTCTCTAAGGGGCAAAACAACAATCAATCAAAAAGTTTATAGAGATTCAGAAAGATCCAGAACAGGCAAACTGGTAGCCTGCAAGATGAACTAACTCTTTCTAAATTTTAATCAAAGTATGGTAACAAGTTTTGCTCACTGGCTTATTACTCAAAAAGAAAAGAAAATTATTATAAAAGTTGTACTGTGGAGAGTTATTAGTCTCTTTAATAGGCATCACTGTCCCTGGGTCATTCCTAGATGAACCTGAAGGACAGGTTGCCTGCCTGTAACTGGAGTTCTCTGAGTGGTCATCTGTGACTCACACAACCCATATGTGGGAGTCACAGAGACCATGAAGAAGAATCCATGTAATTCCTATCTCAGAGACACCAACTGCCTATGATTAGGTTTTGTTGTGAAAAGAAACATCCTCTGATCCTCAGACCACTATATGGAAAATATGGTGGATCCTATACATTTCTGTGTGTATGTGTCTTCAAGTCCCCTGTTAACTTATGGTGACCCCATGAATTTGGTAAGATTTTCTTAGACAAGGTGTATTCAGATGTGGTTTTGCCAGTTGCTTCCTCTGAAATATAGCCTATAGCACCTAGTATTTGTTGGTGGTCTCCCATCCAAGTACTAATCAGGATTGATCCTGCTTAGCTTCCAAGATCAGACAGGATCTGGTGCCTTTAGGATATACTAGCCTAAATCCAATTGCTAGGTCCAACTAGAGCAAACCAACTGAATCAGTGGAAATATGATAAGTCACCATTTTCATAAGTTCTATGGATTCCATGAGTCTACGCTTGTTAGCACTAGCAATGATTTATTACATGTATAATGGAGATTTAAAGTCAGTGCAGTGTAGCAGCAGTTTGAGCTCTGGACTGCAATCCTGGAGACCAAGGTTCAACTCCCTACTTGGCCATGAAAACCTATTGGGTGACCTTGGGCGCGTCACACACTTTCAGCCCCTGAAAACACCATGATAGGTTTGCCTTTGGATCAACTTAAGTAAAAAATGACTTGCTGGCATACAACAACAACAACAACAACAACAACAACAACAACAACAACGAAGATAAAAGTAGTGTATACAGGTAGTCTCCTATCCCAGTAGATATCAGATTCAGAACTATTTAGCATCACCAGACTTGTTAGCATTGTAGACCTTCAAACTATGCTTTCGAGGCTGGTTACATTGTGCTTGGAGCAAATCATATACGTGTGTGTATATGTGCTTTCAAGTTACTTGTTGACTTGTAGCAACCCCATGAATCTCATAGGGTTTTCTTAGGTAAGGAATACTCAGAGGTGGTTTTGCCAGTTCTTTCCTCTGAAATATAGCCTACAGCACCTGATATTTGTTGGCAGTCTGCCATCCATACTATAGAACAAGAACTGGAAGTCCCTATGCTGGAAAGATTCAGAACCACTATGAAAGAATTCAGTTACAGTAAAGCTTAGCTGAGCATTTTTGTAATGCTTCCTAAGTATTTGCTGTTGAACTTGGACATGCTTCCCAGGTCCAGAGCCCATAATACCGATGCATTTTACTGTTTTCTGTAGCAAGCCTGAAGACCCTGTTGCCTTTCAGCTGGTAGCAAACTGCTCTTCTCTTTAAGCCTCAGGTTCCTTAAGGCAAATGCCAGCTAGTGAGCAACAGCTCTTCCCCAGCTGTGTTCTGTAGAAATGCTATCTCCTGCAGCCATCTTTTAATAAAAGTAGAGCCCTCTGCAGGTTGCAGTAATTCAGTATAGATAAGAACATAACGTTCTGAAATGAATTATCTCCAGGTTGCCATCCACCCAAAGTCCTCCTTATGTATAAAACAATGATAGGGAGTGTGTGGCTGACTCTAAACCTTCTCTTGGTTTGGATGGGAATGGTAGAGAATGCACACCTGTGACTGTAGACCTCCAGCCATTGGGGTAAGGCCTGGGGATGGAAAGTCAGGGACCTTCTCAGTAAAATGAGCCAGATGGGCTTACCACATTTTGGAGCACGTGAATTATAAGACCTATTACCATCAGTCACTGCATCTAGAGCAGGAGCGAATGACTGTGGAAGGCTAGGGGCCTGCATCAGCTCCCTAGGAGACCTTGGAGGGCACACCTGCTCATGCAAAAGTTAAATGAAAAGGTTTTGTGCCCAAAGCCTTCAGGGAATATGGGGGCATTTTTACCATGTCTTGCGTTTCAAAAAAACCAAAAAAACACCAAGCCCAGAGTGCAATAAAATATAAGGAAAATGCATCCCATGCCCCCAATGGATATTTGGGAACAAATGCATTCTTTGAAAAATATTGCAACAGTTGTTTGGAAATATAGAGGAAAGGAAATATAGTGAAATAAACTGTAAAAGACAACAGGCAGAAGAAGAGTGTGAGGCAGAAGAAAAGAATGAGTTATATTAGGAGACCCAACATGATACTAATGGTCATGGTGGTGGGATTGCATACTCCTATGAGACAGGAGGCTATGCTGCTGGAAGTAGTGCTGCTGGTAGGGTCTCCTGTGTCAAACAGGCTTTTGCTGAGGAGCTAGAGTAAGCATGCCAAACAATTACTGGGTTGCAGCAATAGTGAGGGTGACACTGGTGAAGGATCTCAGAGACAATGGCTATAGAACCATAGCTAATACCAATTAGCACTGTGCAAAAGAAGGCAATTGTAAACTGCTCCTGAAGGCTTCTACCTTGAAAACTCTATAATGAGACAATCCAAAATCAAACAAGGGATAGTGCCTGAAGATGATACTCCCAGGTGGGAAGGCAATCAACAAGCTAACGGGGTACAGCAGAGGACAAATACAAGCAGTACTGTGGCTAATAATTCAACTGGACTCAAGTAAAAAAGATGCTCAGCTATTGACATGCTCAGAGGTGAAAGGAAAGTCCAAAGCTGAAAAAATACATATTATAGAGAAACTAGATGTATTAAAACAAGAAATGGAACATATAATATTATAATATTCAGAGTGATAGTGCTAAATTGTACAGGGATGAAAGGATGACAGATTCATTCAAAAGGGATAAAAAGATGACAGATTCGGTCAAAGAAAAACATTTGATGATGAACCTACACTTTTTAGAAAGTGAAGTGGAAGATGCATTCAAAGAAATCCCCAGGAACAAATGCTGGAGAAGAGTTCTATGGATGCTGTGGACTGCTAATAAGAAAAATAAACGGTCCTAGAAAAAAGTCAGGCTTGAACTCTCCCTAGCAGCCAAAAAGACTAAACTGAAACAGGATGTATCATGAGAAGACATGATTCACTAAAAAAAATAATAGTACATGGTAAGTTAGAAGGCTACAGGAAAGGAGGAAGACCACATTACAGAGGGATGGACTCAATCACGGAAGCCACAGCCCTGTGTCCAGAAGACCTGAGCAGGGCTGATGATGATCATGTGATTTGCAGGTCTCTCATCCATAAGCTGCCATAAGTTGACCTCAACTTGATGGCAATTAACAACAATAACAGTAGCAGGAAAGAATTATCCTCCATTTCCATCAAATGCCATCAGTTGTATGTTTGACTAGAAATTAATCTGTACTATCAATATTACGGTTCTAACAATAAACAGACTTCC
The DNA here is from genome assembly GCA_948474755.1 of Ctenosaura bakeri. Taxonomy (NCBI): domain Eukaryota; kingdom Metazoa; phylum Chordata; class Lepidosauria; order Squamata; family Iguanidae; genus Ctenosaura; species Ctenosaura bakeri. The sequence continues at coordinate 134,968 of CAOLHI010000238.1, read as the reverse complement.
ATTCCTTTTTCTAGAAGTGTTACCAGGAGAAGGGAATTAGAGGACCAACTATCCAGTGTATCCAGTCTCAATCAAGGATACCTTATGGACAACGGGATGGCACCTCACACCAAACTTTTTAGGGTAGTGCCCTCCCCATTCCAATCATGGGCCATTTACCTCATAAACTACTACAGAACAGAACCGCTCTCTTTGTTAGCACAATAATCTAACCAGCTACTTGTTTTGCAAAGGAATGGTAACACTTGAACAAATCATGCCACTCAACTCACTCAAAATTTAACCCAATCTATAACTGAATGGAAGGGGAGAGCTTGGTTCGTGTGATCTTTCTTTTTTTAAAAAATCTGTATCACAAGGAAAACCAATGAAGAAAGTGTAATTTACATGTCTCCCATGTGGGTCTTCTTAGGAATCTGATATTAAGATACACTAGCTAACATGCCTGAAGGGTGATTAACAGTTCCCTCTAAAATCAGTGACATCATTAGGAATGCTGCTCTAAACACAGTTGAGTCAGCTTTGGCTCACTGAGCATTTTTAAAGGTCAGTGGTGTATACCACATCAATAAGTCCTACATTTGCACATACCTAATGGGCTGCAATGGTTAAGGTGCCAGAAGCATTTCAAAACCCAAGAGATGATCATCTACCTTTTTCCTCCCCCAGGAACCTTCTAGTTCTAATTTATTTCTTATTTCTTCTTTTCAAAAGCTTTGTAAATTCAAAAGGTCAAAAATACTTAAGAAATCTATTTGACATAAGCCATGTCATAACAGCTAACATGTTGTTAAGTTTTACTGCCTGTGGCTAGATGAAGGAATTTCAGTGAGGATGCTTCATGAACTAATGGATTGAACTTGTGTCAAACATGAGATTCCCTAAAAATGAATATTCTATACAAATAATTTTGTTTATTGAATCTTATTCTCCAATATATGTGATAAAAAAAAAAATCTTCCATGCTGGTACTTCACTGACATGGTTTAATTCATTTCATCATCTAGCTTAAACAAATGGGAATATTATTCCCCCAGAGATCATTTCTCTGTGATTCACTTCCACTAAAAATTCTGTAAGTGAAGCTTCATCATAGATGTACATGAAACTTTGTGTGCTATGGTTTGAGACATGGCTCAATGTACCATTACTAATAAATAATTTAGAGAGATTTCTGTTCCACTCTACATGCAGCAATAACACTGCCAGACAGCATGTTCACCTGAAAATCTGAGTACTGCTCATATTCTGAAAAACCAGATGCACAGCTTTGAACAACTGCCTGTGATTAACAAGAGGTCCTGTTTTAGTGTGGATTATGGTTGGATTACAGTTATAGTGACAGGCTTTCCCTGAAGTGTTATTGATATTATTTGGTCACATTTAGCATTATATCTTTTTGCTACATCTCTCCTTACTATTAATAGCACTCCATTTCTTCTTATAACTTCATTCCCTGAGTAAAACACTGTGTAATGATCTGACTGAAAATGCCCCATTCCTGTCCACTTTAGCTTGTTCACCCTGAATACTGCAATATTAATATGTTCTTTTGGCTTGAGTCCAGTTGCATCATTAGCCACAGTGCTACTCAAAGCCATTTTCCACTGTACCCCATTAGCTTGTTGAGTACCTTCCAACCTGGAAATGTCATCTTCTGGCACTATCTCTTGTTTCATTTTGGAATGTCTCATAATAAGGCTTTCAAGATAGAAGCCTTCAGGGGTGGTTTACCACTACCTTCTTCTGCACAGTATTAACAAGCATCAGCTAATGGTACCACTGCCTCTGAGAGATCCTCCACCAGTGTCATCCACACACACACACACACTACTGCTGCTGCCCAGTCGCTGTTTAGCACATTTAATCTGATTCCTCAGCAAAAACCTGTCTGACATGGGAGACCATATCAGCAGCACTGCTACCATCAGCATAGTCTCTTTTCTCACAGGAGCACACAATCCCATCACCATAGTGGGGAGGGTGGCAGTAGATTTGTAGAATTCCCCTAAGACATTTGTTTGCAAGCAACTGCAATGGAAGATATAAGTGAAGTACAGCATTGGATGCTGTGACATCTCCCAAATCAAAATGTATAGCTGTGTATAGTGTGATTCACATTAGTATGCATTGATTTAGTCTTCTACAGCTTTTAAAAAGAATCTGGAAGGAGATAGGTGTCTGTTTTATTCAAATTTCCCAAGCGCACATATGACCTCTCTGTGAATTCCTGGGTAGGAATAATGCTACTGAAACCCATGCAAGTCTTCTCAACACTCTGGACCTCTACTTTGGATCTCCACTTAAATTTATGGCATTTTAGCCAAGATCCTACATCAAGCAGGCAGAGTGTTAGCACCTGCTTATGCAGTTCCATGTTCGCTCCCTATACTCCTTACGTTTGCTCTTGCTCCATTGGGGAGCAAGAGTCTATCCTATAGCTCTTTTACCATTTCCCAATCCCCTCATCGCCATCAGGCCCCAGGAAGAACTGTTCCTGCTGCTACCCCTTACTGGTGAGGAGGAAAGGGAGCCAGCAAGCAAGTCTGACAATGATGAATTAGCAAGCCTATTTTCACTGAGGGAAGGAAAGGGAGTGTGCTCATAGATGGAGTGAACCCTTCTATCCCTTCCCTTTGGAGCTATTCTGTCTGAACTGCTTGTCTCCTTCTTCATCTCCCCAGTGATAAGCAGAAAAAGCAGTCTCTCCCAGGGATTAACAGCTGTGGGGGGAGGAATTTTTTTTTACATTGTGCAAAAGGCTACAGAACAGCACCATGCATATCATCCAAAAATAGTCAAAACATGCATATAAGCCACACTTACGCATGTGCATATAGCTAAAAGGATTCTGTCCTTTGCCCATCTTCAAAAACTTGCATGGCTGACACATGAGGAATTAATGTTTTTGTTAACTGCCGTCAAGTCAACTTAGACTTACGGTGACTCTAGAATAAGACAGCTCCAAGCCACCCTATCATCGACCACTTTGCTAAGGTCTTGCAGATTCAGGGATTTGTCTTCCTTGATTGAGGCCATTTCCGCACTAAAGTGGAGGAGCGTTTCACTGCGTGTCATGAGCACTGTTTTTTACTCCGACTTACCCTGATTCCTATCAGCATGCTCTCTGGTTTCTATTGAAGTAAAGTAGAGAAAATGGTTTGTAGCTTCTGCATCATCAATTCTCGTGGAATTCTTATTCCCCTCCTCACTCCACCCCACCGCCGCTGATTGGTCAATCAAAAAAAAACAAAAATGTAGAAACCATTGCTACGTTTTAGCGCAAATGTGTGAGTCGATGTAACGCTTCTGCACGTAGGAAAAATGCAGCAGAAACGGTTTGGGTAGTTTACATCAGAGTTTTCCCGTTCTTACAATACATCAGTTTAATGTCAGTGTTAACCACGCTAAGTCCTCAACTCGTGTGGAACCACAGAGGGCAGAATGACGTCAAACCAGTTTAACGTACAGATGTAAAAGTGAAAATATGACGCTACTGTGTTGTATCAGCCTTGTGCGGAAAGGGCCTATCCATCTGTAAGAACACAGGAGCAGTTAGCTAATTGCAGAACCTTGGTGCTGGAAGGGATCCCAAAGGCCGTCCAGTCCAACTCCCTGCACACACTGTTATCTTTCTAAGGTAAGTTGTGTGTAGTATTTTTCCACATTTATAATAAACAACAACAACAACTAGTAGTAGTAGTAGTACTACCACCACCATTACTACTACTACTACCACCATCACCACCACCTCACCACTCCCCCCCAAAACTGAGACTCATGGCAGCTTACAACTTAAAATAATTACAATATAGTTAAAAACATTAAAAAATCAACATTAAAACAGAATTAAACTATTAACAGTATTAAAACAATTTAAAACATATGTTTCAAAAGGATTAAAAACACTTTAAAACCTGTATAATTTAAAAAAATACAGTACTCTCTTAAAAGCCCTTTCCTTAAAAACCTTCATTTCAAAAGCCTGTCAGAATAAAGAAGTCTTTCTCTGTTGACAGAAGGACAGCATGGACAGAGGGAGCCATTCCCTAGGAAGGGAGCTTCAGGGCACAGCAAACTGTTTAAAAATCCCTTGTCTACCCAACAAATTATACCTGGAGCCTTCAATTCAAAGACTTTCAGTGACACTTCTAAACAGTCAAAGGCCCTTTTGTGAGCTACGTTTGCTCTTTTGGCAATTAAGAAGTACAAATTTCCACACCATTTTATCTGTGAATTAGATTTACTCTCAGTACAAGACATATCTAGTTACCACGCGAAACCTTTAGCCTGACATGACAATGGAAAAGAATTTATTCAGTTTTCAACATACACTGATGTTAGCATTCATTTCCTTCCTCTTTCTAATTATCTAGACAGGTTGTTAATTTATCCACATAAAAGCAGACAATGATTAACCCAGCACAAGTGCAGCTTTCTTTCACTCATTTTCTTTCTCCTCTCAAGTGACACACCTTTATTATAAAGCATGTAATATCAAGTATTCAGCTTTGCATTTGTGGGAACCTGCCTGAGGCTCTTGCTAAAGCTCCTGTATCAAAACTAACAATTTGCTATGGAATCAACAACCAATTTATTTTCCTTTAAATTCTAAATTATGTACCCCATGGTTACAATACCTCAACATTTTCAAATACCCAGAGGAGGGCTTTCCTCTTTAATCTCCAAATTGCAAGGAACCCTACCACAAAATTCTTGTGCTTGAAACAGAATCACAAAGATGTGGGAAAGAGGGTGCTGGCTGGGAAAGCAATGAGAGCGCATACATACATGCATCTTCTCACAGTTTTTTTTTAGATGGAAGCCTACATGGAAGGGTCTGTGTTCATGAAGAACACACAAAACAACACTGTAAGTCTTTGGAAAACCTGCAAGCCATTTAGTAGATTAATTCTAAACCTCCTCTGAACAAATCTTGCCATGAAAATCCCATGGTACAGTCACCTTACAGTTGTCAGAAATTGGAAATGACTTGAAGGCACAGAACAACAATCCCCTCTTCCAGACTGAATAACATTACCTTCACATTTGACTTATTTATTTATTTGATAAATACACTTATATTCCCCCTTCCATTCATTCTGAAACTCAGCAGCCATAAAATTCCTAAGCACTCTCCATTTCAGGCAATGAAGAGTCCAAGACCTGCTTAGCATCAGCAAATGTGCTTTTAGATCATATCCTCTATGTGAAGCTTGGAAGTAAAAAGCTAAACGTAACAGTGTAGACACCAATGGCAATGTACTCCCTCTTCCCCCCCTTATTCCTCTTTTATTTGGTATTTTACAATGGAGAGAATGGCTGTACATTATTGCTTACTTCATTGAAATTTACAAGAATGAAGTTTTTTTTAAAAAAAAGTCACAACAGTTGAAGATTGTGAGAGTTTCTGTGCATTTTTTGGTAATCTGATGCACTCTGGGGCTTTTCTGTAAGAATTTTACTTGCAGGAAAAAAAACACTTTTGCACAGAAAGTGTATTTTTCATTTTGTGTAAATCACTGTTTTCTGTTGATTACTTTTAAAAGCTAGGATTTTTTGTTTGTTTTGTTTTTGTTTTCGGATGTCAGAAATCCTGAGTTTATGGCTACTTCAGTAGCTGAAAGGGCTAAAAAGTATTACATGGTATGGTATGGTATGGTGTTGCTATGATATTTGTGTCTTATATCCAAAAACTTAAATTTAAACAATGTGAAGCAATTTAAAATGTGAAAGATTAGTTTGACTCTAAAATATATTAAACTAACAAAACAGCTACATCAATTAAAATAATGTGCAGGTACAAATCAGACAACGTCATCAGATCCTAACTAAAGATTTCAATAAATGAATCCAACATTGGCATTAGTTGCCATTTAATAGGAGGGCATTCCACAATTAGAATGACACAACACAGAAGCCCTTCTTCCATATCTTCGCCCCAGAAATTTCCCCGACAGATCAGACATAAAGGAGAGTCTTTCCAATAGACCTCAATCTTCTGGCAAGCCCAGATAGGGGGAGGTACTCTTTCAAGTATCTAGGTCCCAAGTGGCTGGTTGTTTTAAATGTCATCATCAGCATCTTTAACTTGTACCCAAAGCACATCAGCACCCAGTACAATGCCTTTAAAACTGGTGTTATATGGGTTTTGTAGGATGATCCAGTCACTAGTCTAGCTACTGCGTTTTGCATTAGCTGCACCTTTTGAACCATTTTCAGAGGCAGCGCCATATAAAACATACTGTAGTCTAATTGGGAAGTAATCAGTGCATGGACTATTATGGCTTCCTGTGCCCAGGAAAGGTCATAGATGGCAGCCCCACACATTCTACTTGGACCTCCAGCAACAAAAATGAGAACTCCTAAATTATGCAGCTACTCCTACAGTGGGACTATATTGCCATTCAGGGCAAGTCACTGAAGAGTGACTTGGGTCAGGGCAAGACCCTGACCCAAGAACCACCAATTCACAGAGACTCTGACTTACTGGAACTGAACTTCAGTTTACTGGTCTTTCTTCAACCCATTACATTATTCAGGCACCGGTTCCCGCCTGCACAGTCTCAGCCAACCCCAGTGACAAAGTAAAGCAAAGCTGGGTGTCCTCAGCAGAAATGTGCTTTAGACACTTATCTGCTAGACAATTGACATGCATCCCTAATTCTGCCTCTTGTCTATGTTACTTATGTCTGATTATGTTAGATATGTCTGATTAAATCAGCACTTACGATTGTTACAAGCATCTCTATGGTTTGTGCTGGAGGAAGATGCATGTTGGCTGAGACCAGTGGATTTTGAGCAATCACCAGTGAATGTCTGTTGACAAGCAATGTCCATGTTGAGGTTGACCTGATTTTCAGTAGTCCTTGATAAACCTGGATTTGGCAGGTTTACACCATGCTCGCTGTCCTGGAAAACTATAGTTGAATTTGATCTGTTGAGACGGTTTAATGACATCTGTACTATGGCTTCATTTATGAAGACTGAATTTTCGCCACAAAAACCATCTGCCTGATAGTGTTTCATGATCTGTACACAAGAAAATAAAACAAAATCTAAGCAGCTCAAAGCCTTATCACAACTAATTTTCAACAAATGGGAAATCAGATGAAAAACACATTTTACCCCTATTTTGTTAGTATGAGAATCAAGTGCAACAAAGCAAAGTATATGTGATGGAAACAGAACATAAATCCAACAACAACTCATAGAAGGCTTCAAGGCAGGCACATTTCAACAAAAAATACCTCTTAGTTCAGCATTCAAAACTAGGTCAACTTTCTTCTCTTTTAATAATTGCTCCAATGGGTAAATAGTTCTGCTATTGCGTTGCATCTATATTGTGTCTTATGTTGTATTGGTAATACATTGTGTTTCTTGAGGGCAGCCTTTTCCAATCCAGGTCTACCAGATGGTTTGGACTACAACTCCCATAGCTCCCAAATAGTAGACCAGGGACCAGCAGCTTCTAAATGTTAAGGAACCAAGTGACTTCCCAATCAATCCCACTAGGAATAAGATAATCCATTGCTGCCCTAGCCAAATAAAATAAAATAAAATAAAACAACATGTGTAGAGAGTACGTACCTTATTTGGAAAGTCTGAACTAACAATTTAGTTTAAGATCAAGTTCATGCTCTGAATTTGGTTTCAGAAAAAAAAATCATGACTTGTTTTCAAGTGAAGGAGGTTCTTTCAAAGTGGCTTTGAGTTGCCGTCATTGCCCACTTAGTGCACACATGAAATGGGTGGATGGGGACTATGCGCCCTTTCACACTACATAAATATAGTGCTATGTGTCCACTTTAACTTCTATGGCTCCACTTTATGGAATTTTGGGATTTGTACTTTGTTGCTCTATGTTTTCCAGTCATTTCCAACGTATGGCAACCTTAAGACAATCCTATCATAGGGTTTTCTGGGGGCTGAGAGTGTGCTCAAGGTCACCTAGTGGGTTTCCATGGCTGAGCAGAGTATCGAACCTTGGTCTCCAGGGTCATAGTCCAATGCTCAAACCATGACACTACGTTGGCTCTGTTTGTGGTTTAGGGAGAGGGATTTAGAAATTTCAGCCAGAGAGCAGTTGCACCTCACCAAATTACAAACCCCAGCATTTCACAGGATGGAACCAAGGCAGTTAAAGTGGAATAATAGTGCTATTACCTTAGTGTGAAAGGGCCCCTGGTGTATTGCCCTACTCTGCTCAAGAAAGAGATTCATCAGGAGATTATATGCAGTGCACTAGACATATCAAGCAATGTTACCCTAGTGAAAATACCACATACCTCATTGTTTCCTGACATGATCACTGCAGGAAGACTACTTTGCCGGCTGTGCTTCCAGTGATGCAAGATCTTCTGTTGCAGCTTGACTGTTTCCCGCTCTTTCTCCACCATTCTTTGGCTCTCCCTGAGTCTCTCCAGGTTCTGCTGATAATCCTGCAGCTGGATGTCCAGCTCACCCCGGTTTTTGCAGAGCAATTCTTCTTGGCTCAGGCACTCTTTCTCCTTCTCCAGCAACAGGCTCTCTCTCCTCTCATGCTCCTGCTGACGTTGCTCACACTCCCGGTGCCACCGCTGCTGCTCTTGCTGAAACTGGTGCTGGAGCTTTTGGATATTGACTAGTTCATCCTTTGATTTGAGGTTCCTGTGTTTTTCTTGCTCTGGGAGGGAGGAGGGAGGCGAGAACTGAGGCTCCAGGATGATCTTTCATGTTCCTGCAGAAGCATCTTGTGGATCTCAATGTGAGTGTCCTGGATGGTTAAGGCTGCCTTTATGTCAGAACAAAAGACAACATCATTTTCCATTCATGCCAACCTTCATTGGTATAAATGGCAAAGGAAAAAAAGTATTCCTCATGCTATCTCTGGCCCAATTGGAGAAAATGCAGGATGAGCAAAGCTCAGGGTTGGCACATTTGTACAGCTATTTACCACCTCAAGACTGGCTGAGGACATATTTTATTTATTTCATTTATATGCCACTTTTTTCCTAGAGTGAGACTCAAGGGTCACAAAAAGGATCAGATAAAAGCAGTAAAATTTTAAACACAACTAAATAGTTGAGTAAAACCAAAATAATTAAAATCATGTGAGGCAGGAGGTCCATATAAGGCTGTCTCAAGTCACAGGAGATGATGGGATCTCTGGGTTCCCATGAGATCTCAAAGCTTGTGGGGACCCCCAAACCCATGAAAATCTCATAATGTTTGCTGGCAGTCATTCTGACTGTTGTGAACACGATGCTCAGCAGCAGTAGCAACCAAAGAGGAAGAAGAACAGGCTCTAACTGTGCTCTTCAACACATAGATCCCCACAGTGTTTGCTATGTTCTCTGAAATCATTTTGTTGTTTGCTTTCAAGTCATTTCCAACTTATGGTGACCCTAAGGCGAATCTATACTGCGGTTTTTTAGGCCTGAGCATGTGTGATGCACCCAAGATCACGCAGTGGGTCTCCATGGCTGAGCAACAAATCAAAGTCTGCTCTCAAGGTCATAGTCCAATGTTCTAACCACTGCACCATGCTGGCTGTCCATTTTACCTCAGCCAAATCATTGAGGATTGATCTGTTGAGGGAACAGCTGGCACCTGCTCTCATCATATCAAGAAATATGGGATCAGAATTTAAGTCCCCAAATAAGGGATGGCTGGGAACCCTAACAAAGGCCCAAATGAGCCACCTGGCATGAGAAGCAGTTCTTAAGACTGCACAACTCAGGAGCTGTCTTCCCTCCTTCTCCCTTTTTACTTTCATCATGGGGGGCAGTGAGGTGAAGAACTAGGTTCTCCCTACTGTTTATCAATGACTGGAGATAACAACTGTGTTTCCTCTTACCACTTCCCTTTCAAATGAAAAGGTGCACTTGGAGAAGTATAGGTATGAGGCTTGGAGGCAGTGTAGGTATGAAGTGTGGTGAAGTGTAGGTATAAGGCTTGGAGGATAGCACCATACCACACCATTTTTCCCTCCTTCAAGAGGATGGCACTGCACTACCACAGTGACCATTTGGGGTAACTGAAAGTGACAATGCATCACAAGCATTCTAATGTGGTACCATTCCTGGTGGTTCCACATTAGTGATTGTATTTTTGTGCCAATTTTTGTCAGAAGCAAAGAGACATCAACACTTGTATTAAGACAGTGATTAGTGAGAGAGGAGAGTCTAGGTAAGGTATACCCCTTATTTTCAACTCTTTGTATCTTTTTCTGGTCTATCTATTCAAGCCTTTTGCTTCCTTCTTATCTGCAGATATCATTTCTCCTTTCTTTCAAGAAATTAGTCTCTTTGTTTCTCTTTGTCCGGCTGGCAGAAGAGAGCCAGTTTTCAGGGTTTCTTGTAACCAAGTACATGTCAACTTCTTTTGTCTATCTCCTTTACTTTCCTAAGATGGATTTCCTACGACAATAAAAGTAACTTTTCTAACTTTACAAGAGCATCCAGAATAATTCCTCCTGTTTCTACCACAAACTCATGTTGCATTAGCCCCTGTTGCACTTTGCTTATTTTCCCTCAATTTTTAGGTGGTGCTGCACACTTTGGGGACATCAGTGATGATCTAGGATGGTCCAAGAGCTCTGCTATATTCCTCCCCCAACAAAAAAAGTGTCTGATCCTGATGTACTGGAAGCTTTAATTGCTGCTGGTTTTCATCTTTCAATTTTTTTTTACAATTTAATTTACACTGTTCCAACATTTTCTTTCTTTCCTTTTTCTATTTGTTTGGATAACCTGCCATGAGAGGGCAAACATACAAGTAAACAAATAAAATAACTCTCATCCTGTCCAGCCTCCTTTTTACACAGTGTGTGCCATTTCTAATTTCCAACCTAATCAGAAAGACTCACTTTCAAATCACTTTCAATCTGTGACTATAAGGTCTATTGTAAAAATATGCCTTATGTAGTAAAGGGTATGTAACTATTTTAATTTCATTACAATGTATCGAGATGTTACTTCCAACAGCAACAGTAGCATCAAGCTGGAAGCAAGGACACCTTCTAACTGTCCCAATTTGGTAGGACAGTCTTGATTAATCCTGTGACATCACACTTTTTCAGCCGCATTTAAAATGTCCCAGTTTTTCTCTCCACCTCCTATTCTTCCCCTTTGCCACTGCCTACTTCAATTGTTGCTTACTGAATTCAAAGTCCAAAAGTAGTTTGCACTCAATTAACTCAGTGGGGGAGACACAAAAAGGAGGAGCAAAATCTTGCTCTTCCCAGTAGGTTTAGGCAAAAGCAAACTGCTGCAACCTCTCCTAACTTGCATTCTTCCTCATTAACAACTCTTGCCATTTTGACCACACTCTGGTGTCGCTTAGTTACATGGATTCTGGTTTTCACCTCTGAAATGCTGGAGGGTATGAAAGTGGTGAGAACACAGGCCTATAACCGTGGAGACCAGGGTTCAGTTCCTCACTCAGCCATGGAAACCCACTGGGTGACCTCTCAGACCCAGAAAACCCAAGGATATGTTTGCCTTAGGGTTGCCATAAGTCAGAAACAACTTGAAGGCACACGACAACAGTGAAAGTGTCATGACACATGAGGTACCTTCAGTCCCCTTCAAAATGATATGCAGAGATAATCTAAACAAGGACAGTTTTTTCCCTCTATGTGCTGTGGCAAGCATGGAACCAGTGTGTAAGCACTTTCTGGACTCTGTGCACTAAGGATGGAATAGGCTGTCTCTTTCAAGAAACATGACAAAGAAGGAAAGAGATGTATCCATAGACAGATGGCTGCACATGTTTAATTGTTCCACTGTATATGTAAAAAACTGGCAATCTGCTTTAAGGTCCCATTTACAAAACTATTGTCACCTGTATGCTGTACAAGAGACGAGTTAAATTCTGGATGGTCTGTACAACCTAGGATGAGAAAAAAAGAAAGGTGGGTTTTTTCCACCCCAGGATTCCAAAATATAGTAAGTTTAAAGCAAGTAACTCTAATAAAATGGGTAGAAAAACTAACTCACCTCAGTTTGGGCAGAAGCAGCACAGCATGTACTTCCTTCCTACAAACACAAAATTATGTTAGCCATTTTGCAGAAGTAGACTGCCATCTCCTGGTGAGCTTGTTGTATTAGCTGAAAATATTTGCAAGGTACCAATGTAGAATGTGTGTGTGTATGTATGTGTGTGTGTGTTTTAATGCTCAGTTGATAGAAGTATTAAGGAAAAGAAAAGAGACACCATAATAGGAGTAAATGGAAATAACTATGAGAAAAGGACTGGATGTACATCCCAGGTTCAGCGTGCATAAATTACTTTTAAAAGAAGTATATTAAGCATAGTACCTGGTCTAGCATGTCAGCTTCTATCCCATTGTTTCCATCACAAACAATTGAATCACAAAGTTCTTTCTCTGTCTTTTGTTCTTCAGCTGGTGATTACAACCATCAAGAAAGGAAATCAGTTAGAAGTAAAACATTATATATTTTATGTAATTATTCTGAATTCAGCACTTGACCTTCCCCTACCTTTCTCCTGCAGATTTGTGGAATTCAGATTTGAGGAACACCTATTTTATTTTATTTTTTATAATTTATATCCTGCCTTTCTCCCAACACAGGATTCAAGTACAAAGTACAGCTAAAATCTTGCTGTACAAAAGTTTTAATAACAGTTAAATAACTACAGAAACAATTCTATTAAAAGCACAAAGTTAAAACAGTTTAAAACACATTGAAACCATCAGAAAGAACGAATCAGAGCACGCCTCAATAAAACACTCTTCTGCTACATGAATTAACAACCAAAGGCCTGAATACATAAAAAGATCTTTGAGATCAATGGAAAGAAGAGAAGGGGCCAACTAAACCTCCAATGATAGGGATTTCCACAGTCTGGGAGTAGCCACTGAGAAGGTTCTCTCCTGTATCTTCACCAAATATGTCTATGATTGAGTTGGGATCAAGAGAATGCCCTACCCTATGGATCATTAAATTTGGTCAGACTGGTACAGGTAGATACAGTTTCTCACATAGTCTGGAGGCAAGTTATGTAGTGCTTTAAAGATCATAACCAGCACTTTGAATTTTACCTGTAACCAAAAGCCAATGAATTATACATCCCCTGTAACCAGCCCCAGTTAGTAGCACAGCCACAGCATTTCAGCTCACTGAAGTATCCAAACAATTTCCAAAGGCAGCCTTTCTGGAACTCCGTTCTGCAGAGCTGTGATTTTGCCCCACCTTTTTGCCAGGATCAATACGGTTGTGGTAAAAAGCCAGAGAGCTCCCACGTAGCTCAGGTCTCTTGCGTGAAGAATTTTTGTGGGATTACTCTACCTCTTTTAAAAGAGCACCTAACATTACTTCATCATCTATTATTGATGCAACTTTGGACTCACAAAATGATGTAAAAAATGATGCATAGTACCCAAACCTTCAGAGCTTGGAAGGGTTATTTTGTGGCCTACAACTTCTAAAATCCCCAGACAGCATAACCATTCTGGCATCTGTAGTGAAAAAGTAACTATTCCAAGCTCTGTAATAGCTTTGCCCTACACATTCTACATTGGGGGCCACTTTAGTGCAGGATTTGAAACAGAGGCCTTTAATGCCACAGATAAAGTAACAGCAATGCAATCTCTGATTATAATACAATAAAGTGAGCTGCATTATAGCAGAAGTAATATATGAACCTTTCAGTCATTTTTATAATCAAAATAATTTGCAGCTATTGCAATCACAGGAATCAATATTAACTGCAGCTGGAATTCAGCACTGCAGTTACAGATGTGTAATTTAGAGTTACAGATCTGTAACTGGTTCATATTCACAAAGCATATGTATTCACAATCATAGCACTATTACTCTAATGATAAAAGTCTCCCAATCCTGCTTTAACGGGCATCAGTAGCTATGAGCAACAAAGGTCTGTTTTCCTGTCAACTGGGGCACAGCAGACTGACGTTTCCACCTTGCTCGCATCAGCGATCTCTAATGTGAGACGGAACTGCGACAAGGATACTGTTTCTGATTGTCATACCAGAGATCACTATGAAAGATAAGTGGAAATATCAGTCTGCTGCACCCTGACCAACAGAATCAATAGACCCCATTATTCACAGCAGCTGACACTTGGTAAAACAGGACTCTGGAGACATACCAGGAGAGACTATTTAGTTAAGTACAACTAAGTATAGTTAAGTATAAGCATGCTGAACTAAGTAGCTGATCTAGAATCTCAGCCATTATTTATATTTATTTATTATATATATTTATTATATATATTTATTATTTAGTGCCCAGTTTGCACATTGCATTGCTCCATATGAGTGCGTACCAAGGATTATTCATGTCAGAGTATTAATATACTGAGTGACTTCACCCTATATAATTATTTTATATGAGATTTTTTTTATTGATCCTGCTTTCCTTTATATTTTTAAAAAAGAATGTATTAGAAAGCACAATAATTATACATTGAGTGATTAAAATAATTAACTCTTACTAACAATCTAGGAAAGATTCACAGACTTCATCTTCACTGAGGGTTGTCAAGCTAAGTTCCCCAGTACTCTCTTCTGGTGAATGATTTGTTTCATTTTCTTGTGATAATGATACAGCCATGTGGAGGCTTTGGGCTGCAGAGAAAATGAAAGTTTAGATGTTTAAATCAATAATTTAGGGTACAATCCAACATCTGTGAATTTAATTTTTTTCTTCATATCAGTTATGATAAGGCTAGAAAGAACTCTCTCTTTTTCTCCCCAGGTGAAAAAGGTAAGGGTCAAACTCGATTGCCATCTGTAGCACATAACTAAAAGAGGTAATTCCACAAGTTGTGAAAAGAGCAATGGATTCAAGCTGCAGGAAAGGAGATTCCACCTGAACCTCAGGAAGAACTTCCTGACAGTCAGGGCTGTCCAGCAGTGGAATGTGCTGCCTCGGAGTGTAGTGGAGTCTCCTTCCTTGGAGGTTTTTAAGCAGAGGCTGGATGGCCATCTGTCGGGAGTGCTTTGAGGGTGTTCCTGCATGGCAGAGGGTTGGATTGGATGCCCCGTGCGGTCTCTTCCAACTCTACATTTCTATGATTCTAAGATTCTATGATTGTGCAAACTCCCCACCCCCAAAATGTACTTTGGGTACTTTAAGGAGGAAGGTGTTATTTTATTCACATAAGATTAAATAAAACCATAAAGCAGATCTTTATGAGGATCTGAACATTCCAAATAGTATGAAGGGTTGTTTTCTTTCTGAAGTGAACTAACTGGTTAATTTTTAATAGCACTTGATGCAGAAATATGACGGTGAGACAGGTTTAGCAAACAAACTGTTCCCTTGAAATTTTTACCTAGAATATGCTTTCTCATAAAATAAAATTATTTTGATCTATGCCATTCTCTATTTGCATGAAGATGCCACAACAAGGTATAAGTACACTTCACTGTTGTGTTCCTTCAAGTCACTTCCAACCAATGGATACCTAAGGGTTTTGGTTTGTTTTTTGGCAAGATTTGTTGCAGAGGGGGTTTGTCATTGCGTTTCTCTGAGTCTCAGAGAGTATGACCCATCCAGGGCCACTCAGTGGGTTTCTATGGCCATATGAGTATTCCAACCCTGGTCTCCCAGAGTCCTAGTTCAACATTCAAACCACTATGCCTTTTGGACTTTCCTTATACTGGCAAAACAGTGCTGATGGAGAAAAGGTTTCCCTATCTCCTCACACTGCCATTTTAAGAACATTCAAAGGTCAGCCATGTCATTTTATTTGACCAAGAAAAGAGTTTTATGGCAACTTTAGGGCTGACAGATTTATTTTAGCATGAACTTTCATAGACTATAATCCAATCTCTATATTTCCATCTGAGAAAGAATTGTAATCTGTGAAATCTCATGACAAAATAAATCCCTTAATCTTAAAGGTATCATAGGTCTCTTTTAAGAATGTATTGCTATTTGTCAAATGGTTAATTTCTGTTTATATCTGGTCAAAGAAATGGCTTTCCCAGTGGAACAGCTATTGAAAATTGGAACAATTGCATCTATCTGTGTCTGATGAGCACCTCCCAATTTCTTTGTATGAAGGTGAAGTGATACTGTCTGCAAGCAACCTGGAAAATACCCTGAAATACAATTCCTCAAACATATTATCTCATCCCTCTGCCAGAGCACTCCTGTAAAAGATGTGTTCATGTACGCAGAAATCTAAAGTAACAGACACTTGCTTGCTTGCTCTTTCTTTCACAAGTAGAAGAGGATGGGGAGAGCTTTCTTCCAGTCTTAAGCAACGAACATGACTGAAAGAATTGCCACATATACCAGTGAGTATATGTCCTAGCAAATCATGAAGAATAGCACTGAGGAAGAATCAGAGATACAGAAAATTCTGAAGTTAGTAGAGGTGTAGGAAAGGGCCTCCGATTAGGAAAAGAATGATATCCATCTGTGAGCAAGTGACACAGCCTTACCTTCTTTAAGAGCTGCAGCCAGGAGCGAGGCCACTTGAGGTGTTTCTCCTGAGTCGGGTTTTATAAGCAGGTGTGGTTCTACATGAACATCTTCAAACCCACTCATATCTCCAAGCTTTGCATAAATATTTAGCTTCTCTTCCAAGCAGTTACAGATCTGCTGGTCCTGGTTACTTAAGATTGCTGTAATAATACATCATAGCGTTGTTTTAACATCAGGCTTATTACAATTATTTCTCACTTCTTTATATGATGGAATGACTATGATCCATTTTTTAAAGGCAACTAAGGATTCTAGCTACTAACATAATGGATTACTTCTTAAGAGATTGGAATGGAAGTGGCATATAACTATTTTGGGGTTGTTGGAAATAATGAGTTACAGTTCTAGGATCCTCATTACATAGCAGCCTTCCTATCACTCATCAAGCTTCCTTCAAGCAGGAATAACCCCTGGGAGTTCTTACCTGTGAAGAGTAGTCTGGAAATCCCTCCCAGATTTTATGTTTTACATCTTCCTTCCTGGGTTATTAAAAGGCACACAGATCCTCAAAAGTAAATTTGAGATTCAGCCCAGTATAGGCTGGATGTCTAAACTAACAACTGTTTAGTATAAATTATTTAGAGTTGAAACTACTTTCTATTTGTGGTTGTTGTTATTCCTGTTGCTGTTGCTGCTGCTGCTGTGTGCCCTCAAGTTGTTTCTAACTTATGGTGACCCGAAGGTGAACCTATTAGGAGTTTCTCTGGGGGCTGAGAGTGTGTGACATGCTCAAGGTCACCCAACAGGTTTCCATAGTCAAGCAGGGAATCAAACTCAGGTCTTCAGGGACGTAGTCCAAAGCTCAAACCACTATATCACGCTAGCTCTCAAGTTGTTTGTGCTACCTATCTATTTTCTCTCTCGTTCCTGGTTCCTCTATCCCAAATTTTAATAAAGCTTCTTAATTTGGAACCTGGGATATCCATTACATATGGTTCCCCCTAAAACTTCCCTATATAACCCAAAAAGGCAAAGTTAAAAAAAAAAGACCCCTAATAAGTTAAAATAAAAAAAGGAAGTGATATCACATCACTTCTGGTTTTGATTGCAAATGATTTCATGTCTGCCCAAGGGTGCCCCCCTGCCCTGTTACTTCACATGGCGGGGAGCAATGCTACATTTAGTTTGCACATTTCTTTGCAATCTTTGCCATGGCCAGATTTAATTGAGGATTAGGATAGTACCCTACCTTGACATTTTTGGATTTTGGCTGATCTGGCTTCAGCTATTCTTCGATCTTCATCAGACTCATTCATTTTTCCTTCTTCCTCTGGACAACTTCAGTGACATAGAATAGGCAAAGCAAATTATGCAAATGTACCTTTCCCATTCAAGCCATTAACATATCGACATATATGTATTTCTACAGGCGGTGAAATACATATGGATATACAGTCCTATTTAGAGAAAATGTAAAACATCTTGAGACATTAAGGGTATTTCTTGTAGAAGCACACTATGGCTTTTAAAATACCCATGTGGATCTGCCAAGTGAATTACTCTGCAGAGGAAGGCAATAACTTGATAATAATAATTATTTAATAATAATAAGTCAGGGTGCCTTGCATCTGGGGCTGGGTGCCAGAATGCTGCAAAGGATGGGGGAGAAGCCAGAGGTTATATAAGGCCTGTTCGCCTGTTCACATGCCCTCTTTGGATCTCTGCAGTGCTGCCCATCTTCCCACCCTCACTGCAGTGTGAGTTTTACTGGTTGCTTCAGGGCCAGTCTGGAATTTTCTCCCCTTTACCAGTTTTCTTCCCCCTGCCCTACACTGTATCTGTGGGACTTTGACAATTGGCTTTGGCTGAGGTTAATAAATGGGCTTTCATCTGGCAGGCAGCACAGAGAAAGTATAAGACTTTGGTGTGTGTTTAGAACTGTATTATATTGTACTCTCATTGGTCAATACCTTATTGAAAGTAGAGCACAGAGCTCCTGATGATCTTGCCTCACACCTTTCCTGGACCTTTGTCCTCTAGGGAACATTTGTGGCCTTTATAGCATTCAATGGCACCTTTCAGTAGGTGGGAATAGTTAGAATTTGGTCAGATAGTTATGGTCTTTCCACATTTTTATTGCAGAAATGCTAGGACAGGTAACTGGAAGACTTTTCAAAGTAAGACTTATGGATTGAATGGCCTATACCTTCTGTACTAATCACACAGGTCTGCTCAAGACATTCATTTTCATACAGAAAACACTTCAAATAAACTCAGATCTGAAATTAGCAAGCCACTAGCCATCCTGGCTGAAGGCAACAGAAATTGTAGAACAGCACAGGTGGGAGGCACCAAGGTACAGTAAAATAGAACAAGAAATACAAATCATAACCCAGGTGGGGTTACCCTTCTTACCTTTCCACTGCCTCTTGAACCTGCCTCATCCAGTGACTGCGCTCCTCTCTGGAACTGGTATGAATTTCGTACATCTCGGGTCCTGTGGATGAAGCGCTAATCAAAAACATCCCTCTTTCTTCATTGGCTACTTCTCTTACAATAAGTTTCTGTAGGGCTATCACAGCTGGCTTTTGGTCCTACACAGAAGAAATCATAAATCACCATAGTGTAGTAGAGCCAGAATATGAAGAGTCATAGCATGGGAACTTTTAGATTAACAGGAGATATGGGCCCTTTCTGCATGGTGTGGCTGCCCCGCAGTTGGGACATGATGGCAGCACTCCATGGGTCATGCTTCTGCATGACGTTGTCGCGGTTCCACTGCCATCTTGTCCCTGTGTGTCGCACAAGCAGAGTATTTGTAAAACAGAAAAAATCCATTTTACACCTACCATCCCGCCACCCTGCTGCCCTTCCTGGCCATGCAGAAAGGTGGAAGCATGCTGGCAATGCCTCCCTCCCCAGCACAGCAATGGCAAGTGCCCGGCTGCACTGTGGAAGGGAAGATGTGTGGCCAGCACGCTCCATAGTGACTGGGCAAAGTGCCAAGAGGAACATTCCTGGTGTGCTTTCCCTCCCTGCTGGGGCTGCAACAAAAGGACTTTGCGGAGCCCCATCACATGGAAATGGCCATGGAATAAACTCCTACCCCACCACTCCAATTTTTCTGTTTCCACTGGGTTTAGTTGCAATCTTCAGAGTAACTTGAGGGGAAACTGATTTTCCCAGCAATGATGTACTGTTATGAGTGATCATTGTTGTACATCAAACACATTTGCCATGGTTTTACAAAAGACCTGTTCCTAGAAGAAATGAAAACTACCAGGAATTGTTTTAGATCAATATATCACCTGTACTTTAGACTCTCCATGACAGTGTTGCTATAAAGACTGCCCTGGTAAGACCTGTACTTCAAAATTTACCACTGTATCAGTGCAAGTAATTATCTTCTAAAGAGGATATTAGCATGGAAACGAACCAAAGACTAAAGCCAACAGTTCCTAGAATCTGAGGGAATACATTTGGCTCCTCCCACCAAGATAAGTAGCTAAAGTAACCAGAAACTAATGAGGAATTTTCATAAGCAACATTTTCTTAAGGAAACTATCTTCCTAGGGAATATGGGACCCTGTTGGATTATTGTGGTTGTCACCCAACACAGTATATTTTCCCAGATATGGTTTGAGCTCCCCTTTTTCTTGTTGCAAACAGGATTCAGTGACAAAAGGGGTCCAGGTTTGGACAAAACAGAACATTTTCATTTCCTTGTTAGTTTAGCTGCTTCTCAGGTGAGAGATGTCAAAGATGTCAATTTGGCCATATTTATGAGCGTGACACTTCTAAATGCTAAACTGGAATAATTCTGGATTATTGTTACATTTGAAAACAATGTATCTTTGCTGAGCAAATATGTCTCTGCTGATATGATATCTAACAGTCAGTGTAACATTCTAAATTCAGGCCAATTAATGTAGAACTGGATGGGGGTGAATGGCCACATTAAAATCCCACATTACACTGGGAGACACACCACTGCGCTACTGGGGAAAAAAGGCTGCTCTCCCCCTTTAACACTTTAGAGCATACTCAGTTTTAAATCACATTTTCAGAAGTATGATTTTCTTTAAAACAAGGTGCATACTCTTAGTATTTAAAAAAATTTTTTTTAAAAAAAAATCTGCCACCATTATATAACAATCCTGTAGAAGCAGCAGAAACATAGGTATCCACAAAACCCAGAAGGGCAAATACAGCTCCAAGGCACACATTGCAAATTCCTTTCTATTACATTATTTTATGCTCCATCTATTATTTTACATAATGAAGCAGTTCAATGCACTGACAAAATGTTTCTTACATGCTAAAAACTATGAGTGGAATTCCAATAAGCCCTTTTACTGACAGAGCTGCTTCCATTAGGGGAACAGCAGTTGATGATTTCTCCTTCACCCTGCAGTTCCCTCCATGTTTTCAAAAACTCTCTGGGGGTTAGGAGGCACGTTTTGGAGGTATAAGTGGGAGCAAATAGGAGAAAGCCCTGTAAGGGGAGTGGACTTCCACATATATGATGGTGGATTCCACCTCAAGTTTTATTGCAGAATGAAATAATGGCCATGAACCAGCTTCTTTGAGAAGTGATGATCTCCAGGAAAGACACTTATAATACATCTAACTGAAACTACTATGTTATTAATAGCACAATCTTAAGTGTGTCTACCCTGTTGGGTTTAACAGGACATCCTCCCAGGGAAAAGGGTATAGGGTTGCAGCTTTAAGTAAGTAAGTTTGGCAGGCTTATACCCACTACTTATTATTTTTATATTCTGTAAGTAAGATACTTAAATCTTGTGTGAAAGACTCACTGCAGAGTCTAAAGTATTTCAAATTATTTACAACTTAGGTGGGATTCTGTTTTTCTGGGCAGCATGGTAATATTTCAAATAAACTGAAAAATACACATTTATATACAGTGAAATAAATCTTACTTTCAGCATCTTTCATGATTATTTGGGCTGATTCAAAGGAAAAAGAGAAGAAAAACATTCACTAGTTGTTAGGGTCAACTAATACCCACTGAAAGGCCTGACAACCATCATAATATCCAATTAATATCACCCAAAAGTACAATTAATATTTTTAGACATTCATACTCACAACAGCTGCAAATATATATTTCTGGTCTTTTTCTTGTAAAAACAGCATCACATCATTTAGAAGCAAAGCTAAGGTATCTTGAAAAGAAAGGAAAAAGAAAGGGAAAGCAGAACTTACATTTTCACTTCATATCCAAGAATAACAATGAAAAATTAACAGCCTGAGTCCAATTTGTCCTAGAACACTCTTTGCTACACAAAAAATGCTATTTCTTGAGCAAAACAACCACAGGCAAATTTTGTGCAGAATAACTGGAGTTGTGAATCAGCTTTGAAAACTGTGTGGTTTTCAAAGACTTGCTTACAGCTCAAATTACTTGTTGCTTCCTTCAAGAAGAAAAACAGTAATGGACTACATTGCTAGAATGACATGAGTGAAACTGCACTTCTGGACTGACTTCTCCTGCACTAATTTGCCCATTTACTGAGATCGTTACCCAAGAAGACCCTGCTTTGGCTCCCACTCCCATCTGAAGTGTGCTATTGTCGGGGGATGATAGGAGTTTCAGCCCCACAGAAAACACAGCAGAAAAGCCAGAGCACAGCGAGGCAACAGCAGCAACCTTGTTCCCCAATAAGGATACTCACACACAGAGGAGTTTCTTCCAAAACAGCTATAGGGTTAGTGTAGCTTTTCCAGTGGTGGCTCCTTGCCTTTGGAATGTCATTCCCAGGCAGTCCATCACGGCATTCTTATTACATTTAGCCCAAGACATCTGCTAATGAAACCTTTTTTTTCCACTCTGTCTGAAAGGGCTGTTACTCTTTTAAACATAAGGGCCCTTTCACACTATAGCATTGTGATTCCACTTTCACTACCACGGTTTCATCCTATGGAATCCTGAGATTTCCAGTTTAAGGAGAGAAATGTAGAGCTCTCAGCTCTAGTGCCATCTCAAACTATAAATCCCAGGATTTATAGCCACATGGCAGTTAAAGTAGAATATCAGTGCTATAATTGCACAGGGTTAAAAGGCTCAGAGGCCAACAATGTTTCAAGGGACAGTTCTTACTCCTGACTAGGGTTGCCGGAATGAACACTGGAGAGGGCATCTTCACTTTTAATGGTTGTGTAAAAGAGTGAATTTCTTCAGGTGTTACTTGTTATTTTTATTTAGCCATTAAAGGTACAGCAGCCCTCTCCAGTATACCATCTGCTGACCTTAACTTATCCCTTTCCACATAAAAAAAAATCCAAACCACTGTGGATCTTATCATAGCACATCATTGTTGTTGTGCTTTCAAGTCATTTCCTGCATATCACACAACAACATAAAGAGTCTGTTATTATTGTTCTGTGCCGTCAAGTCATTTCTGACTTATGGCAAATCTAAGGTGAAGCTACCATTGGGTTTTCTGGGGACTGAGAGTGCGTGACTCACCCAAGGTCACCCAGTGGATTTCCATGACTAAGCGACGAATCAAACCCTGGTCTTCAGGGTTGTAGTCCAACACTCAAACCACTGCATGACACTGGCTCAAGAGCTTGTTATCTTAATACAGTTCTCAAATTCCACAGAAACTTTAAATCTATTCACATTTTTGAACAGATTATATTAGAGCCTTATATCTATTCAAAACTTTGGATGTTTTGTTTACAAAATTTCAGACTCATAAGTCCAATATACATTCAAACAGAAAATAATAAATCACATACCAGCTAATACAGCAGACTAAAACTCACATCCATTTGCTAGCCCCAGCAAGTGCAGACCCACTGAAAAGACCCACTGTATCTGTGGGATTTAAGTACTGATTTATCATTCCCATTTGATTTAATGGTTGTATTCTAGTTGAGACTAGTAAATAAATTCAGGGCCTTGTCATATATAATAGTACTATCCCACTGATAATCATGAGACCTCAGGGCAGCTTTTAATTAGAACAATATAAACAATTGAAAACAATTTCAGATAGAATCAACAGAATTATATAAATGGGATGCAAGCATATAGCATGATTGCAGAGATCATATAGCACAATGGAATCATGGCCAGTTAAGATGGAAACATAGCAATTTTAACTCTGTGAACGGCCCCATGAAACTCATTATTTTTGACCACCAAACAAGCTTTTTAGATAGTTTCAGCCTACCAAAACCTGGAAGATCAGATGTCTTACACCTCCAGGACAAGTGATTCAATAATCGTAATTTTGGGGAACTCTTTAATGGTGGAAACCAGTGAGAATGTCTTGTTAAACAGCATGTAAAAATCAGCAAGACTGTGTAGAAGACAGCTATCTTTTTGCCCTTTTTTTTTTTTTGGGCGTGGCAGCATTCAATAGAAAATACCTTTTTCCACAGAAAATTTCCCATGCTATTATCACAGAAACACAGGTGTTTGAAAACTGAAGAACAGTAACTACATGTTGTCATCATCAAAATGGTAAAAGGAACATAAAGTGAGAGCACCTTTGAAACGTCCTGTAGCTGTTTTCCAGTAGACTAAGCCTTCATGCAAAAGTGTTCTCTGCTTCTTGAGCAAATCCTGCTTCCTGAAAACATGTCCATTTTTCAACTTGGTATATGTTTTATTTTCAATCTTACTGAGAATCTCCAGTAATTTTTGCTTTTTCTCATATTCATTGACTTGCAAATCAACCGCTGCAATCATATCCTTGATCAAAGAAAGGGCTTTACATAAATCTCTGTGTTCTTCAGTCCCTTCTGAATAAAAGTAAACAAAAGCATTTAAGTAATCACGGGAAGTCTTTCTCTTTAAATAATTTGAGTGGATTCTCATAAGAATGGCATTATATACAGGCATTTTATATACAGGCATTAATTTCTGTGTATCACTCATGGCCCATGCAATTCACTCTCACAAATACTAATTAAGTGTATTGTTCTAGGCCTTTTGTGTTTTGACAGATGAAAATCTGTATGACTGCACTGATATTTGCATTCTAAACTCCAAACACTTCTTCAATTCACTACTTGCATATTTTATATGACTCAAATATGGCTTTTATTCCTCTTGAATCCATCAATAAGTCAGCCTGGGGTAGATGAATTGGTGCCTTGCATGGAATGTGTTTTCAAAATTATTTATACCTGATATCACTAAACAATGGCATGTTCTACAAAAGGCATGATGTAAGTCTTTGTCATGTTCTGGCACAGAAGTTAGTACATCCATCCACAGGAGTTAGTGCATCCACTGTTTGCCATTTTGTCATAAATTCCTATGAACCTATGGGTTCATCTTGTGATTACTGAGTACACCCTCCCCATTAATACTGATTTCAGAATGTACCAGAACAATCACCTCAAGTTGTCTCACCATGCTTTCGTTTAAATAAGTAGAGCTCAGCTGCTTTAAAAATAATTAGCTATAGTTAAAATTCTAAAGCACAAAAGTAGCCCATTGTAGTTGTAATTTAAAAAGAAATTTTAACATTGCATTTCTGAAACAGTAACTAAATCAGTTACCTGAGTCTTTTAAGAAAAATCCACATGAGAATAATAGTATAATAACATAAAGCAGCACTTGAAGCATGTAATATTCATTCTCTACCATTTAGTGAGGCCATAGCATTGTAACTGTGACAATAACTTTAGAAGTTATAGTTACATCACAAAAAGGGTGAAACAATCTTTCTCCAAGTTATAGTCATAACACAACTTAATTATGCCATCATGACTGAAAACAGGGAACTAAGAAATTATTTGCAATGAATTACAGTTGACCCTCTACATCTGTGGATTTTGTCTTCATGAATTCTACCAACTATGGCTTGAAAATATTTTTGTAAAAAAATCCAAAAATCAAACTTTGATTTTGCCATTTTATATAAGGGATGCCATTTTACTACACCATTGTACCTAATGAGACTTGAGCATCCATTAACTTTAGTATCCACAGGGGGTCCTGAAACCAAACCCTAGCAGATACCGAGGGTACACTGTACTCCTAAGCTCTGGAACAAGTACCATGGCAGCTGAGTAACTGGCAGAGCAATCCTGTCCTGGAGGAATGGAAGTCCATGGCAGGGAACTGCTACATCCACAGACCGGTCAACTTTCTGTAGCCAGGAAAGGCAACAGCATTTTCTCCTCCATTCACTACTTCCAACTGGAGGACAAGAATTATGCTACCTAGAGATCTTGGTTATTATAGATAATTTTTCTGGATGTGTCAGTGGAAAAAGGAAACTAAGGATTCTGTAGATCTACATTCATCTTCACCATCCTCCTAAATACCATGTTTTGCATCTCACTGCAAAACCATGACACCTGAGTGACCGGCAGAGCAACCTATACTTGGAGCTGATGGATCTAATATCAGTGGTGCCATGAATCTGCTCTGGGTTTTAGTCCGAGCTACCTTAGGTGCTGATCCTATCTTGACAATAAAACTCAGCATTGTGAATAGCTACTTTAAACCCCAGAAGAGATTCACAGGCCCACTGACGATCTCTTCTTAGCTTTTTGATATTTTAAGCTGTTTTAAAGGCAGGTGTGAGTCCCTTCTGTCTCAAGATGCAGCGATGGGCCACTTGCTGTCCAAACGTTTACAATACTTTTATTCTGCTTTTTAAAAGACTAAAACATGCTTGCCTTTTTAGAGAAAAGCTGTTTTTCTCTGTAGGTTTCTTATTTCTGTTGGTTTTGGACATTTTGCAAGCTTTTGTCTAGAGAATTCCTGAATGCTTTTAAAACTTTGGCTGGAACTCATTCAGAATTGTACACTGTCTGCAGGAATCGTAGATACTAATTTATTTTATATCTGAGAATTTAAAATACTTACATTTGTCAGGATGGACAAATGCATGGACATTTAATCACAATACAATTTAATATTTAATATTTGTTCTGATTTTTTATATAGTAGTTCCCATTTATTATGCATTAATTACTATTTCGTTTATTAATTCAGCATAGCCTTTTATGTTAGTCAAAGCATACATAAGGCCAGTGTGTGAGAGAGAGAAAGAGAGGGGTACAGGATGGGACACGGGAGTGTGAGGTAGAGCAGTGGGGCACAATGTCCCCATGTAGATGTAAAGGGGATCACAGCAGTAAAAAGTCTGAGAACCACTGACTTAAGTTGTTATGGTGTAACCATTATTATTACCACCACCTCATATTTTGCATTATTCACTTTTTTTATAGTTAAGTATTTCTTTTCACCATCTTGTCTATCATTAGAATTAGAAGATCCTGGTTCAAGGATCATACACCTTTGCTCACTAGAGCCATATACCAAGGGTGATTTTTTTTAAAAAAAACTCTACTTTTCAGAGACCTTTGCAACTAAGGGCGCCCAAAAATGTAGCCATCATCCACCCCATGACCTCGCTTTCTTCCACTGGAGAAGCTCTTACCCCTCCACACCACCAACAACCTTCACCTATGTCCATGATGCAGTCTAAATGGTTCAGGTTCAGATTATCTACAGTATCATCTCCTCTTGTGTAATCTGCCCTGTACACTCCAATGCTCTGGGGAACATCTACTTCAGTTATCCAGGATTTGGCTGGCAACTATTACCAAAATGACTTTTTTTTTTCCAGCTGCCCCCAGACTGTGGAATGACCTGCTGAAGAGATTTGACAGCTCAATACACTGTCTGAGTTTAAAAGAGCATTAAAGATCAGTCTCTTCTGGCAGACCTATCCAGCTGATTTTTAAATTACAAGTTTTAAAATAGGAATTGATTTTTTTAAATATGGTATGCAGTGTTGTGGTTTTTTAAATGGTGTTATATGTTTTTTAAAAGGTGTCATGTGTTTTGTAACTGCTGTTGTGTGTCCACCTGTTGCCATTTTTTCTTTTTAATGCTGCTGTTTTTCCATAGGGAGAGGCAAGTAAGAAACTGTTGTTGTTGTTGTTCTCAGCTAAATGCTTTAATATTGCAGGAAGAGTTAAACCTCCAGACCTCTACAGACTACTATTGCTAGTCAGGGGGAATGTGAAAACATAAAATGTGCCATATATTAGTCATTAAAAACAATGAAATGTGTACATTCTGGCAGGACTGCACCCACACTTTGATTTCAGCAAGCTTTAGAAAGCATCATATTATGAGTGGGTAGCATGTGGAATAGATCCATTTTGGGGGGAAAAGGTTGATTGAATCTGTCAATATGCAGAAGGTTATCATTCCATATTTACTTCAGAGGGATATATGCTATTTATTATCTAAGTGAATAAGAAAGATACCTTTAGTGCCTCTAATATTAATCAGTAGATAAACCTTCAAGATGTCTTACAAAATATGAACATAAATTACTGCTCACCTTTGGAATACTGCAATATTCTTTCAACTAGAACAGGGTATTTTGTGATTCTTTGAGTGACAAGCAGAATACATTCTGGGATTCCACGACGTCGGGCCAAAAGGTTACTGTTCCGTAGCTTTAAAAATAGATAGAAAGTTTTAAAATACCAACATTATTTGCATTGCACTTTGCAAAAGCCTTACTGAATGCTGTGTGCTATTGCAGAATGGAAATTAACCCATTATCCCAAACATTCTATGACAAATATTTTTGTGCTCACATTAAATTCATTACAAATTATTTCTTTGAAAATGGTCTCTGTTATGTAAATATAAATAAAATTGCAACAATAGTAGTATCTGTACTTAACATTTATATAGCACTAGTGTATTTACCCAGCATTGCCTGGGATTTTATTTTCCCCTTAAGAACTCACCCAACTGTCTTCTCCAGTACCTGTAACTTTTCCCCATATTTTCCAATGCAATCTGTATTCAGCATTATTTACACACACAGTTTGGGTTCCTGAGGGAATACACTGTCCTCTTCCTTTCTGCTAGCCCTTCTCTCCAAAGCAACTGACTTATTTCAGTATCTGTAACTTCTCCCCATATTCCCCAATCCAATCTGTATTCATAGTTGTTAACATACAGAGGTTGGGTCCCTGCGGGAATATGCTGTCCTCCTCCTTGCTGCTAAGCATCGTCTCCATAGCAACCAGACTATTCCAGTACCTATAACTTTTCCCCATAGTCCCCAATCCAATCTGTGTTGTCTGGCAACGCTGATGTATTGGCTTTTGAATTTTTTGCTTTCTGTTGTCGAGGAGCCCAGGGAAAGCCTCAGAAGAGGCGAGTTCTGGTTGTTGGGGACTCTTTGCTAAGAGGAACTGAAACAGCAATCTGCAAAACGGACAAGCTCAATCGAGAGGTCTGTTGTCTTCCTGGGGCCAGGATCAACCACATAACGGAGAGGCTAACCAGGCTAGTCAAACCCACTGACTATAAGCCCCTCATTTTGGTTCATGTCGGAACCAATGACACTGCGAGGAGCAGCCTTTACCACATTGCAAAGGACTACGAGCGTATGGGGACGAAGCTTAAGGACCTTGGTGCGCAGGTGGTCATTTCGTCTCTCCTCCCTGTTCAAGGATATGGCGCACGTAGGGAAAGGGCAATAGTAGGGGTCAACAACTGGCTCCGCACATGGTGCCGCCAACAACGGTTTCGGTTTTTGGAACATGGCCTGAATTTCCATGACCATGAGCTTCTGGCGAGGGATGGGCTGCACCTCACAAAACTGGGCAGGAATGTTTTTGCAAACAGTCTTGCAAGGAAGATTAAGAGGTCTTTAAACTAAGTTCCACTGGGGAGGGAGACAATATTATTCAGGGCAAGGACTCAGAGAACACAGGGGGAAAAGGCCCAAATGATACTGGACAAGTAGTACAAGCGGCCAATGGCGGGAGGAGTAGAAACAATAGTACAGGACTTGCAGGAAGGGCCCAGGGACTTAAGTGTCTCTACACTAATGCAAGGAGTATGGGAAACAAGCAGGATGAGCTTGTACTCCTAGTACAAGAAAATAAATACGATTTGATAGGCATCACTGAGACCTGGTGGGATGAGTCTCATGATTGGAATATAGGAATAGAGGGGTATAGCCTATTTTGTAAAAATAGACCAAAGAAGAAAGGAGGAGGAGTAGCCTTGTATGTCAAGGATGTTTTCACCTGTGAAGAGATCCAGGACTTAAACCCAGAAAGCCAGGTCGAGAGCATTTGGGTAAGAATTAAGGCAGAGAGAAACAATAGGGATATTCTGGTGGGGGTTTACTACAGACCTCCAACCCAGGCTGAGGACTTTGATGATGCCTTCCTCAACCAAATGACTGCACATTCAAAGAGGAGAGATACAGTAATAATAGGAGATTTCAATTACCCGGATATATGCTGGCAGTCAAACTCTGCCAAGACAGCAAGGTCCAGCAAGTTTCTTGCTTGTCTTGCAGACAACTTCATGGTCCAGAAGGTGGAAGAGGCCACAAGGGGATCAAATATTCTAGATCTGGTCTTGACCAACAGGGATGACCTTGTGAATGAGGTAGAAGTGGTTGGATCTTTAGGGGGGAGTGACCATGCCCTGTTGGAATTTAGCATTCAGTGGGCAGGAGAAGATAAGGGTAGCCAGACACTCATCTTAGATTTTAAAAAAGCGGACTTCTGTAAACTTAGGGAGCTGCTGGCTGGAATTCCGTGGTCAGGAATAGTGAAAGGGAAAGGAGTTCAAGAGGCATGGGAGTTCCTTAAAAAGGAGATACTGAAGGCACAGTCTAAAACTGTGCCAATAAGGAGGAAAAATGGAAGGCATCTGAAGAAACCAGAATGGTTGACTAAAGAACTCTCAGCTGAGCTAAGAGTTAAGAGAAACATGTATAGGAAATGGAAGAAGGGGGAAACCACCAAAGAAGAATTTAAGCAAGTAGCTAGGAGATGTAGGGAGGAAGTCAGAAAGGCTAAAGCACAGAACGAACTTAGGCTGGCCAGAGACATTAAAAACAATAAAAAGGGTTTTTTTAAATATGTCCGCAGCAAAAGGAAAAAGAAGGAGACAGTAGGGGCGATGCGCAGAGAAGATGGCGAATTACTCACAGGGGGGAGAGAAAAGGCAGAACTACTTAACACCTTCGTTGCCTCAGTTTTTTCCCAGAAGGATACAAGCACTCAACCTGGCGGTTGGGGAGCAGGGGAGGAAGCAGAGGAAATGAGGCACATAATAAGTAGAGAGGTGGTACAGGAATACTTGGCCACATTGGATGAATTCAAGTCTCCAGGGCCAGATGAATTGCATCCTAGGATATTAAGAGACCTGGCAGAGGTCATTTCAGAACCGCTTGCTATAATTTTTGAGAAATCTTGGAGGACAGGAGAAGTTCCAGCAGACTGGAAGAGAGCAAATGTTATCCCCATCTTCAAGAAGGGAAAAAAAGAGGACCCAAATAATTATCGCCCAGTCAGCCTGACATCAGTACCTGGAAATATCCTGGAGCAGATCATTAAGCAGTCAGTTTCTAATCATTTAGAAAGCAACGCGGTAATCACGAGAAGTCAACATGGATTTCTCAAAAATAAGTCATGCCAGACTAATTTATCTCTTTTTATGATAGAGTTACTAGCTTGATAGATGAAGGGAATGCTGTGGATGTAGCATACCTTGATTTCAGTAAGGCCTTCGACAAAGTTCCCCATGACATTCTTGCAAAGAAACTAGTAAAATGTGGGCTGGACAGGGCTACTGTTATTTGGATTTGTAATTGGTTGACCGACCGAACCCAAAGGGTGATCACAAATGGCTGCTTTTCATCCTGGAGAGAAGTGACTAGTGGGGTGGCACAGGGTTCTGTCCTAGGCCCAGTGCTGTTCAATATTTTTATCAATGACTTGGATGAAGGAATAGAGGGCATGCTCATCAAATTTGCAGATGATACCAAATTGGGAGGGGTTGCTAATACACCAGAGGACAGGATCAAAATTCAAAATGACCTGGATAGATTGGAGAGCTGGGCCAGGGCGAACAAAATGAAATTCAACAGAGAGAAATGTAAGGTCCTACGCTTAGGTAGAAAAAATGGAATACAGAAATATAGGATGGGGGACACGTGGCTGGATAGCAGTACGTGTGAAAGGGATCTAGGAGTCTTCATAGACCACAGGCTGAACATGAGTCAGCAGTGTGATGCGGCAGCCAAGAAAGCCAATGCAATTCTCGACTGCATCAATAGGAGTATGGTGTCTAGATCGAGGGAGGTACTGGTACCACTCTACTCTGCTTTGGTTAGACCCCATCTTGAATACTGTGTCCAGTTCTGGGCACCCCAATTCAAGAAGGATATTGACAAGCTGGAGCAAGTCCAGAGGAGGGCGACCAAAATGGTGAGTGGCCTGGAAGCCATGCCCTATGAGGATAGACTTAGAGAGCTGGGTATGTTTAGTCTGCAGAAGAGGAGGTTAAGAGGGGACATGATAGCCATGTTTAAATATTTGAAGGGATGCCACGTAGAGGAAGGAGGGGCCTTGTTTTCTGCTGCTCCAGAGACCAGGACAAGGAGCAATGGATTCAAGCTGCAGGAAAGGAGATTCCACCTGAACCTCAGGAAGAACTTCCTGACAGTCAGGGCTGTCCGGCAATGGAATCTGCTGCCTCGGAGTGTAGTGGAGTCTCCTTCCTTGGAGGTTTTTAAGCAGAGGTTTGATGGCCATCTGTCGGGATTGATTTGAGGGTGTTCCTGCATGGCAGGGGGTTGGACTGGATGGCCCCTGTGGTCTCTTCCAACTCTACATTTCTATGATTCTATGATTCTATGCAATGGCTTTATGTTTTTCTGGAAGCATTTTTTGTTTGAATTTCAACTTCAAGATTCCTCACATATGGAACCCATACAATCTACTGTGTGAGGCGAGAATGTCACTTTAATTTTTCTCATATATGCCTCCCAAATGTTTTCTGCCATCATTATTGATGGTAGCCTCATCTCCATAGCAACCAGCCTAAGAATTCTAAAGGCCCTTCCCTGAACTGTCAACCCCAAGTTTCCATAGAATCTTCACAGCCAGCCAATCATATGAGGTCTTCTCACCTCACCCAGCCAATCATATGAGGTCTTCACCTGCCTGGCGCAGACAAACAGACAAACTCACAGACAAACTTTGACTTTTATATAGTAGATTTTATAGTATTTGAGGGCTTGACATGGCTTATCTAGTTGAACTAATTTCACCAGGCTTATAAAACCTTACAGGTCAGTATGACTGTCTTCCTGATTAAAGAATGAAAGGGAGGACAACTGAGGTGAACCAAGTCATAAGATCACTCAGTGTATACATGGCAGAGATGGGAGTTCCTTGTTCATATCTTAGGGCCTTTCCGCATTACACTGTTATAGTGCTATTATTCCACTTTCAGCATCCTATGGAATCCTGGGGTGTGAAGTTTAGGGAGGGGCCTTTAGAATTCTCAGCAAGAGAGCTCTTTGGACTCAGCAAACTACAAACCCCAGAATTCCACAGGATCTTGAAAGTGGAATAACAGTGCTATAACAGTCTAGTGCGGAAAGCCCTTAGTCTCTGAGCTACTCTGCTATACCAGCTCTTATGTACACCTATTTCTATTCAAAGTTTGTTTAAGCATTTTTTTACAGTAGGAACTCACCTATTGTTACCAACTTACTTTGATGAAGTTCTGAAACTTCTTGTTTTGCTGCAGCTCTTTGAAAAGGCTAACTGCTTCCTTCTGATGGCTACAAAATTCCCCATATGTGGCTTTCATTTTGTCTGCATTCTCCTCTGAAAACTGATGAAACAAGCAGCAATTGAAAAAAGTACTCATGAAATATCTAATGCTTCACATTGCATGTGCTGACAAACCACACACAGATGTATTGCTGGCATCTGCCAATCTTCGAATTGAACTCTGAAGTAAGTATATGTCAAATAAATGAGTTATGTATTTAGTATCAGCTTTTAATATTCTACCCTTCATAACAAAATGATCCCCTTATAGTCAAAATATACAATATTTCATCATTAAAATCCCAGTAAAAATGCTGCACTATCAGATCAAAAAGTATTTGCCTGCTGATGGAAGGAGAGCAAGGAGGGGCTTCTGGCTGCTTCTTTTGAAAGGAGGTCCACAGCGTGGAAGCAGCAACCCTGAAACTATTCTATTCTATTCCACAGGCCAACTGCTGGTCAAAGTATCTGGCAGAAAACAATTGTTTTCATCTGGTACCAAAAAGTAAGCAACACTGGCACAAGATTTACCTCCAGGATTCCACCATCAAGAAGACCCTTTTACAAGTTCTAGAACTCTAACATTTGTTTCATGAATGTAAAACGAAAGGACTGCCCCAGGAGATCTTGACTCATAGACAGGATTTTAAAGGGAGATGCCTTTTACATAACCCATGTCCTAAGCCACTTTGAGATTTTTATGTCAAATGCAACAACTTTATCTGGGCTCACCAACAAATAAGGCAGCAGGCAGAACTCTTTAGGAACCAATGCTATATGATCTCACATTCCTGAATTAGTCAGTATATCCTGGTGGCTGCATTTTGCAGAACATTCCATTTTTGAACTGTCTTCAAGCACTACCCACATGGTACCACATGCCAACAGTCTAACCAAGAGATAACTAGATCACAGATTATTGGGGCAGGCTATCTTGTCAAAGATTGACCATGGTTGTTGAAACAATTGGAATGGCAAACTGGCATTCTGGGCCACAGTAGCCATTTGGGCTTCTATCACAGATTAGTAGCAGATATTCTTCTGAAAATATGTCCTTGTTCTTTCAGAGGGAGCAGCCTTCTGAAATCCATTCAGAGCAGGCTGCTTCTTAACGTTCAGAATTGGGAACCATCAATCTATAGGAACTCTCTCTTGCTGGGATTTAACTACAGTTTATTGGCCCTCTTCAAACATATGACTGCCTCTTATTAGCCACAAGAGTATTTACTGGGATGATATAAATAAGATATCACACAATGTTCTCTCTGGTCAATGGGGAGGAGCCACCTCCAGAATGTCTGCATGCTAGATTTGGGCTCACCATGGACCAATTATACCTTGGGAGACAGAGGTTCTCCCCACCACCAACAACATTAAGAACTCCAGATAATCTGTTTGCTTTTCTACAAAAGTTGGTTCTTTTCTTTCTTTTGTACAATTTGTCTGAAGGAAGAACAATTCTGTTCTGTGATTTTACCTGCTGCACAAGGATGTCTCCGATTCGGTTGATTATAAAATTTCTGTCACTTCCCTCCTGAGCAGATTCCTGCCGTCTCTCCTTCATTCTACAGAAGAACTGCTGGTGCAGTTCTAGAAGTTCGTCTAAGCAAGGAAATATTTTGTCCACAGTGCTGTGATCTAATTGTAATTCTTCTTTCATTCCTTTTCTGAATATTTTAGACATAATGAACAGAGTATGGATATGATGAACTTCAGTTTGCATCAGCTCTGCAATGAAAAGAAAGCAAATACACCATAAACAGCAGTCCATATACTAAGAGTGAGATATGAGCACTAACACTTGTGTAGATGAAACTGTATCATCCAGAGATAAAAAGGAGGTATCAGCAGGCTACACATTCCAAGGCATGTTGGAATCGGGGAAAAAATCATAAAGGGCTGAAGAGGTCCATAAATAGTGCCTGACAAGAACTAAACATGCCTAGTAGGTACACTGTAGCTGAATGTCAGAGAAGTGAACAGAAAACTAGGAGGAAAGGGGGTGTAAAATGGAATGAAGTATCCTGGAAAAATGTCTGCCTGTAACCCCTAATGAGAACAACATTTCATGGCAGGTACCTCAGCTGCACCTAAACACAGAATAAAGTTCTTTAAGAATTCACATCAAACAGAACTCTCAAACTATCATTGTTAAGGTGCATATTCTTGGCCACTGATTACAGAACCACAAGTACAGCCATGAACACAGAAGAAAGTAACATGAACACTGTTGCTCCCAAGTTTTCACACAACAGTCAAGAGTGAAGCACACCCATGTTAGCAGTAATGTCTTGATTTTGATTTCTAAAAGTGGTGTGCATTTTCATTTTGTTCCATTGGCTATCCCATGAAATTTTATGTGAGCATCACTCTGAAAAATCATGAACATACTGACCAAAAATCACATCTTGTCGTTTGATAACATTTTTTTCTTGTTTGTTACAAAATGATGGGTCCACAACAAGACTCCAAGATTCTGCTTCAAATTCCAATGTGTCAGAGCTGAGATCGCTCCATAAAGAGGCATCAACATCATCTGTAGCAAGTAAAGAAAATTCTTGAAAGCCATATGTACAAACATGAAGACGTGCACATTTAAGTCAGCAGGTAGATACCCTCAAATACTATTTTTTTTAAACTGTAATCCATGTGTTCATTCTGTGGGTGCGCATAATGAATATTGACAGATCTCATAGATCAATGTGCATATGTCATTTGTGAATCAGAGCTCAAAGAAATGAATGTTGATTCCTGTTAATGTGTGCTTGTATGTATTTTAGGTATGAAATTAATTAAAAGTAGAAAGAAACATATGTCTCTAGCACATTTAAAATGAAGATGCTGAGATGAAGGAAATAAAAGCAAAAATTACATAGTTCAGCTGGTACACTATCATACTATTCTCATTCTAGAGCATGGGTTGGCAGTACTTGATGGTTGGAGGCTTCTGTTGATCTCCTGTGCCACACACTCTGATCAATTTTATGACCTTTTTGCCCCAAATGCCCTCCAACATTCCCAGAGGTGTGGGGGCAACTTCATCATGTTTGTGGCCTTCCAGCTGGAAGTGACTTGGAAGTCAACTTTCAGGCCACTTCTTTTGGGAAAAAGGCCTCTTACTCTAAAACAGCTTGATGTGGCATGTATCAAAACTGTTTTCGATATCTCTTAGGAGAACATTTCAGACCCCCCAAAAATGAGAGCTGGGGAGCCTGAACAAGAACAGCCCTGGGTCACATGGAGGTCACAGGAGGTACTTTCCCCACCCATGTTGTAGAATGTTTCTGTGTTTCTGACAATCATCTGCTGTCAAAGCCAGGAATGCAAGCACTAAGCTTGGAAAAATTACTTTTTCGAGCTGCAACTTCTGGGGGAAAAAAAACAGCAGGCTTGGCTGTCTTACCTTGAGGGGCTTCAAGGAACTCTAGTTTAAAAAAGTAACTGTTCCAAGCTCTGAACGAGAGTTGCATAACCACCCTTCATCTCGTTTTCTGCAACAGCATCAGTTGTCCTGGTTTTTCCTCTCTCATTCTGCTTTTAAAATATTATTTATTTGCTACATTTATATCCTAATATTCTTCTGATAAGCTCAAGGTGGCTTATATAGCTTTTAGTCCCAGAGCAGCACTACATCATGCCAGCTGCTTATGGAAACAGCTTTGACAGCTCTCATCTGGTAACAAAACTCCTGCTTCAGTGCAGACTGATTGCACTGCTCAGGCAACATGACACTGCAAAACAGACAGTTTTAGAAAAACAATCTTTCAAATTTTAAAAGACTTGAAAAATAGTTTACATAATCTGAAAACCACTGGTCTAGTTTTTTTTTCTTATTTTTCAGTGGATCATGACTATCACAATGACCATGCATGAAGAGTTTTTCTTGTTTTTTGCTTTTGTTTTGTTTTGTTTTTGGAAACAATGCTGGTTTACACTATTAGTTAAAAAATCAAATATTTTTGTATGGAGAAGGTTTCATATGGAGTTCCCCACATACCTTCAATGATCAAAGAGTCAACTGATGAAGCAGTCCCTACAGATTGCAATAGCTCCTCAGAGTGTGACCTATATCTCCAGCTGCTGGTATCCAGATCTGGCTCCAATGGTGATACGTATTTTCTAAAGGTTTAAACAGAAACAGTTATATAAATATCACATACGTGTAGCAACATGTTTGCTGCAAGACATCAAACAGCATCATTTACCTTTCAAAGCCAGTACTTGGAACACTTCTGGATAAGGAGTGCTGTTGTTGCAAGACATCTTTTTTACAGTAGATGATCCAATGGGTGTTGAGGTAGAAGGCTGCACTGCAGAGAATGCTGGCTGTGGAATGTCTCTGAATGATGGATCTTTAAAGATTTTAAAAAATGTAATCAGAGAATGTTGGATAATATTAAGCCAATGTTACCATCATTAGGTAAGGACTACATACTCCATGAAAGATCTAGGGACAGGAAGATATGTCATTTCCTTCCCTCTTTTCTCCACCTCTAAGAATGTGCAGATTCCATGCAGATTATTTTTTAAAAAGAGAAAAAAATGATGCATGATTTTGAAACATATGCGTTAGTGTACCTATGTTGTCATTGAGTAAAGTGTGTCAGAGCTCATTTTGGAAACTTGTAAATTGGATTTTGCATGTGCACATGCTATATTTTTGGCACACTTTTCAAATATCCATATATTGCAGAAAGTTTCTTTTTCCCTCCTCACCCTCCCCACATCTCTTTTTGCAGAATAAATTACAAGCCCAGAAATACACACATTCCCAAACTCAGACTGCATACATTTCTATATTTAGTCCAGGAAGTCAGGAACAAGTAAAGAAACAAGTAAACAAGGAACAAGTAAATCCATTTTTTTAAAAAATCAGTGACACAAATGTCTCAACATTACTAGGTTTGTGCACAAATGGTCCCAGATAGAGTTAGCTGATGGATCTGCTATGGTTGGGAGGGACAATGCCTTCTGGATTTCACTGCCACTACTCTCTCAGCTGCTTTGAGTTGTAAAGAGCTTTTGCCCCTATTGGACCCTACTTCGGCACTAGCTGAGGTCCCATTTAGCTTGGAACACCTACGGATAAAGCAGCATTACAATCCAGAGGACGTTCACCTCCTGCACAGCTGTGGCCATCTAGCATTATTGAATAGTCTGGCCTTAAACCAGTCTGAAAACCAGGAAATCCTGTGCCAGTCAGTATATATAACAGTAAGGTAGATGAGCCAATGGTCTGGTCTGCTAGAAGTAATTTTTTTATGTTCCCAGCCATAGTTTGCTATAGGTTGCCAGGAGATCTCTTAATGCTCACCATGTAGAAAAATGTACTTTCCTTTTTTCTATTATTTCCTTTCTTTCCACCTTTTCTCTTCTTTCGCTCTTTGAAAAAAAAACATATAGGCCCTGTTGATCTTAACAGGATTACTTCTGAGTAGAAACATACAAGATCATACAACCCAGAGGGCATTTCTAAGGGCCCTTGATTTAGTATGGAGGGTTGCTGCTCAGGAAGTATATGCACATCCTTGGATCCTGGCCCAGGTCACTCATGATTATGTGGATTTTTAAAAAATGAAGATTAAAATGCATCTTTGCAATTATTATCTGAAGATCTTAGAATTTTGAAAGGAGGAATTGTGTCAGAGGATGAAATGAAACAACATCTAGTATCCAAGATACAAAGTAGTTTTTATTCTTAACTTCCACACACTCATACTTGATAGGCTGATAGAATAGAAATCCAAACTATATTAATTCACTTTGGCTAATATTTCCATCGGCTTCGGCAAAGATCTAAATTTTCAAAGGTTCATTAAAAAGACCACACATATAATGTTAAGTTTACCCATTTTTTTGGTATGCAGATTATGGTTTGATCAAGCCAGGAAGTAAAATACACCTTTGAAAATATTGTTTTTGGGTATTAATTAATACTCATTAACTTGTTCATGGGAAGGCACAAAGGGAAAACAGGGTTTAGAAAAACCTGTGACACATATCCAACCACCTAAACTATAGTATAAAATGAGTGGGCACCTGTGGCTTTGCAGATGTTTCTGGCCCTTGCCAATACAGGCACAGGTGAGGAATTGTGTGGACTGAAGTTCAAAAATATCTGAAGGGTCACTGTCACCTACTTTTGATTTAGAGGACTGTTTAAATGCAGCCATTGACTATCTACTCACAAGTGTTCAGGTTAATCTCACATATGAAGGGAAACTGTAAAAACTCAGTTACTCTGTTTTAGTTTGATTTGCTATCATTTTCAATGCAGAATCCATGGGCCACATTCTGTCCATGGGATTCTTCGACTGAAGGAGAAAGGAATGTTATTCAAATTCTCCTACCTATCCAGCTCCCCTCCCACCCTACTGTGCCTCTGAAAAAGTTAACTGGCGAGGTGGGGGTGTCAGGAAATCTTCTGGAGCTACATGGGAGGTGATCTTGAGGGCTGCAGGAAGAAAATGGCAAAGCTTTCTTCTCTACCCTGGATCATGGTTCCCTCTGTGAGTGAAAGGAGATCGCCCAATTGTGGAATGGACACTACCTAACCAATTATTTTCATGTCCCAAGATTAAATGGAGATTTAGTCTTCTTACTGTAATACTTACTTGTCTGGACAGTTTGTGTCCTGTTCTTAATATGGCACCTGTCTTGGCTTTTCTGGTAAATAAGAATACATTATTATTAATATCAATGTTTGGCCACATATTAATATTATCAGACAACCACACTATTTTTAAGCTCAATACTTGTACTTCATAATGTACTTCACTATGTACTATTATGTACTATTATGTACATTATGTACTTCATTACGTATTATCGTACTTCATAATTCCTGCTGTGCTACCTGTATTCCATGTATCTTTCTATTCTCAATCCCTAACAGGGAGGGAGGGAGGGAGGGAGGGAGGGAGGGAGAAGGTCAGTGGGGCTTATTATTAAATTTGAGAAATTTATTTGAGGGACCAGTTTGATCTGAGAAATAGTGAAAAGAATCTACTGTACAAAAAATAATTTATTTGCAGTATAGTTATCCTTGATTTTATGTGGCAAGTGGACAAGCTTTCTTCTGAATAGCAATGCCTATTCATTTCAATTGAATTATTCTTTTAATCATTAATTACATAATGAAGTATGTTATTAGATAACAATCATTTTGAGGTGCCTTCTCATGCAATTAATTACATATACAGTAAAAAAGTGACAGAATGCAAGTGAGCACAAGGAATGAATATATGATAACATAACAATGACCAATGCTATCTTCCAAACATTTTACAACTTACCTTTGGACATGCAGGAGCACAGTCCTTACAACTTTTATGCACAATGGCGTTGCAATCTGCAAGAAAGAAAGAAAGATGCTTTCTAAATGTAAGATTATAAAGCACTGTCCTGAAAGTTCATTTCTAAATAAATATAATCAGTGTTTTAATCTGTTCGCTAGCTATGATAATTGATTGCTTTCTTCAAAGACCACCTGAATAGACAAAAGGTA
This sequence comes from Ctenosaura bakeri, assembly GCA_948474755.1. Taxonomy (NCBI): domain Eukaryota; kingdom Metazoa; phylum Chordata; class Lepidosauria; order Squamata; family Iguanidae; genus Ctenosaura; species Ctenosaura bakeri. Next base: position 94,432 of record CAOLHI010000238.1, on the reverse strand, counting down.
CAATCCATGTTCAAAATTATGCTAAAAAATAAATGCGTATGTTTGCATTTACAGCCAAAGCTATATGTGTGGCTTCAAAATAACAAGTCTGGCATATGAAAAAGTCACATACAATGTTCCTTGGTCCCTGCAAAGAAGCATGAGGGACTATTGGAACTGGGAAGCTATGAATGTAATAAGCTCACATCACATATCTTCTTTATCTAAATGTTACCAGGGAGATTTGAAAGAAAGTTCAAACAGGGTTTCACATGGACTGTCAATTGTGAATGCATTTAGCATGTTTTGTTGCAGAGGTGCTCCTCTATATGATGAAAGGCATCTCTTTCTCATATAATTTCCTCAGCTATGTATCTTGTATTTAGCATGTTATGTTTTGCTTTGCTTTGCTTTGGTCACTGAAGAACACAGGCTTAATGTGTAACACTGATTGCTGCAACATGTATATCTGAGGAATCCTGTAAGGGAAGGAAAATGGGTTAATCATAGGAAATATGAATTCTTCTTAACATCTGGTTTGATTCTCATGCCTTGTAAAAGTGAGTTGTGGGTTGAAGGTAGGTTGAATCCCCTTGGCACTGAGGAAGTCATTTGTTGCTGTACTCTGTGGGCAAAACTAGATGTGATAACAGAAAATCTGCCTCTTTAAATTTATGTCTCTCCCAATTATGTATATTTGAGTGATGTGATTTTGAGAACCTGAGAGGAGCAGAAATGAGAATTGCTAAACTGTCTCTTTCTTCAGGATCTTTAATTACTTTTTTTAATTGAAATTTTACAATTAGAATTGTACAATTTTACAAAAAGTTGCACCACATGTATATAATCTGTCTCTCTCACAACCTTTTCTCTCATTTCTGGTACTGAACCCTGGCAGAGAAAAGCAAAATATAGGCTTCAAGAAAATAAGTTATGGGCATGGAGAATTCAGGGATTTTCAGAAATTCTCAGTTCTTAGCCTTTCAAAACTGAACACCCTAGGCTGCAGCTAATCTCTTGCTATTAAGCAAGTTTGCATTTAAACTTGTCCTTGTTACACTTAGTGTGGATCTTTTAAAAAATAACTATGTTTTAACTTACAGTGTTATGGAAACTAATGGCATATGAAGTCTGCCAGTATTTTAGGGATAGGAAAAATTAAAATATGTTTTACATTCAACTATATGTCTACGGGTGAAATCTTTGTGACATGCTGTATAACAGGTTGACGCAGTACAGTTGGTACAAATGCCACTGTCTAGTATCTTAGTTGAATTATGTAATCAACTTATTATGAAATAATCAAAATATAAACTATATTCTAAGAGATACACAGGGCTGGATCTCAACTTACCACACTAGGAGCAAGCCTACTGAAAGCATGAATAACTTAAGGCCTACTGATTTTAAATGTTCTGTTCTAACTACAGCTAGGTCTGGATCCAACAAATGAAATACAAGCAACTTTCTAGAAATGGTTTGTAGATCAAATATATACAAAGCAAAGTTACTTACAAGAACACTGCAAGGACTCTTTCCCCAAAAGTGCTTTCTCACAGGCAAAACATGGCATTACTCCAGTGAAAGTCCCAGAAACAAATTGGTGCCTGTTAAGTTTCTCCTTCTCTTTGACCTCTTTATTTTTTACCTTTATAAACAAAATGGGAAAAAAGAGAATTAAAACAGGTTTATTTAAAACAATGATATAGCATCAGTATACACACCTGCAGTTCTACCTCTCTTTAGTCACCCCTTATCTCATTAGCAAGAAATGGAGTTACTCAGATTTTATGAAAGCTTTCCACTGTCTGCTTCCCACTCTCTTTGTTTCTTAAATTAAAGTTCCACAGACCAGCGCCTATTTATTATTTTATTTATTTACAAAATCTGTAATGTAGAGGTTTCCCTATCTTCTTCCCTGGTTTATGGTGAATTTTCAAATCCCACTTTGACCACTAAACTTTAGCTAAATAGCTGCCTATTTACCACTTCTGTGGCGTCTACCAGCTACTAAGGAGGTGCAAACAAAAAAAGGAGGTGTTGGATTCTTTTACAAATGTTAAGGGCAAATTTAAATTTGTTGCAGAATAAGATGGTAACAGTGATACAGCCCTCTTAGGAGAGGGGTACAAAGTGTACTTAGATTTCGCAAGGGAGGAGGCTATGTAGTTAACTATATGCAATTGCCCCCAGTCTTGTGTTTAAGCCCTCTGCCCAACCAGCCACAGTAGGCAACAGCCACCACTACTAGAAAGCTCCCAGTCATAATAGCTACTGGGCATACTGGTTGAGGAATTCTGGACATTATAGTCCAAAACTGTAATTTTTCCAGACTTCCAGGCTATGTTTCTATCTGCTGGCTGATAGCACTAGAAGCTCTTCTCATTTAAAAAGCTATTCAGCATCCACAAGATCATAAAAAGATACAGACTGAGTATCCCTTATCCAAAATGCTTGGGATCAGAGTTCTTCATATTTCAGATTTTTGCGGATTCTGGAATACAATATCTTTTTGAACAGCCTCACATCTCATTCACTTGCTACTTGTGTTGTGTATTAGATATGAGACTGGAGAGAGATTGAGGATCCGTGAAATGGCAGGCATCCAAGCATAGTTCGTGGCAGGTTATCACACCTCCCACCATTTCACAGATCCTCAGCCACCTGCTTCTGCCTTCAAAGTGACAGCGGTGGCACTCCTCAGGTTTAACAGATGAATGAACAAGAGAGCTGCAGCCACCCCCCTCAATGGAAGCCGGCAGCTGGTAAACTGAGGATCTGAGAGACAAACAAGCAGAAGTCTCACAGTTGCTGCCTCAAAGACAGATGCAGGCAGCTAGAGGCAAAAAGTTTGGGGTTTTGGAGGTTTTTAAGTTTGGATTTCCATGTAAGGGAGGCTCAACCTGTACTTTGTAACATAGCACACATCATCTCAAATTACCTTTGATTTATTTCGTGTACTGGCCATTCTGTTCATCAAAAAGCTGAAAGTTCGACTGACTTTATATTTTTCAGATTCTGACTTTGTAGGCATAAGGTACTTATCCCATTCTTCTTCCTGAATCCTAAAATGCCACCAGTAAATCATTCATTAAGCTGTGCATACTCATTTAGGTTCAAAGAGATTGTGACAGTGTTACTAGAGACATATGTTACAGAACAAGAGCAAACAATAAAATTCCACATTCCCAATTTCAATGTGGAACCATAATTTTATATAAAAAGGCACAGTACTTTATTCAGCCATTACAGTTTACATCATCAGATTCATTTTAAGGGGATTTATTACGTTAAAAGAGTTGTAGTTGATTGATGGCTATTGCTAATATCAGAACAACTGTAAATATTCATAAACATGTGTGGAAAAATTGAAGAATATGAAAAACATACCTTTTGTCTCCTGTCTGTTCAGACAAACTGAATGCCCTTTGATCTACAAAACAAAATGAATAGATTTAATGCTATTAAACCACCACTGTCACTAATTCTCCTTGAAGCACAAGACTCTCATTCTAAAATATGTTCAGCTGTTGCATGCCAATCATGGGTGAAATGTTTTTTAAAAGAAACAACTCAACAGTTCTGCTCTTTCTCCTCTTTCTCAGAGTTGTGATTATTTGGAGATGCTATTTTGGCTGCACAAATGCAGAGTGAAGAATACATGGAGAATGTATACTTGTACACAACTTATCATTGGGTCTATGTAGAAGAGATGATCAGCCAGCAGCAGATAGTGGCTCTCATGTCAGTAACTCCATGCCAGGTTTGGATCATTACAAAGGAACCATCCAAGGTACTAAACTTATTGGGAGTAGAGTTCAGTACCTTGGATAACTCCTTTAAATAGCTAGAATAAAACTTGGAGTGGATTCACAGTCCAATAACATGGGAATTACCAGCTGCCCCTTCAATCAATACATGGGGATTCTGCTTCTTCTCCTCACTATTATGATTATTTACAGATTTGAATCATCTACAGAAAACTTTTGTATTGCAATGCTTCTCTTTCCATAGACAGCCTTTGAAGAGAGTGGCATAATATGGTGTAAACAATCTGAATGTCCCTCCCTAGGGAAGTCAGTTTTGCCCAAACAGGCACACTAAATGTGTCCACCAAGAAAGTCCACCAAGAATAAATGATATCAAATCCAGATTTCTGTAAAAATAAGAGAATATACAAAGCAAAAACAGTATTACTCACCATCATTTGAATCGCATATTGTAAAGTCCCGTGGACAATGTGGTTTCCGTTGTAAGACTTTAGGTGACGTGTAAGAGTATGAACGAGATCGGATTCCGGACAACACTGATTCCTAGAAAATATTCAGGAAATCTGAGAAGTGGTTTTTAATAAATGCAGCCCAAATCTACATTTTTCCATCCCTCTTTTTTTAAAAAAAAATTCTTAGGCTTTTAAAAACCTATTTCAAAAAGACTTTTGCAAAACTAGATGAACACTTTCTCTATAGTTACTGTACTTATTCTTTAATGCTGTATTCTAACCAACTGCTACAAGAACGGCATGATATACTTGTGGAAATATTAACTATGGATAAGATCTCATATCAGTGAAGTAATCTCAGTTATTATTAATTTTGTAGGGAAATGATAACAATAAATACCTTGGACTGCAGATTGCTGGACAAAGGAAGTGATTCAGCCCTGCTCATGTTAAAATCCAGTTCAGTGGCTGTCTCTGAGGAACCTAAAACACCCCTTCTACTAAAGGCTACAGGCGAGTTGAAGGACATTGAAGGGTAGCAGTTCTGGAACTGGTTAGAAATTCTTTCATCTCCATTGTCTACATCCAAGTCATCAAGACTGGAACTAAGAAAACACATACAATAAATTACAAGTGCAAACAAGCCAGCATAATTCAGCAACATTAAGTCTGATTGTTGTGCCATCCCAAGGTTCTATAACCATTATTTTCAACACCCTCCCAGAGACATATAAATGATTCAGAAATCTAAGAAGCTTATTTCATGGACTGACAGTGAGATAATGCTTTCTCGAATGCCAAACAATGTGTTCTATGGTCAGAACTATTCATTAATACAGCAAATTCACATTCCCAGAACAACATTTGCCAGGAGAGCATGAATGTTAGTTGTGTGCTTTCAAATCATTCCTGACCCATAGCAACCCTGAGACAAACCTATCAAAGGGTTTTCTTGGCAGGATTTGTTCAGAGAAGATTTGCCATTGCTTGCTTAAGGAATAAAGTGAAACTCTGTTATTCTTCAAGTTGTTTCTGACTTATGGCAACTCTAAGGTGAACTGATCACAGGGTTTTCTTGGCAAGATTCATCCAGAGGGGGTTTGCCTTGTCCTTCTCTGAGGATGAAAGAGTTTGACATGCCCAAAGTCACCCAGTGGGTTTCCATGGCTGAGTGGGGATTTAAACCCTGGTCTCCCAGAGTCCCAGTCCAATACTCACACCACTACACCATAGTGGTTCTAATGTTGTCTGTGCAGAAAACAAACAAACAAACAAAAGCTATTTCCTGGGCAGAAAATGTTGCTTCCTTAACAAAAAGAGAAAAAAAGTGGGGGAGGTAGGTACAAAGAGTAAACTGAGATCTTGGAAAATTGGGGTATCACAGTTCTCATAACCTCCCAGCTAACATGGCCACCAGATTCTCCTAGCTCTGACTAAAACAGACGTATGCAAACCTAATTCTCATGTGCTATCAATTAGTAGGCTGGGGGCTGCAAACTGGTGGCTTGCGATTGTATATTATGTGTACATACTCAAGACTTACTGAAGATTTCTGAAGTGGGGGAAACACTTTAGCTTTCCTCTGATACTGAATGCTACTGGGGGTGGGGGTGAGGTTAAAGCTGCCTTCCCACAGCAATGACCATAACTGGAAAAAATATATTAGCATCAGGATGGTAGTTTTGACAGTAGGGGGCATCTTTTAGGTGTTTCACAAAGAGTCATGAAAAGTCTAAACCAATGATCAAAAGCAGGATGAGGGAGGAACTGTTCAAGGTCTAGGGTGTACACAGCCCTAAGAGAGCTACAACATTTTTAAAAAGAAGCAATTTTGTCTGAAAAATCTCCCTCCCCAGGAGAGGCCTTTTTCTGAATCAAGAAATGACCAAAAGTCCCTTCCAGTTCACAAAAAAAAAACCCTACCTCTGACCAAAACAGGCCAGGACGTTGAAAAATATTTGGAAATTGCCACCATGACCTTAGTTACTGTGACCGTTTTTGTTATCTTTTTCTTGTGCCAAGGCTGAAAAAGATTCTTTGCATAAAAATACTGTCAAAGCCAATTCCTCACCTTCTTTTTTTCATGATGGAATAGCGTTGATTTCGCTGATTGGTAAACAGAAGTGTCTTCTTGAGAGGTGTGCACGAATCTGCTGCATCCAAATTAGATGGAAAGAAGGGTGCTGGATTTTCTTGGTTCGTGCTATTGGCAAGGGCTTCTGGATCATCATTTGAGTTTGTGACATCTGTGCATGTTTCAGAAGCTGAGTGGACAACATCAACATACTGGACACCAGCATCTTCCATCTAAAAGTATGACGTTAAACCAAGTTAGTAGTATCTACAAAAGGTATAAAACAGAACCTGATTACAGCTTGCCAGACTGTTGAGGGCTATTTATTTATATCCTGCCATATATCAGAATACCTTGTGGTCTAAATACATTTTTTCCAACTAGAGTAGAGCAACTGATTCAATAGGAACATGGTAAGTCAGGGAATTTCCATAGATTCTGAGTCTATCTGTATAACTACTTGAGGTCTGGGCTTACAACAGCATTTCCACAAAAAATGCTGGCCAGATGAGCCCTATGAAAGAATATAGTCCAGGCAGATGTTCAGTGAGTATGAATGTTTAGTGCTGTGCTCCAAATAAACAGAACATATTAGGAGGGAAACAGCTGGTTTCTTTTATTGGTTTCTTTTGCTGCATTTCAGTTGATTACCAAGAATTCAACAGTAAGACGAGCAGACCCCCAGGTACTATTAAAAAAACCTGCAACCAACAGAAGCAGAATGAAGTGTAGCAAATCCACAGAAAGCAGAAGCAGAATAACAAGCGGAGGGGGGGACTAATGTTTTGCATTTATGATTGTTTTTCTTCTTTCTTTCTTTTTTTTTGTATTTATTATCATTCATACATTTGAGCTCTCCAGTACCACAACTGGTCAGATCTTCAAAGCATGCCTAATGAAGTGAAATAAGATGTTTTCCTTTTGCATTCTTGCATTATCGGTATATTTGTGCTTCTGGCAGTGATTAACAAGGCACAGAGATGCACTACACTGGAGAGAAAGAGAGAGAAGGAGATAGGTGAGTGATGCATTAACAGAGAGATGGATGACATGCACATGTGAGAGACTTTAAGGTAGCTATGTCAGACAAAGAAGTCATATTTCCAGAAAGGAGATCTGTGATGCCATGCCAGTGGAGTGGTAAATCGACCTGGGGTTTTAGATAACGTTAAGGAGCTGAACCTATTTTGGGGAAAGGGTTCAGTATCTTAGATCAGTCTTTAAATTTCAGACTAAAGCTCTGAGTAGAATTCACTGCCCTACTGATATGGAATCCACCAGCTGCCACTGAAAGAGAGAGAGAGACAGAGACAGAGACAGAGAGGGAGGGAGGGAGAGAGAGAGAGGGAGAGGGAGATTGAGAGACAGGTGACATGAGGAAAGCGATGAGGAGGAAAAACAATGACAGAAAGAAAGGGATAACACTGAAGACACGAACAAGAGCGAAAGAGAGATTTTTCCATCATTTGCTCACTAGGCAGATAAGCACAGAAGTTGGGAGTCCACTTTTTAAGACATAATTTGTTCCTTTTACTCATTACAATTTTTAAGGAAGCAGTTGGTTAGGGCAGCAGTTGGTTATCATTAGTCATTACTGTACAAAGTAAGGAAAGCAGTATTTGAAGTGTTAGTTATGGCAAAGCTCATTACTTTTATGTCACTTTCATTTCTTAACAAAGCCCTTATGATTCCTAACACAATGGTGTAAAACTTGAAAAAAATCTGTCGAAGTACCTCTAAAATACCTAAAGATACCCTTAATACATAACTTTCAAAAGTAATTGGAAATGTTATAAGGAAGAAAACTTTTTCACATTCATCATTACATTTAAGTTGATAGTGCCCCCCTCATTATTGAGATATTTCATTGCAAGTAACTACATTGCATGTAAATACTTAGTTGCAAGCTCTATTTGCTTAAGAAAAAGCAAAGGCAGGAATTGGAAGGTTTTAGAATGACAAGAATAACAAATAAATTTGCTGCAGGTGAGTTTCTGTTTTGTGAAATGTGTTGGTTGAATGTATGACTACCAAGAATTTAAATTCATTTATGATTATGTTTAATTAATATATTAAATATAATCTTTTCCCTTTTTGTCACTGGACACTTCAGCACTAAGTTTTTAAAAATAAAGTATTAGACCTACGTGAGCATGAGATAAGAAGCACCAACAGCATAATTATATAAAACTCCACTGAAACTGATGGTACTTCAGGTTGCAATATAATTTTGCAATCAATTCAGATCTATTTTCTTGAATAAATCCATCCATTAATAGGCCTAGATATGAAATATGGGGGGGGAGCCAAAATCAGCATACACATAAGTCTGGCATTCTTACTTGGTTCACTACCATGCGGTTTGCATACACCTCATCGCTTCCATTCAGCATAGCAGAAAGTCTGGCTGCAGCAGAGAAGGTGGAAGGATTTGAAGTTTTCTTATAAACTTCAAATGGAGAATGCCGCTGAACTGGAATAAAGCATTATACGATAAGAAATTATTTCCCTCCTTCATCTCAAGACTAAAATCCAAGTTTGTGCATAAGATTAACTTGGGGAACAAAGCAATTATAATATTAAAATCCATTGAGATAAATTATAAGAGAAAAACAAAATTGGCATAAGAGCAATTAAAAGCACATAAATTTTAAAAAATGCAGCACCCATGCACTAAAAAACCTTTCCTCAATACCCAAGCCACTCCCAGCCTAAATAGAAAAGTACCAGTAGAAGAACAGGGGGGGTTCCAACCTAGCCCCCCTTGAAAGGGAATTCCATTGAGGAAGCAGCCACCAAGAACGCTGTGACTCTGAGGGGATGTCTCCCCCAACCAAAACCCTCAAAACCTGAAGAGATTGATGAGGAAATACGGTCTTTCAAACAGCATAGACTTGTGTCATACAGCATTTTAAAAGTCATAACCTGCAATTTGAATTGTACCTGGAAACACCCTGGTAACTGGTGAAGACATGGGCTTCCTGTAACTGGCCCACACCAGCAGCTTGGCTGCAGTATCCTTGACCAGCTGATGTTTCCTAGCACTTTTCAAAAGCATCTCCACGTTGACAACTGGTTACAGGGAACACACAATGCTCTGTAGTCATTTCAAGTATGGTCTAAATGCCCTAAAGGCACCAGGCCCTGTCTGATCTTAGAAGTTAAGCAAGGTCAGCCCTGGTTAGTACTTGGATGGGACACTGCCAATGAATACCAGGTGCTGTAGGCTATATTTCAGAGGAAGGAATTGGCAAAAATACATCTGAGAATTCCTTGCCTAAGAAACCCTATGAAATTCAAGGGCAATTTGAAGGCACACACAGCACACACAGTCATGTATGGACTCCATTCATTCTTTTAATTCCCTTTTAATCCCCATCCAGGTTGGTAACCATCACCACATTTGGTGGTACCAAGCTCTACAGTTTGACTATGCGTTCTCTGTGAGGAAGTACGTGTTGGTCCTAGCATTTCATTTATCTGAATCTCCCATCATTTAGCTTCAGTGTATAATAAGTTCAAGCATTATGAGAGAGGGAGGAAATCCTCTTTTCATCCACTTTCACCATATTGATTATTTTCTACTCATCTATCATATTCCTACTGAGAGCCAGCATGGTGTAGTGGTTTGAATGTTGGATTATGTTCCTGGAAACCAGAGTTTAACTCAGCCATGGCTGACCCTGGGCATGTCACACACTCCCAGCCCCAGAAAACCCCACGATAGGTTTACCTTACAGTCATCATAAATCAGAAATGACTTGAAAGCACACAGCAACACACAGCAACATCTTCATGTTCCTAATTATTGACCATTTTTCTAAGTGAAAGATCCCAAACCCTGTAACCTGTTATGATAGGGGAGTTGCTTCAGCCACATAGTTGTCCTTTTCTGTCTGCATCTTTTCCAAGCCCACAGTGTTATTTTTGAGAATGGAAGGGACAATGATGTCATGAATTTAGCCCTGCTCTGAACGTCAGGGCCAGATCAAGACATTTTGCTGTCTGAGACAAAGGACATGATGGTCGTGTTCTCCTACATGCAAATACAGAAGTCAACCGGGCTGGCAGCTGAATTTTACTTCACCAGTGGTAGCAAGACAGCATCCTATGCTGTACCTGAGGTCAGCACACTGACTTACTGGTAGCAGGGAAACCTGTGCTGCACACAGAGCGATGTGTTCCAATGCACTGCAACTGGTTTACACTCTCCTGCCCACTGCATCTACTTCCTGATACTCCTTACTTTGCCTGATACCCAATACTCAGTTGTGCTGCCCCTTCTCTCCTCACTATTGCTGCTATCAAGTTCAGCCTAACATTTATGGTAGGGAGCTTTCTGTACTTGTAGAGGCTTCTTACATGCTATGGTCACTTTTTGGATTACAGTTTATGCTTCCTGGAGAATTCTGGGAGTTACAGTCCAAAAGTAACCTTTCCAACAACTGCATATATTCACAGAATCTCTTATTCATCCATCACTCTCCTTCTCCTTCTCCTTCTTCTTCTTGGGTTCATGTTCTACCCTGTCAAACTGACTGGATTTTTGGACCATTAGTTATTCTGATTTTGTTCAAGATTGTATCAGTGAGGTATCATCAGAAACTGTGGCATATTCCAAGTAGGCTTTTTGAGATTGTGCTTTTGTGGTCCTATGCATTGCAATTTCATTCAGATGTTTTGTTAGTTTGGAATTGCTCCCCGAGTACCTATCACTACTGGAACCATAGCTGTTTCCTTTTCTCAGTAGTGTTAAATCTCAATCTGTAGGTCTCAATATTTCATCATCTTCTCACTTTCTTTCTCTTTGATTCTGCTGTCCCTCGGGTCTATAATCCAAGCTTTCTTCTCCCCTGACAATTATGTTTGGCACATTATGTTCTAATTATTTATCAGTTTGGATTTTGAACTCCCATCAGATTTTTACTTCAACACTTTTTAACAACTGTTTTAGGGTTATGAAAAAGCTGTCAAAAACATTCTTCTTGTTGACTACTACTTTCAGCATTAAAGCAGGTTTAATTATCACTGCTGTTAAACCTGCTTTATAAAAAAAAGATGCACAACAATTCTAAGAATACACAAGCAAGATATATAAAACAAAACAATAATCAAAATATAAACGAACACAATATTTTTTAAAAAGGCAGCTGCCAAATTAAAAGCAACAGGCAACTAATAAAATACTAAATTGAAATATTAAAACAAAGTTTGATTTTTTTTAAAAAAAATGTCTTCAGCAATCACCTGAAGATTAAATAAGAGGTACCTAACAGTCTTCCACAGGGAAGAATAGTTGTAATGCCACCCCTTAAAGTGTTGTCTAGCTTTGAGTACCCATCTGTCTATACTTCCTCAGGAAAGGAATAAGAGTAGACCTACCAATGCTTATCTCGACTGATCAAAAGAGATGATTGTGCTCCACTCTCCATTCCTCCATTCTCATTTTTAATCTGAAATCTCCCCTTGCTGTTTGATTGGCAAAGAGAGCATAAATGGACTTTCAATCACAGGTGAGGCCCCTCCCTAAACTGCAATCCCCAGGATTCCACAGGATGTTGAAAGAGGAATAATAGCACTATAACAGTCTAGTGTGGAAATGGACACAGTTTCATCTCCTCTTACACTTGCAAGGCAACAGTATGAAGCGGAGAGCTGACATTAACTATAGAGGCTCTACTCTTCAAACCCACTGGCCTCCACTAGTAGGGGGTGATGGAAGTTACAGAGGGGGGCATTTAGTGTGTTTTATTTCACATGTTGATACAATATGCTTCAGTAATCACCAAATACAGCTTAAGCCTGCTTCATGTTTTTGGTTAATTTCTGAACGAAATAAATCAAATGAAATTAAAAACCAAGGAATCCATGCAACATTCTGCCATTTTGCTGCAAACTAAATGTTTTCCAAGAGAATTACATATACCAGTTCTGGTTGGCCAGGTCTGGTATGTAAGAATTCTGGACTCCTGCTCACCTTCATCTTTGCAAGAGATGGCCTTTGTTTGACTAAAACTGCTTTCAGGATCTACTTTGTAACTCAGCCAGGATTTTGTGCTTCCTTGATCTTTGCATCATTCATAAAACCTTTACAATCATGCCAAGAGGTGACAAAAGGACTTGATAATGTGACCATTATCTCCATTGCTTATTTTGGCCATAAGGTGTTCCAAAATGGAGGCTGATGTAAGTGTGGTTAAAATAATTTAAGACATGGGGAAGTGAAAATATATAATAAGCAGCTATTACTGATGGCTCAATTTGTCCTCAACAGACTACCAAACACACTGCTTCTCATAGTTCATTCCTCCAGGGAGCAGTCTGCCCAAACAAACAGTGAACTGCCTTCCCTATTTGGCTCAGTAATAAAGCGCAAATTTCTTTGGAGCAGGAATTTACATCTGTGATTAACTAGCCCATATTATACTAAATAAAATAAAGTCATACTATTAGGGGGGCAAGATCTTTATTCAAGTGTCCTACCACTTTTAATTTTAAAAAAATTGCAATTGTACAGTGCCTTCCAGAAGTATTCATCCCTTTTTGACTTCTCCGCATTTTGTAGTGTTACAACCTGGAATTGAAATGAATTTATTTAGCAGTGTTACCACCACTAATGCACAAAATCACATTAAGATGGACCCAGTAATGGAGAACTGGCTTAACTAAAAGATTATCAAAATTACCATTTTGAACTAAAACTCACAGAATCCATTCGGCAGTAGATTCGGGGGAGAAAGTTTTTTGGGGGAAATTGTACAACTGCTGATTTTAATTCTTCCTCCAGCACTGTTATTTCAATGAAACCCACTGTCAAAAGTTACTATTGTCCTGCTAGAAGAAGAATCAGATGACTGTTAAGTTTTATTCAAGTTCTGCTTCAAAACACCTGATATCCAGTTATTATGCAGAGCTTGAAAATGTTACTTTGTGGACTGAGTTCCCCAGAATCCCCCAGCCAGCATGGGCAGTGGAGATTCTGACAGTAGTAGTCCCAAAAAGTAACATTTTCCATTTCTGTTATTAAGAAAGAAGAAAGGACACAAGGACAGTGTTTTGTCTGGCTGTGGCAATGAGACAAAACTGGACAATGTGATATTGTGAACAGTTCAAGTGGGACAGCACTTACAACAGTTGGAAGTTATGGAGCTGGCAGATAAAATAAAGAATTGGTCCATGATGGTTTGGCTTGGCTTTATGGGAAAGATAACAGCTGTAACTGTTTAAAAGGACAATTAAACATACTATGACATATCAAATGTGGGCCACTTGGAACAAATTAGTACCTATATAATTAATGTAGACAGCTTTCACAATGCCAGCAAAGTCACACTGGTATTTCTGAAGGTAAAGGTAACAGAAGAAAATTCCTCAAATGGTGGCAGAAGGCTAGAAAGATGTGCCATAAACGTCTCACTTCCATAAGATCACAGTGTGTCATACTGAGAAATGTGATGAGTGTGTCATACTGAGAATTTTGATTTTTTTTGTGTGTGTCTAGAATAGGACCTTAGGCCTACGAATGGAGATCTAACAAGGCCCTTTTAGTCACTTTCATCTAAACGCAGTAATCTTTTATTGGTACAGCAAGAGAGTGCTACATTTTATTGCCAAAATAAAATGTCTATGGATTTCAGTATATGAATAATCTTAGATTTAGAAGACATTAAAAAGCAGAAGGTGAAATTCCCAAAATGTCCCAGCCAGCACTGCCAGATACCATGAAGGCTATGAGATTCTGTAGTACCATAAGGTAATTTTCCCAAACTCATGAGAAAGAGACCACAAGAAAACCAAGATTCAGATTCCTTGCATTTGATCTTCAACCTACTGAGGACTCCCATTTGTTGTGAAATTATCCTACATGTTCCTCTATACTGTTTTCAGAGTAGAAAAAATGTTTTAAACACACAAGGAAAGAATCTTCCAAAACCAATTTTTAAATATTTATTGCACTCTAACAATTTGGAAATGCTTCCTAGGGGGTGATGGGACCTGTAGGCCAAAGAGTAAATTTTCCAAACTCTATTATATGTCTAATGTAGTACTGGACTGGAACTTAGGAAATCCAGGTTCAAATCCCTGTTGAGCCATTAAATGCACAGGCTGACCTTGGGCCTGATCTATTTCACAACATTATTGGGTAGACTAAATGGAGAAGAGTTATGTATGTGATGATGCAATTGTAGGGGGGGGAAGGTAGGACAGTAATGTAACTAACCAATAATAAAAGGGAAGAAAAACACAACTAGAGGTATTGGCATTATAAAAATGTTTTTAAAATGAAGATGAGTACTATTTTTAAAAAGTTATGCTGCTGGTATTTAAAATAAAATAAAATGAGATAAATCAGTTGAAAGCTAACTACCACTAACAATAACAGAAAGATGACAACATTAATTTTCCACTGAAAAGGGCCACAATGGAGTTAATAAGTGATCACATACCTAGTATTGCAATAAATCAAGATATGAGCTAATGGTGAAATGCTGGGAATGAAGGCTCTGCATAGTTTTCCTTCTAGAAATAACTTCATGTGTAATTATTAATTTTAGAAAGCTATTAAAATTCCAGAACCACAGACCTCCCCACTTCTAGTTCATGTCACCAAAAAGGTTGCCACTTTGTACTCTATTTGAGTTTGCCAAAATCAAACATGGTTTAGAAATGTAATTGGTACCATTCTGTTAAAACACAAGTCATGCCATAGCTACCAAAGATACTTCCTGCTCCACACTGCATGTAAAGGTACCATAAGCAAGGCCGCAGATTATGTTGCACATGTCACCATTGCAGTTCTCATTTGGCAACTTCATTGTGAGAAATGGCATCTCTGTGTCAAGTCTCTTCACATGCTGAGAAACCCACTACTTCCTTCTGAGGATTTCAGGTCAAATATAAGTTGTCTGTACTGCCTAAATACCCAAAGGCACCAGATCCCATCTGATCCTGGAAATTAAGCAGCCTGGTTAGTACTTGGATGGGACACTGCCAATGAATACCAGGTGCTGTAGGCTATATTTCAGAGGAAGGAACTTGCAAAACTACCTCTGAGAATTCCTTGCCTAAGAAACCCTATAAAATTCAAGGGCAATCTGAAGGCACATGCATGCATAAACAGTCAGGTATACCCTCCATTCGTTCTTTTAATCCCCTTTTAAACTCATTCAGGTTGGTAACCATCATCGCATTTGGTGGTACCAAGTTCTACAGTCTGACTATGTGTTTTGTCTGAAGAAGTACTTGTCTGCCCTAGCATTTCATCTGTCCTGAATCTCCCATCATTTAGCTTCAGTTTATGACAATAGGTTCAAGTATTATGAGAGAAGGAGGAAATCTTCTTTTTATCCATTTTCACCACAACATTAATTATTTTTATACCTGTCTATCATGTTCCCACTGACCATTTTTCTGAACCAAAGAGCCCAAACACTCTAACCTAAGTTCACAGGTTACTTGAAGACGCAGGCACACATGCACATATTGTCCATACAAATTCTCCTCATCACATGAGAGGTTTACACAGACTGCTTTCTTTCTTTGTTGCAAGTCTGGATGTCATCACTGAGAGTAGACCTGAGAATTATGGTTGAAAGATTGGGGCTTGGTCTGAAGAGATTTAATGTAGGGATCAGCAAATTCTGGGGGCTGAGGGCCAGCCTTCCACCCCAGGCCTTGGGGGGGGGTTCTACCACAATCTCCCCAAATGCAGGACAAACAAGCAAAAATAAATGGTCAAAACGCCAGTTCTGATTTTGAGTGTTTTTCTTTTACTTTAAAAAGGTGCAACCTTTTAAAGGAATTAATCCTCCTGGAGCCTTCTATTTAGCATTATCAACTTAAGACTATCCGAGGCCCTGACTACCAAAACATGAGACCTAGGGATAAGCCCTACCTTGTGATGTTGTAGGAGATGCACACCAGTTATGTCACAGGTAGCAGGCCCCAATGATGTCAATCAACATGATATATTGATCATCAACCACAGTTGCAAAGACTACGCCCTTCAATAAAAAACCACTAAGTCTAACAGATGCAGAAATCCTATTTACACACAGCTTTCAAGGCAACATTCTCACCCTGAGATTCCTCACCTTCACACTACAAACTAGAGAAGAAGGGCCAGGTATGGCTACAATGCTACCTTTTCCCCACTGTTTGTTTGTTTACTTGCTTGCTTGTTGTGGCTGGAGATTTGAGGGAGTGTAGGGCTGAATAAACAGTCTTGGGGGTACATGCTTCCTAGCCCTGGTTTAATGGAACCTACATGACTGCTGGAAATTATCTAGGAAGCTCAGCCAAGGTGCGGCAGGCACATTTTCTTTTTCAGTGAGAGGTCTTTCAACCAATGGGTTTTTCTGGAAGGGGAGAATAATTTGAAAATCAACATTTAGGTCCACAACATCCAGTGGGGGGAAAGCTAGCGGGGGGGGGAGTGAGACTGAAAAAGACAGACAGAGGGCTGAACTTATTCACCCCAAACCTGAAATGGGGGCGCACCATCAGTTTGACTGTTTATTTTGTGAGATTCCACTAATTCTCAACCTGTATACAAGTTTAAGTAAACCGTATCTTCTATTAGGAAGAAAATCCCAGAAGCCTGGGTAAACTGCACAATCCTGGAATTCTCATCTCTTAGTGAACTTGAGTGCAAGGACATAAGAGCAGGCTCATAGCAATAAATTACTATTTGGTATTTTATGGTTGACTTTCCCTGACTTAGTAGGCAGCTGAAACTTGAGACATCATGATAAACCTATCCAGTTGACCCTCCACATTTGTGGCTTTAACTTTCACAGATTTGATTATTTGTGGCTTTCTCCCACCCCTGTCCCTCCACCTCAGGCACTACATTTCTGAGGAAAATCTCTCTTGGTGGCTCTAAATAGGCCACACAGCCCTTTAAAAACCCACCTCTGGTCTTCCTTCTTCTCCACCAGCAGCTGTCTGGCCAGCCAAGGATGGCTTGTGGCCCAATTTCTCAGCACCACAAACCCTCTCCCAATGCCCCCACACACAAACCCATGGAGGCAGATGGGCGACAGAGAGGAAGTATAAGACTACCATGCTAACCTACCCCCTTTCCCTCTCCTTTCCCTGATCTGGTTTAGACCCTGGATGTCCATTCTCCCCACCATGCCTCTGTCCCCTTCCACAGACCCATACATCTCCCAACCCTAGCAAATGTGGAGGACCAACTGTACTTTGTTTTTAAACTCACGAACAGTTCCACTGGGTGTTAGCAGAAAATTATTGATGACGAATTAGTCTCTCTGTAATCATGTCAGTTTATCTCACAGAAAGTACCTCGCCAGCAGTCCTCTGTGCATAAATGACAATGTAACAGGAAAACTATTTCAAGACTTCAGCAACCTCACAAGACAGTGCAATTAATTACACATTGACTATAACAGTTATTTATTTTTACTGGAAGACACAATGCAGCTTAACAAATGACAAAGCAACATCTAGCATACAGGTTGTAAATCACATTCCAAAAATTCCATAAATTCCTTTCAGCATGACACTGGCAAAGTCATGACTCACAGCCTGTTAAAAAAAAAGAAGAAGATAGGCTTCATTGTATTCAACAGCAAGATCTGTAGTTTCTTCCACATTACCAGGTTACTAACACAAACACCTGCAATTCACAAGAAGAAAAATAGAAGGTATATCTAATGGCATTTTCAAGAGATTTTCAGTAATACATTTCTTGCTTCTGAAGGCACCTAGCTGGTTGTTTGCTTGCTGTTGAAACGCTGCACCAGTGCAGAAACTAAAGTCGTAAAAGATATTTTGGACTATGACCCCCAGCAGCATGGCTATACTGATTAAAGTATTCTGGGAGCCGTACTCCAAAAAGCAACTTTTAGAAGCTAGTCGTAACCCATGAGGTATTCCTTATGTTTTTAAGACTTTATTGTTAAAAGAGAAGGAGTCACATACATCCACTAGCCGTGTTGTATACAGAGCCAGAAATCTATACATGCAAGATCCCCACCTCCTTGTATATGTACATATGAAAACAGACACGCTATGTTGGGAGAATGAAGTTCAATGGTAATTACCTTGATCTACCTTTGTTTAAGACTGAAAGATATTTTCTCTTTCTACATTAATCTTTTCAATTTCAAAATTTACAACCATATATTTCTCCAACCAACTTACATAATTGTTTGATTAAAATAATCCCCCACTCTCAATAATCAGCCCCTCTTCCTTGTTTCGTGCTTTCCCTAAACTACATAATTTTTTCCACTTTCATTATCAAAACCTGTTTTGTATGAAATTCCTTTTTCTACCCAATACTCAGACTAGTTTTAATATACGTAGTATACAAAAGTATGTGTTTATCATTTTATATTTCTCCTTCCTCCTCTTTTCTTTTCCTCTTTTATTAACTCTTTAAGGTCTGTCATTAGTTTTAACCAAATCCAAAATTGGTCTCTCTTTTCTTTTGAACTGCTGAATTGAATTCACTTTTATTGAATTTGATAATTTTTCCATTTCCATCATCTCCATAATTTTAACTTTCTATGCTTCCACTGATGGTTCTATTTTGTCTTTCCAATGTTGTGCAAAGCAAAATCTACCTGCCGTAATCAAATATAAAATTATCTTATTTTTCTTCATGGCTCCCAATAATATTTAGTAAATACATTTCTGGAATCATTTCACATTTAAAATTTATTATCTTAGAAAGTGTATTATGAATTATTTCCCCCCCAAAACTAGCTCTTTTGCAGGACCACCACATAGGAAAAAAGGTACCAGTTCCAACATTTCCCATTCCTTCTTGTTGTTGTTGTTGTTGTTGTTGTTGTTATTTTCACCAATTTCTGTGGGGTCATGTATCAACAGTGTAGTATTTTATAGAAGTTTTCTCTTAAACTCATGATTAAAGTAAATTTAAATTTTCAATGGATATATGCTAAACATTACCTATGTATTATTTATGTATTGTTTAGTACCAGCATAAAGCTGTTTTTAACTTGTATTTTTTAAACAGAATTTGTTTTTGTATTAATGTTTTTTTTAATAATATGCTTTTAAAATGTTGTACAGTGCTTTGGATTACATATTGGGAGAATGGTAGGACATATGTCTAGTGCTTATCACCTTCTTCTCAACCATGCTACCTATTCCAACCATATTCTTTCAGAGCTCTTGCTTGGGAATACAGGTACACTTATGGAACGCAACATATGGAATTTCATACACTGGCTTGGCCCCTTCTTCAAGCTTCTATAACTTTTTTATTATACCAAGGCCACATTAGGGTGATTGGAGGCCCTGTGGTGGTCTCCAAGATAGATCCCTTTTACATACATATATCATTGTACAAGTGGCAGGACAGAAAGTAGAAAAGGCAAAATAGCAATAAAAAAATAATTCATGTGTGAACCCATTTTCAGTCTTGCAGCTTTGATGAGTCTGACATCCTGATCTCTTGCAGTTTTACTCAGTATCTAAAGCAATACACAAAACCATAGTATCAGAAGGCCTGAGAAATTGAGGAAATGATTGGAGAAGAAAAGGGAGAAAAAGCTAAGCCTTTTTCCTTTGCTACTGGGACTTTAGACAGTGAGGGTGTTGGAGCACTTGTACCAACTGAGCCATGGTTAATCCAGCTCTGCTGTACACCTTTGCTGTGGGTTAATTCTCCCCATCCTCTTTTTTGTGATTATTACCAATTTCATAAGCAAAGATGAAAGAAAGATATACATATCCATTAGCATGAAGTTTTTTTTTTTAAATGACCTTTTAAATGACCAAGTCTAGGTTCAGGATTACATCTAATAACTGGACAGTGCAAGTACATCCTTGTGGGTTCTGCTAGAATTCTTATTGGCAGTGGAAACCATCGTTTGGGGTATTCTTTTAGGATGCTTGTCTCTCAGATGACTTGGGGGCACCATTAAGAGCTTCACATCCAGCTTAAATGGGGAATACTACTGGGCCTCAAGGTTCACCAGGGTTCAGTATTGTTCTCTGTGCTTTTTAACATCATCATGTTAGGCTTCTATGACTCTATGATTGTATGCCATCACTATAATGGAAAAATCATCCAGAATTTTGGGGCTGGGTCTCAATACTGTGGAGCTTTAGATCTCTTTTAAATATGATGACAAAGAAGTTGTGGAAGACCTAAACTGTTGTTGATGGATATGGGATGACAACCTGAGGTTCAGTTCGGACAAGAAAGTGGTGTTAATGGTTACCAAACAAAGACAAGTGCTCCTTGTTAGATTTACACTCTCTCTGTGAAAGACAAGTACCGTATTGGAGATAACTCTTTGATCCAGTATTGTTTCTGAAGGGCCAGGTGGTTGCTGTGGCCAGAGGCATATCTTCTCAGCATTGTCTCATGCAACAGCTGTACCAATGTCTTGAGAAGATGGCTCTTAAACCAATAGTCCATGAATCAAATTTAAGGCAAAATGTGGAGGCACTCTTCTGTGAAATTGTTCTGTGAGAAACAAGTCTTCCATAGCCTTTCAGGCAAGAGGAAAGGCAGAGTGAATGGTGTTAGCAGCAGCTTGTAAGAAACAAGGAAGGGAGAAAGGTTGGGAGGGTGAGAAGTGAAACAAAGAAGGGAGTATGAGAGCTGGGAGAATGAGCCCTGTAAGAACCAGTGTATAAGAAGAAATGGAGGGATGCACTATGAAGATGGGAAGGGGGGAAATGGGAGGCAAGGGACAATGAGTGGTGAGAGAGTAGTGTGAGCACATGAGAAGAATGAGGGAAGGGATAAAATGAGACAAGGGAATGGTGGAGTTCAGAGGAAGCAGATGGAAGGGGGCTGCATTGTGAGGCTGAGAGGTGAGGAAATGAACAGAGTAGGATGGAGGGGACAGTGAACAGTGCAAGCAGTGGCATGAAAGAAGAAATGGAGAGATGCACTGCAAGGGTGTGAGGTGTCATGATAGAGAGAGTAGAAAGGAAGGGAAAGTGAGCATTGCAAGCAGTGACATTTAAGGAGCAGGGAAAAGAGTGTTGCAATGATGCAAGGTAAGGGATGGAGCGAGAGGGAAGGGAGAATGAGTGGTCTAAGTGGCAGAATGTAAGGGAAGGGAGCACTGTGAAGGTAAAAGGTAAGGTAAAGGAGGGAATAGGAGGGGAGGAGAGTCAGCTGTGTGAATAGCCATGTGTATGGAGAGAGGTATTTTGAGGGTATGAGGTGGTAAGGGAGGGGGCAGGAAGGAAAAGTCTTCTGAGTGCCAGCATGTAAGAAGAAATGCAGAGGTGTCCTGCAAGGGCACAATGTGAGGTGATGGGGGGGGGGAGGAGAGAAGGGAGGTTGAGCTATGTGAGGGGTGGTGTGTAAGAAGAAAGGGGGAAGGACTCACAGTAGGAATGCAAGGTAAGGGAATGGAAAGAGTAGGAAAGGAGATGACCAGTGCAAGCAAAGAAGTACAAGAAGCAAGGAGACTTCAAGGCAGGTTCGGTAAGAGGCAGCAATGGCCCAAGATCACTTGGTAAATTCCATGGAATCCAGTTTCATATCCGGCTCTTTAAACATTAGTCTGTACTGGTTCTCTCAAAACAATTGTAATGATTAAAAATGTCATGGAGACTGAAACCTAGGGAATGAAAAAATGCAACAATTAATGTGCTGAATATTATTGTTATTATTCGGCACATTAATTGTTGCATTTTTTCTTTCATGTACTGTTGTTATTGATTGAATTTATATCATCCTGCCTTTCTCCCAACATGGGATTCAAGGTAGAATTTCCATGATTTGGATGATTAGCCAGATTTGGGGAAGTAGAACATGACAACCCTAGCCAGGAAGGAAGAAAACTATATTCCACCCAGCTGTCTGAGGAAATGTTAATATATAACTTGAAAAATTAAAATGATGAAGCCAGAAATGAAAGAAACCTACAATAGTAACCATTTTAGATAAAAAGGTATGTGCTTTGCCTACTATTGATCTGCATTAGAAAGACAAATAATACCTGTAATAAAAAGACATATGTTCAAAAGTGGTCTTCTATCTATTTATGTTTCCATTACTGCTGTAATAGAGGGCTTTTACATTTTTAAAATCCTTTGTTTCATATCCTTCCACTTCCCAGTAAGGCTTGGGAGAGGCCCAGGTGCAACCTGAATCCATCTCAGCTACTTAGCAACCCACCCAGCCTACAAACTTGCAAACTAACTCGAGGCAGAATCTCCTGCTGCACTGATTGGTTAGTTATTACATAAAAAGTGAACAATCCTGGCCATCTTTCCTTCCCAACCCTGTATTCCTCTTTGCTTACTGCTTTCTTTAAAGGGAAGGAGACCCTCTGCATGCTCATTAGTCTTTGTAGCAATATATGTGCCTGCTGAGGTGTACAAAGAAAAAGGTGGAATTGAAAGATCATTAGGAAAGATCCTAGAGCAGATCATTAAACAGTCAGTTTGTAATTACTTAGAAAGCTATGCCATAATCACTAAAAGCCAGCATGGATTTCTCAGAAATAAGTCATGCCAGACTAATCTTATCTCTTTTTATGATAGAGTTACGGGCTTGATAGATGAAGGGAATGCTGTAGAGGTAGCATATCTTGACCTCAGTAAGGCCTTTGACAAAGTTCCCCATGACATTCTTGCAAAGAAGCTAGTAAAATGAGGGCTGGACAGGGCTATTGTTAGTTGGATTTGTAATTGGTTGACTGACTGAATCCAAAGGGTGATCACCAATGGCTGCTTTCGTCCTAGAGAAAAGTGACTAGTGTCGTGTCACAGGGTTCTGTCCTGGGCCCAGTGCCATTCAACATCTTCATCAATGAATTGGATGAAGGAGTGGAGGGCATGCTGATCAAATTTGCAGATGATACGAAATTGGGAGGGGTTGCTAATACACCAGAGTACAGGATCAAATTTCAAAACAATCTTGACAGATTGGAAGGCTGGGCCAAAGCTAGCAAAATGAATTTCAACTGAGAGAAATGTAAGGTAGGTTAGGCAGAAAAAATGGAAGGCACAAATATAGGATGAGGGATATGTGGTTGGATAGCAATACTTGTGAAAGGGATCTAGGAGTCTTGGTAGATCACAAGCTGAACATGAGTCAGCAGTGTGATGAGGCAGCCAAGAAAGCCAATGGGATTCCTGGTTGCATCAATAGGAGTATGGTGTCTAGATCAAGGGAGGTAATGGTACCACTCTATTCTGCATTGGTTAGGCCTCATTTGGAATACTGTGTCCAGTTCTGGGCATCTCAATTCAAGAAGGATGTTGACAAGCTGGAACATATCCAGAGGAGGGTGACCAAAATAGTGAAGGGTCTGGAAGCCATGCCCTATGAAGAACGGCTTAGGGAGTTGGGTATGTTTAGTTTGCAGAAGAGAAGGTTAAGAGGGGACATGATAGCCATGTTTAAATATTTGAAGGGATGTCACGTTGAGGAGGGAGCAGACTTGTTCTCTGCCAGTCCAGAGACTAGGACAAGGAGCAATGGATTCAAGCTGCAGGAAAGGAGATTCCACTTGAACCTCAAGAGGAACTTCCTGACAGTCAGGGCTGTCCAGCAGTGGAATATGCTACCTCGGAGTGTGGTGGAGTCTCCTTCTTTGGAGGTTTTTAAGCAGAGGCTGGTTGGCCATCTGTTGGGAATGCTTTGATGGGTGTTCCTGCATAGCAAGAGGTTGAACTGGATGGCCCCTGGGGTCTCTTCCAACTCTAAGATTCTATGACTAGGGAGGAATTTAACAGCCAATGCCACACCATGGGCTAACTACAAGGAATGAAGCAACCAGGAGTGGACTGGCCAAGGATAGCCTAAGCCTATGGGTACAGTGTTCTAATTTTCTCCTAAAGGAAGAGTGAAAAGGAAAAGAAGAAATGCAAGAACTCAGAGGTGTTTGGGGGTTTTGTATTACTACTTCTATTATTAGTATTAGCATTAGCAAATGCAGCCAGACCATGCTGGTTTTTTTATGACAGCCAGAATGATTGACTGGGAAGGTGATAAGCCTTTCTCAGTGCTATTTACTCCATCCATTTTCAAGATCAGTAGGTAATCTGGCAGTTTCCCCACCACCAGTCCAAGAAGTGGAGTGCTATCTGAATTAGAAAAAAAATATGGTATGCACTGAAGGGAAGATAAACTCTTCCAGCAATGCAGCTCCTGTTAAAATTTCACACAAATGGCTGCACCTGCACTCAAAGTAACCATGGGAGACCTAGTAATATCTGGTTTGACCCTTAGAATCATCACGTACCATTGGTAGGAAAAAATGGAGCATCTCAGTGACTCTGTTCTATCAAGTTTTAATGTATGGCAATATTCACCAAAGCTTATTCACAACAGAAATTAATACGATATACTTGCCTGTTTATTAGAGTGATTAACAACCTGAAGTCTTCACATGCTGTAGCAAGACACTTGTGTGTATACACATGCTTTATTGTTAAATTTTGTTCTTTCAAACATCTAGTTTCATTGAGATAGTCTAGTAATTATTTGCTTACTTATTGTATTTCTATAGTAATTAGGCGCATGTTCTCTGAGCAGTTCACAAAATAAAAGTTAAGGCCACAAAATGCAGAAATATAATAAAATGTAATGTAAAATTTAAAACAAATTAAAACCATGACAGAACACCAGGGTAAAACAAGAGGGCAATAGCTGTGCATAGTTCTAAAAAACAACAACAAAATAAAAAGATTTTTAAAATTTTAAATTTGTCCAGTAAGTCTTCTTCTGGTCCCAAATGTAATTGTATGTAGATGTCAAGAAAACCTCTTGTGAAAGGACATTTCACAACTGGGGAACCACCACTAAAAAGGTCTTCTTTCCAGTAGCCACCTGGCTTTTCATTCAGCAGCAGCACTCAGAGAAGCAACTCAGAAGTTAATACAAGCATTAACTTGCTCCTTCAGGTAAGTGGCCGCAAACCACTCAGGGCTTTACAGGCTAGTAGTAGCAATTTGAACGAAGCCTGGAAAGAGACTGGAACACAGACTAGAAAAGTTATTTTGGGAAACTATAATTCCCAGAATCTCATATTAGCCACTGGCAGTTGTGGTCCAAAAAAGGATCCGCTCCTAGATCTGGACTGGAAGCCAGTGCAGAATATAAACCCAGCTGTAATAGGATCATACTACCTAAACTCTGTTAAGTTTTGTTGCCCTATCAAATGCAGCCTTCCTCAGATACATCACTTTATAACATTTGTTCGTATTTCTGTGCTAAACTTTCCAAGAAAGAAGGAAGCAATGTTTATTTTTAAAGAAATTTGTCTCGTGTACTTTGCATTCTGTACACATGCCAGTTTCAGTGTGTAGTTAAAACAGAAAGTCATTAATGGGGGAAAAACTTGTGGAAAGAGAATTCTTCAAAGCACACCTTCATGTGACATCCTTTCCTACAGTTTTCTAGTTAGTATTTGGCACAAACCTGTTTCTTCATAACTGTTTACAATAAGTTAAGGGAAACAGTTCTTCCAATTAAATTCATTTAGGTTTGGAGCACATATATATTGGAAGCATCTAAAGTTAATGAACTAGCAGAAGTCTAAAGAAAGAACCAATTGGAGATAAAGATGTTTATATTTTTTGCAAACTAATTTTGCATCTGTGACACAGGAAACACCTAAATAATTCTGAAAAGGGAAAATAATGTTTTGTTTGCATCCACTTGCATGAGCTAACAGAACAAACCAGCAGAAAGAGAACAATAGTTCAAAGAAGGAAGCTTTTGTCTACCTTTTGGTTTGGATGTCCTTTTTCGAATCCTCATTCTAGGCAACGACGGCCAAGAGTAATTAAAAGGCGCATCAGAATCGGAATCCATTCTTTTCTCTTTTCCTAAGCAAACACCTCCTTAAAATGCTGTTGTACAACCCACCAAGTCAAATGATAGGAAACAAAACAGACTCAACAAGGCACAAATTGCCTACTAAAGCCAGGAGATAGACAGAGGCTGTACAAGTTAAGTCTGTTCTTTGCAAGCATCAAGGCATGTGGGCAAACATTAAGGCAGACACAGTCAAGTTAAAATATGATGTACACCCAGGAGTGTGGCTGCAGGATCCTGGTCCACAGTTATGGGAAAGGTCACTGTGTGCCAATGAATCATTAACTCACCTTTTCATTTTCCCCGATGCAAATGAAGAGTAATCTGAGTAGTTAGAGAGGGAGAGAACCCTGTTTATTTTGTTTCAGAGAGACTGCAGAAAGCTGAGGTTGATTTTTTTTATTTTTTTATTTAAAATGTTAACCCGCATTTGCCTTACAGTATGAGATGTTATTTTAAGTCTTGAGCTTTAGAGAGTATCAAGGCACTCAGAAGGTAAGCCCAACAAACAATCATTCTGGGAGACTAATGACTCTCCCCGCCTGCTGTTGCCCCTGGTTTCCCCCTCAGAATTTATAGCAATGGCAAACTTGATCTGAGTGCTCAGTGACTAAAGAAACAACAGCTCAGTGACAGAATGTGCATCACCCCTAAATTTAAAGAGAAAACACATCCCTTATTAATATAGGAATGGTTAAGCCTCTTGAACCATTCTGCTTCCAGAAAAGCATTTCTTGAAAACAATTGTCCTTCACTCACTCTGACTCTAACCTTGACAGTGAACCGTAGGGATTTTCATAAGGTTGGCACCTTTACAAATCTGGCATGCCCTCCCAGCAATGTACAATAAAGCTAGTGACTAATTTACAACAAGTCTCCCATTCTTACACTGTCTCCCTGAACAACTCCTTGGCAATTAGTATTCAACAGAAACTCATTATCCCTCCCACATCATTACACTACACAAATGACATGGTTTGTTTTGTTTTTCTTAAAGGCTCAGACATGGCTTCATAAAAACAGACACAAAGTTAACATGCCCAACTATTGCTATTATTGAGGGGTTTTTTTAAAAAAAAAAAATTGCACTGATAGCCACCCCATATTATGTTGGGGGGTTGCAGTCCACATAACAGGAATGGAGGGAAACACAGGGATCGGCTTAAATGCCATTTTGAAAAAAATGGCATCTGAGCTTGTTAACATTCCTCCACTCCACATCAATTATTTTTTCCAGCAACTGAGATATGAAGAGCCACTTCTGCATAATGGATCAAATGACTGTCCAGCTCGTACTTTGCAACACATCAGTGACATACTTGCTGGAGTAAACTAATTCATACATTAATTCCAAAGATGAAATTATCCAACAGATTGGGAAGCTTGCAACAGTTTTCACAAGCTTTTAAAAATTGGTACGTTTATGGAAAGGGGATCTAGTCTTGGTTGGTTGTGTTAATTTCACATGCAAAGAAGTTTTCTTCAGGACTGAGCTATTATCTTTTCCTGCTGGAGAAAAACAGATCTCTGTGTGTTTGCATGTTCGGAGCAGCTTGGGAGCTGTTCCCTAGGACCGTATGATACATGGCAGTGGTTAATTCATCTTGTCAATACAACATGGTCACTGTTACGATTCTGCCTTAGCCTCTCTTCTATTTAGTTGGGGAAAAACTAATCAAACTTGAAGTGATGCATTTAGTCTCAAGAAGTTTTATTTCCACAGTGGAGATTATTTTCTCAGGAAAGTTATACTGGTTGTTGTCTTTTTCCTTCAGTCAACCAACATATGGAAACCTTATGAGCGACCCTCAAGAGCCCCTGGTCAAAAACAGCCCTACTCAGGTCTTGGAAACTCAAGGCTGTGGCTTCCTTGAGTGAATCAATTTACTCGTAATGTGCTCTTCCTCTTCCCCTACTGCCTTCCAATTTTCTCAGCTTTTTTTTTTCTATGAGTCATTTGGTCTCTTGATACGTCCATGCCTCAGTTGAATTATTTTGGTTTCTAAGGAGACGTCAGGCTTGATTTGCTCTCAGACACAATAGTTTTTCTTTTTGGCAGTTCATAGTATCCACAAAACAGGTATATGCATGAACCAAATTCAGCAAGAGATACCTCCTGTTCTCCCTTCCTGGATCACAGTTGCATCAGTGTAAGGGGGGCTTCACTTTGAGTAGCATTTGTTGCATACTTTGTTGCAAGGCTTCAGTAAGCAAAGTCTTTGCCTTTGTAAACTGTATCAAATTCCATACTGTACTATAGTGGATACTTCAGGATTTGCAAAATGGCCAGAGTGACACCTGCAGGAATCTTGAGCACAAAAAAATGATAATCTGTCCTCTTGCTACCACCCCTCTTTCTGTCATTATAGCAGTTAGCAGGATACCTAGGTTCTGTATTTACAGTCTTCGACTGCTTGTGCTGAAGGTGGCAAGTGGGAACTGAAGGAAACAGTTGTGCCATTTGAATTTCAGGAAGAGAATGAAAAACAGCAGAACTCTGTCTGGAACTGGCTGGCAAGCAGCAGTCTTGGGAAGGTACAAAGCTGTACTGCTGCACTGAGGGCAGCAGTGGCATCACCAGGGCAAGATTTTGGGGGTAAAAGAACTCTACTCAGTAGAATGAACACAAGCTTCCCTGAAGATAGCATAGCTGCTTTGCCACATTTTGGACAAACTGAAATCATATACGATATTACATGCCATAGGAATATATGCACACTAGGTAATCAGTCCTGGGCTGGGAACTGGGAGATCCAACTTCAAGTCCCCACTGAACCATGAAACTCTCCAGGTGACTTGTGCTAGCCACTATCCTTTTCAGCTTGCCTTACTTCTCAGAGTTGTTAAGAGGCTATATTGGAAAATAGAAGAGCCATGTTGGCCTGCAACAGGCCAGGTTCTCCCACTGGTTGTGGCATCTACACACGGCCAAAGAAGGGAAGAAGGTGGTATGGTGGTGCCTCCACTAGCACCTGGTGTTGCTTGTGATCCCTTCTCAGTCCCCTACCCATCTTCCAAAGGAATAGGAGGCGGCCATCACACTCCCAAGGAGGAAGAAAAAACAGCATTCCCTGCACACCAACCAGATGCAGTTTTACTGCTCAGAGCCAATATTTTCTAAATCCCTAGGTCTAAAGGTCATAGGCATACAGAAAGTCACCTGCTCTGGAGACTCATTCAAATCAATAGCAAGGCCCCAGAGCAGCAAAGGTCCTACGGGAAGAGGAGGGTGAGCAGCGAGTTTGCCAACTTCTAGTTCCCCACCACCTGCCTCAGTCATACCTACAGTATAATCAGTCCTGTGTGTACCCTGCCTTGAGCTCAGAAGAAAAAGCAGAATATAAACAGGAACAGGATTATCTAAAGTAGGGAGGCAAATCGTGTGACCTTCCAGACAATGTTCAACTGCAACTCCCAGCATTCCTTCTTGCTATTGCTGATGGGAGTTGCTGTCTAACAACATCTGATGCCCCTGTTTCTAAAAGCAAGTCCACTGAGTTAGACTGTAACTGGCACTGCTGTTAGGAGGCAAAGGACGGTGCTGCCTCAAAACTAGCACACTCTTCAGACCTGGAAACAAAAAGATATTATAAACATCTTACAAGCCTCCAGTCTTCTCACCTTACAAACAAAGTGACTCTATAAAAAAACTCCCCTAGAATCTGCTAATAGGTAAAAAGTACACAAGAATTAACTTTTTAAAAAGAAAATGTTTACCAAAACACATGTTTAAATTTAGAGAAGTAAATGTGTCAAACACATCCAAACAAAATCCTGTTAACCAAAATATTGCTCTACTAACAATACTTTGAGACATTTTCATTAGACTTACTAGGGCTGCACCTGATTGTACAAAACACTACTTACTGAACAAGCAACAAGTAACCCATCTGATTTATTCCTTTCCATATATGCTTTTGTAAAGGTCGGCTTATTCATTAACATGCTCAGTAAACTCTACGTAACTATTCTTCCACTGTGGATAAAACATTGTTTTTCAATACACTGGTAAAGGAACATGCACTGTTGTCAACTATTTGCCCACATAAGCTTCCTGTATCTTTAGAACGTAAGGTTTCAGGTAAACAAAAAATTTTTGAAGACTTCATTGTTTAACATGAAATGTTGTATCTTTGATCTTTCTAACAATGCTGTGGTTGTAAAAAAATTAATATAATGAAAATTTTATGGAGGGAAAGAAATGCTCCCATAAATCTTCTCCAGTCCAGACTATTTACTTGGCATTGCTTTGGTGGCTTTTGCAGCTCTGATCTGCAACTACCATTTTTCCCTAGATCAGTTTTTATCTCTGCCTTCCAAATTATACATTTGTAAGAGGAAGGGGTGGTTAAATGTCCTAAAGGCACCAGATTCTATCTGACCTTGGAAGATAAGCAGGGTTAGCTCTGGTCAGTATTTATGTGGGACACCACCAACAAACACAGTCAGCCCTCCACTTTTATGGAGGAAAGGGACACAGGACCCCTGTGGAAGTGGAAAAACCTTGAATATAATAAGCCCCTCAACTGTATTTACTACATACCAAAAAAGGACCTGTACTGGCAGGGTTGCTGGGCATGGCCACACATGCGTTCACTCACTTATTTGGGGGGATGGAATGGGGGATCAGAGAGGAGAAAGAAAGTCACATCCCCTCCACATGAGCAAATGCATGTGTGTGCCCTCCTCCCATCCCATCTCCTTCCCCTCTCCCATCCACACAAGCAACACACATGCATCTTTCTCCTATCCCATCCCCTCTCCCACCTGCCCAAGCAAGCAAACATGTGTGTGCACTCTCCTCTCATCCCATCCCATCCCATCCCCTCCCCTCCCCTCCCATCCCCCTTAGTACTCTGGAAATAATCAGTCTGTGAACCCATAACCCATAAACATAGAGGGCTGATTGTACCAGGTGTTGTAGGCTATATTTCGGAGGGAGGAACTGGCAAAATCACCTTTGCGTATTCCTTGCTTAAGAAAACCCTACGCAATTCACGGGGTCACGATAAGTCAACAGCTTGAAAACAGAATTAACTGAATCTACATTTTGTAACCCAAGTGCATCCTCTGAAACAAAACAGGTTTGAATATACACAATAGAGCTAGTGTGATTTGCTCACGTGTTCTTGTCACCCAAGGGAGAAGAAGCTCATGCAGAGTAAGGCAACTGCCTTCACTATGAATTAGTACGCCCTCAGTGACACCATCACATAATTGATTTTCTGTCACTTTGTAATAACATCACTACTTCCAGAAAAATAAAACTGAATGAAATGCGTAACGGGAATCACACCATTGCAACAACTGTCTGTGGCCACAAACTATTCTTTTTCAAGCAATCCATGAACCAGAAGGGAAGGACTGAGGCTGAGTTTGCTCTCCAGGTAATAAAAGGGAGACTTTTTAAAGGCCAAGATGGCTTCGGGACTGAACTGGTATGGTGAATTCCCCATTGTTCTGGTCATGAACCACCTGTGCTTTTAGAGGGAAGTGATAATGTGGAGGCTCACTTGTAATAGGGAGCAGGTTTGCCTGTGGATGTTCCCCCTGGCTTTTATAGCCGCCCCCTGCCCATGACTAAAAAGTGAAACTACTTTGCTGGGAATAAAGGTGTTCACAAAATGTGGCTATTATTATTGTTCCTTTTCAAGATAAAGGTAGAGCTTACCTCTTAATAAATATAGAGATATATGCCTTTAAAACAGGGGTGGAGAACATTTGGCCCTCCAGAGGCTTTGGATTTCAACTACCAGAAGTCCCAATGAGCTTCACAAATGGTAAAGAACTGTAGCAACTGTCATTCAAAACACCTGGAAGACCTGTCTCGGTTCTATAGGAACCATTGCATATGGCAAGTCAATCTTTCAACAAATACTTCTGATACAAGGTAGATTGATTTCTCTGGTCTCTTGCTTCTGTACAGCAAATACAAATGCAATGTAACCAAGCTTACAGTACTATGCTGCACCCAGGTGGGCAAAGCATAAAGGCAGGTTGTAAAAAACAAAGTAAAGAGCTTGTGAAAGCTTTTTTTTTTATCACAACTACCAGAATTGCACAGTCCCAAGAATTCTGGGAGTTGTAATCCCTCTCCCAAAAAAGTTAAATTTCTAAGTTTTAGTGAAGAATGAATAACACTGAGGAACAAAGTTCATGGTGCCATTAAATCCATGGAACGAGATGACTAATGGATAGAGATTCAGATTAATTATTTGTGAGGTCTATCCCACTGACTGGTCAAGCTCTGTTTCTACGGAACAAATTCAGCATTAATAATGCCACATTTAACTATCCATCATGTGAAAAAGCTGTGACATATTGCACAGAAGTTGCACCACATTCTCAGCATGCTTTAAAGGGATGGTTACATAAGGGATCCGAGTCTCTACGTCAGACCCTGTAGTTCCAACTCTGATGTAGGCTTGTTAAAAATGTTTTCATATTTCCCACTGAAGGAGAACAGCTACACTTCCCCACTGTTATCTGTTATCTGGACACAAGAGTGGATTGGATTTGGTATGGTAGTTAACTTCTGGAACACAGGTGCTCGTTAGAATAGCTTCCATAGCCTGCCTCCCTAGGAGTCAGTATCAGAACTTGGAAATGTTACTTTTTCTAGTTATCTAACACATCTAGAGGGTATCAGGTTGACCTGCAACAGAAACACCAAGCTTTGTCTATCACCATCTGGTGGCAGGATCTGGGAATGCAATTCTGCTGGTGACTTCACCACACATCAAAAATAAGGCTAAAGTCCTATCTCATCTAGGAAAAGGAACTAAGATTGGATCCTTATATAAACAAAAATGTGGAAGTAGGAAGGTCATGATGAAGAAATACAGCAGCCAATTTGGAAGATAGTGTGCATTACATGTACAAATTTATTGTTACATGTACAGATGCACATGTAAACTATGTCACACGAGCTTACATTTCATGCACATACCTCAGACTCCTGTACTACCCTCACTTCCCCTTTTTATACAACTGTGAGAAAGAGCCTGGAAGCTTTCGCTTCTGATTTCAATTCAGCAGTGGTACTTTGCATGCAAATCTTAAACTGTGGTTAGCGTTCTATGGTTAGTCAAAACAAATTTGCTTTGTTAGAGGTACTTTAGTTTAAAACTAATCACAATTTGTTTGAGTTCTGATGTAATGCGTAATTAGAGGCAAAGGTTTTGAGTCCTTCCTCTCAGCCATGATGAAGATTATGAGGGGATGAGGCCCTGACAAGTCTGAAGATCCCTGCAATGCCTTTTCATAGTGATTAATCAAGAAAAACTTGGAAAACTGCTTTCTTGGACCAAAGCTCCCAGAATGCCACAGTCAACACGGTGAATGACCATACTGATTTGGGAATTTGAAAGTACCTTTCCCAGCTTTGGAAGTAAGGATGCCTTCTTTCCAAACAGTACTAGAAGCACATATCTAGCTAGCTAGATTTTCAGATATTTCTTGAATAGACAGGTTAAACATCCAAGTTTTAAGGAACATGTTTTGCTTTTTTGAACATCTGCAGTGCTAAGGAACCCCATATTAAATCAGAATTCCTGTGGAGCTGCATACACGCACTGAATAACATGGGATATTAGCTCCCTTGTTCAGGAGAGCGTCCTCCAGATTTTTTCCTATAGATCATTGGCTATGCTTGTTCAGGCTGATAGCAATTGCCACTCAAAACACCTGGAGGGCACCATGTTGTGAGAGGGAATCTTGAATATTTCAGGGATGGCACATAACCATATATCAGAACTGATGGACTCTTATTTTGTCACTATGAGTCACGCTACAACTAGCACCCTAAGACCTTTCAGCACAAACATGATGATAGTTCACTATAACTAGAATTAATAGCTGATGATCACTCATTGTCCCAAGGTAATACTGGGTGACCAAATGCTACTGCAGAATCATCACAATCTCTTCAATCATTTTTCCTACAGAATACAAGAAACAATGTCTGGAAATCATTCAGTTAATAAGAACTCTGAAAAACAGGAACAGCATGCAACTATCATACTCAAAGAACAAAAACAGAAGATGCAATCTCAATAGCACCAATGTAGATCAACACATTTGTTAACACATGCATAATATATGTATATTAAACCATTCATGTTATATTATCTGGTACCACAATCCTTTGAGAGTGGGTAGATATAATGATTTTTCTTGGCACACCCATACAGCAAGCCTTGTGTTTGGCAAGTCTGTTCCGCTCTGTTGCTCACTAATTACAATCCCATTGTTAAAGATAAGGCACACGCATCAAGGATATTTTTGCTCTGGTGGCTCTGCATTATACCCTGAAGCAGGAGAGCACAACACCCAAGGACTGCAATGGAGCCCAGGATCACAGTGGAGGCCTTTACGCCATCCCTGCTGGATGCACGCTGTCATGCCCTGCTTCCAGAACATGGATTCTGACTCAGAGTCTGAAACAGGGGGCATGCCAGAGGCTGAGACAGGGGGCATGCCAGAACCTGCTGTACAGGAAGAAGTTACAGTACCACAAACAGAACAGGGGGCAGTGCCAGCTCCAGCAGAGTGTCCTGCCTCTTCAGACATAGAAGAGCACTTACCTGTGCCCACCTTTGCAAAGCGCAGACAGCAAAGAGAGAGCCAGCATCACTCTCTCAGAATTTATAACCAATAACAATTAATCAAGCCACCAGGCTTCAGACCTATATAGCTGACGTCCTTCCTCTCCAGGAGTTGTCAGAGCTTATCTGACCTTCTACCCTGCCAGATACCTTGCTGAATACTCTGACTGACCTTGGACACTCCCTTGCCTTGGAACCCTGTTGGACTTTATTTATGACTCTGAGCTTAGTGCCTGGAAGTAAGTAACAAGCTGGGTGCTATTCAGTTTGTTTTGTTTGTTTTATCAGCTGTGTTGAGACTGAGACAGGACATACACTACCACCTCAGTGTTATTTGTCACTCTGATGACAACAAAAGCCAACTTTTTCCATTAAAAGAAGAGACGTGCTCTCCTTTAATCATGTTCATATGGAGAATCACACTTCTGCTAGGCTTCTGGGAGTATAACTCCACTTGTAATTCCACATTGCAGCCAAGAGAGCAAAGACAATGCTTTTTTGTAGCAGTGGCAGCCAACTCAAGAAGCACAATAATAGCTGGTGGCCCCATGGGTCAATGGTGGGTCGTATGTCGCCTATCTTTGCCCTAAAAGATACTATGTATATTACCTGTCCCTGACCTTTTCCTACAGTTCTGTGCCCTACTTGTACAAAACAGCTCTCTGCAATGCCAGTGTACCACATCTGAATTAAGGCAAAACTATCTAAAACATTTTTAATCCAGACTAGAAGTAATCATCATTTTACTTGTCTAAGGCTAACACAGAAGAAGGATGGTGTAACACAATAACATCTTAAGACAGTTCTAGTTATTCTTTGAAGGGAAGAAACTAAATTTAAGACCTTTAGAATCATTGTAAGAAAATAAATTTAAGAAAAAAAGGATACTGAAACCAAGGTTTAGGAAAACTTGACTGTGAGTGTACTGATTCACACAGTGAAGGAGATCCTTCTGTTAAATAGCTCAAAGTGACAAGTGATTAAATTGGAATTACTTAGGAAAAAAACTTTTAAAAGGATTGCTTTAAATCTTCTGCGGCTACCCTGGTCACACCATGAAGCATGCCAAAAATTTGGCCTCAATGCTTCTTATCTTCTAGAGTGCAAGCTGTGGATGGCAGAATCCCTCACCTTCTTAGTAATATAAACCGGGAGCTTAGCAAAAATGAAAACATCAACTGCCAGGTCACTTGGCCAACATGATTGTCTCCACCAGACTGCTATTATTTAAAAGTAGGCAATCTGATACTCTTCTTTTCCCCATTTTTCTCTATTCCTTCTTCCAGAAAAGAGATATTCTGGGCAACGGTATATATTCGTGTATTTTAAGTTTTTTAAAATGGAAAATAAACTCTGCTCTCTTTAAAATAAAATTCTGAAACTTTGTAAATAGTTGCTTTGTACACAAATCTTGGCCTTTAGGACAGCTTTCAAAATAGCACCCCTCACACAAAAAAATGTCCAATACTATGCAATACACAATTGCAGCACTTTTATACATACATATTTAAATAGTAGATCCTATTATTTTAGATAGTCATACCAAAAGAATAAGACATTGTGTCCTAGCCAGAACTTGGAAAAGTTACTTTTGGAACTAAAACTCTCAGAATGCCCCAGCCAATATAGCCCAAAAAGTAGCCCATTCCCTTCTGCCTTAAATTTCTCCTTGCATAAAGCTTTTCAGTGAAATGGAGCATTCAAATATATGACTCCCTACCTATAGTTTAAGTGTGTGCAATCAATTCTATCACTTTTGAAATCTACCATACACTCTACTAATTAAAATATCAACCTTAATTGAAATATCTTCATGTAGAAATATGGTCAAGGGCAACAGAGCACAAGATCATTTTAGTAGGCTAATGGGAACTGGGGAACATAAGAAAACTATGGGAACACCTGGTTTGGAAACAGTATGTGTGGGAAAGAGCTAACTTTACTAAACAGTATGTGTGGCAAAGAGCTTACTTTACTAAAAAGTATCAGGTAAATATGAATCAAAGGTGTGACGTGGTGACCAAAAAAGCAAATGGATTTCCAGATTGCCTGAATAAGAGTAGTGTGTCCAGATCAAGGAAAATAATAGCACTACTATATTCTGCTTTGGACAGATCTCACCTTGAATAGTATATCCAGTTATGGGATTACAGTCCAAGAGGGATTCTGACAAGCTGGAACATGTCCACAGGTGGTAGATTAAGATAATCAAAGATCTGGGAACCAGGCCTATGAGGAATGGCTTAGAGATCTGGGCATATTTAGCTTGAAGAAGAGAAGACTGAGAAGTGACATGATAGCCATCTTTAAACATCTGAAGCAATGCCATTATACAAGCTTGTTGAGATTAGTGTCATTTCCTCACTACACTGTTATAGTGCTATTATTCCACTTTCAACAACCCATGGAATCCTGGAGTTTGCAGTTTAGGGAGGGGCATTTAGAATTTTCAGCTAGAGAGATCTTTGGCCTCAGCAAAGTACAATCCCCAGAATTCCACAGGATATTGAAAGTGGAATCACAGCACTTTAACAGTTCAGTGTGGAAACGGCCCTAGGATTTAAATTGTATACAAACTGTAAGAAAAGAAATTCCACCTAAACATTAGGAAGAACTCTCTGAAGTTCGACAGTGCAATTGTTCCGCAGGGAATGTTTTCTTGGAGGTCTTTGAACAGAGGTTGGACGGCCACCTCTCAGGAGTATTTTAGCTGCATATTCTTGCCTCTCAGGAAACTGAGCTACATGCCCCTGTGGTCCCTCCCAGCTCTCTGATCTATGAAAATCTGTCTTGTAAGATGTTGTTGTAAGATGTTCGATGTTATTTTAAGAGGTTCCCCTTATCCTGAAAAGGAGAAATAATTTTTTTAAAAAGGATGTGCAGTAAAACAAAACAGACTCCTTGTATTTCTATAAAGTAGTAGTTTTTTTCTATAATGAATGAACCCTTTTAGCAAATGAGTCTTGTGGGATAGAACAGGAAAGAGCAATAACAGAATGTTAATCGAGGGGAAAAATTCTGAGATAGTGCCTTCAATTTTTAATGGAAGACCTAATCAAAAGATTTTATATGTAGAAGGATCATGATGCAGAAGATAAGGACATTCTTTTATTCACTGTCGATTTTATTACCATTTGACTTGCAATATTATAACATATATATGCTGATAGACAATCTCATCCCTCTCTAGGTCTTTTTAAATTTCCTATACCCTAATGGCACCAAATCCTGGTGGATCTTGAAAGCTAAAGTGGGGTCAGCTCTGGTTAGTACTTGGATGGGAGACCACCAATGAATAGCTGGTGCTGTAGGCTACATTTCAGAGGAAGGAAATAGCAAAACCAGCTGTGAGTATTCCTTCCCTAAAAATCCTCATGAAATTCATGGGTTCACCATAAGCCAACAGTCAACCTGAAGGCACACACACACACATATCCCTTCATATCACTTTACTAACTCCGTTACTTTTATTTTTTCCTCATTTTTCCCTTATTAATATTATCTTTCCATTTCCTTCCCCAGATACTGTCAGCCACTGTGTTCTCCCCAAAACAATTGTGCTCATCCATATAACAATGCCTCAAGAGAAAAAAAGCTGATCTAATGTTTAAAAACAGCTTAAGACTATTAAATGTGATACTATTGTGGCCTCCAGCTTTTGTTAAGAAACAACTGTCTAGAAAAAAATCTGTGCATTTTCCTCACAAATAGACAAAACAAGCCCTGCCCCAGGTTGCCACAGTTCAACAATATACTTGTCCTTTTGTAGCCTTTCAACAACTTACCACTCCATGACTACTACTTCCATAGGCTCTCTCACAGGAATAAAGCCTAAAGACATCTCCCACGGTTTCATCCAAACATAGCACTCATTTCAAACATTATGGACAACGTACAAGAAAAGTCGGATTACATTATAATGAAATCTTGGTCAGTCAATAATCTAGTTTGCACTAAGCCATCATTCCCATTTCTGGCATATGCTGACAAAAAGGAAATGTGTAGGAAGCCTACTAGACTCAGTTCTATATTTACGTTATGTTACTTAATCTAGCAAACTTTTAGAAAACAAAGCGAGTTGAAAAGATGCTTGGGAAAGTGTTATATGCTTGTAATCTATCATATATGCTATACTTTCAATGAAGTTGACATTTGGTAATTCTGAAAATAAAAGACCATGGAAATGAAAACTGGTGGCTATGTTTATAATGAGTGATTAATGAGTTGTTGGTTAATATGTTACTCTTTTGGAACAGAAAAAATCTTCCCCAAGAAGTAATTTAAACAAAACAATTGAAATAGAAAGTATCTGAAGATTTACAAAAAATGTATATGAAATGTAATGCAGACCTATGCAAACTGTTGTTGGAACACTGGATAGAAGGAACTTGTGGTTAGACAGAAAAAGGTTCTGTAGGTGTGAGCATGAACCAAACTATGACTCTGGAGACCAGCGTTAGGATCCTTACTTGGCCATGGAAATCCACTGGGTGACCTCAGGCAAGTCACATTCTCCCTGCCTCAGAAAAAGGGAAAGGCATCAAATCTTGCCAAGAAAACCCCCATGAAAAATTCTCCTTTGGGTCATCACAAGCCAGTTTTCAAAGGGCAGGGACCTGTTGGCCAGAAATACTGGTGGTATTGCTCTGCCAATCTCAGATAAGCAGGAAGACATGAACTGGTGCTGTTCTTACCTAAATCCAACCCAGTATCATCTTCACTTTCAATGGGCTGAATCAACTGATCTCTGTAAAACTACAAAACAAATGGAAATTAGGTAAAATTCCAAGTTGTGCTCTGTAATAAACTATACAGGAAAATTGCAGAACACAATGTATTTTTAAAAAAGTATTTGGTGCTTTTGTTTTATTTCAGTGCATAACATTTTTTTCCCTGACATGACAAGAAAAATCACCAGTATGGTATAAAAGATCATTCATTATCTCAGCAAGTTCTTGTCAAACTTCCCCAGCAACAAAACATGGTTTTTATAGTGTTTCAACAGCCAATGCCTCATCCATTATTTGGGCTACTTGGAAATTTATATTTGAGGCAAGGCAAAGAAGAAGATTTGGCACAGAAATAAATACATATACATATACATATATATCTCTTTGATTTTGGCCAAGTTGGATAAAGGATGAGCCTGTTGTAACTTTAATTCTGAAGAGGTTATGGAGCAGGACGTGACACCAGAAAGCTCCATCAAACCAGGCACACCTTCCAAACCCCATTTTCAGCTCCAGCCATTCCCTCCCAACACTCGCCAGTGGAGAAGACAAGAAGGGGATACAAAAGAGAACCAATCTCTGTTCTTCTTAGCAATGCACCACACCCCCACTCTCCATTAGCAAGGCAAAAACAGTGATGAGAGGAGACAGTTGTGGTTGATGGATAGTGTTTGGAAGTTAAACGAGGACAGGTACCTTTGCCCAGCTTGGCAGAACATTACAGTGCCTCATCTTGCTCCATGACCTGTTGCAGATTAAAGTAACAGGAGCCCCATCCCATAACAGAGGCATCAGATAAAGAAGTAACTTTTCCAGAAGCTTGTGGGTCAATAAGCGGTAATTCCCTTTGAAAAACAAAATCAACAGACCAATGTAAACCACAGAACATCAGAGCCATCTATTCTCCTCTGGGGTTAATTCATTTCCCAGTATATTTTAAATATTTGGGAGCATGACCACAAAACACTCCCATATCCAAAAACAGATGCAAATGCATTGGCCAGAATCCAGGAAATTGCTGGACCTGCTTAAGCCCACTCATATATATGCTTGAAAACTGGAGCCACTGTGAAATTAAAAACAAGGCATTGTACAACAAAAGGAAGGCCCTGTGCAGAAGGCTTTACGTTCAAGTCCAACAATGCTGGTCAACAAAGAATCTCACACAGCAATGGAGGGAAAGATTTTGAGATCATGAATTGTCACTATGTGCTAGATGGACCAATAGTCCATTTAAGTATAAGCAAAGCTTGCAAAAATTTACTATGACTCTCAACCTAGCTCCAGTTGGTAAATTTTGTGGGATTCTTGTAAAAAGAAGGAAGTCAGTTCCGTAACTCTTAAGTCTGTCCAACTCTGCCTTAAGACATATGAAATGGGATACCCAAGTGGCTTTGTTTCATCAATTTTTTTCACAGAGCTAACAGATTAATCATCAGACTGAGCCAACACATTTTCTTTCAGACATGGAAAATTCTTGCTATAAGTCTATGTCATAATATGATGAATATAAGGCACAGTAGAGGATTACTGCTGAACCATAAAACCATCAGTTCTTAAAGGCTGTTGCTAATGCTACACTAGATACATTTGCCAAAATAAGACTGGATGAAATAATCAAAGCTTTGAATCCAAAGAAATAAAATTGTTTTCTTCTTCTCCATAGGCTGACATAGCCACCAATATTGCCTTGGTTATTTTTTTAAATGGTTCAATATGTCCTTTTTTAAAAAATTATCTTGAAGCAAGTACAGGAAGAAGCATTATTTGGCAGAGATTAGCCAATTGTATCTTTCACCCTGGAAGGTGTTCAGATATGAAAGCAAAGGGTGTGGTATGGGAACTTCATTTGGTTTCAGCAATTCATAAAAAGATAATTGAATCGTACCGTCACATCTTCATTTTTAGGAGATGGTTCCTCTGATACCAAATTCCCCAGATCTGTTCAAAGAAAAGAACATTTCTCATTGTCTGCCAGATGCCAACTGTGGAAGTTCATCCCTCTCACCCCCCCCAACATCTACCCCTACCCCACCCCTGCACTAAAACACATTCAAAGAGGGAAATAAAAGGATACACAAAGACTGAACAATGCTCTTTTACTTTATGCCCAACTCCCAAAGTAAAATGCCTGCGGCTGAAACGCTGATGGTTTTACAATAAACGGTTCTGTTATTTTAATGGGCTAATTGTAAACAAGCTCTTTTTTTCTTAAAGGAGACTGCTGTGAAAATACATGTTGAATCATAAACTCCCTTATTGACTAATAGGTACTTATCAAACAGCCCAGAATGCCACAGGCATAATATAGCGTACATGATGTTCTAACTGTTTTATTTTTAAGGGAAGCAATTTCATGCATTTACAAAAACTAGCTCTTTCCCTTTGACTACAGAGAACAATTGTGACTATGTTATTATTTTGTTTCCTGGCTCCTTTTCAAAACTGGAGGAAGGACACAGTGCACCAAATCCATATTTAATTCATTTTACCCCTTGTCATAGTGCCACTATTACGAAAGACAGCCATGAATATTCTCCAGCTAAGAACCACCATCACTATTAAAACCTATATAGCTAAAATAAATATTATTGTCAATAAGAAATGAATATATACTTTGGCTACTTTTTTAAAAAAAAAAACTTATTTTTTTAAAAAAACGTATTAGTCCATTTTTGTATTAACTCTTCTAACATGGGATGCAAATCTATCTTTGTTTTGCACCATAAACGCTGCTTCAGATGCCATATAAAAGCAGGGTGAAGGATGCGCGACCTTGAGCAAGTCATACTCTCTCAGCCTCAGAGGAAGGCAAAGTCAGCCCCCCTCTGAACAAATCCTGCCAAGAAAACCCCATGATAGGTTCCCTTTAGCGTCACCATAAGTTGTAAACTACTTGAAGGAACATAACAATAACAAAAGAAGCAGAGCTTAGAAAAGTTACTTTTTTGGAGTATAGCTCCCAAAACTCCCATGGCCAGTATCTATGCTAGCTGGGAGAATCTGGGACTGTAGTCTAATAAAGCATATTTTTTTCAAAAATGTATTTGTTTTTTCAAAAAAAAAATGAAATAGGTAGATGTTTGCTTCCAGTTTGGGAGGTAGCCAAAAACATTTAACATTCAGACTAAACCAAGGCCTCTGTGCCTAGCCTTAGAGGACAGCTGATGCTCCTGTGGGCTCCCCCGGCTTGCAAAAATGACCTCGGGGGAGTACATGTATCCCATAGTCCATAATTCCAACCTTGAGTTGTATTGACACAGAAGTTAAGCATTTTTCAGTTTTCTGCTGGACAGAGATTTGCATTCAAACCCAGACTTCTGCAAGCTAGAAATATCAAGCTAGCAGACAGCTTGAGAAATTACTTTCAAAAAGTAATTTGTTATGTAACTAGATCCGCGGTTCTTAACCTGTGGGTCGCGATCCCTTTGGGGGTCGAACGACCCTTTCACAGGGGTCGCCTAAGACCATCAGAAAATAGATATTTCCGATGGTCTTAGGCTCCATTCCCTCCTCTGTGGTGGTGCGCGAGTGTGAGCCACACACTCATGTCCTCCTGCCCCCTTTGGCGGGAGCGCATGCGGCCACAGCGTCGCCATAGCAGGAGTGGTGCGCGAGCCACGCACTCGCATCCTCCTGCCCCCTGTTCAGAAGGGACTGAAATCACTCCCCTTCTCTGCTACCGGGAGAACCTCCCGTCTGACGGTCCAGCTTGGGGGGGGCACAGCACAGGGGGCAGGCCCCCTCCTCGCCATGGCCCCTGCTCCACTCACCACGGAGGGGGCACTGTGGAAGGGACGGGAAGCCGCAAGGTGGCGCTTTTCCGGGGGGCGAGCTGCGCCCAGCGCAAAAGACCAGGGCTCTGGGATTCCTCCCCCCCTGACCAGGGTCGACACTCTGGAAATTTTTCCCACACTGCCCCCCCCAGCGGAAACGAGAGCGAAGCAGAAGCAGAGCCCGGGGGGGTGTTCTCGGAGTTTTTTCCCAGGGTAGACGTGCTGCTCCTCTTTCACTCCCTGCCCGCCCCCCCGTTCCTGGCCAGCGAGGTGGCCTTTGCCGGGGTGGAGGCATTGTAAATAATAAATAAATAATTTTATGGTTGGAGGTCACCACAATATGAGGAACTATATTAAAGGGTCGCGGCATTAGGAAGGTTGAGAACAAGCCATTAATACAGTGGCTTGTACTAACTTGCGACATTGCTGTTTACAGTTTCATTACTTTTAAATACCTTATTTAAAAAAAATCCATCTCAAACAGCACGGCAGCAATTTTCTTTTAATTTTCTCAAAAACAGTCCCAGAAGTAGCAAGGAAAAACAGAAAGTAGATGTTACTCATCACATGAGGGGAAAGTAACATTACCAGTAGTTATGTTATTTTGCAAGAAGAGTATCATTATGCCTGCATCTTTCCAAACAGTAACATACTACTTTGTACAGGTAATGACTGCAAACAGTGATTCCAGGTTAATATTGTTACTTGCAATGCCTTACTACAAGACTCACTGGCTTCCATTCTAAATCCTAGTGAACTCACTTTTGTTTCTCTACATCTGGAAGCCTGCAAGTGGCATACCAAGTCACAATGGATTCAAAGTATTAAAAATGACTGCAACTAGAAAAGTTGAGCATCTTGGCCAAAAACAATTAAATGTTTTTGAACATTCACCTAAGTTTTATTACTTTGATGCCACATCCCTCATTTAGATAGACGATGAGGACAAGATGATGAAAATTTATAAGCATTAGAAAGCAACTTGTAAACAGACAGCAAGGGCAGTTTGTGAGACCACAGGGGTCATCCAGTCCAACCCCCTGCCATGCAGGAACACACACCAAAGCACTCCCGTCAGATGGTCATCCAGCCTCTACTGCACTCCAAGGCAACATATTCCACTGCAGAACAGCCCTGACCATCAGGAAATTCTTCCTGAGGTTCAGGTGGAATCTCCTTTCCTGCAGCTTGAATCCACTGCTCTTTGTCCTAGTCTCTGGAGCAGCAGAAAACAAGCCCGCTCCCTCCTTAACATGACATCCCTTCAAATATTTAAACATGGCTATCATATCCCCTTTTAACCTTCTCTTCTGCAGACTGAACACAGCCAGCTCCCTAAGCCACTCCTCACAGGGCATGGCTTTCAGACTGTTCACCATTTTGGTTGCCCTCCTTTGGACACACTCCAGCTTGTCAATATCTTTTTTGAAATGAGGTGCCCAGAAGTGGACACAGTATTCCAGATGAGGTCTAACCAAAGCAGAATAGAGTGATAACATTACTTCCCTTGATCTAGATAACACTCCTATTGATGCAACCAAGAATCGTGTTGGCTTTCATGGTTGCTGCATCACACTGTTGACTCATGTACAGCTTGTGGTCCACCAAGACTCCTAGATCCCTTTCACATGTATTGTTATCCAGACACATGTCCCCCATCCTATATGTGTGCATTCCATTTTTCTGCCTAGGTGTAGATCATGTGTGCAGATCAGAGACAATAAAATAATAAATAAGGTAAAGAGTTATTTGGATGTAGAATCATAGA
This sequence comes from Ctenosaura bakeri, assembly GCA_948474755.1. Lineage (NCBI taxonomy): Eukaryota > Metazoa > Chordata > Lepidosauria > Squamata > Iguanidae > Ctenosaura > Ctenosaura bakeri. The sequence goes on along the minus strand of CAOLHI010000238.1, from coordinate 49,482 downwards.
ATCATAGAGATGGAAATGCCCACAAGCACCATCAAGTCCAACCCCCTGCCATGCAGGAAGACATATTATAATAATGTTTATGGCATAGTCTCACGTTCCTCTGAACATTTCCATGTATTTTTCCTGAATATTGAATACTTATTATTTTGATATGGATTTGTTGGCAACCTTTTCCCTTAAGAACCCCTTTGACATAGATTGCTTTGTTCAGTTTCACTCAATCTGAAGTCTGAAAAGCTATGGAAGAATCACTGCTAAGACAGAAATGGGTCCTTATGTTGATCCATCTGTTACAGAATATAGAGAAACAAAGGAGCTACTGATACAGTTATTCAGTGGGGTAGCTGTAGTAGTCTATTGCAGCAAAAGCTAGGACTAGCTTGGTCATGCAATTCCCAATTCCAGTGACAGACATGCTTTCAGTGTTCTATTTCTGAAGCATCTGTCTCCAGTACCCTCTAACCTAAAAAAAATGGGGGGCCCAAATGGACTTTTTTTAAATTTGTGGAAGTCTCCAGCACTGTTGGCCCAGGACACACACACCCAAACCCACAAAATCATAACAGGACATAGTCATCCATTCTAGATTAATTTTAAAAAACTGCTTATTTTCAGGCCCAGTGAGGCCTGAGAGTGTCCTGGAGTGGAAAATTGGATCCCAGGCCCTCCAGAACTGCCGGCCCCTGTGGCAGAATCTTATGTAACCACTGGTTGCATGAGCAGTTTTACAAAAAGAAAAACAAGTGATTCTCCTGTTCAGGCAGATAACAGGGCAGTGATTTGTAGCAATCAGATTCTTTTTAATTAACTCAAATTAATTTTTGTTACTCTTTCTAAAAAAATAATGCTATAAAAATAATTTTTAGTTATTTTTGGATAATGAGAAAGGAAATATATGCTTTTTAAAAACTGTGACAATAAGAGTAATTACACTTTGGAGCCACATAATTGCAAAACATTATTTAAAAAAGTAACTTTGAAAGCCCTGGTTTCAGATATGTTATACAGGAAATTACATGCAGAATATAGTGACGTTCATATTTACTTTGTTCACAGTGACGTTCTACTGTTCGCATGATACGTTAAAAACTCACTCAGAGTATTACATACTGGAACAACATTTTAATGACGAATTATCATTGGAGATTAATTATCACTAATGAGTACATGTAAGGCTGTCATTCCATGCACATTCATTTGGGTGTTAAGTCCCACTGAACTCAGTGGAATGTGTTTCCAAGTAAACAAGTTGCAAAGCGTGGCCATTTCACTGACTGAAACTGCAGGCAGTAATCTGTGCTTCATTTACCCTTTATTTGTCTCCATCCTCTCCCCTTGCAAGGCAAGAATGACTGGCATGAGGATCTCTGAGGAAGGAAGGAGAGAAAACTGTCCATTCTGCACATGCTCTACAAGGTAAGCACACAGATTCCACTCTCTCCTTGTAACTAGCAGCAGCAAGGAAAGAGAGATCTATATGAAATCAGCTGGGCAGGGCAGGTTTGGCAGCAGGCGGCATCAGGACTCCTATGGAGCCATATTTAAGGCTTGGGGAGGACAATGATTTTGCATCCCAGCTTTAGAAAAGTGTGCAACCTGTTCACGTGTAAAAGACATAAAGAGGGAAATATACTACTAATTGTTCTTTACACTTATTATATAACTGTATACAAAAATTATATTTTTTCCTCAGATTGTCTTGGGTTAATAAGATGTATAAAGCTATGAGGCAAACCCCATAATCTCAATGGAACCCATTTGCTTGATGAAAAAGAAATATTGAACTGAGAGGAATGGATCTGATCAAATTAAGAAGCAGTTTAAAAATTAAAGATATAAAAGCCTCAGCATCAAAAACCAGTAGCAATCTGTGTGTGTGTGAGAGAGAGAGAGAGAGACAGAGAGACAGAGAGACAGAGGGAGAGAGAATGTATGTGTGATTGAAATCATTTCTGTGGAATTATGCCCTCTTCTGGCATTTTAGAAGAATTTGCAATAGATTACTGTTGCGTTAAGTAATTAAATCCTAAGTTTCCAGACTTCTGTGTAGGACTGCATTCATTTGGACCATGCAGAAACAAACAGAAATCAAAGTCCCACACTAAGATATGATGAAATCTTCAGTGGAAAGATAGAACTGGCCATATCCGGAGCTTAGAAATGGTTGGCTGGGGGATTCTGGGTGCTGTAGTCCCACAAAGGACCACAAGATTTCCTGTTTGTATGAGAATCAAAGGCTGCAAGGGCAAGGTGGACAACTGGGCAATTTGTCTACTGGAAGGTAGTGACTTTCAAATCAATGGGGGCCATACATCTTTAAAAGAACTATCCATTGTACAGAAACTTTATCCTAAAAACAGGTCCAGCACCTTGGAGGCTTTCTATAAATTCTATAAATTCAGAGTAAAACCTGGACCCAGTCACCATCCATTTAGACCACCTGCCATTACTAAATGTGTCCTAAGTTTTCGTGATGCAAATCTTGCCCCTGCCTTAGCTCTTCTGTACACCACTGTCTCCACAACCCAACACACATGGGCTCACTTAGGGGATGAGTTCCCACCATGACTTCTGTCCCATTAACTCTTGTGTGGGTCAACTCTACTGGGATTGTTTAAAAGGATCATTTATTTACTAACTTACTTACCTGTTCATTAAATTGCTACCCTCCCTGCCTGACCCCCCTCCCAAAAAACAGCACTCAGAGCTAGTGACAGTATTGACATTCAAATGCATTTAAAATATAAAAGCAAAATAAAATCCTAGTTAAAACACCTCAACAAAGAAGCAACAGCACCAAACAGTTTAAAGTCTTTCAACAGCAACCAAACTTAAATATCAAAGTCTTGTCTGTCAGTAAAATATTAACAGAAAAAAGACCCAGTTAAGTCTTCTTTAAGAGGGATTTCCAGAACTTGGTGGTGCTATTGAGAAGGTCCTGAGTCATACCCTCACCAAATGTTCTTATCATGGTACCAGGACTGGAGACTTCAACACTCCGTTGTTGTTAATTGCCATCAAGTCAACTTTGACTTATGGTGACCCAATGAATGAGAAACCTGCAAGATAACCTGTTACCAACAGCCCCATTCAGGTCCTGTAGATGGGGCCACAGCTTCGTTGATCACCTCTGTCTGCCTATAATGTGTTCTCCCTCTTCTCCTCCTGTCTCCCACTTTAGCAAGTATTATCATTGTGACAATGAGTCACTTTGTCTCATGATGTGTCCAAAGTACAACAGCTTCCTGTTTTTGTAATTTTCACCTCTAGAGAAAGTTAAGGCTTGATTTACTCTCTGACATTTTTTTTTTGTTATTTTAGCAGCACATATTATCTGTAGAACCTGCCTCCAGCACTACATTTCAAGTGAATTTCCTTCCTGTCAGCTTTCCTTACTGTCCACCTTTCACAAACATCCACAGAATTGGAAATACTATGGCATATGAAAATATTTTGTCCCACCATAGCATTACTTTTCCTGGTGGTGGGATTCCATACTCCGGTGAGGCAAGAGGCTATGTTGATGACAGCACTGCTGTTAGTAAGGTCTTCCATATCAGACAGGTTTTTTGCTGGAGAGCCAAACTACATGTGCCAAACTCCCTGTGAGTAGCAGCCATATTAGGGAAAGATACGGACAGAGAGTCTCTCAGGGACAAGGGCAGTGGCACTTCAGCTAATTTTTGTTAGCCCTGTGCAGATGGAGGAATTGGTAAACTTCTGAATGCCTTTTACCATGAAAACTCCAAGATATGACAATCAACATCCAAGTAGCTTCAAAAATATTTTCTATGGGAATTAGTTTTAACAAGTTATTTTAGAATTGCTTTTGTATAGACTCAGTGGTTCAAATGTTTTACCATGCTTATCTCATTCCTCACCACCACTGCCACCACTGACGCCATTGTCATATACACTGCAATCCTGTAGGCAAATCAGGCCAGGCTGAAAGTCAATGATTACTATCCTTCTTAAGGCTATTTGGCCTTATCTTAACATTTATTTGGGAAATGTCTGCATACCAGACTGCACATAAAATTAAAGGTAACTCAATGTATTTTACACATGCATACTCCTGACAATGTGTTTGTGGATAAAGCCACAATGATGACGGAAATCCTATACCTTCTACTGCAGAAGTTGTAGAGTTGCAAGGCATCTGCACTTCTTCAAGCGTCTCAGCTTGTTTCGGACTAAGATGCTTTAAAATAAAAATAAAGATAAGATAATCACACTGGTGCATTATTGCATGGAGCATATGCCATACAAATTATAGATCAAACAATCTGCATTTCCAGTATACAAAATGATGATTTTAAATATAAAGTCCTATAAGGCTCAGGATTTAAATACTTCAAGAACGTGTGCCCCATGTAAATCCATCTGGTATCCGAGGCTGGCATCAGAGGTCCTTCTCTATGTGCCCCTCCAAAACCAGCTTGCAAAGGCTGTTGAGAACTCAGTAAAGTGCCTTTACTATGTTGGCCCAGTATTTGTAGAACACTCTCCCCAAGTTCATTTTTCAGGTTCCAGCACTGCCAACTTTCTGGCAGTAGGCAAAGATAGTTTCCCCAGACATCTGTATACTAAGGTCTGACTGTTCTGGGCTTCTTGTGTAGTCTTCATTCTAATTTATGATTGCATAGTGGTATAATTTCTGTTTTTTATAAGCACTTTTAGTACTGCATTGTTTTCAAATTACATGGTATATGTTTTTAGGTATTGGGTTGATTATGGTTTATTTTCATTTTGTTTCCTTTTTATATTAATTATGGGTCTTCTAGTATTTCCATGATGAGTGTGTATTATCTACCACAAATAACATCAAGCTTGCATCTTATGGTGGAAAGACACACAGAAACTGAAATGTTCACAATCATAACACTTGCAAAGACATCTTAGGTAACACTATAATGTATTATAGAAGGTTTGGTGCAAACCACACCAAGATCTGAAGGCTCTAGCTAACATAGCCTAAGAACTTCTGCCACACATCTTCCTATCACTGGAATGAACTTCATAAGAACAGGTTCCAGAGCTTACAGGATCAGAAAACAGAACCAAGGAGCAGACTACCTCTGAAAGTTCTGGACCCTTTGAGGAGTGAGCAGTGGATCCTGAAAAGGCAAGGAGCCAAGTTTCTGAGATAGAGGATGAGGCAGACCTCTTCCAGTCCAGGACAGGAGTGCACAATGAAAGCACATACAAGGCTGGACACAACCCAACAAAGTACCTACCTGCTAGGTAGGACTTCTGGGGAGTAAGGAGTCCCCTCAAGAAGAGGACTCTTACTGGAGAGACATCATGCTAAACTGCCTGGTAGAGCCACAGCTGTTCAGCTAGAACAACCTCCGTTCCACATCAGAAATGGTGCTTCAGATGGCATCCGTATCTAGCTCTGGATCTTGTCAACTATTCCTAGACTCCTGCTGTGACTTACCCCTTGGTGCCTGAACTTGGACTGTATTTGATCCTGCTCTGGAACTACCCTCATCTGACTTCCTTAATCTCTGCCCGGACTTTACTGGTTTCAACCCAGAGCGGCTTCTTGACAATGGCTCTGGCTCACTCTCACCAAACGTAGCTACTCTCTGACAGCGTTCTGTGCATATGAATCCAGACTGCCTTGACTCTCTCTGTGTACAGCCTTTACCTGAACAGTCTTACACTCTTGAGTTACTGGGACCTTGCTACTGGAGCCTGCTCGACCCAAAGCAGGACAGATCACTCAGAGGATTTGTGGGCCCTGTGACAAATGTACTGTTAGAAGCTCTTCCTCTGCCCCCTACAGTGAAATGTAAAATGTGTCTATGTAAAGTAGAGCCTAGGGCAAACTTCTCCCTACCCCCATGAACACCCGGAAGTCTCTTACCTTGAGTTCCATATGTAAATAAAGACATTCTACTATGACTGGACTCTTACTTTATCCCAGTACTGTAGAAAACACTGTACATCCTTCCTGTTTATGTTGATAGATTAACATGAAAAGCCTGCATGCATGGGAAATCCATGCTCTAGGCTTCTTTTCAAAGTACCATTAAACCACTTTCCAGACAGATGACCACTGGTTTGGGGAGGAGCCACACATGAATTCATCCCACATGGTCAGGAGCCTCTTGCAATTGCAGAGACAGCCATGTTCGTCATTGCTTACATAACAAGACGAGCAGCAAGACCAGCACTAACAACCAGAATAACACATGAAACTAGAGAATAGGACTTTGTCATGAACACCCATTTACCTGGTCTATGGGAGATTAGCTGAAGTCACCTATTACTAAAAAATGTGTTGCTTTGGTGCCCTCCTGGTTTAATTCTCCATTTCAAGATCACTTTAAGCATTTTTGCCTGAAAGCAATAATTTCTTGCCACTACTAGATTACTTTTGGATGTCTAGTCAATATTACAGTTCTCTGGACAAATCTACCTCATCAAGGGCATCTAGTCTGAGTCTATGACTTCTTTGCCACAGGAAACACCAACACCACTGTCCTTCCTATAGAATTTGTGTCCAAAGCTAACCCTATTCAAGCAGTCCTCTACATTCTACTAGGCTTCCCTTATGCCCACTATATCTATACATGCCCCTTCAGCTTCCTCATCTTGGCTTGGCAGCATCTAGCATTGATGATTTTTCTCTTCAAATGTGTTGGCATGTGCATTCTTCTTCTAAATCCTTTTGGCCTCCTCAACCAGCTATCTTCTCCTGCTGTACATTTATTGCCCATCCCAATGTAAAATCATTTTCTCTGTCATGGATTGAATCTCCTTAGGAATTATTCGTTCCAAATTAGATGCTCCTCAGTTTCTAACACCTTTTCCATATGAACTAATTTAATTCTTAGCAGCTACGCTAACCTCATGCAGTTAAAGGAACATCTATTTAAAGCTTTTCTTCCAAATGCTGAACAAACTTAGCCGCTTGTCTGCCCAGGACATCCTGTTTACACTATATACTATGAACTCCTTCAGACATTTCCTACTAATTCTCTTGAATTGGATTGCAGAAACCATGTCGGTGGGTCAGGCAGCGTCTGGCTTTGTGCTCTTAACATATGCATGTTGCACAAAGAGCCTAATTAAGTCATACAAATAAGAAGAATGCTTTGCTTTAATTTGTCTACAAATTCTTCAACTTTGCATTACAGCAACAAATTCAACACGTTCAGCTAGGGATAGACAAATCTGTCCAATCTGGTTTCTCCCATTCTCCCTTTCCAAGCTTTCACTTTACTTCACCATATTTCTCCATCTATTTGTCATTGTGTTAAAAAAAAAGCCCACATGAAAATTAGTACACATTTGTGTGCATATTCCTTCTAGTGCATGCCTATTTTTACATAATTTTCCCGCTATGCATATTTTGGCAAGCAATTTTTGCTGCTATTTTGTGTTTTGTTCCTCTGGGTACAAAGTACAGTGGTTAATTTCTGTCCTCCTTTTCACTATGGTAGCAAGGAATCAGTAGGAACAACAAGTAGAAAGGGTGGGGAACAGGGATCAGACAACAACTTGGCCTCTGGAAGAAGTGTGGGGGGGAAAAGAAAAAGAAAATTGTAAAATGACACCAATGGAAGTGTGGCATAAGCACTTAGATGACATTCACACAAACATTTTGTGTTTGCAAAATGCACAACAGAATATGACAAGAGTCCTGCTGGATCAGAGAAAATGGTACTGCACTCCATTTCCCAATGATCAAATACTGCATTTTGAGTATAGAGAAAATGCAGTACCCATAGGTAAGAATTGATTTCATAAAGAGATTGCTCTCTCTCTATCTCTCTTTGAATAAAAAAAAGCTAGGAAATACAAAGAGCACTTATTATAGACAGACATGGTTTCATACTAAAGATTTCTAATTTACACAACAGAATGAAGAAGAAAATTTCCCAAATGCAGCACTGAAAAGCAAATTGATTTCCTTAGCTGCTCATTTCTTATGTATTCCAAAACAAGTGACAAATGGCTTCAGCCACTGTACAACATACGTGTACTATAAAATAGCCACAGTTCCACAGAAACAGATAGAATATCCCCTTTGATGTTGTTTTTGAGAGTGTTCACCTTGCAGCCTTATAGGAAACATGAATGTTCTAATATTGAACGGTAAGTGATCTACATATTGTAGGTAATCTCTAAAATTGCGGAGGTTTTTTTTCATTCCTGCTTTATACATGTCTTATACATGTCCACTCAGCAGTAAGTCCCTTTGATACTTACATGTAGGTAAGCATATGTAGGATTGTGCTGTTAAGTATTCTGTACCTTCATTTCTAAGGATGAATTAGCTATCATAAGACAGACAATAGATGAAAAAAATCTTGGGAATGAGGTTCACGCAGCCTAGTCTAGTCTACCGTTGTGACCCTAGAGTCTCTCCCACAGAGAGAATTAAAAAAAAAAAATTCACTATTTTATCAGAAAAAACAACCAAACAAGTGAATCATATCTCTATAGGCATGTATTTGTCCTCTAAAATTAAATGTGGAACCCCACCTTGCTTTATCAATAATTCATTGTGCATTTTTAATCACAAGTGTTTTTGTTGTTTCTGTTATTTTATCTTAACTTTTTGATCACTTTGTATTTTATCTGAAAGGGTTTATCTAAGCTCCAGATGACTGTGGGGCTGGGAAAACTGTCCCTGGACTCCTAACAACTTTACCTCCTTTATTCAAGAGCAACAGCTAGAAACCATTTTGGGGTGAAGACAGATGGTGTCATTGGGTCCTTGGCATGAAACACTGAATGGATCTTCTCACCAAGTATTTTAACTCCCAGCCTGCTCTGCTCCTCATTCCCCTTCCCATAGTGCGGAGGAACAGCACACAGGAGAATTCCTGCTGTTATCCGTGACCACTTATTGGAAAGAAAAGTGGCATGAACCATCCCAGGGCCTACAAGAAAGGGTGCATGAACCTGAAAACTTCATGGGCTAAAAATTCTATCTATCCATTCACCCAAACCCCTGTTCTACAAGGAATAGCAAGTCAAAGGATAATGACTTTATTGTGGCACAAGCATTCAAGGACCACAGCAAAATTGTTCAGCTATAGCAAATTCTAGTTCATGAAAACATATGCCCTTGCAAATCTTAATATTTCAGGTGTCATGAGATTTCACGTAAATATTAATCAAAGCTGTGTCTAATTTCAATGTTTTTATCTTAAGAAAGGCAACTTAATGAACAAATATTTAAAAAGTGTTAAAAATATTTACAAAAAGAAGAAAAAAACCACTTTTCTATATTGCAGTTTGGCACTTACCTTGTTTCGAAAATCACTATCCCAAAAGTATTTCCTGAAGAGCTGAATGTCAGATTCTAGCAAGTGGTTTGCCATGCAATTAAATGTCAGTGAGAGAGTTCCTGATGAGTGAGCAAACTGTAGGACAGCATTCTCACCAAGCTCCAGTTTAGAAATCTCAAATGGATGGCTGACTTGCTTTCTGAAACAATACATTTGTGTCATTAAACTAAGACTGCAGAGAATAGGGATCAAGAAATACAAATCTTGACTCTCTCTGAGATCCATCATTTTAAATTTTAAACTACCCACAGCAAGGATCTCAGGCCAAAATAGCACGGAAAATCCAAGATAAACATTTTTCCAGATTATTTTTTCCTAGGAAACATGGAAAATTCTTTCAGAATAAAAGAAGAAGAAGAATAGGAGGTTTGCCCTAGTGGCAGTTTTCAGAAAGATAGGCATGTTAGTCTGTTTCAGTATAAAAAGAAGGAACAAGTCTTCTAACATCTTCAAGACTGATTTATTTATGGTTTTGCACTATTATTTATAAAAAAGAAAAGAAAAGATGTAACCAATTTAATCATGACCCTTATACCTCGTTAAACACAAACAGTAAGATTTATTAACATACTGCAGCAGAAAACAGACAGTCTCAGGAGAGTGCTTCATTGTTTGAATGTTCCAAAGTGAAACATTCACAACATGTGTAATAACATAGTTGAGTCATTTTCTCATGAAATAAAAGCCTGTACAGATTAGAAAAAATGTACGTTGTGCAAAGCTAGAGCAATACAGACAAAAGGGGGAGAAAGCAACTAAATTCTTTTGTTCCTTTACTGACTCTTCCCTCTTTCTTTTCAGACAGTGTCATGTGACAATTTAGCAACTAAGGGCAAAGGCATATAAGTGACAAACCTAATGATCAGAAGCCATACACTAGATGAATCTTAGACACCCAACAGGAGACAAACCCTTGAGTGCTTTTGAGGCTATCCTGTTGCAATGCTTTCTATGAACTATCAAGATCTGGCAGCAAAGTACACCAGGTAAGAACAGAGGAAAAGGTAGCTAATAACTATGTTGTTAATAGACTGTGACTACTGCAAAGGAGGAAGCAGCCAAAGGATACAAAATGATAAAAACAGTGCTTGTTTCAGAAAAATCAACAAATGATCTTGTAGTACTTTAGAGATGAATAAATGTAATGGTCATTGTTTTGAGACCTCTAACCTATTTCAGTGCCTACAAAATCCAAACAAAGCCCTACATCTTAGAGATAACATTCCCCACAAAAATTGTAGATTTCCTGTAGAAAACATGAACCAAAGCAATTTTGTTTTGGGGCTATGCTCAACTTTCAGTTTCTCTCAACGATCTCTCCTCTGATGTATCATCTTTGGCTGCATATCTTCTTGTCTGATGTAGACTGTAAGCAGGACTGTTTTTCTCCCATCTCTGTGTTTATATTTACACAATACTGTGACCTTGAGGAAGAAGAGCTTTCACTCATAAATAATAACCTCCACAGTACTCTATATAGACATTTATAATGAGCTATAAGCAAGTAATGAGCATATACTCTTTTAAGAAAGAAACCAAGTACTCCTATGGGATAGTTCTACTATGGATACCTACATTAGGAAAATCTGGTAAAGCTCAAAATCAAAGTAGCCCTTGAAGATGTATCTCAACATTAGAATCTCACGGTAAGCCACATCACTTACTTGTAGAACATTTCAACAAGTCCTAAATGTCCATTCTGTAATGCCAACTCCAATGGTGTCAACCCATCTTCATTAGGTAGGGTGAATGCAACTGTCCCACCTGGCTGGAAGAACAGGAACTGGGAAAATTTAACCAAGCCCAATTTCATTGCGAGATGGAGAAGTGTTTCTTTGTGTTTGGATTCTATAATAAAAAAATATATATATACAGGCATGTATTAGTATTCAACCACATAGTTTTTCAGTAATACATGGATGTTTCAGTGAAACAATGCTATTCCACTGAGACAGAGCAGGTACAAAAATAAAAATCTTCTATGGAAACCCCATAGGGCTGGGGCATTTGATGTATAACTGGAATGAGGAAAACCCACTGTTCAGTAAACTCTTCCATTTGTGGCCAGCACACAAGACCCATTGCAACACATACTATTATATAATAAATGTAACATACAGTTTGCAGTCTTGTTTCTTCACTGATGGAAGGTTTCTGATCTGGTGGAGAATGTCATCAATGGAATGGTAGAAAGAGGAAACTTTTGGCTTCCCTCCTGTTGCCCTGTATGGTACCTCTCCCACTCAATAAGACAATACTTATTCCTTGCAATGAACCCATTTCTACACACACAGTTGGATTTCCTCAGAGTTATGTGCCTCAGCAATCAGACTTGCAAACTAAGGTCATGTATATCTTCCAATGACGAATCACAAACCAAAACACACTAAACGCAAAATAAATCAGTGAGGGAAATCATGAGTTGTTATAAATAGAGGGCTGCTCAAAACAAGACAAATATATCAAGAGATTGTGGTATTTGTTGCTGTAACTCTGGGTTTTTTTAAAAAAAATTGAATAACATCACTGTTGTCTCATTTTCTTGCAATTCTTGGCAGCTGCAACATTTTATTCTCATCCTCAAGTGAGTTTCTTTTTCTTTCTGAGTTGTATGGGAACAATCTATTTTCTCTTCCTTTCCTTTTTTATTTTAAGTTATAGTGCAACAGTGATATGGCATTTTTGCACTGTAACCGTGTGAGTCTAAAAAACTTTAAAATAAAAAAAGACAAACTACATCTATTTCTCTTTCATAAGCTTACATCTGGAAACCAAAGTTGAGAACCACTGCCTTATAGGTAATCACCTATACAGCCCAATATGAACTGGAACCAGGCTTTTGAAAGACTTTGCCATTACTTGCAACTTAGGTTGAGTTTTAATTGCCCAGCTTGCAAGCAATAATGAGCTTTTCAATCAATGCTATTTCTGTGCCCATCCCTTGGTCCCACCACTACTCCACACCCTTGAGAGAACATGAGAGTTTCTTGATAGCTTCTCCTAGATTTTGAAGCTCCCTGCTGAGAAAAAAAGACAAGGCTAACCAAGCCTGTCTTTCTGCTGACAGAGAAAGACATCTTTTATTTAGAATGCAAAGTAGATTGCTGCTGAAGGGATTCTTAACAGATTAATAGGTGTTACTTATTTCTTTTATGGCTGCACTTTTAACTGTGTTTCAATATGTTTTATGCTATGTTGAATAATTATTTGTTTATTAAATTATTTTTGGTAGCCCTTTGGATTGCTATTTTGGCAGGAAAATCAAGATATACATTTAAACAAAATGCATTCAGTAGAAGGCAAAAGAATTTTAGAGAAACAGAATCAAGAATGGTCAATAAAAGAGAGCGGGGAATGGCAAAAGGGCAATGTGTGTGTGTGTGTGTGTGACTTCAAGTCACCTTTCGACTTACGGAAACCCCATGAATTTCATAGGGTTTTCTTAGGCAAGGAATACTCAGAGGTGGTTTTGCCAGTTCTTTCCTAGGCAACAAAAACTGTGCCCATTCTTTATTCTTTCCACTTCGAAGATTCCCACTCATTCCTGTGGGTGTTTGGACTGCAATAACTCTAGGATGAGATCCTTAACTGGATTCTGTTGTACTGCATTTGTGGAGAATGCTTCCTTCTTCCTCTTTATAAGACCTAATTATATTCATTGTTTACTCTTTATTTAGAACAAAGAGGCTCCTTATTTGTTACAAGAAATATATCCATCTCAAAATTGGAGACAACTGAGTGTTGTTTTCCTTGCTGCCTCCCTCTTCAAATAAATTAGGCTTACTGTCCTTGTTCTACACACATGTAATCTAACACTCTGAATTGCCCCAAAAGTTATTTCTAGCTTAAGCATCTTTCTTGGTTCCTGTAGTTAGGCACAGCCACTGCTGTACTGTTTCCAGTACTAAGTCAAGGATATCCAACAAATGTTGCAGATTTTAGGCTTCTTTTCTTTTTTCACTTTCTATTTGTGTCTCTTAAGGTTCTACCTGCAAGCCTGGGGACCAGGAAGATGAATGGAAAGCACAGTGCCTTATACAATACGCTTGTGTCACAGCAATGACATTCCAGTGTTAGACAGTGAGCTTCACTCTAAACTCCCACACTGAAGCCAGACTAAGGGAATAAGCTTTTGTGCATGCACTACATAGAATAACTCCAAGATGGGGGAAAACAACCGCCAAAGATTAAAGGTATCCCTTAATCTTTATCCTTCCTTTAAGAAAGTACACAGTATCAAATCAGGCACAGCAAACTACTTCTGCATGTTATCTGTGAGATTTCCAGGGGTAGGACAATTAACTGTATTATGGGACAACTGCTAAAAATATACTTAACAAAAATTGCAGTATATACTGGTTTACCTCCTTATTAACTGGAAAACCAAATGCTTTCTCATAAAGCACAAATGAAGTTTTGCAAAAATTGACTTTGCAACCAACACAAAGAGGCATATGGTAAGATTAATAGTAATCCTGACATCGAAAAACACAATACACAGAAAGTAAAAGAGCAAGTTTACTCTGATCTGCATCAGCTTCTGAAATACACTCTCTCCCTGGCACGGTGCCACCACTTTCTAAGTAATATTACCATGCCACTGTCAAGCAAGACAAAAGACAGACAAAAGCTCAAGTCAAATAAGATTGAAATCTGTATACAGTTGGTTAAAAACTACACTTCTGGAAACACTGAGAGTACCTCCTATTAAGCTTACACACTAGAGGAACCACAAGTCTGTTCATGCAATAGCTTACAGAATAGCCTCTGTTTCTACAACTACTTAACAGTAAGGCCACTGTCTTTCATGTAGTCTTTGCAGCCCACAAAATATTGCCTTTACTCACAAGTCTTTAAAGCAAAATGGACTAAATTATATCTATTAGACTCAGCTAGATAGTTTCACTTTAGCTTGGCTGGAAAAAAATACGAAGCTGGAAACAGAACTAGTAAGTAAAATTTCCTGTAACCAACTGGCTTATAATATTCTCATAGCAGTTAGGACGGGAGATAAGCCTGTATACTTCAGTTTCCTTAGTTCACTTCTTGCCTATATAGACCTTGGGGATCCATCTTTCATGGGCTTCACCCTAGACGGACTGCACCCCAGCCCAGGGGACCTGTTACCCAGACACAGACATGTGGTATTGTTACCCTGATTTCTGGGGTCCCGTGGGGGAAGCCTTAATGTGCTCCATGTGATGGGGAATGGAAACTAGCCAGAGCACAAGCAATAGCAATGCAAGAGGCAGGGTAACCTAGCGGGGTCTTTTTACCCAATTTTTACAGGGTTAGGCCAAGCCAAAAACCAACCAAAGATGTCCAATAAAATGATTTTATTGAATAAAAGTCTCATGCACCAGTGAAATCACTCACTCAAGACCTATTAAGAAGCAAAAGAGAGGAAACTGGATGGGGGAATATTGAAGGGATTGTAGTTGGGGTAATACTGCACCTTTTCCTGAAATCCTTGGTCCGGGAAAAACAGCAAAGAAGTGGAGCTCAGCATGGAGAGAGCTGAAGGGATTACTCAATGGATGGGGAAACGGTCTGCTGGGATGACCAGGAGTGATCCAAAGAACCGCTCAAAAACAGGGACTATTTGTAGGGGGGAAAAGTACCTGGAGGGCTAATCCTTTCCCGGGGAGAACAATGAGTGTCACAACAAGAAAGAAGCTCCACAATGGTAACTTCCTTTGCATGATGAGATTACAAGGTGTTGCCAAAGTCTCAGGATCTTCGGTTGCACTGGGTTGTGGTGTAAATAGTCCTTGCCTGATAGGATTTTATTGCTATCGGTGCTCAACTTGGGGCAAACACGCTAATCCCCTCAAGTCGGCTTCTCAGGGGCTGAGGACCCTTTGTCTACTGTAGGTTTGCACAGCTTCAGGTCTCCCAGGGCTAAGTAATGGGGGATTGTACTGGCCTGACGTGGTTTTCAATCGCTTGACCGCTGCTGCCTACGTGCTCATCTGGGTGACCTCTCAGGCACATTGAATCATATTTTAATATCAAAATTGTAGACCCCAGGACAGGGTTTTCCAGTGGGCTAACTATGTCAGCTACAGAATAGTTAGGTAAAATTAAATTGGTTACAGTCCCAATTACACCATTTGTTGTGACGGGATGCTGGGATCTCTGGAATGCTCTCTCCGCTATAGGATCACCTGCTGCAAAATCTTAGAAAGGTCTGGAACTGCAACCAGGTCCAGCTCAGAAGAGAACTGTGCTCAAAGACATGAATGATAGCTTCCTCCTTTAACTTGCCTTCTCCTACTCTCACAGTCATCTTTAATAATATTTACAGGTACCATAATCACCGATGCTCCTGATATACCCTTCATGAAAATATGGGGCAATGTTAGCATGAAATGTGAATTTCAGGTGTTTGTGCTGGAAAAGTCATATATAGCACAAACAGGAAGTGTTGAGATACACTCTAACCCATCAAGACCCTATTGCTAGCTAATGGAGCAGAAGGCTCCTCCAGAGATGATGGAGGCAGCCAGCTAAAAGTGACAGGGTGGTAGGTCCAAGCATTTGATTGGCATGTCCAAGCACACTCGGAAACCTATCAGTGGCCACCTTGGTGGAGGGGGATGGAGTTAAGCTCAGAGGCTGTTGCACATCTGGAAACAACTTGCATAACTATGTGTTTGAAACCCCCTTATACATGACAGGAGTCGGGGCATTATAATGTCCCAATAAGATCACAACCCCAAAAGAGAAATTTGAGAGGTTTCAGTGTCATGCTAAGCATGAATCTCTATGCAGCTTGGGTGGAGAGACTCTTCTTCTCTGCTGTCATTTGGGGAAAAGGATGTGGATTAATTTCTGTTTAACTGGCTAAGCCTCAGAAAAACTCAGACAGCAACAAGAAATCTTGATGCTATCCAACAGTCTGTCTTCAAAATACAGTACATCATCAGAAGATATTCTAGATATCTAGAAAATTTGGGAGGCACTTCAAAGTGCCAAGATTGTCAAATCCGGAAAGAGCCATCCCACCTCTCTCTAAGCTTAGGGAAAGGCAGCAGGACTCTGATGCTGTAGTCTTGCCTAAGCAAAAGATGTACCTGCCATTGGATCCTTGGATGGAGAGAGACAGCAGAGAGACAGTAGTTCCTTCTTCAGTGGCAAAAAGGGTCACATTTTAGCTAAAGTGAATAGTATGAGAACTATAAGGTAGTACCATGTAGGGATTTTCACTGATTTTCCAGTGGTGGTGGTGGTGTTAACTTCATTAATACTCTGCCTTTTCCCCAACAGTGGGACTCAAGGCAATTTATGAATAAAAATGAGGCCACTATAGTTACAAATATGCACAAAGTGAACATTAAAACAGAATTCAATTATTTACATATACATTATTTAAAATTAAAATAATTGAAAACATATACTTAATGATAATAAGTAGTTAAAAAATTTAACAATTTCACATACTGTTACCCTGATTTTTGGGGTCCCGTGGGGGACACGTCAATGTGCTCCAAATAATGGGGAATGGGAATTAGCCAGAGCACAAGCTATAGCAATGCAAGAGGCAGGGCAACTTAGCAAGGTCTTTTACCCAATGTTTACGGGGTCAGGCCAAGTCACAAACCAAGCAAAAGTAAATTATAATTGTTTTCTTTATTAAAAGACAGTCAACACGCATGTATACACTCATTCACACAGACCTAAGAAGATAAAGGTATGAGATTCGATAGAGGATTCTGAGAGGGATTTTTCAGGGGAAATACTACACCTGATTCTGTCGTCCGGGTCAGTTGGAGTGTAGATTCTCAGCACGTGAAAGCTGAGAGGAAGGCTTGGCAAACAGAGAGGCAGCAAGGCAGGATGGAAACCAGGAACGATCTGAAGAAGCACTCAAAATCAGGGGTTCTTATAGGGGAAAATGTGCCTGTAGGGTAGTCCGTCCCCGGGGAAAACAATGGGTTTCAGGTTGGAGACAAAGCTTCCGAAAGGTCAGTACTTAGAATGACTGGATTTTGACGGACTTGTCAATAGTGCAGACAGTATGCAAATAGGGAGTGCTTGACAGTTGGCTATTCAGAAGTGCTAATCTTGTCAAGCTGACGGTTTGGGGCAGAGAATCTTTTGTATGCTGCATGCATACTTACTACAGTTTCAAAGTGTACTTGCCTGGAGGTCTCCTGAAGCTGCATGCTGGCAAATTACTGGCCTGCCTGGATTTATCTTGTATTTTTCAGCTGGTTCGACCGTGTCCGTGTGCGTGCTTGTCCGGGGGCCTCGCAAGCAGGTGGAGAGGAACAGTTTGGAATGGTCAATCTTTAGCTATCAAATTATATTTAGTAGACCTTGGGCCCAGACTATAAACTACAGTAACATACGATAACCATGATTTTTTGCTATAGGACCCAGGCAAACATTCCTTGCCCAATATCCTATTGCAAGATCAGGGTTTTCCTTGTGGTAACGGCAGCACTGAATCAGTCTCATGCGCTGCTATTTTGTCCTTTTTATAGGGATCTAAGCAGGGATTTGATCTCCTCTATCTTCGCATTTATGCCAGGATATTCATCTTATTTTTATGCATCCTGTGTTTTAGCAGATCAAGACATATGGTGACAACTATGTCTTCAAAAGAAATTGTACATAGTTTTCTGAGTCCTGATTTTATATAGTTTTTAGAATGCTTTGCAATGTATATTATACGGACTTCATTTAACTATAATGGTTTATGAACACAATAAAACTATAACTTTTAACTTTAGTAGAACACTATATTTCTATTAGAATGGCTGATGAAAATAAAGGATGGATCTATCTATTATTGTTGCTCCAAATCTCACTTAACTTTGCATATTTATAGTCCACAACTGTGGCACAGCAGAGGTCAAGAGTGAAAAACCTTGACTTTTTCACCTACTGGCTTTATCAGTAAGGGTTCATAATCATGTCAGCCAATTGGAGAGCATGTTTAGACTCTCTACATTTATAGCCAACTTTAAAGTACATTTGCAAGAAGATTGTAAGAACTTCAGGAGCAAATCTATGTACTTAATGCAATCATGGTCTGATACTGAAATCTGAGGAACTGGAAATATTAAACCCAATAAAGGCAGAAGATAGCAAACAGCATTAATTCTAAAGATGGAGCAGTAGTGCAACCTTAAATTAAAGAGTAAAGGGAGCAAAATTCATTTTAGACTGCTGGAAGATCCCCAGAACTGTTTTTCATCAAATCATTTATTGCAAAGATATAGTGGCCTGTTCTTGTTATAGAGTGACGGGATATGCAACAAGACAGTGAGAAGCCAAGAAGGGATTTAAAAGCTAAACCTTGTTTTGCAGCATTTCTAAAGCCTGTAGCCAAAACACACAGTTTAAGTGATAATATCGGCGCTAAAACCAGTCTGCTTAAACCATTACATAAATCTTTCTCTTCTTTCTCACACCTGAATCCTTTTCCCTGCTCAACACAATTAAAAACAAAATAAATATTTCTCCTGACAGAAATGACTCAGATTTCCCTGGATGATACAGTTCACTCATTTCCAGGAAGGAAGCTAAAAACTATAGTTGTGTCTTGGAGAGAACACAAGACATCACAACAGGGCAACAGCTTCCAATTTTTTCAGGCAAATTCTTCCTTTGAGCTACTGACGTGCTGACAGGCTTTCACATCCAATAACACATTTTTAATCTGCACATTAGTTATCTCCCTAATCCTGCAAGACATTTATCTGACTTCAGAAACTGTGTAAATACAAGACTGTGCATGAGGACAATCTACAAATATGCATGCTAGTACATAACCCTTCTTTTAAAAAGTTTGTCATAGCATCCAGAATATTTCCAGTGCATTTGGTGAGTTATTCAGGATGACACATTTGCCAAGAGCAAGGAGTTTTAAAAAAATAGCCAGTTATTGACATTGCCCTTCATTAAAATGAGCCTTTGCAAGATGGAAGACCCAGGGTGCTTCCAGACAGAAGACTCCTACCACTTGCCATTAAAAGCCACTGTACAACAGGGAAATAAATAATTCTCACAAATTTCTTCATCCTTGAAGAGAAAGGGTGCTTTGGCAGGTTGAAACATCCTGTAGAAAAAAAAATTAATCACCATGATATTCGTTTTTGCCCTTGCGCTCTTCTTTTGATTAGCAGCTATATCAAAATATTGTGCAAAAAAAGGATTTTGCATTAAAAAATTATTTTTGCACAGAAATATTGTATTTTATGCAAAAAACACATTTTTTCAAAAAAAAAGTTCCAGAAAACCAAAATAACAATTGCCATTCTCACCTGTGAAAATTAAATAAGTAAACATTTACAAGCCTATTGTTCAGTTATTCTGCCTTTTTCCCTCAACAGATTTTTTTTCTAGAAAGGAAAGGAAAGATGTTTTTAGTGAAACACTAGAAAAGCACATGTGAGGGCTGTCAACTGACGACAATGGTATATAGACCTTGTATAATCTCAAAAGCTCAGAAAAAAATGGGGGGGGGGCTTCAGCAGGCAGACTGCTCCAAACAGCATGTCCATGAAAGACCTGGGAGTTCTAAGCCAAAAAGTGCCTTCTCTAACCTCTGTATGAAATATTATGATCTAGTGCAACTGCATAGTGAAAAAAAATGTTGGAAGCATTTTCACTTAATGTTAGGAGGTCAAAAGAGCGTAACTACTCTAAAGACACCAGATCCTGTTTGATCATGGAAGCTAAGAAGGGTTAGCCCTGTTTACTATTTGGATGAGGGACCACTAATAAATACTAGGTGCTGTTGGCTATATTTCAGAGGAATGAACTGGCAAGACCACATCTGAGTATTCTTTGTCTAATAAAACACTATGAAATTCATGGGGTTGCTGTAAATCCACCAATGACTGGAAGGCACATACACACAACAAGATCAAGGAAGAAAACAGATGATTCACACTCCTTTTGTTGAGGTGCCCATCTCTGACACAACTCACATTTCTTCATTACAGATTCTGAATACTGATTAGAACATTACAGCATGTAATCTTCTGAGAAGCCAGCAATTAATGCTGAAGAAAACATGTCAACAGTTTTATCTTTGTGATCCCAGTAATTTAGTACTGATCTGAGATGAACAACTAGAAACAAGCATCAGCTATATACTATCAGTTTATTTATATGCCACTTTTCCATAGTGAAATAATGTTCAAAGCTGTGTATTACAACATCAGAAGAATTTACATGATCAAATTATATATGAGGTCTCATTTCCAGATAATTCAATTGATGAAGACTGCATGTGCACAGCAGCTAGAAATTCTGATTAATCGATAAAGAAACAAAGGCTTTATAACAGAACACCATTGAAGATTTAAAAAAATCTCTAATGCTAACCTAATACAGAACTAAGCTTTTCTCATTTTTGGAAGAATAGCAGTTACAAGAAGTGAGAGAATGAGGGAGCAAAAACAGAAGATGTGGAAAAGATTTCAAAGTATTTAAATCTCAGAGACGTTAAGATAGGTGGTTAAGAGATGAGGAGACATTGGATAACTGAAGACCATTTAATCGTATCATTGCTGCTCTTTCTAAAACATTTTTAACTCTTTAAGTGTAGAGGATTGTTGAATTTCCAATATCAATAGCATTTACAAGTCCATACCCTATAACTGTCCCAATTTGGCAGGGACAATCCTTTGTCATCCCACTTTCTCAGTTGTGTTGAAAATGTCTCAGTTTGTCTCATCTCCTCCCACTTTGCTCCTTTTTTCCTCAGCTTACTTCAGTTATTGCAAACTGAATTCAAAATACTATATCATCATCATCATCATCATCTTTATTTGTATCGCATTTTTTGTCCAACATTGAGCCTCAAAGTGGCTCATATATTAGAACAATACAATTTAAAAACATCTAAATAGTGCATAAAAAACAGGATTAAGCTATAAAAGAATTAAAATAGCTAAAAATTGATTAAAAGAAGCAATTAAAATTAAAACAGTACAGCATCCCAAGCCCATTCTTTAAAAATTTTCTGCATTCATATGCCTGCCTGAATAAAAAGGTCCTTGTCTCCCACCAGAAGGATAACAAGGAGGGGACCATTCTGGCCTCTCTGGGGCAGGCCTAGGGACAGCCACTGAGAAGGCCTTCTCTTGCATCCCCACCAATCATGCTTGCAATAGTGGTGGCACTGAGGAAAGGGCCTCTCCTGGTGATCTCAGAGCCTGGGCCAGTTCATACAGGGAAATATAGTCTGTCAAGTAGCCTGGTGCTGAGCCACATAGGACTTTATAGGTCATAACCGGCACTTGGACCCAGAAAGAAACCAGCACCAGTGGAGTTGTTTCAACAGGGATGTGGTGTATGGTCTCTATAACCTGTCCAGTTAACAGTCTGGCTGCAGCTCGCTGAACCAGCTGAAGTTTCCAAACACCCTTCAAAGGCACGTACAGCATGTTACAATGGTCCAAATGGGGTGTAACTAAGGTATGTACCATCATGGCCAGAACTGACTTTCAGGGAATAGGGGCAGTTGGCGCACAAGCTTTAAATGTGCGAAAGCACTTCTGGCCACCTCAGCAACCTGGGTTTCCAAGTTCAAAGCTGGGTCCAGGAGCACATCCAAACTGTGGGCCTATGCCTTCAGGGGGAACTCCATCTAACATAGGCTGAAACCTATCACCTGATCTGCCTTCTGATTGACTTGGAGTACCTCTGTCTTGTCTGGATTAAGTTTCAATTTGTTTTCCCTCATCCAGTCCATTACTCATGACAGACACTGGCTTAGGACCAGAACAGTCTCCTTGGATTGGGGTGGAACAGAGTAGTAGAATTGACTATCATCTGCATACTGATGGCATCACACCCCAAAACTCCAGACCACCTCACCCATCAATTTCTTGTATATGTTAAGAAGCACGGGGACAAAACAGAACCCACACAGGGACCTCACAGGCGAATGGCCAGTAGTCAAACAGGTATCCCCTCCAAAGTATGACCTTCTGGGTTCATCCCTCCCACTGTAAAACAGTGCCTCCAAGTCCCATCTCAACAAGGAGGTCCAGAAGGATACCATGGTTGACAATACCGAAAGCCACTGAGACGTCCAGCAGAAACAAAGACATTTTGGATACACTTTCCCTGTCCAGTTCTGAGCATAGATCATCCACCAAGGTGACCAAAGGTGTCTTGGTCCCACAGCCAGGCCTGAAACAAGATCGAAATGGATATAGATTATCCATTTCATCCAGTAACCTCTGGAGTTGGCAGACCACCATAAACTCCAATACCTTGCCCAGAAATGGTAGGCTGTAGACTGCACTCAGTGAACCCAACATGAGGGAGGGGAAAGGAGGGGATGAGATCTTTCCCTTTCCAACAGGTACAGGCAAAACAAACTACTGCATCTCTCCTAGCGTGTGTTCTTCTTCATTAATAACTTTTGCCATTTTGATGACAGTCTGATGTTGTTTGGCCACATGTGTCCTGGTTTTCATCTATGAAATGCTGCAGGGTATGCTGGTCAGGATTTTAAAAGCCATAAAACCACTCATACTTCACACTAAAGCCCAATGAAAGAGAAACACCAGAAAAGAAAAATCCAAGTAGCAGCAAAAATAATGCATTTCATCCAAATAAAATATTTTTCCAAGCCATAAATCCTAAAGATGACTCCACCCTCATGGTCTCTAAGCGCCTTCAGCAGCAGTAGTGTGCTGTTGGAGCTATTTCAAGCACCTGTCTTCCCAAGTCAGGTGGAAATGGGCCAGACAGAGAAGGATCTTGCAGGATTCACAGCTAAATGCTGTCTCCAGCAGCTATGAACCGAGGCAGATGGTTTTTATTAGGCTCCCCCAGATCAGAATCTGAAGTTGGCCAGTATGATGTGTAGTCATGTATTTGGCCTTCCAGATGCTCAGTAAGCCTTGGGAGACGGTTGCAAAAACAGAAAGTTTATCAGGCATTGGGAAGGCCTTAGTATGTGGCTGATATAACAACATACCGTCTTGAGGCCTTCTACAGTCCCTGCCTTATCTAAAGACCCTGTTCTAAGAATAGTGTTTGTTTTAACACTGATGGGATTTTTACTGATGTTGGTTGGAAAGGTAGCAGAAAAATTCCGGAGAAGCTGTCATATTTAAGTCATGCATATGCCGAATGATGAGCTCTAGCATTCAGACCCTCTAATCACATGAAATCACTTCCTGTTATATCACATCCTGCTACTTTCCTTCCCTTCTTGCATTTTGAGATCTTTGTGCTTACACTATGATTCAGCATACAATCCACAGTTTGGTAACATACATAGCACTGTAAAAGAGTGGCAGAGTGCCTAGAAATTTGAGCCAGAGTGATTGTGTTTTGAAGTTTTGTTTCTTATACAAAACCCACACATATTGTTCTTGTTCCTGGCTTCTACTGTGCTGTGCTTATGACTCTGCAACCTTAACACAAACATAGCTCGTAATCTGGAAAAGTAATAGAGTAGTACAACAGAGACAGACAGGATCAGCCTAAGACATTTTTTTTCCTGCCTGCTCTTCCAAAATCAATGTGCACATTATTCTAGCCTGGTCAAGCTATCTGGGCAACAAAGGCATATAATCTCACAGAAGCCACTCTCCTTTCATGGCAATAAAAATGCCATTTAAATAAACAATTCATAGTTTTCTTTCTTTTCATGCAGAACTTAGAAAAGTTACTTTTTTGGACCATAACTTTCAGAACCCTTAAGCCATCACAGCCAGAGAACACACTCAGTGGTGTCATTCAAAATAATTAACCAGCTTCCATCCCTGGCTCTCCCCAATGGCTCTGGAGGATCCAGTCCTTCCCTCCCTCTGAGCCTTTCACCTCTCTGCCTCCTCTTCCAATCTCTGTCTCTTCCTTCTTTTCACTATCGGCTCCTCCTTTTTACCTCCCCAGCATCCATATCTTTTAACAATATTAACAACCAACTGTGGCAAATGGATACGAACCAGCTGAATGGCACCACTGAACATACTGGCTTGAAGATTCTGGGAATTTTATTCTAAATAAGTAGATGATTAACACTATACTTTCATGATTCTTCAGATCTGCTGCCTAAAACAGTTTCCTTGCACTGCCCAATGGTAGGGCCAACTCTAGAAATGAGCAAGAGTGAAGCGGTGGCACAGAGAGAGTAGCTGTACGAGAGGTTATGAAAGCAGTTCCCCCACCCCAAACAAAAGGGGAAATAGTACAGTTAATGGTTAGGCTTCTGTGAGAGAAATATAAGCAAAAAAAGAAAAAAAGACAGGACCCTTTTGTAGGTGACTGACTATAAAGACTGCAAACACTCTACTTGACCTCCAGTCTGAAACGTATTACAATGCAGCAGAAGAAAGGTAAATCTGCAAATGTACATTTACTACATTAAAACAGTGAAACAAGAAGATCAAGTATAACATCTCATGCAGAAACTATAACTGCCTGACAAAAATGGTTAACAAATACACTGAACAATAATTCACCATTAGCCTGCTGTAAGAAGAAATCAATATGATGCATTAATATGAACAGGAACTCACTTCAATTTCTGGTAGATAGTTAAATAGGAAGTTATATTTCCTACTTACATTCTTAGTTAGTTAATTTTAACCTTCATTAAAGCTCAGCAGAAATCAGATTTGGTATATTTACAAAATCCTGTAAAGCATTATTTAACACTGAAGAATAGAGGAAATAGCATATGCACATATTTAATTAACAAGCAATTATAGTCACCCAAATATAGTCAGCTGACAAAGTGTTAAAGTGTGTTACTTTTGCAACAAAATTACTGGAAAATAAAAATTAGCCCTCATTTACCAGGCTTTAAAAAACAAAACACAAAACTTTAACTAATGGAGGTGTGTGGTATTTTCTGACTCTTCTTCCCTCCCATGACAATTCCAACATATTGAGAATTAGAGTCAGTGTCAGGGTTGTGATTAAGGTTAGCATCTAAATACACATCTATTTTGATGACTTCATAACATAACCAGGCTCTACAATTAGAAAATAAGCATAAAATGAATAGGTACAAATTAGTACAGAGAGCTTCCAACATCTGTGCATACGCTGACAAAACATTTATCATATTTAGCAGGCTCTACTACGCTTCTAACAAAATGACACTTCTTATGTTTCCTGGCTCCAATGGGAATGACAACGTATTCTCAAATGGAGTGAACCTATGGATAACTAAGCATGACACTTCTGTTCCACTGCAACATGGTTCAACAAAAATATATCCTAATGAAACAAAAAAAATGGCAAAGGGCCATTTCTTTTTCTTTTCTTTACTCCCCCCCTTTTTTTTGGCCCCATTTTGTGTGAAAACAAAGATACATGGTACTATTGAGGCTGCAATGATACAGAATGCCTGCATTATAGGTGTATTTTTGTATGGATTATACAGTTACACATTATTTTGGGGGGACTAACGTGTCCCATCAAATGCATGAGGGTTAGTAATAGTTGGTTGTAAAATGTTCCTGATGAAGATTTTCAATAGCTTGAGTCTAATCAAAAACACAGCTTCTATACATAAAAATTGTCTCCCCTTTTCCATATATTGTTATCTGTTTGCTCTTTATGATATACCTCCCTAATGAAAAGCTACATGCAATGAAGCATCTCTATGACTGTAGTGCTTCCATATGATGTAGAGACCACACATACAGAAGCCTCTAGATGACTGTAGTGTTTCCATGTGGTTCTAGAAGCCAGACTATAGTCATGGTTGTTCATTCAGACAGCTGCTTTTTTAAAATCACAAACAAGTCACTAGATTCAGTCACTATAGAGTGAAATGAATAAGTGTTTCCTAAACACAAGACTTTTTTTCAGTAGTAACTTATGACTGGATGACTCTTAGGATCCCTTCCACGCCTGTGATTCACTTATTCTAACCTTTTCCAAACAGCAGCATGCTAGTCCACTTACTGTGGTTGTTACATTTTTCTCTTGTCATGCAACTTTTATTCTGGAGGAAAATAAATTATAAAATCTTACATTCCATTTGTTCTACAGTAATCATCTTTAAGATAAAAAGGAGGAAGGGAGGGAAGAAAAAGGCAAGTGGCAGTACCTTTACGACTGACTGGTTTTTGTTCTAGCATGAGCTTTTGTGGATATAAAGACACTTCATCAGATGTAGTACAGAGTGATACAACTGCACATTCCTCTTTATCACTCTGTACTACATCTGAAGGACTGTGCTTATACCAATGAAAGCTCATGTTACAATAAAAACCAGTTAGCTTTAACAGTACTGCCAGATTCCGTTTTTCCCCACTCTCCCTTCCTCCATATTATGCTGCAAAAGTCTAACACAGCTACTTCTTTGAAATCTCTGATGAATAACAATTGGCCTCTTCTTACATGCACTAAGAAATTCAATATAACCAAGTAATTCTCCAGATTTTTTTTTAAAAAAACCACAGTTCTCATATGGTATGCAGAATACTGGCAGATTTAAGTTGAAGACAGATCTACCAAGATATTTTTTTCTCCAGTCCTTTGCCAGGCTACATTTCAACTGTGGGGATGCTCCCCACATTTGATGAAGCAATAATGTTCTGCAGTAATAAGAATTGTTCAAGAACTGCTTTATTAGTGCTGATCTGCCTGCGTTTAGGCAACAGCTGTACAAGACTGCAGCACTTATTTTGCTACAAGGATACGGATCCAATTTTGCTCGCTTGGCTGCCTGTTCCAAAGTTCCTTCTGCACTTTGGACTGACTGCTCAACAGGAACAAAAGTGATTATGTTATTACAATGCCTTCAACATGGCTGTATCAAAGTAGCTGGTATGCATCTCACAGTGGTGGATTCTGGCTGGGCAGCCTTCAGAAAAACATGCCAGTCATGCTTGTTTCTGCAAAGGTGCCAGTGAAAACTCCAAAAGCTTTTCACACAGTCAAGCAACGCATGTTTATAAACACTTTTCTTCTTTTACTTGACAATTTTACTAGTACCCATATAGAGACTTCAGAATTTATAACCCAAGTGCAGTCTGGATAATAGGAAGAAAACAGCTTCATGTGGAGTAAGGCAAAGGAGAAATTAGCTGTTTATCTCCAGTCTCTTATACTGGACCAAGGGAGGAATTCATAACCTTCCAGATTTTACTGGGATGCAACTCCCACAATCCTTCAACATCGGCTATTCTTACTAGAGCTGATGGGAGCTACAGTGGTATTACATCTGAAAGGCAATATGTTGGCAACCCTGCACTAAATCTATGGCAAGGCATGATGGAATGGGATCGATTTCCTGCAAACGAAAAACAGAATCAGGCAAAAGGTTTACCAAGTGGTAAGACTCTGTACAAGCAGACAACTAAGAAGAGGGGGTCGTTTCGTACTTTCGGTTAAGTCTATCAGAAGCCCAAAGCACTCCTGTAGTGGCTAGGACTTGGCTCAATATGACCGAGAACAGCCTTCCCCAACCTGGTGCCCACCTGCTCCCATATGCTAGAATTAAATTCTCATAATAGTGGCTAGACAATATGGGATGTGTAGTCATACATATCTGGAGGGCACCAAGCAGCCATCTCCTATGAACACCAAGGATATCTTTGTATCCTATATGGCTGAAGATGATATAAACAATAGTTCAATATATCTGAGGGCCAACAGACTGAACATGGATCATGTAAGTGCTTCCACAAACACATCAGAACTTGTACAACTTTTCCAACCAAAGCACCTCACAACACATCAAATGTCATTCCAGGTTGCCCTTCTGGAAATGAATTTGGGGGTAGCACAAAGACCTGAGACTCCCTGTTTCAGTCTACCATCTACCTTCTCTTATAAGTAGCATGTTGGTAACTATACAAAACTATATTCTGAGAAAAATGCTTACAGGGAAAGTATTTGTTTACCTCCTCTAAAGCAATACCTTTCTTAAAAAAGCAACCTTATTTACACAAATATTAGCTTTTTTTTCCCATATTGTACCTTAATTATAATACAAGTCAGTGCAAACCATACCTAACAGGGTTAAAACAAACAGTGACAGATCATCCAGGGTAGTAATGTAATAAAGAGGTAGTTAGCAAGCCACAGTTCCTGTACTGCAGCATTCTTTTACTGGTTCTAGAGAATGGATGTCTCCTTTTGTTTATGTAATAACAATTTTTGAATAAATAGACTTCATCTGTTAGGAATCAAGGCAGAGACATTTTATTTTCACAATTTTCATTTTGTTTGAAGGCTCAAAGTTTTCATCAGGGGTTGACAAGCCTTATTCATAAACTGAACTGAATCTACCAAGAAAACAAAAGCGTTTTTAAAAGAGAGAGACTGAATTGCAGAAAGAACTATTAAGGCTTTGTGGTATTCCTGCTATAAATGAATTTTGTGATTTTTCACATGGCACTGTTAACCTAAAACAATGGCAGTTTAAAATCTTCTATTTCATTTCTGAAGGCTAATTCATGTTCCAGAAATGCAGGCATGGAAAGAAATGATGTCACTCAGCATTTTTAATTTATTTTACTTATATCCCATATTTCCCCCATGACAGTTCCTGAAGTAGATTCCAGTACAGAACCCAACTCATGTGGTTCATGGGTTTCTGGTTCAAATGTTTCTTCAAGATGATCGCTCATTAATTTCTGATGGCCGAAATATGTTTCTTTAATGCACGTTACTGACTGGTGGCTACCAGCTATGACACACCTCTGCATACCCAGTTGGGAACTACACAGAAAACAATTTGCAGCTGGCATACAGCCAGCTAAGGAGGGGGGAAGGTTGTTTTGTAACCAGCTGGTAGAAGGAGCCTGAGGGAATCAACACACATGCTGTTTTAATTTCAGGTTATTGATGTTACTTTGCTGATTAATCAACAAGATGGACAGTTGCCTTCTCTCCCATACTCAGCTTGTACACTCGTTAATGAACCAATCTATCTCTCTATCTCTCTCTCACACACACACACACACACACAAATACACAGTACATCTCTACCAATATGACTCCACAAGGAAACAGAACATGTTGCACAGCAGTGGGCAGCCAGCAGCCTTCCAGCTACATACAACTGTCACCCTTATGTCAAAAGCCCTCAGCAAACTAGCAATTCAGACTTCTGGTGAGAAGATGTGGTCCATGCCTCAGAAGTCCACTGGATGGAAAGAAAAGAAGGGGGAGAGCAAGAGAGAGAGAGAGATGCTTCTTGAAGGAATGGAAGAAAGAGAGAAAGAAAAAAAGCAACCTACCTGCTTTTGGCTCTGGCCCCATGCCCCACTGGTTCAGGTATCACCGCTGCTGGCATGCATTCTATGACAGATAGAATACTTCCAAACAACTTCCAAATCTTAAACAGCTACTCACTTACAATAGGATAGATAACATAGATGGCAATAAGTGGTCAAAACCCTTGCCATGAACCCAGACGTCAGCTCTGACTCCACATCTACTCTGGGAGCAATACTACAGGAATTAATAACATCACCCATCAGAGGTGCATTTACTTGCTCTTCCTCCAATATGATTATATGCCATCCTATGCCAGCAATGCCCCTCTACTCTCTACATTGGACAAACAAGACAGTCTCTACACAAGAGGATTAATGAGCACAAATCTAATATTAGGAATGGCAACACCCAAAAAACAGTTGCAGAACATTTCAACTTTCCTGGAGGTACAGTACGGGATTTACAGGTTGTAATCCTTGAAAAAGGAAATTACAAAGGATCACTAGAAAGACAAACGATTGCACTGAATTATATTCACAAATTTCAATCCATTATGAACAAAGACAATGGCTTCACAACACACTACAAATATTAATACAAGAGTCCTGACTACACTTCATACAACAAAAGGGAGTTTTGAACCCAGGGAAGCAGGTTTGTGGCCAGATTTGTTGCTTTCATCTATCAGCACTAACAGACCACTGTAAAGATCAGAAGCACCTGTACAACCTCATCTAGCTTTTTGAAAATTTAGTGCACAGGACGTGATTTTTTTTCTTTCCTGGATCTTTTTACTTTCTATCCCACTCCCATAACTGTATAAATCTGTTTTATACCTGAGACCTTAAAAATACTCTGTTATCCTGTTTACTGGGGTCCTGCGAGGGACACCTAAATGCGCTCACAATTAAACAAGTTGAGGCAGGGCAACGCAGCAGAATCTTTTCTCCAATGTCTATGGGGTCAGGCCAAGCCAAGGAGCACACCAAGTAATAAGAATAAATGAGATTTTTATTAAATACAGACAAACAGTGTATGCAACACACGCACTCAGATAACTATAGAAAACAAAGGTTGGAGTGGGAGAGAGGGAATTTTAGAGGGATTGTTGAATTGGGTGATACGACACCTGTCCTGAAGCCCGGACAGATCTCTGCGAAGGTCCGAAGTTGCACAGTCTCAGCCACTGGAACTGAGGGGAAGGCTTGCCAAGCAATGCAGCAGCAAGGCGGGATGGAACTCAGGAGCGATCCGAGGAAGGTCTCAGAATCAGGGGTTTTTATAGGGAGAAATGTGACTGCAGGCTATTCCGTACTTGAGGAAAACAACAGGTTTCGGGCGTGAGACAAAGCCTCGGAAAGGTCAAAATTTAACATGATTGAGTTAAGTCCGAATTGACAAAGAAGTAGACAGTATGCAAACGCAGAGTGCTTGGCAGATGAGGATTCTCATAATCAAGCCTCCTGCTCGGGGCAGGGAGTTCTTTGTGAGTAGCATGCATACATAATAGCGTGCTTGCAGGGAGGTCTCCTAAAGCGGCGATCTGGCTATTGTGTTGGAATATTGCAGCACTTAAGGGCCGAGCTTGACTGTGGGCTTGTTCAGTGACCCTCGCAAACACGTGGAGGAGGGTGGTGGAAGAGAGCCAAATTATTGATATCAAAATGATATCTATGTCACCTCAAGCCCGGGCTAGAAAATGCAGTAACAACTCAGTACTGCACCATGTGGTATTAATCCATTTCTTTGGGTTAGAAGTAGGTTTACATCCACAAAAGCCCAGGCTAAAATAAAAAAAAAACTGTCAGTCTAAAAGGTGCTGCCACATTTTTTCCCTTCCTTTCCTGTTCTCCTTTTTATGCTTTAAGGAAAATGATCTCTTGACAGAATTTTAAAGGAAGTTCTACACTGGTTGGTGGCTTCCATGTCAGGGCATGGTGTGTCCTCTGAGTGTATTCCAAACTATAATAAAAGAGATATCCAAGGTGCTGAAGCATTTTTGGATATCTCCTTTAAAGTTTGGAATAAAATTCAAAACAAATTTGCCACCACCGCTGAAATGGAAGCCACTGTCCATCCCCAATTATGTCTCCTACACCCAGCGTTTGTATGACATGTTACAAATAGCATACCCATCTGTAATGAGTTCCTCTCTTTTCTATAACATTTCTGGATTTTATTCAACTCTGAGTTTAATTCAAAGTAAAATAATGAGTGGGAACAAAGTTGCTTTACTGGTATAAGTAACGCTTGCTAAGGAAACTGGATAAAGACTCTTTGGTGACCGCTCCCATTTTGTGGAATTCCCTCCCATGGGCAGCTCAGACAGTCCTCTTTTTGCCAGAAGGCAAAGATCTTTTCATTCAGATAAGCCTTTGGCTCATAATTCATGTGGTAGAAGGGACTTTTAATAAGGCTAGGGTTATTGCTGTTATTGTTATTGCTGTTATTGTTGTTATATTTTCAATGTGTGTTTAACTGTTTTCAATAGATTCGTTTTTATTTTTTAAAACTTTTCTATTAAGAGTTATATAATAGATGTAAGCTCATTGGGTTCTCCTGCTCAAAGCAAAGTGTGAGATAATAAATAAATAAATAAATAAAGTTTTTACATTACCTTTACAAGTTCCTTTTAAAGAGAACATATAGAGGGGGTTTTGACACAGTTCTTACATTTTATGCCATTCTTTTACCAGTTTTTTTAAAAGCTTTTGACTTTTTTCAAAAAAATGTAACAGAAAATTAATGAGCATCACAGCCAGTTACTTTACAAGCACACAGTAACGAATAATGACAATGAATACCTTCTCAACCACTGTGACCAGTAACAGAAACAAATCAATTTTAAGAGATAACTTGCCAAACTCTGCCCACTAATTCTGTACTGACTGCCTCTTACTGAATGTCTTACTGCTCATTCACCCAAAACAGTAAGAACTTGGCAGAAAATAGGCACAGTCTGAGTAAGAAAGAAAGAGAATTCTTTCCTTACCATCTTCTGAAGTACTTCCAATGATCTTCCAAGCAGGTGGCATTTCTTCATAAGCCATAGCAAGCATAACAACATGATCCATTGACTGAAAATCTTCTGACGATAAACCAAACCTACTGAGAAGCATTTTATGGCTGGAAGATGTGAGGCAATCCACATGGCTCACCAGAAAGCATGCTATCTCACAAGCTGTGTCCTGCTTGTAAGTTACGGATGAGAAAC
This sequence comes from Ctenosaura bakeri, assembly GCA_948474755.1. Classification (NCBI taxonomy): domain Eukaryota; kingdom Metazoa; phylum Chordata; class Lepidosauria; order Squamata; family Iguanidae; genus Ctenosaura; species Ctenosaura bakeri. The sequence goes on along the minus strand of CAOLHI010000238.1, from coordinate 16,788 downwards.
CCAGGGTCACAGGTGGACCTTCCTTTGGGTACATGACCACTGAGACAGAAACCTCTTCTTGTTCTCTGTGAGCTGAAAAGGTACAAAAATAGCAGTTACACCAAGGTGGGGAACCTTACAGTCCAAAAGCTGCATACAAGCTCCATCCCTCCAATCTGTTTTAGCAGCCCTTAGAGAATCTCTATTGCAGTTGAATTTAAACAGCAAAAGCACTTTAAACTTATTTAGATTGCTAAAACAAGATATGGATACAACCACTTTGTTTTAAGGAAGAATCACACTTCTGAAAGGCACTAGGAAGTGAAATTCTTCCTCAAAATAAGGTATACATCCCTGCATTGTTGTAAGTGAAAGAAAGGGTGGGGTTTTGTTCTTTTCCAAAGATGGAAACAGACTTCTGATGACTTCTGCTACCAAATTCTGGCAGTACATAACAGTGAGGTGGGATTGTGGTATATATGTGAGGGCAATGTACTGCATGCTTGCATGGTGGCCTTTAAAATAATGCTTGGACCCTAAATAAATAGTATGTTGCTTGAAGCATCCCTTCTGACATTTGCCCTTGCAGAGTCTTCCATTGTGATATCTAATAAAATATCTGAGATCAGTTGACCACCTCTAGCAAAAGTAAATATACTGGATGTAGGAAAGCAACAAGACAATGAGTGCTGACTACAAACCTCACCTGGAATAATAGATTCAAGGATGTTATCAGTAACATGTTTAGCAAAAGCCACATGTCTCTGGATGGAGCCATGGTAAACAAAGTAAAATTCAGCATCCTCTGGGAGAATTTTGTCCAGTTTTCCATATACAGTAACTTGCCCCTGGGGAAAAAAAGTAACTTTGTTGAACTATATCATACAGTTACAATTAGGTTTTCTTTTGACGTTATATTACAACAAATAATTTCAGGTACAGGGCTCTAACAACATCACATTAACAAGCAAAAAGCACATTGTGCAGCTATCTCTTCCTCCTCAATTAATTTTCTGTGGAAAGGAAAAGAAATGGAAGAAATAGGAAAGCACAGGACTGTTACAAGTAGAAGAAAATGTCATGCAGAAAGCCTCCCTTTGTACTAACTTTCTGCTAATGATACACAATAAAAGCACTGTCTGAAAACATCTGAAGAAGTAACATGTAAAAGGTGACAACACATATTAAGCATGATCCAGACAATCTCACTGGTTTCAATGGAAAGGTAAACACATGCTTAAGCCATTCCTACTGAAATTGATGGAGACCAAAACAGTTTAACTTGAGCTGTGCCCATAAGGTATGAACTACCACACCTGGATTTTAATCAGTTCTTGTCATTCCACTTAAAGAAGAACATTAAAATGTTAGCTACATACAAATCTGTGAAAATCATGAATCAATTCATTTAGCATAACCAGTTATAATTCATATATATTTTAATATACAAATATATTAGATTTATTCCAAATTATTTCATTGCATTCTAAACTTTACATTGGAAAGATAACGTCACTTTGCTACTTCTATATGAATACTTTGGAATTTATGCTAGTTCTCACAGATACCAACCTACATGATTTCTAAGCAACCAAAGCTGTCCAGCCAAGACAAGCCCTCTGTATAACATTAAAAAGATTTTTTTAAAAAAACAAAGGAAGGAGGAAGTCACTAGAAAACAATACCAAAACATCTGACAGATATTAGAGAGGAAATTTAGAAGAAGCTTTTTCCTTAAGCAAAGAAGACTTGCTTCACTAAAATTCCTGGTTGGTACAATTACTTGTAATAAACTTTGAACAGAATTGTCCTGATCTAACAGAAGCAGCTGAATGCAGAAAACAAATTGCGTAAAGATTTGACAAGGCTTTCACTGTTGTTGTTGTTTTTTTAACACATCCTTCTTCATTTCAGATCAATTCAACTAGGTCAGTACTTTCCACTGTGGAGGTTCTTGGATCAGTGCTCATTCACAGAGAGTTTACAGGAAAGAAAGAACAGTTGTAACCACTGGGTACAGATTTGGTATCAGCCCCAACACATTAGAGAAAAACAATCACTGGTCCCTCATATCAGACACCCTGAGAAGAATTGCTCCAGGTCTGAAAAGGGAACCTCCCAACCCATTGTCAGACAATCTATCAGATGAAGTCATGACGCGGTAGCAACAGCACCACAACTAGCATAGGTACTTATATATGTACATACATACATATACATATTCTCTCTTTCTCAGAACAAATCATGATGCCACAATGTCAGAATGGCGGTATTCTTCGGAAGGAGACAGAAAGAAACTCGTGTCTTAAGCTAATGGTGATGATCTTAAATTAATGATAACAATTTTAAGTTAAGATGATCTCTTTTCTCCTTCTTCCTTACACTATATGCACATACCTCAGCTCCATTCATTCATTTACACATGTGACTGGATGGATGGATGGATATGGATGGGAACTGGAAAGGATTCACTCACTCTCTCTCTCACTCACTCAGACATACATGTTACTTCTGGTATGGCACCCCAGGTGAGGACCCCCAGATATCATTTTGATATCATCTAATTCGGCCCTAGCTGGACTGGCTTGCAGTTACCACACTCCATGTGTTTGCGAGGTCCTCCAGACAAGCACGGACATGAGTGCGGACACTAATGGTTTTACATTCCAGACCCTATTGAGGCCAGCAGCCTAATCTCCGCTCCCAGCTTCAGGGGACTTCCCGCCGCAAACTCCACAATAGCCGCGCGGCTCTCAGCCGAGCTACTCTTTTATGTTGGGTCATCCACATCCCAGCCACGCTATTGTCTTCAAACGCAAATTCAATCATGCTAAACTTGACCTTTCCACATCCTTTGTCCAGCGCCAAAACTCCTTTTGTTCTCACTTGGCTCGCCATTGCCGGCAGGCACAAACTCCCCTATATAAACCCCTCACTTTCAACCGGTCTTCGGATCACTTTGGGCTGCCATCCTGCCTTGCTGCCAGTTGTCTAAGGGACTCCCCTCAGCGTCCCCACTGAGCTTTCTTCCCCGGATCCCCTCTTCTCTCCAGGACTACAAGACAGGTCGTATTGCCTTTCCCGAACAAACCTCCGTTTCTCATTCCAAGTTAGTCAGTTTATGTCTTGTCTTTCGTGTTTTTGTCTTTAATAAAGAATTGTCTGTTATTTGGAAAACCTTGTCTAGCTGCTCTCTGACCCGCCGCTGTATACATTGGGTTTAAAGATCCTTGCAAAGTTACCCTGCCTCTCACTAGCCAAAACAGTGTTTCAGCAAATTTTCCAAATTTGGTATTTTAATTGGCAATTTGGGCGCCCCTCCCGGGACCTCCCAAAACACAGGGTAACACACAGACACAGAGAGAGAGAGCAAGAGAGAGAGAGAGAGAAAACTCTTTTGACACACTTCGGAAAGACAGTTCCAATTGGATCCATGCTTTGAAGTGTTCAGCTTTCCCTGAAAGCATTGTGGAGTTCTCCCAAGCCCCCAGCACCCCACTTCTGTCCTAGATTTTATTATTCAACCTTATATGAATTAAGCCATAATAGGACTCTCATGAGTCACATTTCCTTCTCGTATCTATTTGCTGAGGCAAAATACTAGATTGCATCCCCATCTTTAAAAGATAACAGCAAACACAGTGTGCAAACTGAACCCACTGACATTGCTTATAGATTGACATCAAGGTATATAGTCCTCTCTTTGTACATTCAAAATCTATAGCAGGATTCCTTTATAGGGGTCCAACCAAAATGTCACAAAAAGCCCAAAGAAATCCAAAAAACCCAAAGAAATTCTTCAGACCAGGCTAGATGGAGAGCAAAGTTACAGAGGGAGAAAGAAAAAGCTGGCATAATATTAAAACCATGGAGTCTGAATTATAACAATATTAAGATAAGTGCTACAGGGGTTCTGCAAACTTAATTATATTAGTCTCTGCTAAGTGCTCAGATCTTGCTGATGACTACTGGGCAAAGAAACAATCATGAATGAACCCCCTTTCTGATAAAATCTGGCAGGTATTCAGATCCATTTCCTGTACTAATGGGAACATATCTTATTATATTATACACGTTATTAATAGCAACTCTGCTCAATTTATACATTTCTCAGCTTAGGCTAAAGTCAAGCCCAGTCTCCTCCATATTATCTCCTGAAAATATTTTAGTTAAAATGCAATACCATCATTGCATTAAGAGGTTCTCTGTTCTCTGCAACACAGTGAAACTGAGTTTTGAATGGAGGGAAATTTAGAAACTGTCACAACATACATCTTCAATTAAAATTACTGAATCTAGCAAGAGACTGCAATGCATAGTTTGGGCCCGAGCAGATGGAATATTATCAATAAAGATGGAGTGAAAGAATCAGATTCTATCACAATCTATGTGATCTATCACAATCTATCACAATTCTACAATTTTAGGATGCAGGTGAACTAAATAATCAATCAAATTAAACACAGGAAATGCTGACTGACAAAAATCGTACAAAGTGAGTCAACCAGCAGCAGACGGCTATGACTCCCATTTTAAGCCTTTCTCAAAGTTTCACCCAGGCTATATTGGCCAGGATTAGTTTCCATCAAAGGAACTGAGAAAAGAAAATGTGAATTTGCTGGTATGTATAATCTGCTGATGCTACTTTCTTTCTCTCCCTCTCTCTCTCTCTGCTTTTCTATCCCAAGTTCACTACTTTTTGCACCTCAAACTGCCTATAATACAAGCTCAGAAGTAATAACATTACTTTACATTACATAATATGTGGGTATCATGAAGCCCTCCAGTTGTTGTTGAACTGCAATGTTCAACATTCCTCACCATTGTCTATGTTGCTCATGGCATTCATAGTTCAACAATGTCTGGAAGAGCATACAACTCCCCCACTATCTTAGAAGTTGCTTTTCTGGGTACCAATGTTGGTAGCATTGTTACTTTTGGAGCATAACAGTAACTGGGTTTTTTTCATTGTGTGCCCTCAAGTCACTTCTGACTTATCATGACCCTGAGGTAAACCTATCACAGGGGTTTCTGGGCAAAATATGTTCAGAGGGTTTTGCCTTTTCCTTCCTCTGAGGCTGAGACAGTGTGACTCATCTAAGGTTCACCAAGTGGATTTTCATGGCTGAACAGGAATTCAGACCCTGATCTACACAGTTATAGACCAACACTCAAACCACTACACCACACTGGCTCTCATGGTAACATTGATTTATTATTTTAGTGAGAAACAATGACAATGAAATACTTTCCAAAAGTAATTAGGAACTTTAGAAATCTAAAGCTCTAACGTCTATACTTTTGACCAGGGGTATAGGCATGGGGGAGGGGCAAAATGATAGCATTGCCCCAAAATAAGACTTCTGTCCCCCATTTTGTTTTGTGCCCCACCTTACCACATTATATCTGAGGTGGTTATGACATTGCAACAATTATTTTCCATATTCCACATAACTCCATATAACCACATTCTCAATTTAAAGGTCAATTTCTCCATTTAAAAGATCAAGGTTTAGAGAAAAAGTTCCTGTTCCCTTTTTCTGGGCCTCTGTAGGCTAGCCTGAAAGTGGATGTTTATTTCATATTCTACACTGGGATAAGGGAGAGGAATCAGACGTATTCTCTGTAGAAAGCCAGAAAAACCAAAACTGTTTCAAGATCTGTCTCAGATGTTATGACTAAAATCATGCTGTTACTGAAAGATTCCTGTATGAGAACAAGCACTGGTAATATAGAATGACCTTGAACAACTGACTATTTTTGTAGATAACAAAACAGCAACTTTAGGTAGACAGAGGGGAGAACAACTGGATCTCCATGTTAAGTGTCCACCTTTTTCATCAGAAGACAGCAAACTGCTCTCTTAAATACTATGCATGATTATTAGCCCATGGAGGTATCACTATCCTGGAGAGGGAGACACAAGAGCATTCCGTTCCCCCCATCAGAATCCTGCCCCCTATGAACTGTTGCTTCACTTCCTTTCTTGTTCTGTAGTAACTTAATAAATTCAGTTGAGCATCTAGAAATACAGTTTAGGCATCCAAAGAAAAAGGGCAAGCAAAGTTTCCAATGGAATGTGAAAACAGCAAATAGAAGAGCTCTCTGTGTGAATGATTTGAAGTCCACGTTCCCTGCAATACTAGAAATCAGGGGTCTGAAGGAAACTTTCAAGGGGGAACGGAAGTCTTATTTGAAGGAAGCAATGGCCTCGTCCTCACTCACCACAGCTATATTTGTTGGCCCACCTTGCCCAATATTGCAGTATTGTATTAGGGAAAGCTCTCAAGGGATGGAGGCACTGTTTTTTCCCATGACCCTTAAATACTGTGTTTGATTCTTTTAAAAGGAAATGCTGTAGGCAGAAAAGGGGATTCCCTGCTTCCAAAGCATGTGTTATCCCACCACTAACGGCCCTAATGGCAGATGAAGTTAATCATACTGAGCACAAGTAGTGGCACCACATGGACTAGGTGGGGAGAGAAAGGACCTAAAACTGTTAGTGGAGACTACCAGTGATCCCAAACTTCCCATTTCCAGTTTGTAACACCAGTGGCCTTGATCTGAACCAAGAAGACAGTGTGATTAATGGGAGGCTTTAACCTTTTGTCTCCTGCTCCAGTCCCAATCCAGTCCCAATCTACCTCAGGTAGCCCTGGGGCAAATCTTCCATTAGATAGATAGATTTAGAAAGAGTTTTTTGAGTTTGAGTTTTTTCATCCTCAGTTGACCATGTTGCCATGTGGGCTTCCCAATCTTAATTTGGAAATGCTGAGGGGAGGGTTAAGGCCTCCAAAATTCCACATTATATGCCAGGGTCCCACTCCTGACTGGATAATTTCTGAACAAAAATGTTATCATTTGGGGCAAATAAGGCAATTAACATGACATGTTTTTGGCTTCAAGAACTGGTTTCTTTCTCCCATATTATTTTAAGAGTGTGTTGGCTTCAAGGGGCACCTGCCTTCTCCTCTTCCATACATGACATCAAATGCAGTGTTTAAAATGTTCTACCCCATATCCTTCTACATTCCCTTGTAGATGGCATGTTACATACAAAAGGGAACTTTCCCATGGAGGTAATTTCTTTGAAGCTTTGTAAGCATTCATTCATCTATGTCAGTGGCAGAAATCACACAGACATCCAGATATTGTTGGATTACAGCTCCCAGCATTTCTCACCTTGGCTACACTGTCTAGGACCACTGGGACTTGCAGTCCAGCCACATCTGGAAGGCTGCAGATGTAAGCGGACAAACCACACTATAATTGAGGTGAAGTGGTCCAAATGCAAGAACAAAGAGGAATGTGGGCATCTCAGCCAGGAGGAACACTATGCATTTATGCCTGTACAAAAAGGGGGTTTCTACTCCAAAACTCACCTGTCAATCAAATTCCTAGATAAGCTTTCCAAGCAAGTTTTTAAAACATACAAAAACACAGTAGGTACTACACAATTTTTAAGAGCAAGATAGAAACATCAAGACTACCAGGCAGGACAAAATTTGATAAAATTAAATTAGAGATTCCAGGAATTTAAGAAAAAACAGTTTGCTTGGCTGTGAAAACACAATACAGCAAGCACTAGAAGAACTTCCCTAGGGAAAACATTCCATAAACAGAGCAACACAATGGAGAAGACCCTTCTCCCAGTAACTATCTCCCATTTCTCCTCCAGTCCACTCACCATAACTTCAATGTGGCAAAACCTGCATAAGCCAGTACCTTTCTGTTGCTTATGCTGCTTCCTGTCTTTTGCGGAGACAACCAAACAACGTAACAAAGTGTTATAAGGGCTGCCAAGCAGATAGGAATTATTTAAAAGGCAAAAAAGAGAATCATAGAATCATAGAAATGTAGAGTTGGAAGAGACCACAGGGGCCATCCAGTCCAACCCCCTGCCATGCAGGGACACCCTCAAAGCACTCCCGACAGATGACCATCAAGCCTCTGCTTAAAAACCTCCAAGGAAGGAGACTCCACTACACTCCGAGGCAGCAGATTCCACTGCCGGACAGCCCTGACTGTCAGGAAGTTCTTCCTGAGGTTCAGGTGGAATCTCCTTTCCTGCAGCTTGAATCCATTGCTCCTTGTCCTGGTCTCTGGAGCAGCAGAAAACAAGCCCTCTCCTTCCTCTACGTGGCATCCCTTCAAATATTTAAACATGGCTATCATGTCCCCTCTTAACCTTCTCCTCTGCAGACTAAACATACCCAGCTCTCTAAATCTATCCCCATAGGGCATGGTTTCCAGGCCTCTCACCATTTTGGTCGCCCTCCTCTGGACTTGCTCCAGCTTGTCAATATCCTTCTTGAATTGGGGTGCCCAGAACTGGACACAGTATTCAAGATGGGGTCTAACCAAAGCAGAGTAGAGTGGTACCAGTACCTCCCTCGATCTAGACACCATACTCCTATTGATGCAGCCGATAATTGCATTGGCTTTCTTGGCTGCCGCATCACACTGCTGACTCATGTTCAGCTTGTAGTCTATGAAGACTCCTAGATCCCTTTCACACGTACTGCAACCCAGTCACGTGTCCTCCATCCTGTTCTGTCTCCAGTTCCACACTTTGTCGTGAACTTGGGACCATCAGGTCTTCAGCGGTCTCTTCTTTGATTGTCTGGTTTTCATTCCTCCTTGACTAGACTGACACTGGATTATGCACATTGGATTTCTGATCCACTTTTGCTTCGAGATCATAACAGAGTCTCAAGACAGTTCCTGATACATAACGCTTCTGTAATAATTAAATTATATTTAAATCTGAGCTTTGGGCAAAGTAATTTCAAAGACTCATTTAACTGAGAACATCCTTTGAAAGTGAAATATATCTGTTTGCATCTTGCAAAGCTTACCTCTATCTTCCCACATATAAAAATCCCAGATACAGATGACTGCCATAAAGTTAAACCAGGTCTTTGAATTAAATGTTTGCAATGCCTAGACCCATGGGGATATAAAAAGTTTGCCTTGGACAAAAATACTAACGGGAGTTTCAAAACAAGCCAAGGAATAAAAGTGAACTTTCAGGTTCTAGACTTAAGTAGCAGACTATCAAAGTCTTTCAGTAATGCCTCACACTCCTTCTAACAAGCATGTAGCAGCCCATTTGCTGAACACAGGCCTCCAAACATTATCAGATCAACGTTTAGTAAACATTTTTATGGAGCTGCAATATCATTTTCTTCTATTGAGCTGCAGTGTTACAACAACAAAATAAGTGACAAGGCCCCTGCAAGATCTATAAAGAACACAAAAACAAAATGGACCAAATCCAAATTAAATTGGATAAAATAGATAGAAAGTAAATCATGATTAATTTGTCCCCTCGATTTTAATGGAAACTAAGTTCCCATAACACTACAATCCTATGATCTCAGGGAAGGCATTTCAAGGGCCATTGGATGCTGCCAGCATGAATCTAGCAGGGTTCTTAATTATCTGCCAGTAAACCTCCCCAACACAGTTGATAAGATTGCTCTGTTTGTCTGGATTCAATCCTATGCATTCAGTTTAAAATAGGTAGACACATAAACACCACACCAAGACATCAGTGTGTTATAGTAATCGGCATACTGAATTAAGCCTCAGGTTCTAATCCCCATTCAATCATGAATCTAAGATGAATCAGTCATTCCCTTTCATCAGTCATTAAATGGTCTCACAAAGTTGTTGTAATGATTGGGAAAGATTATTAACTTCATGGACATTGTACTGAGAATTCTGGATGAAAGTCTGCATACAAAAGTATAACAAAAGACAATGAGGGTTGATGCTTACTGCAGCAGGACTTAGAGGCTGAGCCAAGTTTGCTATAATACTTTTTCCTCATTCCCTCTGTCTGTCTAAATACACTTACTCATCAGGAAGGGTGTTGGGTTAGTTGAGCAGCACTCCATCTGTCCAAACAATAGCAAAAGAATATACATTTTCTGTTATTTTAGGAAAATGAATGTATATGTTTATTAAAAATGGACAGCTATTACCAAAGGTCAAGTACATTAAAGTTGTATTTATTTTAATAAGATAAAAGCACTTGCTTAACTGAGTAAAATTAATAGGACTCACACATGCAAGGGAGTGAAATGATGGGATTTTAGATTGGGTAAGGCTGTGCTCACTGTAAACATATCAACTCATCAAGGAACAGTTTAACAAGCCCAGCTGTTGCTGTGAGCAAGAATAGAAAGAACATAAATACCAAAGGGGAAAAAATAATAGAAAAGGAGTGGCTGGTAAGTAACCTAAGTCACTTAACAACCATGTTGCCTACGCAATATCCTATACAACGAGAAGAATGCAAATGAATATGTGGCTAATATACCATTATGAGTCTATGAGTGTTCAGTCTGAAGATTAGAGTTTAGTGAATGTTTATATATGTTTTAAGAAAACCATGTGACAGCAAGTGTGAATAGAATGAAACTAGATATAGCAAAACTAAGCAGCTATTACAGCAGCCATCTCCATCACCTCAGTCTACAGGGAGAAACAAATTATCAAACAGAACCAAACCAAGCAATTCACAAAGAGAAGGATAGACCTTTCAAACAAACTGTACAGGTGGTAACTTGAAAAAAGATGATCAAGAATCCTGTAACATATAAAGAATAATTCCTTTCAGCATAAATTTTCATAGGAAAAGTTTGCTTTACAAGTAGAGAATCGGTAACATAGCCACCGCATGCGTAAGGGGCACAGAGAACAATAGAGTTTTATGACAGCTAGATAGGAGTAAGAAATCCCAGAGATGTTCAAGTTATTCTTGTGGACTACAGCTCTCAATCACCCAGCCAGCATGCCCCATTGCAGGCAGTAACCATGCTAGGTGTGGAATCCTGGGAGCTGTAGTCCAAAAAAGTAACATTTCCAATCATAAGAAATCTTGACAATAGAATAAGCCCATGAGCAAAACATAAGGAAAATGCTCTCTCCCACTTTTTGTTTCCCACTGGGACAACTGAATTTACAATCTGAAAATCTGAGTAAGAACAGGAATGAATTATGAAGGTCACATGCAGTGGAGGCAGGACAGAATGTGAAAAAAACAGAATGGTTTCCAATTGGCAAGGGGGCCAGATAAGTCATTTATCACCCTAATGCTTTAATTTATATAGAGAATATATCAAGCAGAAAGGAGGGCTAAAAGAAAGAGGTGTGAAAATAGGAAGAGGGAACATCAGTAATTCAAAGTATGTAGATAACACCATATTAGTTGGAGAAAATAGCAAGGATTTGTAATAACTACTGAGAAAAGAAGTGCAAAAGCAGGGTTACAACTGAATATTAAGAAAACAAAAATAATGACTATAGATTATTTATGTAACTTAAAAGTGGATGAAGAAGACATAGGAATAATTAACTATTTCCTATACCTGGTTCAGTCAAAATGGAGACTATAGTCGAGAAATCAGAAGATGGCTAAGACTTGGAAGGGCAGCTATGAAGGAACTAGATATGATCCTCAAATGCAAAGATATATCATTAGATACCAAAGTCAGAATCATCCATGCCATAGTATTTTCAATTTCTATATATGGGTGTGAAAGTTGAACTATGAAGAAAGCTCGCAGGAAGAAAATTGACTCATTCAAAATGTGGTCCTGAAGCAGAATTCCGCTAATACTATTGACTGCAAATAAATGGGTCTGAGGAAAATCAAGCCTAAAACTTCATTAGAAACCAAAATAAATAAACTGAGGCTATTGTACTTTGGACATATAATGAGATGATGTGACTCACTGGAAAAGATGCTAAAGTAGAAAGCAGTAAGAAAAGTGGAAGACTGAATTAAAGGTGGATTGATTCAATCAAGGAAGCCATAGTCCCGAATCTGGAAAACCTAAGCAGCACTGGCTAATGACTAAGGCTCCCAAAGGCTCATTCACAGGGCTGCCATAAATCAAAGCCCACTTGACAACAAATAACAACAACCAGACACCAGTGATCCTGTTATTAGTGGGGTTTTGTTATCAGTCTGGACTTTTGTCTGAATCATTGGTTCCAAAGTTGGACAAGACCATTAAAGTCTAGACTAAAAGCCACTCACTGACACCAGAGCCACCATCGTTACTAGTCGTGTGGCAGAACGTTAACTGGGTTGTGCCACTGAAGGTTAAGGATATATTTGAATGCTCCCAGATGCAACAACATCCTGACTTTTACAAACCTAGAATCAGCATACCAACCTTCCCATTCCACATGGGCAATAACCTTTACCATAACCTGATACTGGAAATGTGCAGCTGAACAAAAGCTATAACAGAAGCCTGTTCGGTTCATTTGTTCTTGCTTTTAATTTGTGTTCTACAGGTATTTAAAAATCAGATCTCTTTCCTTTCCTGCAACATTATGCCTGTACTGACTGCTAACCACGACCAGCTTATAAAATAAGTTCTGAAATCAATGTTAGAACTTGTAGGCCAGGCACTAAGTGGTCAGCATGACTGAGGCCCCTGGGCTATCTGATGGCTTTTTCCAGTGGCGAGCATGCCTGGAGTCAAAAAAAAGGGACAAGTCTCACAGCCTCCTCTTAGCTTTGTTAGAATCATAGAATCACAAAGTTGGAAGAGACCCCAGGGGCCATCGAGTCCAACCTCCTGCTATGCAGGACACCCATCAAAGCATTCCCAACAGATGGCCAACCAGCCTCTGCTTAAAAACCTCCAAAGAAGGAGACTCCATCACACTCCGAGGCAGCAGATTCCACTGCCGGACAGCTCTGACCATCAGAAAGTTCTTCCTGAGGTTCAAGTGGAATCTCCTTTCCTGCAGACTGAATCCATTAGCACTTTGTTTGCTTTGAACTGCTACACAAGGGCACTTTTAAAATAAATATAACTACAACACATAACAGATAAGACAACAACATAATGCATCTTTGAACTGTAAAAAACTTTACCTTTCACAATTGAGATCACCCACTGCCTGTAAAATCTTGCCTGAAGAAAAGATCTGAAGATCTCAAAAGCTCTCCACTTTCTTGATTGGTTTAATAAAGGTGTTACCGTGATATGGATTTTGGTACAGTTCTGTGCTTGTTCAGTCAACTTTATTTTCTAAAGAGTGAGATTCAAGGCAGCTAGTGGAGCTCAATATAAGTATACTTTTCTTTAAAAAAAATGCTGCTTGGCAATAACAAATGCAGCAGTATTCAACAAATCCTACAGGAACCAGAACAAAGAGCTTAAGCAAAGAATCTAAGGCAACTTACGATTGAATAATAAAAGAACTAATGTTCCAATTTATCTTGAACCAGTTTGCAGTCAACAACAACCAATAAGGAAAGAAAGGTTATCCGCTAAATTCAAAGGAAACAAATGAATCGTACAATGACTGTACAATTACAGAATGAAAATAAAAGATTGTGCATGTCAAGACACAGTTAACTGAAAGCGGCCCTTTGTGATTGTAGGCTACATGTATATTGACATTTGATAAAGAAACTTCTTACACTAGCTTACACATTTCTCACTGCCTGAAAAACTTGCCCCATTCTAATTAATGGTACACAACAGCAAGCTAAAGCTCTTAAATTGTTCTTAGTGCAGGGCTCCATAGCTTTTGTAATTCAGATTCATTTCACAGCTTTTGTAATTCAGATTCATTTCACAGCTCTGCTGTGTATCAAATGTGGCAAGATCTGTCCCATACAGAGCTTAGAAATGTTACTTTTTTGGATTAGAATTCTTAAAGTCACCCAGCCAGTATATAAATTCTGATTCGATTCAAGTTCAGGTAAGTTCAGGTTTGTCCTGTAGCTACTCCTATATTACATACTTAGGTGTTTCTCTGACAACGGATTTCAATCAATTGATTCTTTGAAATTATAAGCAGCTACATTTATGCATCAAATTACAATTGAAATAATATTCTGATATAATGCTATCAGTGTTAGATAAAATAGCATTAGTAAAAGCTTATGTTTTGCCTAAATTTATTTTTCATTTTCAAACTATTCCCTTAAACTCTGGGACAAAACATCTGAAAAATGGCAAATAAATATTGAAAAGTTTACTATGGAAGGTGAATCTGTTAAATGGGATGAAATGGGAGGGCTTGCAGTTCTAATTCAGAGAAATATTATTTGACATTTCTGTTGGTACAATTTGCCAAAATTATTAAATCTAATGGAGCAATTGCATGGGTTCAAATGGAAAGGGATGACACTTCAGGTATAGCCAATGTCTTTACTTTACTAGCAGTTTTCAGGGGCAGGGGGAAAATGAAGCAGGTTGAGAATCCCTTTCTGACTTGAGATGTCCACAATATGGTTTACTTATGCTAAAATATTTGCTCCACCTCAGCCCCCTCTATTACTCCTCCTGCTTAGTATACCCTAATTTTCAGCAAGGTGACATATTTAACCAGTTTGTTACTTGGAAAGAAAAAGTGGTACATAGGCTTAAAGATTAATTTGTAAACTATAGAACAATACCAGAAGGACAAAGTAGCAGAAAATTGGAAGAATATACCCCTTCCTGGCTGAACAAAGTTCAAGTCCTCACGTTTGCCTCCAGTCTATATAAGGATACAGATCCGTCCCCACTCCCTTACAACCTTTGAGATGTGTTGCCTTGATACTTCTAATAAAACTAAACGAGTGGTTGCAATAAAGGATCTAGAAGTGCATGGGGAACTGAGCTTGGAGTACAGATCGTTGAAAATAAATGGGATAGGATTTGAAGTTCTCTCCCATATAAGTTGCCATCTCCAATTGTAAAGGGGAGTGCCATTAAGGTGATGGAATGTTGGTATCTGTGGCCCTTAAGACTACACAGGATTAATAACAATCTGTCAGATGGATGCTGGAGAGACTGTAATAATGTTGGTACACTGAAACATATGTGGTTTCTTGCCCTAAAATATTTCTATTCTGGTTGGACATTCTTGATTAGATTCACAAAATAACTAATCAAAATAACTTTCAAAATACTTTACTGATTTTATCCATTGTACAGAAAAAGAAAATGTTCTATATCTAATGTCCTATAAGATCTTATATCTACCTTGCTGTACATAGCAAGGACAGAGATAGCAAGGTCATGGAAGAATTTACAAGGTTTGTCCATTAACCATTGATTAGACGGAGTTTGGACTGTTTCATTATTAGAGAAATTGACACATAAACTCCACATTGCCAAAAGTGAAACAGCTGAAGATACTTCTGAGGCTACGTGGCATCCATCCATAACACACAGTTCTCCCTCCACATTCAGAGGTATGACTTTTGCAAATCTGATTATTTGCAAGCATGCGTGTATCCCCCCCCCATTCTTCTCCTCCCATTCTCATGCATTTTATCCCAGAGCAAAGAACTTGTGCCAAGGCAAAATGGAAGGGAATGGGGGGAGTGAAGGAAAGCTTGCACTAGCCTTCCCCTCTCCCTCTTTCGCCTTCCCATACAAAACAGAAGAGAAAGGAGATGGGGGAAAGTTCACACGAGCCTTCCTTTTCCCCTTCCAAAGCTCCCCTTGCCATTCCTATGCACTTTGCCCCAGCATGGAGAACTCCCACCAAGGCAAAACAGAAAGGAATGGAGCGGGGAGAAAGGCTCACATGAGTTCTCTGTGCCAGGGCAAAATTCTTAGGAATGGGGAGGGGGAACTGCAGAGTTGGAAAGGAAGGCTTGCATGCGCTTTCGCTCACTCCCATTCCCTTCCCTTATGCATGAGAATGGGAAGGGGGAGTCCTGGAAGGGAGTGGGAGAGGAGCAGAGAAGGAGTTATTTGCTGTTTTTCCACTTTAGCAAGGGTTCTGCACCCTGAATCCTCATGAAAGTGGAAGGACAACTATATTGCACATGTAAATTCTAGGCATGGCCCATTGTTGAATCCCATGATATTCTGGAAGTTATCATGACACACACTTTTTGGACATTATATTTAATAACTGTTATCGTCATGTGCCTTCAAGTCATTTCTGACCCTGAGGCAAACTTATCAGGGGTTTTCTTGGCAAGATTTGCTCAGGGGGGTTTGCCTTTGCCTTTCTCTGACATTAAGAGAATGTGACTTCCCCAGGGTCATATTGGAACTGACAAGACAAGGATAAAACCTTTTGCAACCAGATGTGCTTTATCTTTATCCACACTCCCATCTGGATTGTATTTAATTGTATAAACCCATTTATTTCCAATAGCCTTCCTGTCAGGAGGTAGCTTAGTAAGGGTCCAAACCTGATTTTGCTTTAAGGATTGATATTCTTCCTCCATAGCTTCCATCCACTTTTCTCTTTCTAAGGGAGATAATTTATTAATTTCTTTGCAACTTGTTGGTTCCTTTCTCGTTTGTAAATTCTCACAAAATCCATATCTTTCTGGAGGTTTGCCTTTGTTAATTCTATCTGATTGTCTTACAGCAGTTGTTCCTTCTATTTCTACTTCATAGTTTTCCTCTATTTCTGTTTCACACAGTCTGGTCTCTATTTCCCCTTCTGTTTTAGTAACGTCTCCTGAAAGTGGAACTACTGGTTGACCAGCATCCTCTATAGGTATAGACTCAGAAGTATAGACTCTTGAGAAGTTTAAGAGCTATGTAGCCGCAGTTAAGAACCATTTTGGCAAAGCACCTTTAACGTTATGAACTGATGGGGGTGGAGAATATTGCAATATAGATTTCAAAAGATTTATGGAACAGAAAGGTATAGAGCATAAAGTGACTATATCTTATTCCCCTCAACAAAATGGGTGTTCTGAAAAGTTGAATTGGATATTACAGGAGATGTCTAGATCTACGTTAATGCAAGCTGGACTACTTCAGACTTTATGGGCTGATGCAGTAGTTACAGCAACTTATTTGCACAATA